>CM042436.1:14193255-14793255 GCA_023631565.1 Gymnocephalus cernua
TCCATGTTAGCTCTATTAGGAAGGAACGGAGCCGGAGAGGAGTCGTAATTGAGAGTGTTAATGAAGGCAACATGATGAGTGCCATGCTGAAAGTAAAAGTAAAAGAAGTCAAGTAAATCTTTGACAGATTGGTGGGGAATTGTATGGAAAGGTTCTCAGATAAAAGTCATTTAAAGGAGAAAATAAAAAGGCTTTCCCAGAGGAAAATCATTGCCAAAACGTATCAATCTCTCAAGATAACACCATACTCGACACAATGAACGGTTGTTTCGAACTTTCGCGTCAGTATTTACCCCCTAATGCAGCAGGTATCAGCTGGTCTCACCACCTTTCCCTCAGAGCTCTGACTAAAACCCTCAGACTTGAGCTCTCCCTGTGCTAAACCCAGCTCCAGATTAGGGTCTGATTGTCCGTATAGTGGAGCAGATACAGTGGGATTTTCTGTAGTAAAGACAGATGTTTTAGAGGAAGTAAAGGGATTCTGGCTGCAAAGAGGAGCTTTGGCTTTGTCATCGCTGTTAAGATTTGACCTCAGGAACCCAATTCTTGCCTGTGAAACACAAATCTGAGCACTTTAAAAAGACAATAAATGTATTTAAAATGTAACCATAACAACAACAACAAAATCACAATGTGGATAAATGTTCAAGGAGTTTTGAAAATGACCCACCCCCTTTTTGACCCCCTGGTCCACTGGCATGTGCCAGACAATCTCCTCACAAGGGGATTGTTTCTAAAAAATGATGCAACATGTTACTGGACCTTTTTGTATCTGCTGTAGTACTGGTGAGTAAAATTGGACAACCTCAGAATTTATTTTCAAAAACAACATATCCCATCAGTCCCAGGCAGGGGCGTAGCACAACATTATGGACCCTGTACACAGGCATTCTCTATGGGCCCCTCCCCGCACCCAAGGCTATTCATTCTAGTATTAGTAGTAGTACTTTGTGGGCCCCCTTCTCACATGAGGGTCATGTATACTCAGTCCCCTTTTTCCCCTCTGGTCCCAGGAGACGCAGTAAAAGCCTCATGGGAGCTGTAGTTTTGTTTTATCTTTTTTTAAATGACAGTGTTTAAATGTTATTGGAATTGTGTCATCCGGTTGGTCTTCGGTAGCTGATGAATATTCAGTGTAGAATGTGGACAGAAAACTCCTCTTTGAGAATGACGAAAGAACCCCTCAAAAATACACTGTGTTCTTAGTGAGCCTTTTTCAGCAGCACACCTGTCAATACGCAGCGGACGGACATTTTCTGGGATCAGTTTCACAGATATGAGTACTGTCAGCTGTATTTTCAAAATGAGGAAAACTGTAACTAATGACAAAATATGTAATCTAAATGTAAAAACAAAAAGGGCGGACCCCACCACCAAAAATCAAATCACAAAATCTGAAACGGCTTTCACTCTCTAATTGATATGTTGTTTTAATATGATAAACTTTAGCCGGCAACTTTTCATAGAAATACAGACCTATATTTTATATGATAATCAGATTGGAAACGTACATTTTTCCATCTGTTAAATGATATATGTGCATATATTTGTGTAAGTGAGAGGACGTTTCATTTCTTGCATACAGCTGTGCTCTCTGACCCTTGCTGTCATCTTCACCCAACAACTTCCTGCTGAGGCACAGACCCTCCATGCTCTCTTGTCGTATAAGACCAGAGCTCTATTTGCCAATTTTAATATCATTAATAATAATTTCTTCAATAGTATTTATGCATTTGTAATATGTATGTGTATTTTATGTGGTCAAAATATTAATTGTGTAAGTTTTAGGGGGATCACGGTTCATTCCACAGCTAGAGTTAACACGTGACAGTTCCTGCATGCAGGTGAAAGCCTGTCAGCATTACTTAGCTCTTCCAGGAAAACATATGATCTCTCCTAGTTCAATCCTACAGCGTGTGAGATTCTTTTCTCTGGTTCTCTCTCTCCTTTTCTCTCTCATTCTCTGCCACTCTCTCCAGTTTTTCCTCTCTTTTTTTTCCAACACATAGGTGGATTAAGGCAGAGGGGCTTTTGTTTAGATAAAGCGAAGGATTAGGGAGAGATTTGCCCCCATAAAGTTGTGGGCTTAATGGGCCTTTTATCCCTGCATGTCCCTAAAGCTGTGTTGCCTCTGGATTAGGACTATACAATGAGGCCCCTTGTGCAGAGGGATCCGGGCCAGAGAGAGAGGAGAGAAGGCAAGGAAAAGAAATGAGACAGAAGGACTGAGACAAGGAAGAAAAGAGGGCAAGAAGAAAGAGAGAAGGGGATGGATGGAGAGAAAAAAAGAGGGGGAATTATACAGCTTTTAGAGGAAACTGACAGGTTAGAAACTTTTAGAGGAGGGATTTGCAGAAGCCATCCTGAGATCTTGTCACCAATAAAAGGGATTTCAGGAGGATTCAGAGGCGTGGGGCTGATAAACCGCAAGACTGTCGCCGTCTTTGTATATTCATTTATCTAACAAATATATTTTATTTCAATAAATAGGAAAGCGGCTCTTACTGTGGAAGTGCTGCTAATAGCGTGCGTAAGAGCTGGCTCCTGGCAAATTGCTTTGTTATTCTTGTCAAAAAAGGTCTCCTGCAAGAAGTCGATTTTAAACTACACATCAAAATGATTAATTGCCCTGGGATGAACAGATGCTAAAATACCCTTGAATGGTGCTGGGGAGGCTTGCTGGATTGCAGACCTAATGTATGAAGTTGCAGAAACATCATTAAGAGTATTAATTAGCTATTAGAGAGCAAAAACTCACCAGCGTAAAAGACGGTTTTGTTTTTCACACCTCTATCAAAAATACAGGCTGAGACAAGAGGAGAAAAAGACACTTTGGATATCTGAATGAGTGATGCAGATAGGTGAGAAAAATGCTTTCAAAAGGCTTAAACCTGACAGGAAATCAATAAAGAAACAACAGAAATCTGCTCTGGACCAGACGTTTTTGGGGTGTTAAAATCTGAATGAGGTTATAGGACTTTTGAGTAGGGGCGTAACGATACATTGATCTGGATCGATGTATCGATTCAATCCTCAACGATTCAATATGATAGGCCTACATATCGGCATCTGTAGATGTGCCTTCATTTAGAAAATTCCCACTTTAGATTTATTGTTTAATTAAAAAAAAGAGAAGTTTGTTTTTTTTATTATTTTTGATAGCCTATCAGTAAATATTGTATTGTTGACCAAAGAATCGATATAATATCGTATTGTGGTAAAAACGTGTAAATTACACCGTTACTTTTGAGTGGTAAAACCCCCAATAACCCAGGTTCCTTTACCAAAGTAACATGGAGGTCATTGTTTAGCCAGTTTGTATTGAGCAGTGCATGGCTGGGCAGGGTGCTGGGGGGTAAGGGGAGCAGTTTTGGGGCCGTCTAAGCCCTTCAGATGCGCTGGACAGCTCTAGTCGCTCTAAGGAGCTTTAGGTGGAGAGGCGCTGAGGAGAAACTCTTTCTCGCTTTAATTGCTTTAGAGACGGTCCTCACAAAGAGACAGTGGCCAGATTTACCTCCCGTTTAAGTTCTTATTGCCATTGGTTCACAAGTTAATCCTCTTTCTTTCTCAGACCTCGGAGAAAAAAAAAACCCCGAGTGATAGGAGCCTACCAAGGCGACAGGCACACGAGCTTTTCCAGGCGAGGAGAGGGAAAGACTTTGAGGCACACAGGGGAAAAGTTCCAGGTTGTTGTAACAAAAACAGATTTAGAAGGAATGCCAAGGAGATGACATTTCGACTACATCATTTACACCAATTATTACAATGAATAGGCCTAATAACAATAGCCCAATAATAATAATTCTGAAATTAATAATAGGTCTAATAACGCTTTTTTAGGACGCAAATAAAATTAAAATGGGCCTACACTTTGTCTTGTTAAATATATAGAACCACAGCTGAAACTACACTGATTGAGTCATATTTTTGTACTTCATTCAAGGTTTATGCAATAAACACATCGAATATTTAATCGGCCCCAAGGCTATTATAACAGCAAGTAGGCCGACTCACGTTATTGGTTATTGGTCAAGTTATTGGAGTTAGGCTCATAGATATAGAACAAAATGTTCTATATCTATGGTTAGGCTACTACGTTCTTTTTTCCCCTCGTCATATAATTCCAGCTGTGTATTTTTAAACATTCCAAATCAATGTAATAGTTTAAAATTAGAATATATGAGCTGGCTACAAGAGCTTTTTGTGACGTGACAACACACACACACACACACACACACACACACACCACTGATTGTGCATTTGGGTGCAGTTGTGTTTTAATGTGCGTCAAAGCGCACGCACATAAACATCCTCCTTATTCCATGAAAACTTTTGTCTAGTGTTCAGATGTGTTCAGAGTGAGAAACATGGTCAGAGATAAAACTGCGTTATAGGCCAAGCACTTTCCCAAAGAATCTCCCAACAAAATATGCAAGCTTTACATTAAAAGGCTACTTTGCGCTGCCCTTAATTCCCTACCTAAACGGTTTTTCTCCGGGAGAAGAAATCTTCTCTAACAACCCTTCAAAAAGAGAAGGGCATTATTGCCCTAATCCTCTTACCCGCAGTCATTTTAAGACAGGGGTTTTTGGAGGCTGATATGGCGTCTTGTCTTCCCTATCCCATCCCAAATCCTTCCAGGCCGGGAGAGAGTCTAAAGGCAGCACCCTGGCATCTATTAGCCATCTCTCTAAAGTCTCTCTCTCATGACGGAAAAAGCCGAAAAGCAAACAAACTAAAGGTTGGTTGCTTTTACGCACAAAAACTAAAGAAAGGCAATTGGATTCATGATCCAAGTGCATTCAAGCAGTTTGAGGATAGTAGATTAGGAAAAAAAAAACATTTAGGCTATAGCTTCACGTCGTATTGTGAATGTTTGAAATGTGTTTACAACGTGTGTTTTATATCATACAGAGAAATGCCTCAGGAACATTTTACTCATTGTTACAAGTTTGAGTTTTAGAAATAAGAATCTGGCTATTTAGACTAAATTACAACAGATTTGCCACAAAAAAAAAATATGTCGATCACGAATCAATATCTACACATTTTACCAAAGTTGAGCCATTAAGAAGCTTAAATCTTCACGTTTGGAGAATGTTTATCAATTTCAATAAATGAAAGAAGAAAAAAAACAACAGAAAACTTCGTGTAGGCCTACACAGATGCGGAGAGATTAAGTGGACATAAGGTGCTTAAATTGATCACATTTGGAAATAACTCCAGATGACAGCGCCAGTCTGCCGCTGGAGGTTCAGCTGTCTGATTGACTTGACTGACAGCACGGAGAGCCAATAGAAAGCCGGCATGACCCCCGCGAAGCTCTCCTTAAAATCCCTCCGCCGGGCTCTCGCGCACCAGCAGATGGCGGCTTCCCACCTCTGCGCGAGACACAACTAGAGGAGCAGGTGGAGCGCGAGCGGGCGGACTTGAAGTGAAGCAACAGACTGGATGACTTTTACATTGCCCCGATTTGTTATCTCACTGTCGGACAAAAGGACGGGAAAGTGGCCATTAGGAAAGCAACACACGGCAGCTGAAAGAGTGGAAGCTGGAAGTTGACGAGCTCGGATTCTCCGCTCCGTTAGAAGTGACGGAAAATACATCTGTCTCTACAAGAGGTAAACACTTTTTTACTATCTCTTCATTCAGTTAAACTTTTTCTCCCACGTTGCGTTTTTTTTGTTCAAACATGCTTTAATGTTCATGTTAAGCTAGTTCCCATTTTTATCAGCCTCTAAAGTAGGCTCATTTCAGCTAAATTGACTCTAAATATAGCCTACGTGTTTGTTAAGTAGCCTAAAAAAATACATAGGCTACAATAAGCCTGTAGCAAATGTAAAAAAAAAGTGTTTCAATTTAGTGGAGACGATCGCAGTTCCTCCAATGGAAATGTAGTATTTGTTATGAAAGATCTGATATTTGTAAGTTCCAGGGTGCAACCCAAAATGTAACCCTGCGTGAGAACTAAAATTCACACCGGTCACATTACAAATAGCCTAATTAATACAAAACAAAAAATAACTTTTTATTTTTTGTTTTGACCCTTAACACGTAGGCCTACCTTCTTTCTTTTTTTAAATGCACGAGCCCCAAAAAAAAAAAAAATCACATAGCCAAAATAAAAGGGACTCCTGTTCGACCCTCCTTTGGTTATACTGTTAAAACATCTGAATTAGCCTAAAGTGAAACAAAATTACAGAAGCACGACAAAGTATTGTGAGATTTATCTACTGTTTTTTCCCCCCTCAAAATGTTACGGTTATGTCTTGTATGCTTTTTCGCTATACAAAATAATGTCGCAGTGACATCGGAATCCTAAAACGCTTTAAACGACACTAGCCTATCACACATTTATAAATTTCAATCTGGCTTCTGCATAATAAATATCCTTCATAATAACAACTGAGAGAAAATATCAGAGACACGTCGCTGGCCCTCTGAGAGTTCACACTGTGACACAGCAAAGAGCAGACTGTCAGGTCGACTCATGCCCCTGAGGGCTGTTCGCAAATAACATTTTTCCTAATTTAGTCGGATCAAAGAGTTGCACTGTACATGCCAATTTACATAATGACGGTTTGATAATCGAAGCATTGCGCAGGGCTGCCAGGAGGGCCCATGCAGTGCCTGGAGCAGAGAGAGGGGCTTATGAATGACAATAACAGCAGTGACAGGCTCACAGGGATGAGCTATTGTGCTGCATTTGATATGGGCAAGAAGCAGGCTATAAGCAGAGATGTAGTGGGAAATATAAAAGGTAGGTAAAGCTGGCAATCATGAGAAGGCATGGCTTTAAACCAAAACGTGTAGCCTACTTGGACACAAAATAGGGGGCCAAAAAGTCTAAGAGCATTCAGCTGAGATCATGATACTTTTTATTTGCAGATGATTGCATTTAGGAAAAAGTGATGGCAGACGTTTAAGTCAAGGAAAAAACGCAACTGTGGAGAATCGTTGGCCTATTCGCCTTACTAGAACACGCACGCACATTTGCCCACACAAACGCACACGCGGGAACTCCAACCAAGAGCTAACCAGCCAGTCCCACTGTACGTCCGTCCGTGTCAGCGTTGATGATGAATGGAGGGCCTCGCAGTCGAAACCTATTTGCACTTCCATTAGACGGGGAGCCAAATGGGGATCAACATGCATATTTTTACCCGCGGAGAGGCCATACATCTCAGCCAAAACGTTGCCCCGGGGCGATGGGATAAGAGGCCGCCAGAGAGGGTAAGGGGAGGGGGGAGATACGGGGAGGTGGGGGGGTCCATTCAACTCAAATACTTGGGGGAGTAAAGTAAATGTTTAGCGAAGCACCTTCTGTCCCGGCGAATTAAACTATTCCCCACTGCCCTCTGATCACATTCATCAGCCGCCGCAGCCACTTAATAGGCTGGGAATAGGCACTGCGGGCATCACGCGCACGCGCGCACACACACACACACACACACACACACACAGACACACACACAGACACACACACACACACACACACACACACACACACACACACACACACACACACACACACACACACACACACACACAGAAACATGGGTAGAAAAACTGCCTTTGAGGAGGACGACCACCCAGTCTTTTCCGTCTCATAAAACAGGTAGGCCTATAGCCTACAATTGCGTAGCCTAATTGGCCTATTTTAATCCATTATTATTATTATTGAAAATGATCAAATCATAATCAAAAGATGTCAACCAGTGATAAACGAGTATGACCTTGGTCAAATGAAAATCAATTATGGGTTTCGAATTACAACTTATATCCAGCATCATTTCAGAGCATGCATGGGCAATTTAAACGGTTCTAAAATACATTGGAATTATTCAGAAAATACTTGTAACAGCAAATGCTGATTTGTTGGTATTCAGTTGTTGACATATGGGCCTAAAGCGTTGTGGATTAGTCAGATGAAATACAACCAAAACGAAATCAGTCAAATGATAACCTAAAAGTCTTGTCAGAAATATTTAGAAGTGGCCTATCTGTACATAAGTCTAAGAAATTAACCAGTTCCCTGGGTACTGTATACCTGTCATACAGCAGAAAGATGTAGATCTTTCCCCTGTGGTCTCTAGGTGATAGTTATAATAACAGCTCGGGCCTCAGAGATATTCCCTCCTGTCAGCCTCCTCCGTGCTAATACATATCTAATCGTGTCCTCAAGCGCTTCATCTAAATCTCGGCCGTGAAGGAGAACTACAAAATAGAGTTTGGAAAATTGCTGCCATGTGAAAGAACATGGATGTTTTACTTCAAGAAATGAATCTGTATCGTATCAGTAAAAGCTGCAACTATCTGTAGGCTTAATTGTTAATTACAAATAACATAAAAGTAACCACAATCAGTCGCAAGCTTTGCTGTAAATTGTTGCAAGAAATTGTGAAAAAGTCAGTCATTAAAACTGAACAGCACTTAGTGAGAATAGCATTGCCGTAATCAGAGCCTATTAAAAAATAATCCTGCTATCCGGTTGCAGGTTTTGCCACCGAGACCCGGAACAAATCTCCTTATTTCATTCTCCAACAACACATTTCATCAACGCCTTGATCTGTCAAAGCACCGTTTTCAATGGGGATCTGGCTTCTCCGGGATCATAGAAACCACGTGAATAAATTCATGAATAAGGCATCCGTCACGGTTCATTACGGGAACGAGTGATAATTACCCCAATTAAAAGTCTTTTGTATAATTAATGGATTGAACACAGCGATAATTGGATGTTAATGGATAACACTTTGGTCTGGGTGCGCACATTCAAATCTATTGGCCCTTGAGCGCGAGGATCTGCTGTCATTTGTTAATAAAAAAAAAAAAAGCTCGCGTGTGTCATAGCCTATCGGAGTAAGTAAATAACACTTGCAAGGAATTTGCCTTGGTGGTTGGTGCATAGGCCTACATAAACAAACAAATATTAATACGAAATAAACAATGCATAGGCCTACAGAAATAAATATATACAAAATAACTGTGTAACATATGATAAAAACAATAAAAAGTCTGAATGCACTGAGTGCAGAATGTGCAAAAATATACAGAATGTGCAATGGGCAGGTGTATAGTCCAGGATGGAGGGTTAAGGGTCATATAGACTGTGACTAGCCTATATATGACAGGCTATGATTGCGTTCTTCTGATCAAAAGGGTTGGTTTGAGATCACATATTCATCAGTACTATAAAAGCGTGTCCATCAGCAGCCACGCGCTCGTAATGCCAACATGTCCATGAGTGAACTCCCCTTCTTTCCTGTCTGATAAAGCCCAACCATCCTGTGTTCCCTCCCGCAGGTATATCAGCCTCTCAGCATGCAGCACTACGGGGTGAACGGCTACTCTCTGCACGCCATGAACTCCCTCAGCGCCATGTACAACCTGCACCAGCAGGCCGCGCAACAGGCCCAGCACGCGCCCGACTACCGGCCCTCCGTGCACGCGCTCACACTGGCAGAGAGACTAGCTGGTAATTGAGTGCACACGTGCGCACGCACGCACACACACACACACACACACACACACACACACACACACACACACACACACACACACACACACACACACACACACACACACACACACACACTTTCCAGGTTGTTGTCCTGCCTCCAAACAAATTAGCTTCAATGAACTTTTATTGAAAACAGATGCCATCGTTTTGATATTTCTTTATGCAGTTCAGTAGCCCATAAGAGACATGTCTTGGTAATATTAGGCTAATAATCAGTCGAAGCTATTTCGTTAGCTTTAATAACAGCCAACGAATGAATGAAACGATGCATGCAAATACCGTAAGTAGACATCCACCGTGGCCAGTAAAATAAACTTGCCGTGTGTGTGTTTCCTTTCCAACGGCTGCGCATTTCAAGACATCATCCTGGAGGCTCGCTACGGCTCTCAGCACCGCAAACAGCGCCGGAGCCGCACGGCCTTCACCGCGCAGCAGCTGGAAGCACTGGAGAAGACTTTCCAAAAGACCCACTACCCGGATGTGGTGATGAGGGAGCGGCTGGCCATGTGCACCAACCTGCCCGAGGCCCGTGTGCAGGTACTGCTACATGGAGGACTAAAAATATAGCCTACTGATAGTGAGTTTAGACGGGCTTTTAATGCTTAATTGTGGTTTTATTACGTGTTTTTCACGTATCAAATTATTGTTACTTTTTTTTACAGTTAAAAAAAATGTCTTAACATGAATCCAACATATTATTAGTAAATATAAATCAGCTTATTTGTGGAAAAAAAATATTGATACTGGCCTATAGGTCACTAAGGTAGCCATCCACAGATACAGGTAATGAGGATTCACTGCAATGCAACCCCCCAAAAAACTATTTTAATTTCTTATACATAAATAAATACATTTGCGCCATAAATTGATGCAGGAACAATTCACCAGAATGCAGGACATGAAGTGTTAGATATGCTCAAAAATATAATTTCGCTCTAAAGTGGAGATCCAGTTTGATTATGATTATTTGCTTTTGAACTGAAAGTTAATTATTTTACGGCCTTCTGGACATGCTTGTCACTGCTGTCACTTATTGACTTTTTGGGCTTTTCATTTGCCACTCAATCACTTGAGGCTGACTGAAACCAACCATTTAGTGGGTGTTAAAGTCCCCACTACCGTTTTCATCCACTGTTGTACATCTTTTTTCGCCGTGCTCTCCGTCTAACTCGCCCTCTTCTCCCCTCTGCCATCAGGTTTGGTTCAAAAACCGCAGAGCCAAGTTCCGTAAGAAGCAGCGCAGCCTCCAGAAGGAGCAGCTCCAGAAGCAGAAGGAGGCGTCAGGGGAAGGAGGGAGCGAGAAGGAGGACGCACCTCCCTCCACAACTATCCTTCCTGACACCCAGCTCCCTCCTCCATCCTCCTCCTCCGCCTCGTCTCTGGAGACAGAGGGTCCTGTAGTCCGTGCTGTACCGCTGGACATGGAGCTCAACGTCACGTCAGCAGAACACTCTGGCAGCGAGTCGGCGACCGAGGACAACGCCACAGATAAGGAGGACGAGAGTAAATCCCAGAAAGAGGAGATGAAGTGTGAGAGAGCAGTGACTCCTGGCGACGTTTCTCCAGGTTGCAAAAGACTCAGCCCTAAACCAGGTAAGAAGATAGTGGATTTTCACTCTGACAAGGAGCTCAATTCAATTTATTTCATTAAGGAAATGATGGAATAGTCACTTGATCGGTTGGCAATTTGTTTTTGATGTTTTCAGTGATATGGTTGCATATTGAAAAACGATAGATTGAAAACACTTCGATAAGGTTTATTTTTGTAATTAAAGCTGTAAAGGTATGGACATTTCAAAACACGTACGTTTGAAATAAACCAATAATTCCCTTTTTTTTATCCTTCACAAACTTACTTCATGGCATCCCTCATCTGCAATGACTGTACTCATCAGCTGACTGAATAATCAAACTTTCCTCTCCCCTCTTCTCTCTGTCCAGACTCTCCCCTGGTTTCTCCCTCCGTGACCCCCCCCTCCTCCTCCAGCGGCGGCCTGGCCAGCAGCGGCCCCCTCTCTCAGAGCCACTCTTACTCCTCCTCCCCTCTCAGCCTGTTTCGTCTGCAGGAGCAGTTCCGCCAGCACATGGCGGCCACCAACAACCTGGTGCACTACCCTGCCTTTGACCTCTCTGCCCCATCTTCCCTTCCCTACCTGGGGATGAATGTCAACATGCCCCCCGCGCCGCTGGGCTCGCTGCCCTGCCAGTCTTACTACCAGTCCCTGTCCCATCACGCCCAGCAGGTGTGGAACAGCCCGCTGCTGCAGGCGTCGGCTGCAGGCGGCCTCGCCAGCCACAACAGCAAGACCACCAGCATCGAGAACCTGCGTCTGAGGGCCAAGCAGCATGCTGCCTCGCTGGGACTGGACACGATGTCTAACTGAGAATCAGATCGTATGGAGGACAATGTAAACTAGGCCTACACATCAGCCCATCCCACTGCGTGTCTGTGTGACTGTGATAGTTCTTTAGGAGCCGTATACTACAGCCCTTCTCAAGTAGATGGGCAGAGGACATGCAGAGATGCCCAAAAATAAAACATGCCATCATGCACTGGACCTACAGAACTCCATTTAACAGCTTTTCAAGGCAGACCACAACTTCCAACAGCTGGTCTGACTTCTCCTAGCTTCCGTTGCAGCTCAAGGTCCAAACATATAACCTCTGGAAAAGAGAACGGAAAAGATTTTGAACATTGCTAGAATAACGCGACTCAAGAGGACAGAAAACGTATTCCTGACTCATTTGTTTCCAACACACGTAATGCTGGACCTTCTTAACATCTGAAATAATTCCAAAAAAAACAACAATGTACACAGCTGACGATGGATGCACTCGGTTTAAAAGACAATGCAAATAATGTTTACAAGAATAATGTGAATAATGAGGCACTTTTGAAGGAATTAGGCCCGGTGGCCAGGAGGGAAAAAGGGAATCGCTCGTGCAGCATTTCTGTCACAGGACCATTGACATTTCAATTAAGCAACATGGTTATGTACATAGCATGTACTACATAACAGCGCATAAATAAAAATAAACTTCAAACCATGTTGTCCTCAACAGCATAATTAAAAGTGACTAATTTACCAGTTTAGTGGCCAGTAATATGCCACTTTGTACAGAGGCTGGCTTGATAATGAGAACATGATTTCAGTGACTAAATTCTCAAAGCTTTTAATTACATTTTGCCCTGGGCTGAGGGAGCTGGGGCAAATGCAATTATGAACATGCATACCATTTAAGACCGTCTGTTTAAACTCAAAAAGGTCTGTGCACTAAAACGGTCAATTAAGGGAGCGACATGATTGGAATCACTTTACCATCGATCAGTTCCCTTTGAATACAAAATGATATGGTAAACAAATTTGGACAGTTTGGAAAAACGTCTTGACCCATATTTTGTCAGCAGTTATTCTCGCCTTAATATTCTCTTGAGGAAACATGCAGCTTTTCATCGAAAGTCAGACCGACTGTTAGCACTTGAGCAGTCACACACGTCTCTGATGTTTTCTGTTAATGTGTTCTGGAAGCTAAAGTCTTCATATGAAAAAAAATGCACATTATTTTAATATTTAAAATACAAAAAAAGTCTATCTATTAATGTTTACTGGTAAGGTAATTGTAAAGTCCCTATTATGTTGTGAAATTGATAATGGACTAAATGGATAATGGATGAAATTTCCTTTAGCTGTCAGATTGTAAGATTGTATTTGCTGAGCTCACCGGCAGCCCCGTCTACCCCTCCTCTCTTGGTTGTGTGTGTAACGCTGCTGGGTTGAATTCATATTTTAAAGGGGCGCTATGCAGTTTTGGCAATTTCTTCGCTGTTTTCTCGCTTTTTGCTCGCAAGGTTTCTCGGTTGAGCTCCCCCTACAGCTTCGGAATAGATGTAACTGCTGACTCCTCGCTCGGTCAGTCTGCCGTTTCCTCTTTCTCTGTTCCTCCGACAATGCTTTCCTAGCTTTCTGTTTCTTCTTTGCCGGCTCAGCCATGACGATAAGTGTGAAAAACTCCATTGCTACCATGTTCTTATAGCTAGCCGGTTCCTGTATGTGTGCAGTGCCGTGAAGCAATTCGTTAGATCGTGAGACCTGATATCACGCGATACTTCCTGATGCTGAGGCTGGCGGCTCGCCGGCTGAAAGTTGCAAGGGTGGTTTTACCGCTCACAGGTACTAGGGGGGAGCGAGACGACCACCATTCAACCCGAAAAAAGTAAATAACTATTCCAATGACTCCGAAGCTGTTCGGTTAAGGTAAATTAAGCTAAAAAAAACTGCATAGTTCCCCTTTAAATATGTTCAGTTTCTTCACGGGATTTGGCTAGAAAGAAGCAATTTAACAAATATATACAAAATATATTGCTGTATGTTGCAATCCAGACAGGAAAGCCTGAAGTCAAAGAAAGTGAACAGATTTCAGTGAACTGACCTGAGTCCTCTGTGTACTGCTGTCT
The DNA here is from genome assembly GCA_023631565.1 of Gymnocephalus cernua. NCBI lineage: Eukaryota > Metazoa > Chordata > Actinopteri > Perciformes > Percidae > Gymnocephalus > Gymnocephalus cernua. The sequence continues at coordinate 14,207,235 of CM042436.1, forward strand.
TGACTCTATTTAAGTTCTGTTGTTGCTATTATTCTAATGCTGTCCCCCCCCCCCACTGTCTCTGTCAAACTACTTAGTCCAGTGGTAGATAGATGTATTATGGTGGAGGAGAGAGTAAGCGGACCGTCAGCAGTGTTGTTTCCTTTACTCCTCCCTAACAATGTAGACTTGAACTAGTGTTGTTGTAAAATAATCGCAAATAAAAATATTGCTTGGCGATCTTTAAACTATCTGTGCTGCATATTTACACAGTAAAATTGTGGTAATGGCCAAACACTGATGAGGGTGGTGTGCAGGGCCACAGTTAAAATCTGCAATACAAATGTCAAAAAACAGCATCAATTAGAAATACAAGGAGATATATAAGCTTTAGGATCTTATGTTTGAACGTGTGTGTGTGTGTGTTGCTAATTCACCTTCCAATGAGTACGCAAAATTTAAAAAATATCCATTGAGCGTATAAAAAGAACTCTGGTGGAACATAGTTGGTTTAAAATTCCTACTTTGGCCAAAGTAAAATATATACGTAAAAGCAAGTAGAATATAATGCAGGTTATATATTTAAGGCTTAAAAATTAGAGTATGTTAGGTGAAGGGATGGGAAGAAGGTGAAATCGAGAGAACAATAAAAACATTTTTTTTTTTATCAGAATTTGCATGGACACAAAGAGTTTTGGAGCAAAAGAGACAGAAAAAGGACAACGTAATCTGAAAAATAAAAAAGGCTGCATGGAAACATAAGCCATCCACAATGAATAAGCAGGCCATTATCCTGAAGAATGACGGCCTGGGGCGGTGATTATGCTGCTATTATATCTTTAACAGCATGGTTTGTCAAAACGCACAGACCCCCACCCCAACCCTGCTCCCCCCCTCCACACACACACGCGCACACACACACACACGCACAGAACTGTGCCCTTGTTCTTCCCACACTAAGCTTTACGTGGCTGTGTGACATTGCTCCGCTGTTAATTGAATCAGCCTTTAACATAATTTATATGTCCCCTTCAGTGTGTGTAAATAACAAATGCACCTCGGCTGATGCTTTGAGCAATTTCCCTGACCGTTATGAATGACCACTATCCAACCATCGGATAGAAGGGGATAATGATCTCAGCAGATTAGCAGCGTTAATGTGGGTGTAACACTTCACCCTAACCTTGTTGTATTTTTATTACACCACATACATGTTGTGTGTCCTCATCGCCTGACTGATCAGATTGTGGTGCGGATACGCAGCAGGAGTCAATGTCCTTGTTATCCAGAGAAACTGTCCAGGTACACGGCGGCAGGATTTCCTCCCATGGGGCTCTGCAGCAGAGAACATAACACAGTACTCTTGTTCCAAATGTTCTCTCTTTTCTTAACAACCATCCCCCAAACACACACACGTGCACACACACACGTGCACACACACACGTGCACACACACACACACACACACACACACACACCCACACACACACACACACACACACACACACACAGACACACACACACACACACACACACACCCTGAGGGTTGAACAGGGATTGCTAGATTGTACTGCTGCAGGGTCAAGTGTGTTGAGCCCTTGATGCTGGATCAGGTGCTTCCATCTCTAACACTCAGGGCTGTATATTCACCACTTCACCCCCATAACCACCTATTTATAGGCACACACGTATCGCCATCTACTTTCCTTTAAGCAAGTGCCGACGTGTGTGTCTGTGCGTGTGTGAAGTTTGAAAAAAATGTACCCAGTTGCCAACAGTATGAAGCTATGAACACAATAGTTTAATTGTCAGACAGTTCCACTTTAAGATTTAGTTGTCCTAACCAAGGTTAGAATAGTTTTGAATTTTCAGTTAGTTTTTATTTCATTTTACTTTTGACTTTTTTTAAATTTCATTTTAGCTGAGTTTTAGTTAGTTTTCAGTGTGTTTTCTAGTTTTAGTTTGTTTTCAGTGTGTTTTCTAGTTTTAGTTTGTTTTCAGTTTTCCAGGAAGGTTTAATTTTATGTACTTAGTTTTCATTTGTTTTTTGTTATGGTCAGGTATAATGTTTCACAAGTATGTAGCTACATTAACATACAGAATAGGAATGGCCATGATGTTTAATGTTCAATCTTTGAGCTACTTTAGTGTCCGATGTGAGGCGATTACGGCACAGCGCCATCTCCCAAACTGTGTTCAGTTTCTGTGGTTCAGGAAATTCATGTTTTCTCCTTCTTTCAGTCTGATCCTGCCAGTAGCATATGCTCGTCTCAAGTCTAAGTACACACGGCCGGTACAGTGCAACTGCGAATGGGTCATATATTTTGATTAGTTTTATTATTATTAGTTAGTTTTTTTTTAAGACTGCACAAAGTAAAGCTCTACATATTTTAGGGTCTGTGTCTGAAATGTTAGACCACGACTGCAAATACTTAACATGAACTTCCTTTCACCACATCTCTCTCTTCTTCATTCTCATCTTTTTCCTTCTTTCTCTCCCTCCTCTCTCACTATATATACACGTGATCATTTGCTGGCATTCATACAGACTCACGCATGTCCAACACACACACACACACACACACACACACACACACACACACACACACACACACACACACACACACACACACACACACACACACACACACACACACACACACACACACACACACACACACAAATCAGTGTACCATTCAATCAGGGCTTTTTCCCTCCTCTCCATGGTTCTCTTAAAGGTTTTAACCATGGCGAGAATGAAAAGTGCCAGCGTTAGAAACCTCGGGCCCATTGAGGAGGTGACAGGGTCTGCCAGAATATGATCCTAATCCTGTTTCCAGCATTCTTTTAGCTCACTGGCATTGCCATTTCGCCGCATATTCTCTGAGCTGTCAGGCCCAGGGAAATCCCTCTAATAGCCCATTGCCCAGATACACATCAAAGCCCTCCTGGAACTTAACGGAGAGGGAAGCACAAGTACAATCAGGCTCACAGCTGCACATACACATGCAGAAAAAAGCTTGCCTGTAAACATAATGCTCAAATAAATTCAACTCATACATGGTGCCAGAGGGTGAAACTTCTCAATTTTTTTATTTAAAAAAAAACAACCTTTTTCTGACTTTTATCGTAATATATGTTTGATAATGAATAGGGCAGAGTCAGAGCAAAGATAGATGGTTATAGAGATAGAGAAACAATGACAGGAGGGATATCAAGAGGCAGACAACAGGTGGCTAAACTGTGTATCCTGGGCCACCCTCCTTTAGTTCCACTTCATCTTCCATTTTCTTCTTGTCCTTTTTTTCTTAAACACTCTGACTGCCATCTCGCCCCTCCCTGGGTAATCTTCTTAGAGAGAAGAAAACCCCCATTCTCTCTCTTCTTAATCTGGCTGCAGCCTAAACCTACGGTTGCATTTCCCAACGTGGGCCTCACTGAACCAAACACCAGTGCTTTCAGGACTGTGTCGATCGCAGAAAGCTTAGATCACATATCTTGTGTACAAAGCTTGTTTGAAGCAACTTAAAGCACAGTCTGTAGTTCTGAAGGGAAAAATGGCGGCAACTAAAAGTGTGTAAATATCTCACATGACATCAGCAAATGTGACATAAAAGCAAGACTGGCCTACAACAGGGGATGTACTACATCTTCTCAGGCCTGTGCCACCAGATTGTACTCTACAACACACATTAGGTAGGTAATAGATGTCAATATATCCCCATATCAATATCTATTGTGATACAACAAATTTACTGGAAAATCAATTTAGAAACTGTTAATGGAAAAAAAAAATGACCAGACTCTAATGAGTTATTCGGCTAAGTAAATGCTTCCCAAAAAGAGTGCCTGTGGATTGATTAGCAACTGGAACTGAGATGTTAAAAAGAGTGTTACCTCTGTATTAAATGGTACAGACAAAATCTCTGACAGTTGACATAGTATCTAATATTGTACAGCCCAGCCCAACCATATTATGAACACAAGTATCTATAAAAAGTACAAATTAAATCATGACAGAATGTTTAACGTTCCAGAGTTTGAGATCCAGTAAGTCTGCAAATCTGTTGTGGTCGTAGATCTATTGTTGGAGTGCAATTTCCTGGAAAAACAGCCATTAACTGTGAATTATGGAATAAAGAAAAAGAAAACTGAAGAGAATGAGTTTCAGTGAGAAGTGAGACAAAAGATCCTTTCACAAACAGACAACTGGATGCCTATAAAAAGGTAAATAGAGATTCAAAAAATAGATAAGAACAGCTGTAATCTGAAAAAAACAAACTACAGCATTTTGTACCCGCCCTGTGGCTGAGAGCAGCAGCATCCTGCTGGGCTCAGTCTACACAGTGTGTCTGCGACAAAGAGCCCCCAGCGGTGAAATCCCCTCTGCCTCCGCCACCTGGGACATATGTCTGATCTCCATCTCTGGGCTGGAAACACCACAGCAGGAACAACAGCATCTGCTTTACATACACTAACTACAACTTAAGGCTGATTTATGGTTGTACGTAGGCTCTACGCAGAGCCTACGCCGTAGGTGTTAAAAGTCACCATGCGTCTCTTTACGAAAGACACCTTAAAGGGAAATTTCTATGTTTTTCAACCTGGACCCATGGGTTTTCCCATGCATTTGTGTCTAATAGGCTGATGTGAAGAAAAAACTTTGAAATTGGTCCAGTATTGAGCAAGAACGCTGTAACCGGCAGCTGCAAGCTGGCTACAACGTAACCCTATAGGACAAATGCGCACTGTCAATGGACGTCCACTAAAAGTGTTGTTTTTGCCACAGGCTTACATTGTTGTTATAACACATTATGCAAAGATGGTGAAGTCTCGTTCTGAAATCTCGGGAGGTGACTTGTCGAAGACAGCGGTTTGAAACCGTGGAACACGAATGGGGAGAGAGCATAGACTGTTAATATTAACAGTCCGTGGGAGAGAGGAGTTGCAGGAAGTTTGTTGTTCAGGGGTACAGACAGCATAGTTTAGTGTTGTCTAAAAAGGTTTTCGATTGCGCATTTCCAAGTTGTGCCACCAAAATGTCGAGCTACGCTCCTCACAGCTTTCATAGACGTTACCTTTGGATACGGACAGGCTGAAGTTGAGGCTAGTTATGCTGCAGCTACAAATGTATCCTAACACCATCGGGTCTGAAGCAGTGACCAGTCTGAACAGGGATGACTACAGCCAGGCAAAGGAGGAGAAGAAATCCTATACCAGAGTACGGCTGGCACAATTATTTTGGGCAATATTGAAATCATAATTATTTAACATGATTACTCACTGATTATGTTTACATGCACATAATAATCCGGCTTTTGCCCTAATTCCGAAAAAGATGATATTCGGACAAAATTGTTTACATGGCTAATGAAAGTAAGTATTCCACTAATATTCCCGTTTACATGTAGCACAAAACAGGATTTTTGTTAAAGTTGACCAGCGGTGGTGGACTTGTTGTGAACACAGCCTCCCTCTTTCATTCCATCAACCAGCTTCTTGAAAAGGAATATGCGAATATCAAAGAACCTGTTGATATCCAAGTCTTTGATAATGTTTAAAAGCAGGAATGCACTGAATCCAGGACTTGGATTTGGCCGAATATTGGGCTTTTTGATGGGATTCGGTTTCCACCGAGCCGAACCCTACGCTTGCACTACGCACGCTACGCTGGTCGACGTAATGATGGCGCCGTTGATTACGGGAAGGTGTTTACATTGGTGGACCGTTCAATGCAGTAGGCTGTGAGAAAGTGAAAATGGAACTCGTGAACAGAAAAAGTGTTGTTTGGCAGTACTTTCAGTCAAAAGAAGGCGATTCAAGTCGAGCTACATGTTTAATTTGCAATGCTGATTTGTCTCGTGGTGGCGAGGACCCTAAACAATACACAACATCGCCGCTGTTAAAACATTTGCGTATGAAACATCCAAAAGAATACGAGTTGTTCATGAAGGAATCTACAGACAGCAGCCAAAACTAGAGATGACCTGATACCATTTTTTGCTTCTCCGATACCGATTTCGATACCTGAAATTGTGTATCGGCCGATACCAATCTGATACCAGTGTGTCATATATTTTATTATGTTTTAACAACTGTATACTACTATCCCTGTATGGATGTGATATGATTTCTATCTTTGTTGTCAACCTGGCTCAGGTTAAACTCTTTATAGTAGTCAGTTATAACGGAAAAAGAACATAAACTACTTTAACATAGATTTTCTTTAGGGCTTTATTACGTGGTATTGGATCGGTGCATAAACTCCAGTACTTCCCGATACCAGCATTTTAGGCGGTATCGGAGCTGATACCGATACTGGTACCGATACTGGTACCGATACCGATATCGGCTCATCTCTAGCCAAAACGCAGCAACTTCAGATACGGCAAAGGAAGGACAGTCACAGCTAAAAACCTGTGTTAACCAGACGACCATTACCAACTTTGCTTACTTCTTTAATGTGTTAACTGTGTTAATGGACTGAGGATGGGAGCAGGATTCGGTATTCGGTTTCAGATTCGGCAGAATCTTAACCAGTGGACTCGGTATTCAGCTGAACCCCAAAAATCTGGATTTGGTGCATCCCTATTTAAAAGTAGCAGTGTTTCTCCTTCTTATCGGGTCTGGAGCCTTGCAAACTGTTGGCTGGTTGGTTTGTGTACAGCAACCATAGCAACGCACAGAGCTGACCATAAGCTTTAAACAGGCAAGAGAACGTAAACTACGGTAAAAACCCAGATTGAGACGCATATTCTGAATGCGCTGTACACATGTCCAAAGAATGCCTCTAAAACCCAAATAATACCGGAATATCCCACGTCTTATCGTAAAGTGCTATATTCGGAAAAAGCCCTTTTTGGAATATTGTTATATTCAGAATAATAGTGGAATATTGGTGTGCATGTGAATGTACTCACTGACTTTTGGAGAATAAAAACAGTGAAAACTTATTAAACTCTGAAAGTTCCCTTAAAGGAGAATTTCGGTTGATTTCAACACGTAGCTCTGTTGTTCCGAGGGAACACAGCAAATCTGACTGCAGTAGATGTGACAGAAAGGCATAAAAGTTGTGTTAATCCATACCTGTTAATTTCCTGTTTTTCGGTGAGGTATGGATTAACACAACTTTTATGCCTTTCTGTCACATCTACTGCAGTCAGATTTGCTGCACACGGGTAGACACTTGTAATAACATTTCGAACATGTTTAGAGGCTAAAAACACGTTTAAAACCTGCCCTGTTTAAGCCTGTTGGGTGCTAACTCTAGCAGGAGGATAACACGGTGTAGGCAACACCGATTGTTTTCGTTTTTCTTGCTACTGACAGCACTCCAAATTTACAAACAACAGAGCTACGGGTTGAAATCGACCGGAATTCTCCTTTAAGAAGTTTCCCTTTTTGAATTCCCCTTCAGAACAGGTGGCAAAATAACAGTTTACTTGCAAAACGTAATGTGCAAAATAATCGTTTTTCCCGATGACATTGTTTTTGTGATCGTTGATCGTTAAGCAACTTCTCCATCTCTTCTACCATAATTCAGTCAGACACTTGCAATAACACGTGGCAAAAACAGCATGGACGTACATTGATGATGCACATTTGTCCTAAAGCAAAGATCTTCAACAGGAGGTTCTCAGAGTTGCTGCAGGGGGGGTAATATATAATATATCAAATTATAGTTGACGGTTTAAAAAAAAAGAAAGATGTCTGACAATATACATTTACATGAATCCAACATTTTACCACCATGGGTGCCAGAGCCTTCGCCTTATTATTATTATTATTAGTAAAGCTTAAGGATTCACTGTGCCACATTTTAACATCAAAGCATGATGTATGAATATATGAATATGCAAACAGTTTTTATTTTAATAGCTTAGTAGGCTATTGTATGATACTGTAGGCCGCCCTAAACATTATTGTAGGGCCAGTTTAATATGCAACTACATTTTGTTCGATATATGTAGTGGGAGGGTCTCTGCTCTGTCTCTTTTTCAGCTAAGGGGTGCTTGGCCTAAAAAAACGTTGAAGACCCCTGTCCTAAAGGATTACACTGTAGCCAGGTTTGGACTGCCTTACAGCGCTCTTGCTAAATACTGGACCAATTTAAAATCCTGGTTGAAAAATACCAAGATTCCCCTTTAATGTAAAGTCAAGGAGAAATTTAGGAGCTGCACAACTGATATTCACATACGTCAAGAAGGTTTCGGGGAGACTTTGATGAATTACACAGAAGCATTTAATACAATCTCAATTGAGGAGAAATTAGGATTACACAGTAGCCTACAGTGCAATGCCATCCCAACCTCAAGTTCCTGTCTTCCTGAAGGTGTATTTAAACTCATCGAGGCGTTAAGTTTAGCTGAACGTTCAATGCAAACAAAGATGTTGCGGGCACCCAAATATCTTATCACAGACAAAATGTTTCTACTGTGTTACGAGTTTACTTCCTCCACGACATTGGTCAATGTTCCCCTCGGTATCCACCCATTCAGACAAATACAAGCTCTGTAACACCCGTTTCTCTTCAGAGGTTTAGGTTCCAGCTGCTTTCTCCCTTCTGCTATCATATTACTACCTACTGTAGGTGCTTAGTTTTAATATATGGCAGCCATTTCCAATGTGTACAAGATAAATCACTCAGTAGTAGCTTGTGTGGTACTTGCGTGTTTATTAGCAAAGAAATGCAACATTTAAATTGTATTTGAAAAGGCAACAGAAGCATGGTTGTGCAGTTAAATCCATAATATTCATCTTTCTAATACACAGCATGCGTCTCCCTAACACAGGGCTTTACACACAGGGACACAAATGCACAGCGCTTCATTGGCTAATTCAATAATGAAGGCAGACAGCCGGTCGAGTCTATAGACAGGCAGAATAGAGAGTAACTCATCTCTAACAGTCTGCCGTCTCCTGAGTGTTAAAACATGTAAATTTATGGAAGAGCCCATAGGAAACACATATTTACAATACGTTTAGGTAATCACAAGATGTGCGAGGAGGCATTCGAGGCCCTGGAGACGAAAGCAGTCAATACAAAAAATAGTTTTTATGTGTCATTAATTCCCTCCGCATTCCCAGATACATCCCCCTAATACAGTAATCACTCACAATCCCACAGAAAATTATCTGCACTCATCTGTGGAATAAAAAAGGCGGAGGGGCAAAAACAGGGCGAGACGTCCCATTTTAGCTCTCTGCTGCCTCTTTAATGTTCATCTGGGAGCCGCATGGCTGCCGTCCATCCCTGCGTGGGGATGGGAGTCGGCTCCTGCACTTGGGAGCAGCTTAATGACGGTGGGATGTGGATGGTGGACTCGTTAGAGACACACACACACACACACACACACACACACACACACACACACACACACACACACCTTTTTCACGCTACATTGCCTGGACAGGACAACATAAAGGGTCATCGGTGGTGTGATGGAAAAAGAAGCACCTCTCCGCTCACATTAGGCAGTGATAGGGGGGGAACATTTCACCGCTGGCTGATGTCAATGCAAAACAGAGTCGATCCAGATATAATAATGAAAGTTGCACAGATTCAGATGTGAGAATGCCAAATGGTCAAAGAAGTCATTACCTGCCTGTTCATTATGCCCTCCTTCCACATACCGCGTTATTAGGCAAAGCCATCAAACCTGATGAATAACCATAGAACAAGCCAAACCTATTTTCATTGGAGAGTTAAAGAGAGCAGGTAATTCTGATGGAAATGTGTGTTTCAGTAATGTGATCTCTAAAGTCATATACATCTGGAGCTCCTGTCAACTTAGAACTTTTGTAGACATATCCTTAGTGTCCTCTAGTGGGCACAGAATATACAGGATACCTCTGATCTTTAGCTACTGTTGCCACCTACAGGGCCAAAATAAAACTGCATTCAAAAAGACACATTGCAAAGCTGGTTTAGTCCAAAAGAAATGTTGGATCAACAATCCCCTAAATTGAATATGGCACTTCTGTAGGTTGAGTCCAAAAGTCCTGCAGTTCAATGTTGTCCATAGGGCTGTGTGACGATAACCACATCACCACAACATCGCAGTGATGTGACACTCGCTTTTTGGTTTTCTTTCTTTTTTTTGCTGGTGAAAGTTACAGGAGTGTATATGCCACGTGATATGACATTTAATAAAACACAGGCATCATTGATAAGTTATCATCATTGGCTTTCTTCTAGATTATGGGGATAAAAAACTTAAGTTGCTAGTCTCTTCCGCTTTGCACACGCTTTGACAGTCCATTAAATATATGGGGGATTTTTCTGAATTATTTCTAGGCGTAAGTGAAGGAGGAGAGGAAGCGAAGGACATGACATTTCTCTGTTCACAGCTGAGATGGACGGCATTTCGCTGCAGTGTCAAAAGACAGATCAAAAAGGTGAGGAGAGAAAGCAGCGCGACAGCAAAACACAGTAAAGACTCTCACGCTGAGCTGAAATGGAAACACAACATCTGTCGTTTGGTTTTATTAGAGGCCGTTTATTCTGTTACTCTATAGCAGGGGTCTTCAACGTTTTTTAAGCCAAGGACCCCTTAACTGAAAGACAGATGGAGCAGGGACTGCATATTATGTATAACATGTTGCATATTAAACTGGGCCTACAATAATGTTTGAAATAAAGCTTTGAAAATAGCCTAATAATTGTTGGCATGGTTTTATGAATCATGTTTTAATGTTAAACATACATGTGGCAGACATCTGTGGATGGCCTTGACGACCTTACCTATAGGCCAGTAAACAGTGGGGATTTATATTTGCTTATAATATGTTGGATTTGTGTTTACTGATGTTAATTTTTGAATAAACTTAAATTAACAATAACTTTGAGGCCCCCCTGCATTGACTCTGAGGACCCCCCCTGGGTCCCGGACCCCCTGTTGAAGATCCCTGCTCTACAGTATTTAAAGAAAAAGCATAAAGGAAACAGTTGGAGTTTGATATTTTTTGCGGAGGCCGGTTGGGGGTTGCGGTTAACCGCCATACCGTGGTGATATGTCCCCAATAACGTCATGGTCCCGGTCCTTTAACTGGATTCTTTGTGTTTTCTGTCACTTTAGTAGTAACAGTAGTCCAGTGATTCAGCCACGATTGAAAGTTCTCCTTCAGCTGTGCTCCACCAGCTACGGTTTATACATAACATGAGTCAAGAGGATCATCTCATTAGTCCATGAACGCTGCAACACACTCATTCAAATGTCCTCAAGCTTCAGCATCGGTCCACAGTCTATGTGAGCCGTCTTAGCTTGCACATGTAGATGGGGCCAAAGTTAGCGGCTAAGTGTGGGATGACCATCTCACCCAGGGGGAGGTCGGGCGCAAAGTGAAAGGTTTTCCTAAACATGTGTGTGAGGGGTCGCAGATCAACAACCTGAATGTAGATGATCAGGACAAGGAGAAAAAAAGCAAAAGAAAAAGGTCAAATTATTTGTTGTGATTTGGTTCCCCTGTTCATAATCAGGAAGTCCTGACAATCTAGAGGTTGGAACACTAAGAACCCTAATGATAGCTTATCTTCCACTATTGTTGAGTTGTATCATTAGTCCTTTCCCAATTCACAGTTTGTGCATCCCCTCCTCATTTCCTTTCCTTGCGTCTTAGTCCCGCCCACAGGGGATACGAACCAAGGAGCCAAGACAACAGGCATTTAACAAACATGAACAGAAAGTAATATGCAGTTGGTTGTCATATACAATTTCACCGCTAGATGGGAGAAATTCTTACACAATGTTGCTTTAACGTGTATCCTGGATTATAGATCCTAAGGGGAGCCTCCTCGATCCTCACTCTTTGATGTGCATTTTGGGAATTGGGACGTCCTTCAACATGGCGCAGGTCCCAAGCCAGAGGATCGAGGAGGTACACATTTGGGAAGTGGGAAAGGACCATTGAATCTCTAGTATACAGTGTGTGTGTGTGTGTGTGTGTGTGTGTGTGTGTGTGTGTGTGTGTGTGTGTGTGTGTGTGTGTGTGTGTGTGTGTGTGTGTGTGTGTGTGTGAGTGAGTGAGTGAGTGAGTGAGTGAGAGAGTGTGTGTGTGTGTGTTTGTTTGTGTTTGACTGACCTGAAGCTGGATGCCGTGGTTCTCTCGAGCCAAGTAGACGGCCTGTTCCACCACACCCAGGTTCTGGATTTGAGAGAGTGTGCAGGTGGAGTAAAGGATCTCCCCACCTGGACTAGCTGCTTCGATTCCCGCCCTGCAGGATGGAGAGAGGCTTTGTTTACTTAAAATAATAATATAAAATAATCACTTGCCCGGTCTTGCATTGCCAGACCTTGCTCCACAGTGCTGTAGAGTAAGGTCTGGCTACGCCACACATACATTCTGGTATAGGAGTTAAACAAAAACACTGGGTTGTTTGCATTTCTTCAAACCAATCACAATGGTCTTGGGCGGCGCTAAGCTCCGGAGGCAGCATAGTCTCGGGAAGGAACTTGTTTTGGTGACACATTTGCCCCCCGCAGAAGAAAACGCCACATACAATATTAAATGAAGTTAACTGTTCACACAATACAGTAACAGGAGCTATTTAAATTAGCTGGATACATGGTTAACACTTATTTGCTCTCACCAGTGTATCACCGTGTGAACTTCGTCCACAGCAATCCCACCAATCGGTCCCAAAACTTCCCAGTTGGAGAGGAAATGTCGTAAAAATATTTCTTTGTAAATCTTAACAATCATTCCCTGAAAATCTAAGCAGGCCTGCCTTGTTGCACAAGCCAAATTTTCTTCAAAACTTGCCATTTTTCAGCGTGTAGCTTGCTAGCTCGAAGTTTGTTGTTGTTTTCAGAAAAGAACAGGGTTAGACAACGGCAACACACATCACCAATTATTCTGGAATTGAATGGTCGTTGATCCAGGCTACTAGCAGCCTTACTGCATGTTGATGTGAAAAACTGGAACCATGTAGGATGTAATGACCACATCATCTTTAAATTTTCACCAAAACTTACAGCAGCAGCCCCAGCTGCAGCTCTGGCAGCTTCCGTCTCTCACCGGTCCTGCTCTTACTGAATATATTGTTGTCGTCCTCCATGAGTGAATGTCTGTCTGTGTTGCAGGGGACGTCAACAAGGACCTGAAGAAAGAAAAGAAAAAAGGGAGGTTGACAAAGTGGTGGTCTTTGGATAAACATGCAATTAATTCAGGCGCTGGAAACATAATTACATGACAATGGCTTACTCTGTCGAATGTGTTCCTTTCGATTTCCCCCCACTTGGTGCCGTCAAAAGAGGTGATGCGTAGCTTCTCGTCCGTCAAAAGCGGCTTAGGAACGTAGCTGTGGAGGACTTTCCTCAGTCGCAACGTCCGAGACACCGAGGCGTCATTTACGCACAAAAAACCTTTAATGCAGACGATTGGCGGGGGTTAACAGCAACTGAACCGACAGACAGAACGACAGCACTAAGACAAAGAGATGAGAGCAGTCCTCTTACCTACAGCCTGGCTCTGAAGTAAAGCCAGGGTCTTGCCTCCGGGAGCAGCACACAGGTCGAGCACATTGTGTCCTTCTTGGACGTCCAGCGCGAGGCACGGCAACACAGACGCTGCGTCCATCAGATAGTAACCCAACAAGCCACACATGTCTGGTCTTCAGAGGACAAAAGGACAAGGCGGAATCAGACTGCACTTTGAGTAAAAACTAAAAAAGTTCTGTTAATAACGGCCACATTCTTGGTTCATTTGGTAGAGAAAATGGTTTTAACGATCTAAGCTCACGGCGTGAAGCCAGGCGCGTTTGTACCTTGGCGCGTTGCTATTATGATGGCGGATTTTCACCGTAATATTTTTATTTTTAATCTTCTACATGTTTGTGTGCTGCTGCGCTTCCCTGTGTAACAAGAATAGTGTGTGCGCGCTGTGCACGAGCCTGTTAAAATAACAATGAAATGCTGCGTTATTGGCTTTAGACCAGGTTTTTGTTGGTCAAAGGCACGATCACTTTACGCTGCCTCAAGATAGCAATACGGCAAGAATGCACCTGAACACACCTCCCTGTAAGACCAGCACACCCGTCGATCTTAAACTAGCGGAGACACTTGCGTTGAGCTTTGCGCTGCGCCGGGTGCGAGATAGAGCCCTAAACGTTCAACCACTTTGACCCGAGTTATTATCCGATAAGTAGCGTTGGTTATCGTTTGGATTTTTACGATTCCGATGCCGAACTGGTACTTTTAAAACGATTCCGATTCCTAAACCGATTCTTGGAAAAATGACATCAAAGAAAGGCTCTTTTATAGTTTTTTTTTTTTATTGAAAATTATTTAAATTTAACAATATATTAACGTTTTAAAGTACTTAAAGCTACAGCCGTGGTTGTTGGCGTGCATGTCGGACAGTGGCGTGGATGCGCGCTTCACACCACGAGCAGGGGCACGCGTGCCACCCGACGGAAAAGAGAGAGAAAGAAAAAGAGACTGCAGCGGTCCGTCGGTTAATTAAATAGCAGCTCCAATGTTCACTCTTTTTTTCTGATGACGCCGGTCTCTTGCTCTTTTCAATATCCGTTTTCTTATTCTGGGCGAAGAAGAAGACTCCTGTTCCTGAAATTTGGATTTTGAATATGTGTGGTCCTCCGTGTTTCCTTCTTCCAACTTGCCGGGGCCAGGAAGCGACGATACCCATTAGCAGCAGCTGTGAGTCGAAAACGCAAAAGGAGGAGCAGTATATCAGTATGCAGTATGTCCCTTACCGGCTAACGTATTTCAAGATGGCGCATGAATATTGAGCGTCTATCCCAGTTCATGTAAGCGCAAATGAAAAATTTCAAGCCAATAGGAATACTTGAAATTGATGTTGATGGTCAATATTCATAAAAAAGTTTGTGAAGGGCAACACAGATTTTGATAATGAACAACTAAACATGTTACACACTGGGGCTTTAAATATATAAGTATAGTATTTTACGTCCGTTTTGGTGAGCCCAGAAGGAAAATATGCCATTTTCAAAGTAGCCTACATTTACGGTAGCTAGCTAATGGTAGACTACAGAGAAAGTGTGATATTTTCACGTGCATTTTGGAGTGACAGTCGACACATTAAGTGGAACTGAAATGAGGAACCGAAATTTGCGTTCTAATCCGGTCCAATTCCTACCAGTTGCGTAGGAACCGGTTCCATAGTGGAACCGGGTTTCGGTACCCAACACTACCGGTAAGTAACATATAGGCTCACCTAGCAGGCTTGAATCTTGTGATATCCCCTCTTGGAAACACTAGACACTTGATGTTAGGACTGAGCTGTAGAGGAGATAGCCGCTGACTATCGCTGTCACATTTCTTCATAGAAACAGATTCCTCCTCAGTTGCAACCTCAGGTTTTTGCTCCAAGCATGGCTGAGCTGCAGAGACGATGAACAATGCAGATTTGATCATATGAGGAGAGAGATTGTGCTTTTTAATGACAAGAAAACAATGGGAGTTCAATATAAAGGCTTTCAGAGATGTAGGATTGGGCGTCGAGAACCGGTTCCAATCTGTTGGAAAAATTTGGTTTCCAATCAGATCATCAGTTCCAAATTTAACACACACAAGTTCTAGTTTCCATAGCAGCCACCATACTTCCAGGCGCTTGTTGTGTTTCAGCCGTGGTGCACAGTAAGCGGCAGTCTAAAGTGTGGCTTTATTTTATATTGGAAAAGCTCAGTAAAACGTTAATCTTATCTGTGAAATAAGCATGTGACCAATCGATAAGAACCGGATTAGAAAGGAAGAATCGGAATTGGAATCAGAATTGTTAAAACGATGCCCAACCCTACAGAGAAGACAGACTTGTAAGTGACAATTTTAAACAACTGCTGGTGTTTTTGATGAAACGCCAACTTGATTAAGATGATTAAGATATCACATGAAATTACAACTAAAGTTCACACTTACATAATGTTATGGTTTGAATCACTACTATTCTAATATATAACAAAATGAATTTATTTTAAATTATAAGATTTAGCCCCTAGCCTTTATTTTAAGAGCAATTACATGATGCAAATAAACGGGCTACCATCAGATTAATTGACTGAGTTATGACATTTTTTTATGCAATTCCTTGAAAAACTACACAAATACCATGATAAGTTGTTTTAGGCAGAGGCGACTCAAATTCTTTCACATTCTTTTGTAATTTTTGTAATTAATTTTATGTCATTTATTTATGAATTGTTATAAAACTTCAATTGTGACTATGTGTTTTATAGAATGTTGGAATGTGTATGTATATGTATATGTATATGTATATATATATATATATATATATATATATATATATGTATATATATATATATATATATATATATATATATATATATATATATATATATATATATATATGTTTGTTTTTTCTTTTTCTTTTTAGAGTCTGGGATAGAGGATTGTATATCCTGTACCAGAAATCTTTTAAATAAATTTCAATAAATTTCAATAATAAAATGCCACAAATGTATCTGGATAGAAGGCCACGGGCAAAATAACAAATCTTGATGTTACGAGGAAATGTATTATATTTTATAGAAAATTAACATTCTAAATAAAAAAAAAAAAAATAGAAAATAACACTGCTCTTTAATCTGCATATATCTCCCATATTACAGACCCCTGACAGTCATTTACCACTTATAATATCAGTGGGAGACATGTAGGGCTGCCCCCTCTTAGTCGATTAGTCAACTAATCGGTCGTTTTCGTCTTAGTCGACTAAGATTTCTTTAGTCGATAAGTCATTTTTATGCTTATTCATGCTTAATTACTCATTTCCAAGCAACTTATGAGAACATTTGTGGTGAACACAAGATTTAAAGTGGTGCTTTTGCAGGATTAATTTCGGAGAAACTCAGTTTTACAGATGGTTAATTAACTACATTCATATTGCGCTTTTCTAGTCTTAACCACCTCTCAAAGAGCACAGCTCTGTCGATTAAATCAACTAATCGATTAGTCGACAAAATCATAAAAGTGTTAGTCGACTAAGAATTTCTTTAGTTGAGGACAGCCCTAGAGACATGAGCCTGTCTTTGTTTTTCAAAAGTCTTTCAACATTAGGCTCCGGCTGACTAACTACATTTTCTTTTAGAAGTGTGCACTGCCTCGATCGCTCCATCTTGACTGGCTGACTCAAAGCCAGTGACGTAAGCACGGCTCACAGCTAACAGCACGTGAGGGGGAGCGGAGAAAGAAAGAATACCACGATTCTTGTAATTCTTCGTAGATAATTAGGTTTCATTTATTAGGTCATTTAATAGGCAAGTTTACAGCACCGCGCTTTACATTACCGTAAAACTTAGATTAAGTACTTTTTTTAGCTGCACAAAATGTACGTTTCTTGTCATTACGGTTAGGATTTTACAGTAGGGCTGCACGATATGAAGAAAATATGCGATAACTGTGTTGAATATCACCATAACGAGATAACTTGCAATAAATAAAACAGATATTAAAGTGTATTCAATTCTGCATTTCTGCTCTTAAAACAAATCAAAAGGAAATCATTTTCCAACAATCTTTTATTGAACAAATTGAACATTGGATTGAATATAAAAAGGCACCACTGAAAAAAACAAACGACAATTACATTTTAAAGTGCAGTTTTCTACTGATATGTTCTTTCAACTAACACAAAAAATCTCGGAGTGTCTTTTATGATGTGTTTATTGAGCCAGTTGATATCGCGATAACGATAAAAAATAAAAAAATATATATATATATATATTTTTTTCAGTCCTATTTTACAGCACTTTCACAATGAGAGGAGAATAAGCATGAGCTGTCAAATGCCAAGGTGGGCCAAAACAAAGGGAGCACAGGCCAAACTAGGCCTGCGGACCCCAATTTGGGTGGCCTTGGTTTAAGGTGTGTGTGCCATGTTTGAAATTGCATTAGTAAGTAGAGTAAGCCTTGGGAAATGTACACCTACTTTCTGTATCTGTGTCACTGAGAAAGTCCCTGCATCCCTGGGCTTCGAGGTCTGCCAGAACAGCATCATGGGAGAAATGATTGAGCAGGGCTCCGTATTTCCTCTCTGACAGCAAGGCGGCTCGGACTGATGGCCACAGCTGCCCCAGCTGGACGCTGTAGGTGGCATCAAAGTGCTGCAGGGCCAGGCTGGTGGGAGGGTGCTTGGTACGTGTGACAGCCTGTCAGAAAGCAGGGAGGTCAAATCACACATTTCAAATTTTTTACTTCCTTTGATGTTCTCTTTAGTTGCTATGTGGTATTGTAAAGGACTTGGGTAACTGGAAGACCACCTTTAGTGTACACTTATATATTCTTCAATGAAAATCTAATTAAAGGATATACATTGTATTACATTGAGAGAACATAATCATCATTGATTATTGTACATTTAGCTAGAAGTCACAACTAAAGATATTGACATTATTTTAACTTTTTAAATTCAGGGGCTAACATAACTCTTTGGTTAATTTCGCCAAGGTATACATAGTTATTGTCAAAAGAAATCGTTTATGTAGGCTACTCTATGTGGCTAGAGATGCTGGCCAGCTGCAAACATAACTCTATTTTACATCTCTGAGGGAGGACATCATTGTTTTACAGATAACGACCATTATCAACGGCTTTATCTATTTCTGCACTGACAACATACCCATTTTTCCTTCACTCGGTTTCTTTTTGGCGTTAAACACCTTAAATCTTTAACTTTTCTTAGTAGAAGTCTGGAATCCAAGAGCAGCGCCATCATGCCGTGCGACAGGTTTTTCGGTCCGTCTTCTCCGACAGCAAAAACACAAAAGTTCCGCACGCATTACTTGTATGGGCGGAACTTGCACACCAAATCTAAGTCAATGATTGGACCAGAGCAACTTCAGTAATCACTTTTAACCAATTGGAAACGTTATCCTGTGAGCTTTCTCGTCGTTTCCTGCGCGTGAACGACCTCACGTCCTCGAAAAGCAGTGCTGCTGAGGAGCTTGAACTTCTGTCCTCTGTGCAGGTTTTTGGGCAATTCCAGAGCCGTAATCATGGTTTTCGAGAGAAAGATGATCACATACGACGACCCCGAAGAGGAGGTACTGAAAAATACCAATATGTGTCTTTTTAGTCGCTTTTTGAACGTGTGTTGCCAAGTTAACGTTACCCAACTCGTAATAGTCCGACTCTGCTGGTCAGTTCAGCGGTGCAACTGTGACTTGAGTGTCCGCTGGTATTGGTTTGAGCAGAAGTTTTAATACAACCCATGTTGCTTTTTAAAAGTTATAATTTTCAGACCAAAGTAATTCAATTCTATTATTGTCAATGACCAGGAGGAAAATGCTGAAGAGGAAGAGGAGGAGGAAGAAGAGCAAGACATGGTGGTAAGTTTGTTCTTCATAAATCTGATCAATATGTTGTTTGTGTATGAAGACACACTCAAAGCTTTCTCGGAACGGTACAACAATGTGAAAGTATTACACATTATACATAAAGTAGGCTAAAGGACATACATAAAAAATAAAAAAGGCCAAGGTTATGAGGCCACATGAGGCAAAGGGATAATTCGGTTTGGATTATGAGACAGTACAAAGTCTGCAATTTTTCATGAATACTTCACTACAATTAAGATCCGAACATTGTACGTTTTACACCACTACATTCATTTGAAAGCTTCAGTTTGTAGATTACTATAATCAACAAATTATGATGCATAGACTTAGGTAGGACTTTATTGATCGTCATGGGGAATTCACAAGCTACCCAGCAGTATGTAAAGTAATGCATAAGTAAAAGTAGTGAAGTAATCCATCAATACTACCATGCTTCAATATATCAGTTTGAGCATTGTTTTTAATTTGTCAATGGTTCAATGTTTTGCGTTAATCTGAGGAATCAGGCTTCGATATCAAAGGTGGAGACAAGGAATCATGTTGGTGCAACGTTGCTGGCTGTAGCGTTTAACACATGTACGTGTATGTTATCAGTTATGTGATTAGTTGATTTGATGGTTAATTTATTGTAAAAAACAATTCTTCATGATGACCTATTTTCCATGATATAGCACATTTGCTTTTTGTCCCTCTCAGGACCCTCTAGAAACAATACGAGCCAAGTGTGAGCAGACTGAGCACTGTGTGCACACCAAGGAGCGCCTGGAGACATGTGAAGCCCGAGTCGGCTCCCGATCCAACACTGCTGAAGAATGCACAGAAGAACTCTTTGACTTCCTGCATGCACGGGACCATTGTGTGAGTGTGTGAGAAAATATGATGAGCCCTTTTTCCTTTCAGTGCCCAAATGACATGAAAAACCTGTGTGACTTGGTGCCTTTTGTCTTCCAGTGAAGATGCTAATTGTGTTCTCCTTTGTCTTCATAGGTGGCGCACAAGCTGTTCCACCAAGTGAAATAACCTGCCTGCTCAGCTCCCTCCACTTGCAGCTGTAGACTTTAACTGCAAAAATTGTAAAATAATGACTATTCTGTTCTTCTGTGTATTAATGTAAATTAAGTGTATTGGGTTCCTTGACTAAATGCATGCCACTTTTCCTGTATACTGTGCATACTTGTGTTGACTGGGTCAGGAGCAGTATGTAGAATATGAGTCACTGCTTGGATAAGAAGTGAATCATAGTTGTTAAAGGATGTGCAGCGAAGGGGCTCAAACTATCAATTCTCACTGGTCAGTTCATAAGCAAGAGCAAACATGCTGCTCTGGCAATGCAGTTTACCTCAGGTTGGTCATAGACTCATCACTCTGGAAAATAAAGGTTCAGTAGTTCCAATGCATTGGATTCTTCTGTTACAAATGAATGGGATTGTCTGACTGTATTCTCAGTACAAGCATTTATTAAGCTCTGAACGCTATCTTGTGGGTTTGATGTATAATGGAAAAATGTTTGCAGAATTAAACCCATTTGATACAAAAAACCCACACAAACACCTATTCCCTTATGACTAAGTCCTAATGGCAGGGCACTAAAAAGGATCTATGACAAACAATGCTCCATGCAGAGATATAGGTTGACTAGAACTTTATTGGAATACATAATCATGATAATAAATAAAAAATAAAGCATAAAAATAAGCTCTTAAAAAAAAAAAAAACATGACCAGAAGGTGGCAGTAAGTGCTGCCGGTTAAAAAAAACCGTGAGGTTGTCTGGTTGCAGTCATTTAAAAGAAGCAAATTGTCCCAAGAGAAATAAAACAGGATCTAACTCATGCACACAGTGCATAATGTCACAGAGGATGTAGATGAATCACCTTCAAGAGTTTTCTTTGTTGCCGAGAAAGTCATCCATGGAGGCCTGCAGAGGGCAGTGGAGACAGGAAGTTATTTCACAAGCTTGAACTGTGTGAACATTTATTTTAAAGAGAGATCTTGTGCAGCACTCCAGTGTAATGCGACTGCTACTAAATATAATATGGTGTTATGCCTCAATTGTGTTTCTACTTGTCATTACTGTGATACTACAGGAATGGTATTTTATTTAATAAACAGCTGAGTTATCGGGTAATGGCAATGACATGAGGAAGAGGTCTACACGCACCTGCATGAGCAGCCTCTCTTTCCTCAGTTTCTTGTAGAAGACAAGAACATCTGGATCTGCCCTGACCACGCGGGGGTCAAAGTCCATGACCCTCAGACCCTGCAGGCTCCGAGCCCGAGACAACGCCACGTAGGCCTGGCCACTCTCAAACACGCGCGCCAGAGAGATCTCCACACAGTCAAGTGTCATTCCCTGAAACAAAAACAACATTGGTTACAGGTCAGAAAAACTATTTTACAACCTAGAATGTATTGGCATTTTGTAGTTCAACAATAAGCATCGATTGATCCCATAGATATTCCAGTATTTGAAATAAAATGTGTCCAAAAACAAGATTGAAAGCATCATGGGACACATCTCCACCCCAACACTCATTCTCGCGTATTGCATTGCTTTCATTTCCAATCATTTTCTATTTGAAGGGATACGCAGGTGTGGGATTTCCTTCATTTCCCCATGCTTTAGCCCCTCTGCTGTAGATCAAACACTGCTGACATGTTGGTCGTGACCAATGAACTCAATTACCCAGAGGGACCCTTTTTCCCCTCCAACCAATTTCAGTGTGCGAGGTGAGGATATGAGTTTGCTGCGGAGGCTGGTGGGGATTGACGATTACACAGTTACAGCTCATTTGTGGGTAGCAGTAATACTGGGTCGGTGTTCAGGGTGTCTGACCACGCTGTAGCAATTTCCCACATGAAATAGCATTGTTGTGCCTGGGCTCACTCACCTAACCCGAGTTTCTCTCTGCCTGCTCTGTCATTTGGAAACTGAGTAGGAACTTCCGATTCTATTTTATTTTTTTTGCCGTCATTAGAAAGCTCACAAACCGATGACAGGTTGGTGGGGGGGGGGGAGTGAGCCAAGTTTTATAAAAGAAATGCAGCATCTCTAATTTGCTCAAATGCTCACAACATAATTGTGCCACTGTTTTTGTCATCGCTAAATGGCACAGTGAGTGACTGTCTGTCCTTTGTTGACTACCTAAATGTCCTTAATAAAACATAACCCTATTTTGATGCTTTTTAATGGCTTCATACAGAAGCTTTGGCTTGTTTTCTCTACTGTCCCCAACATTGTTAGCTTCCTTTTCAGCAGTCCCTCACCCAGGGCATCCAATTGGGAAAAAAAAAATATTACTAGTTATTCTATGGACCATTTAGTCCTTCTGCCATGTCTAGTATCGCCCTGACGCCCTGATTGTCTTTAGATGCTTTCCCAGTGTACACCTGCATACTCTTTGATACTGTATTTGTCTGTTTGGTGTGTATTGCCTGAAGGGACAGTCCCAACAAAATGCAACCAGACATTCATCCACAGACACCCTGGATTGTAAAGAGAGGTAATCGCTGCACCCACTTGTCCCATAAATCCAGTATCGCTAAAATAAAGTGTATGACGGGAGAAAACGGGGAATGTCTTCAGAAACATGGTGGCTGAATATAATGCACTTCCAGTGGCAGCATTCAAAAGTAGCGCTGCAAATAATTGATTAGTTGTCAATTAAATCAATCACTAACTATTTTGATAAATCGATTCATCGGTTTGAGTCACTTTAGGTATAAAAAAAAAAGTAAAAATTGGGATTCCAGCTTCTTGAATGTGAATATTTTCAAGTTGCTTCACTCCTCTGTGACAGTAAACTGAATGTCTAGTAGAGTTGTGGGTCACCATGATAATCATTAGTTTCAGCCCTATTCCAAAGGCTTGCCGTTTCTTCACCTTTTGACTTTGACACTCCTGTTAAAGTGCAGGCCTGCAAGTGGGTCACATCCAAGTCTTTCCAACTGTCCCCATACACTTCAATGTGGGCAGAGGGACTATAACAACTTTCCATTTTTGAAAGGTAACGTGTCTACTCTTGGAGGCCGAGAGAGAGTACAGAATCTGCAGGTGGTTGGGAGACAACAGGAGGGTCAACCCCAACGGTCTCATTCTCACCAGAGGACGCCGCCTCATAACCAGGGTCCTCCTCAACATTATCCCCAGTCTCAGACACATTCTCCTCTGCACGGCCAAAGAGCGGTGACAAAAAAACCTTGTTGGCAGAAAACCTTTGCTTAGAGGTCATTTTTAATGGAGAGTGTGTAGAGAGAGAGCCCACAGAGCACTTAGAGAAATAGTTAACCCTCCTGTCTTTGGGTCAAATTTGACCCATTTTCAAAAAGTTTCTATATCACAAATTTGGGTTTCTTTCAACCAAATTTTCAAAGAAAATAACGTGGATGGTTCCATACAGCACTCTTCACAAGTAAATACACTCTTCATTAAATTTGGGTGTTTTATTCTATTTTATAGCATTTCAAAAATAAAAAAAAGACAAAAGAAAGTTGAAAAAGTGACAAAAATGTCAGAAAGCTTAAAAAAGAAAAAAAAGAAAGACAAAAACATTGGAAAAAGTGACAAAACAAATGGACAAAACATGATGAAAAGTGACAAAAATGACGGAAAAAGTGTTGAAAATGAAAAAAGAAATATTGAAATTATTTTTTTTTAAATTTAAACAATGGGAAGACAACACAAGAAGGCTGCAGTTTTGTTCCTCCCCTGAGCTGTTTGAACTATCAATGTCCTCGCAGGATCCATTATTTCAAGGGCTTCCTTCACTACTACAGGCATTGTTTATGGCAGGTTAGGGTCCTAAAAAAAATATAAAATTGCATGCGATAGTGACTTTTAGCTGTGTTACGTTATGAGCTTTTAATTAACAATTTCCCTGAGGCGATCAATACAATATAGTATTTTTTTTTAAACTGTTTCACCACCACCCACAATTTCTCTTTCCATAATCTCTTTCCAGCTGTGAACAACGCCTCCATTTCCTTTGTGCATTGCATTGTGAGTGTGTGTCAAGAGCATGCGGTCTGCTTTGAGTGGGGAGGACTGGGCGATATGGAGAAAATCTAATTATTTTGTCACTTTTTTTTGTAGTACTAGTGTTTACCAACCGCTAAAACTGATGTTATGATGTCAACGCACAGTATTTCAGCCCTCACACGACCATGTTGATGACGTGAACACTCAAGTCATGAACATGGGGATCTTTACCATCCATCACATATGGTGTGAACGTGGCATTAGCATGCTAACACTTGCCAATTAGCACTAAAGAAAGTACAGCTGAAGACATTTAAAAACGTTGCCTGATGACGGCGCTAGATACAAAGTTTGAAGATGACAAAAGTTATTATGCTTGATCCTGTAAATCTGTACTAAATGTCAGGGCAGTCCAACTAATAGTTCTTGAAACATCCATCCATTATCTCCAAGATCTCATCCTTTACAAGGTGAAATTGTGCGAGAGCCGGGATACACCCCCCGTCTCCAGTCAATCAAGGGGCTGAGAGACAACCATTGATGCCCCCCATTCATACCTACGGGCAACTGAGAGTCACCAATTAACTAGTCTCACATTGCCAGACCTTCCTCCACAGCGCTGCAGAGGAGGGTCTGGCTAGTCCACACAGCATTCCGGGATGGGAGAAAAACATGCTCTGGTTTATTGGTATTTAAAACCAATCACACAATCAAAAAGAAAAAAAAAAGGGCTAAATATGTGATGTTTAATGTTGCTAATGTTGTGCCTTTCTCAAAAAAAATTGATTAAAAAAAAAACCTCAGGAACTTGTTTTGGGGGGGAACAGAAAACTCAGATTGGACAGATAGTCTAGCTAGCTGTCTGGATTTACCATGCAGAGATCTGAGGAGCAGTTAACCGTAGTCCTCAGAAATCCACCGGAGTTTAGAATGCCAACACAAAAAAAGCGGAAGGTGACGGACATCCGGCCGAAAACAATGACATCCGGCGGAATTTCAGGCAGCAACAGAGCTATCCAGGAAGTGGATTAAGTTGATATAGACTACCAATTAACCTAACCTGCCTGTCTTTGGACTGAGGGAGGGAGACGGAGGCTGACACGGGGAGAACATGCAAACTCCACACAGGACCACAGGCGAGAACGTGCCAACCACTGCACCACCGTGCCGCCCTAGTTAACTCCGTGAGATTCAACATCTGGGAACCAATAACTAGTAACGGCCAAATGAAGCTTCATTAAGCTCGGGAACCTTTTTTTTTTTATATATCTCACTAAATGTCGCCCTTGGTCTAAAGAAGAAGGCTCAAGGAATGGCTAGTCAGTGTGCTTTCAACCCTTGGTTGACCAGAGAGCGACGTCGAGTGGCCTCAGAAAATAAAGAAAACGCTTCATGAAGCTTCATTTGGCCATCACTACCAACAATGTCAGTACTACATCTCGTACTCCATCCGGTAGATGTTGGGATATTTCACTGGACACATGAAAACTCTGGACTGCTGGGGGCGCTAGAGAAAAAGGTTTAAAAACTAATTTAGGATGTATCCTCCGTGCATCATGAATGTCTATACAAAAAAAAGTGTGTGTGGTGATCATTTCTAGCCATTGTTAGTTTCATAACAAAGGCTAAAAAAATGAAGAGTTACCTAGCGCTGCAACTTTTTAATGTTCTCCACTACTCTGCTAGAAATAAAGGCACTGATAAACTACTTGTAGTGAAAAAGGTTTACCTTTTATACCTTTTGTAAGACGTTATAAAAGAGCTTTTTTCTTTTTATCTGAACAAAGTCTACATTTCTGAGATCGCTTTCAACATCCATCACCTGTTAAATGGATAGTCGACCTTAAATGAGACGTCATAATCTAGACAATGATTGAGCTTCAAGGCCGGTTCACACAATCAAACCTTGAGCCATTTCTAGCACTCCAGCAACAACAAATGCAATACAAAAGAAAAACTTCTTTCAGGCTAATTGAGTTTGAATTCCCATCCATCAAGTGAGTCATGCATTCAACAGAAACACAAAACACTGGTATCCCACGGCAACACCGAACAGTATCTTCCACAAAGAGAAAGTAATGCCATGGTAGTGATTTGGTGAGCATTTGCCTCAGTATTTCTGTGTGCGTTGTTGCTGTGACTGAGCGTGTACCGACCTGGCTCTTGTGGATGGAGATGGCCCAGGCCAGTTTGAGTGGCAGCTGCTGTCGACTCAGGTGAACCCCCCCGCCGGACTTAAACACCCAGCGCTCAGGCTTCAGCACCTCTGTGACACCACTCAGGAAACGCACATGTGGGAGTCCTGAGGAAACAGGCAATGAGCCAGCACATGGATGGATGAGAATCTAAAATATGATTAGATTTTTTTAACACACACACACACTCTCGGTGGGGACCCGTCATTGACATAATGCATTCCCTAGCCCCTTACCCTAACCATCACAACTAAATACCTAACCTTAAGCATAACCTAATTGTAACCCTAATTCATAACCCTCAAACAGCCCTTTAAACTTGTGGGGTACACACACACACACACACACACACACACACACACACACACACACACACACACACTATAAACTAACTATAGAGGATAATCAAATTCTGGCTTTCGGCGAAAATATTTCTGCAATACGTTTCAAGAGGAATAAAAAAAATCACGTACCATTTTTTCCAGGCTCAAAAGCCACGACAACCCCCCGCGCTCCGTTCACCAGACCCCGAGAGACATCCTGGTTCTTCGTCAGCATGACCTTAAAAAGAACAAGCAGCATTACATTACAGAGCGTCGCCTTGACTCAAAACTGAGCGCTGTATTCTCGCCATATCAAAAGTACAATGTTACACACACACGCACCCACACACCCACCCACCTGAGCCCCCACTTTGAGTTGGATCAGTTTGCTGACGGGGCTGTGAGCGTTGATGGTCTTCACCAGGGCTGGGTCGCTGTCCAGAGCCTCAAACACACGCACTGACCCTGAGGGACCAGGACACATTCATTACATATTAGGGGTGGGAGTCTTTACTGGTCTCACGATTTGATTACGATTATCCTGTCATGGATTCAAATCAATATCCCGATGCATCACCTCCTCAATATTATTATATATTGCTAAACATGGTTTTCATCAACACATTCAAGCAGTCAGATATATATGAACCCCCCTTTTTATTGTATCTGTATCTGGTCACTTCCTGAATTAAATTAAAACCGGTCAAGTATTTAATTAAAAGTTGTTTTCACTATTTTGTTTAACTGTTTTATGGCGTTCAATAAATGCAACATCTTTCCAAAAGACACTAAGTAATTGTGTTAGTCAGGATTTCAATATTGACCAACATAATTCTGATTCTGTTCATAATCGAGGAGCCCTAAAAGTCTGAAACCATAAACAAGAAAATGGTAAAAAACAAAACATTACAAATTGTTGTGCCCCCCCCCCCCCCCCCCCCGATGCAGCTATATGCTGTATAATAATAATAAAAGTGTGACAGAACTGGATACAACAGAAAATAAGTGGCGTCTGGCTGAGACTGAAAATATCTGGAGGAAACTGGTTTCAACAAGTTCCCTGAACATGACTCGAGCCATCTGCTTCATCATTTCCACCTCCACCCAAGCCAACCAACGTAACACCGGTTTCAAGCTGGGAAAAAGAAAAGCTAATGAACACTTCAGACCAGGCAGCTGCTGGAGTTTCTTCTCGTTCGTGAGCTCCACGTCGTCCTTGTGTGTGCACAGCCTGGTTGCTAGGATGCCATCCCTCTCGATGTGATGGTAGGCGCTTCCCATCAGCGTCGCAGTGACTTCCTCCGTCACCCTGGATGGGGTTTATTAAGACAGAAAGCCAATTTTTGCAGCATAGCACAAATGTTCGGTAGAATACAAGATGACCTGCCACAGCTCTTATTGCATGCATGTAATGCACTTAAATAGACAGCACATTACATCGGACAGTTGATATGAATGTGTGTGCACACTGAGTCCACATTAACTGTATAATAAAAATAAATAAAAATAAAATAAAAACATTTTGGCTATCAACTGCTTGGGGGAAAAAAGGACAGTGCCCACGACTTTACCTGCCCACCCGCACTGACTGCAGCAGGGAGATGAAGGACCGATCCGTTTGCCTCCGCACCTCCATTAGCTCCATGTTGAGCTGGATGACCTTACGCCAACTTCTGGCCTGCAGGAGGGGAAAAGGATTGTTTGTTTTTTGTTGGTTCTTTTTTTTAATATATCCATGCTCTTCAGGAAGTAAACAGTTAGTCTGTAGGACAGATGCTGATTGACTCATGGCAACAGCATAGAATAAGGTTGCTTTCACACCTGAGCAGTTTGGTCCGTTTAAAATGAACCCTGGAGCGTTTTGTTCCGGTCGGTTTAGGGTGGTGTGAAAGCATTCGAACTCTGGTATGCTTGCAAACGGTGCACTAGAGTTGGGATCACTTTAATCTAACCCAAATACAGGAAATTAATAACAAAAAAATAAATAAATAAATAAACAGTGCATAGCCTGCAATTTCAACATTGCACACAATATACAGACGTGTATATAATTTAAAGATTGATAACTTTTAGATCCATAACCAATTCTGACCATACATCGCTGGTCGTTTGTGTGACAACACATCATCATCATCATCATCATCTCATCAGGGCCGCCCTCTCCTTGACTCACTGTCTGCCAGCGGCTCAGATTGTTCGCCTTCTTCTCAAATATTAGAAACACTAAAGCAAAACCAGAAAAGCCAAGACGTAATAAATTTAATGTTCCTCCATTATTTCTGAGACCAGAAGTGTCGGGCCAGTTTCACTCAGACATTCTGTCCGATAGACCAGCGACTATTTCGACCGCGTGGCATTTGATTACAATGTTTGGTGTGTTTGACAAAGTGCAGTCTGAACGCTAACAGAACCAGCTAAAATTCAACAAACTACACCCTCAAATCACACCAGGTTTTCTGAACTAGGTGTGAAAGCACCCTGAGTGTGTCTGTATTAATCTCTCTGCATATAGACTGAGATAATGCACAGCAGCTTTTTATACAGTCTCTACTTCTCTAGACTTCCCATGATCAACTACATCTCAACAAGAGACCATCTTGTAATGGGATCACAACAGCCGCATCACCAAATCTTGTCAGATTACCTAATAGATATCCAATTGGAAATGTAATCAAAATCATTGGTGATACCCAGCCCTAGAGTTACTTTTGATACTTTCATTTTAAAAAGGTCCCATGGCATGAAAATGTCACTTTATGAGGTTTATAACATTAATATGAGTTCCCCCAGCCTGTCTATGGTCCCCCAGTGGCTAGAAATGGTGACAGGTGTAAACCGAGTCCTGGGTATCCTGCTCTGCCTTTGAGAAAACGTAAGCTCACGGACTAAAAGCTGATTTATGCTTCTGCGTTAAATCGACGCCGTGGGTACGTACATAGGTACGTTGAGACTCTGACCCTACACTGTAGCCTGACGTGCACATCTAAAAAACATTTAACACGTTGTCGCTCGGCCGTGGCTTGGTAGCATTGCAGTCCACTCTGCTCCGCGCTCAACACAATTTTCTTTTTTTATACTTAAACATCTCTGCAACTTATTGAGTGGGGTAATAGTCGCGCGACACAACAAATCGATAATGAAATTCGTTGCCAACTCTTTTAATAATCACATTTTATCAATTCGTTGTTGCAGCCCTATTCAAATGTTCTGGTATTTCAGTGTAAATGACTTAACCCCCCCCCCCCCCCATCAGCTTACAGATCACAGTGTTTCTCAATGACACAAACTAATAGGGGTTGTAAGACCCCCGGTGGCCTAACCTGGAAGCAGAAGCTGGCTCTTTCCTTTCCCTTAGAAACAGGAGGCAGCTGGAGGAAGTCGCCACACACGATCAGCTGGATGCCTCCAAACGGCTCCGTAGACCTCCGCACCGACCTACAAGAGTGCAGCGAGAGGACGAGTGTCACTGAAGATCAACAGTGATTCCATCTTCTATATGGATGCGGGACTTTCGTTATCGATAATATGACGGCCTTCATTTTTGTATTTTTTTAAATCTCATATCAAACCTGCAATGCTATGCGTCACACAGTATAGCTCACATCAGAGCGCTGCTGAGGTTTAATACAACCCAGGGAATGATCTAATCTGACTGGAACCATAGAAACTCACAAAAAGCTCATTTGAAAATCCTTCATGCTGGAAGTCTGCTGCTCAAACACCGTCAGCAAAACTCTGAGGAACACCATAACGTCAACGGGTATTGAGGAGAGGGGAGATGTAAGTCTCCGAAAGGAGTGCGTAAAATCTAAAAGTGTCCCCAAAGTGTGTTAGGAAAGGGGGAATTTAACAGTTTTGCAACACTGCAAACATTAGGAGTATGACTTGGGTTATTACAGACATTTAATCATTTTAAGTCTGCTATTTAACTTTGGTACGCAGTTCAAACTCACAAATCTTATATTAACCTTTCAACACAAAACTTTCAGTTTAATGAATTATAAATGCTGCCTGTCTGAAAAAGCTTTAATGAATGAAGTCCTATCATTTGCTGGTGACCAAGTCATTCATCTGTACAATTTGTGTAACGTTGTCAACGATGACTCAATCAGTCAAACGTATCACCGAGTACTGTGGGTGGGGGTAATTGGAGCCATTATAGCACAGTATCCTGAACGTGATACCAAATGCTTTCAGGAAAGCTTCAGGCCTACTTAAGAATATTACCATAATTCATGGTTGTGGGCAGTCTATGAGTTATGTCTACATTCTACACTACCGTAAATCTCAAATATGTAAATGTAATTTGACAGCTGCGGCAACCACTCAGGAAGCAAATTAGCACCTGCCTTGAATGACGCACAGCGGGCGAACACGTGTGAAAGCTCTAGCAACAGAAAACAATCTGTACTCTGCTTTACGAAAGACTTCTAAAACGATTTGCTGTGGCATCAGAAGGAGATTTCTTTAGACAGACGTCTCACCTCGCCACCGCCTCGAGCTTGTCAAAGAACTGGGCCTCCACCATGGAGATCTCGTCGATGATGAGGTGTCGACAGGTGGTCCAGTGCTGCAGCACGCCGGGCCTCTGAGCCAGCTCGATGCACTGCTCCAGCGGGGCCGAGCCGGAGCCGATGCCTGGACAGAGACAGGTGGTCAGACGGGGACGCAAATGAATAACACCACTGCAAATACTCAATTCACACTCTCTGCTGTATATTGAGATTTAATTAAAAGCATCCGTTAATGTGGAAGACATCCGACACCCCCCTCCTCGATTATATTAAAGATTCATAATCCGACAGGCGCCTTCACACAGACACTGTAATGGAGTCAAAGGCTGCAGCTTTACAAGCACAAAGGAAGAAACAGATGCAAATTCCTTTTGTCTTTATATTAAAAAGGGACAGAAGAGACTGATAAGTAGGGCTGAATGTTAAGTTGTTAAGTTTTTCGAAGGAAACATTCACCGATTCCAGTTCGTAGGTTTCTCAGGATTTTCTGCTTTTCACTGTTTTGAAATCAGTGTAAACTGATTATTTGGGGTTTTAGACTAAAAACTAGCCATCTGAACATAAAGATTGACTCATTGTCCACCCACCCTCCCAAAAGGCTGAGAGAGTGGAAAGAGCCAAGCCTGTGGGTTCTTAACTTTGCAACACACACACACACACACGACTGAATGATGAATAGCATTGCTTTTTGTTTTGTGCGTTCTTCTCTATATCATGTCTATATTCTGATAAACTTCCCAACAAAGGGCTAAAAAATAGCCCATCTTAATATATGTAGCTTTAGAAATAAGGTTCAGGACATTCACAACTTGCTAAAATCAGACAACATTCATATTCTGGCCATCTCTGAGGCCCACTTGGATGACTCATTTGATGATGCTGTAGTGGCAATACAGGGATATAACATCTATAGAAGAGACAGGGATACCTATGGGGGAGGAGTTGCAATATATATTTCAGAGCCACATTCCTGTTCTCAGCTCAGAGAGACTTAATGTTAGGTGCAGTTGAAATGTTGTGGCTGCAGGTCACGTGCCTCATTTAAAACCTCTGCTGTTGGGATGTTGTTATAGGCTACCAAGTTTGTATTATATTATACAGTCAGTATGTAGATAATTTGTGTGAAATGCTTGAAAGAGTATGCAATGTGAATAATGAGATTCATCTCCTGGGAGACCTGAACATTAATTTACTTTCATCAAGCTGTCCACTAAAAAAATAAACTTCTCACTGTAACCAGCGCCTGTAATCTGACTCAGGTCATTAATCAATAGAGCCCGACTGATATGTTGGCGGGCTGATATTATCGGCCAACTCCAGAAAAATGCGATTATGCGATTGCAGAATTCAATGCATAATCAGCCAAAGTCCGCATTTCTTCAAATACACCGCACTTTCGCCGCATAAATTGCCGATTACCGCGCAAAATATGCGGGGCTTGCATGATTTCATAATCCCCGCATTTTCGTTGCAAAAAAGTCACATATATCTCAGCAGAAAGTTGAAAAATGTTGTGTTTACTTCACACAAGAGCAGCCATTTTCCCCTGTTGCCATGGGAACGTTATGAAGTGACGTAATTTCACCTACTGAGAACACTGTGTTGGGGGAATCACTTCTTTTCTCCTTTTCATCAAACCGCAGTTTTTGCAAGTTCCCGCAATTTTTGCAAGTTCCCGCAATTTTTGCAAGTTCCCGCATTTTCATCGCATAAAATGGCATAAATATCCCACATATTCCATCGCATTTTTTAAGAAAACGTGCCGCATAATAAAGAATTTTTGCCCGCAACAATCACAAAAAAACTCCGCGTTTTTCTGGAGGGACTGATATTAGGCATTTTCCAAACTAACGGCATCAGCATTTATAATGGCCGATAAATTAATATTTAAAAAATAAAATAAAAACGAGAACAAATTAGCGTTCCCTGTTGGCAACACTCATGTTTAACCCTCAAAGTTTCATATCTTAAGTTTGTATTTTTATACATTTTATTTATCAGAACTTCGGTCGGGCCCTATTAATCAACCTACCAGGGTATTCTAGAACAGTACAGGAATGATATCATCCACGTGCATTGATCACATTTACACTAATACTGTAGAACTGTGCTCAAAAACTATCGGTTCCCATTGGATTTAGTGATCATAATCTACTAGCAATATCCAGGAAAACCAAAGTTCCAAAGGCGGGGCCTTAAGTAGTGTTTAAGAGATCATACAAGCGATTCTGCTGTAAGTCGTATGTGGATGATGTTAAAAATATTTGTTGGTCTGATGTGAGTAAAAAGACAGACCCAGATGCTGCACTGGACATATTCATTGATAAGCATGCACCGGTCAAGAAAATGACCGTTAGAATCACTGCCCTTTGGATTGATGAGGATTTGAAAAATGCATGGTTGATAGAGATGAAGCCAAACGAGTGGCAAAAAGGTCTGGCTGTACATCTGAATGGCAGACATACTGTAAAATAAGGAACTATGTGTCTAAAATGAACAAAAAAGAAGAAGAAACTGTATTATGAAAATAAATAAATAATCTAAAGTATGATGGAGAAAAAAACTCTGGAGTACCTTAAATGATATCATGGGCAGAAAGAGTAACACAACTCCATCTTTCATCGAGTCAGACGGGTCTTTCATTACTAAACCCTTAGAAATTGCTAATCATTTTAATGATCGTTTTATTGGCAAAGTGTGTAAACCAAGGCAGGAAATGCCAACAACAAGTTGTGATCCACCATATTTATGTATAAAAAGACCAAATAATGAAAGACAAGAACTGTACTTGAATTGTGTAAAGTGAGTATATAAAAAAGGTGAAAAAGTATTGTGTCTATCAATAATGAGAAACCAGCTGGTATTGACAGCTTGGATGGAACGCTACTGAGGATGGTTGCTGACCAAATGACCACTCCTATTTGCCACATCTGGCAAGTAATGTTTTTCCCCCAAATTTGGAAAGAAGCTGAAGTTATTCCTCTACCCAAGCAAGCTAGGGCTGCCTTCTCCAGCACTAACAGCCGACCAATTAGTCTGTCACCTGTTCGTAGCAAACTCTTGGGAAAAAGTTTTATTTGACCAGATACAGTGCTACTTCTGTTAACAATTTGACAACTGAGTACCAGCACGCTCAGGGGCGGACTGGCCATCTGTGTGATCTGGAGAATCACAGAACGGCCGGTACTCCAGGACGGCCGGCGGGCCGGCCCACCACCCGCCACACACGCTGTCATTACCTGTTTTTTCCCCCACTAATCTGTTTCACACTCCAGTACTGTAGGTGGCAGCAATGCACCTTTAAGTTGGATGCCAACTGGCCGTGGCCGCCAAGTAAGGAGAAGAAGAAGTGGAAGAGGAGGAAGAAACCAACAGCAAGGACGTTAGATAGAAGCATAGAAACAAACAATATACATAACGCGGCCGCGGGTAAAAAAACAGAAAGAAAAGGGTGGGGCTGAGAAGGCGAGAGAAAAAAAAAATGCGGAATTTAGATACTGAAGCCGCTAAATGTCGCAAACTAACTGAAATATTTAGCAGCACAGCCAGCAGTGAAGAAGTGAGCCAGACAGCTATGCAGCAACATGCCACCAGTGATGATGAGGGACAGAAAGATGAGCTGGTCTCACAGGCAGATACAGGGCAAGTAAGTCTGGAACATGAGGACAAAGAGAGTTACTTGCTAGGGATGATGTTAGGAAGTGATATTCAGGTTGCTACATTTGTAATGATTACAGTAGTTAAAACAGCTAAACAGCATTTTAGCTGTAAAATGTGACATGCAGTAGCTAATATTAAGAAATATGTTGTGCTTTTACTTTTAAAAATGTTGGTAACGTTACAGTTAATGCTTAAAACTTTGAAGATTTTGAACACAGAAGTTACATTTGTAATGGTGTATTTTCATTTAGATGTGTTATTATTTGTGCAGTAAGATTAATTACTGCAAAAATAATTAAGATTATTAAGTAATAAATTCATTTTAAGACAGCATGGAATAGATTGTATAATAGATTGTATTGCATATTACACAATCTATTCCATGCTGTCTTTGTATCTATATGTTTTTTTTAATCCATTCCATCATTTGTTTATTCAAGTTGAGCTTAGACCAAGAGCAGAGAAAGACACCCACTCCAGCGGGTCAGTGAAAGTAAAGAGTTTAAACATGTTTAGTGTTCCCTGGACAC
This sequence comes from Gymnocephalus cernua, assembly GCA_023631565.1. Classification (NCBI taxonomy): domain Eukaryota; kingdom Metazoa; phylum Chordata; class Actinopteri; order Perciformes; family Percidae; genus Gymnocephalus; species Gymnocephalus cernua. The sequence continues at coordinate 14,242,745 of CM042436.1, forward strand.
AAACCAGTTAGAGACATTACAAAAGAGTTCCACAGTATTGCAGGTGAATGATGTATAAACCCTTTGCAATAAAAGATTATGAATTATAATTCTGTTTATGATGGTGCTGCAGCCTCAGAATGAGATTAGTAGGCCTAGGACGTTTTCGCCCACAGTGTTGTACCTAAATGAAATAGATTTTCAGTAATATTAGGCTATACTTATGATTAAATATGATATACATTATATTGGAATATACGCATTTACTCTAGCAGCAATTCTCTCCCACACAAATTCTCTCTCTGTTGCAGCAGCCGCTGTGTTGCTTTTTTGACGAAATACATGTTCAAACTCGCTGTATGTGCGCATGAGTATTTCCGCCGACCCGTTTGTGGTTGTTGCCATGGTGAATCGTAGTATCATGGCTCCATTCATGCTGTCTTTGGTGCACGTGCGTAACCCTGAGTCAACCTACTCCGAGTTGATTGAACCAACTCGAATCAGCTGTTGTGAAACCGAAAACTCAGAGTTTCCATCTCAGGATAAATCAACTCAGAGGTCAGGCTCAGACTCTGAGTTTGTTGAACCTCCTACCTGAAACGGACCCCTGTGCTATTGCTATAATTTGGATGGTATAGTGTCATGAGCCACAATTAAAGTCTTGTGACACTCATGCCAGGCGGCAGGCGTTATTGCTGTTGTTGTCGAGTTTCCGCTCGCCGATTGCTTTGGGCCGGGCCTAGTCAAAGTCCAGGGCCGTTTTTTAGTCCCAATCCGTCCCTGAGCACGCTCATAGGGTAGATCACTCAACATGCACTGCACTTACACAAATGACGAATGATTGATTGAAAGAAATTGATCAGAAGAATATTGTGGGAGCAGTAGTATTAGACTTCAGTGCTGCCTTTGATCACAAATTGTTGAAAAAACTTGTGTGTTATGATTGTGCTCCATCTGTTTTATCATGGATAGAAAATGATCTATCCTATAGAACACAAAGAGTTTTCTTTATCGGAAGCTTTTCTGATACAAAACATTTAGTGTGGAATTCCACAAGGAAGTTTGCTTGGCCCTTTACTATTTTCTGTTTATTAAAAAGGAGAATTCCGGTTGATTTCAACACATAGCTATGTTGTTTGTTGTCACGTAGTGCTGTCAGTAGTGAGAAAAACAAAAATAATCTGTGTTGCCTACAACGAGTTATGCTACTGCTAGCTTTCGTACCCAGGCGGCTGAAACAGGGCAGGTTTTAAAACATGCTTTTAGTCTCTTAACATGTTTGAGATGTCATTACAAGTGCCTTGCCATGTAAACTGATTCCTTCCAAGTGAACACAGTGAATATGGCTGCAGTAGATGTGAAAGAAATGCATAAAAGTTGTGCTAATTCTAACCTATGTGCATCTCTCACCACTAATGTGTTATTTACAGAGACAAATCTTCTTAAAGTCTTAAAATCAAGTTCATCACCCCCAGAGACACGACTCACCAGCAAAGTTGTGTAATGTTGTTCCTCCAATGTGGCATGCAGCCACTCCTGTGCTGGCTGTGGCAAATGTGCTCTTTGGAGGAAGAGATCCCATGATTCTCTTCAGTAGGAAGGACTTTCCTGTACCTGAAAAACACACACATTCAAAAGAGCTCAAAAAACTATTCTTTAATTGCCAAAAGAAAAACACCATGAATTTGTCATGAAAGGAGATGTACATCAGATTCTCTTGCGGAAATGTTAAAGCCAAAATGCATAAAACGTGTTGCTAACAGGCAGTTATGCAGAATGTAACATGCAAGCATCTTTTTTTTCTCTCTAGTTATGACAAACTTGTAACTGGAATTTAAATGTATTGTCACACACACACTTACCTGCACTTCCAGTGAAGAAGATGTTCCTGCCACTCAGCACTGCACCGAGGACAGCCGCCTGTTCTTTATTCAGCTTACGTGATGGCAGAGACAGGATGGGCTTCTTGCTCGGGTTGGCCTTTACCTGAGTAGAAATAGACAGTGGCATGAAAAGAAAAGACTCAAGTAAAAGTATAAGTACTTCACATTTGTACTTAAGCACAGTACTTGAGTAAATGCACTTAGTCACATTCCACCACTGGTAGTCTGCTACTAATAGACACGAGTGTTTTGTGTGCGTTCAACTCACTGGGCTGAAGTTAGTGTCACTCCTGGACCTTTTGACCTGCTGTCCTGTTCCAGTCATCTTATTGGTGCGCTCTGCCAGCCCCGTGGGGGCCACTTTACCCCTCAGCTCATTCACCTTCTGGATATCCTTTTGCTGCAGGGGGCTGATGGCCTCGAAGCTGCGGGGCAGACCGGCTTTCAGCTTCTCTCGGCCGCTCAGAGGCTTGCTGCTCTGCCGGGCCTGGTGTTTGATGCTCAGGGTTTTGAGGAAGAGGTTGAGCCGGTCAGGGGGGCAGTTGGAGATGAGCACCTGGATGTTCTCAGGGAGCAGTTTGACGGTGCACTTCCCTTCTCTTGCGAACTTGGTGAACAGTTTAAATTCTTTCAAATGGTAATTTTGCGGCACTTTCCCGTCGTGGACGCGGAGGATAATCTCGTGGAACTCATTGCGGCCCAGGACAACCGAGGCTTTACGGATGAGCTGCCTCCGGGTGGCCTGGCCGGAGGTGTTGAGCTGCTCCACCGTCACACAGCACTGCAGCTGGCCGCCGTCTTCCCCGGCTAACATCGCTGCAACTTTTGGTCAAATAAGCTACGAGAGTTCACATGCAAGGCTGTTACTCAACAGTTTGCTCAGGCAGTTTTAAACCCCTGCACTGCAACAATGTAATGTCAGCGCAGCTGCTGTGCTCCATCCAATCAACACAAACATCAAGCCTCGGGATCTCGCTACATTATTTCATTTAAACATAACTGAGTGATCGAAATCAACTTAAAATGTAGTCTCGGGAAAAGTTCATAGACTAAAAGAAAAACTTTCACGTCAGCTGAGCTCTTACCTTTGTTTGTAGAACAGGTTAGAATCTTTGTCTGTGTCCCGTTTTCCGTGCCGCTACTGCCCCACTCCGTGGACGCGAGCAACGATTTTCAAATTGTCGCTGCGTGAATTCAGCCAATAGCTGAGCGAAACTGCGGACCAATCAGGGAGAGGGGGTTTAACAAAGCACCCAATGAAAGAAAGAGAAGGGACGCCCCCTGGCTGCACCGACCAATCGGTGTTATTTTGACTGGCGACGTCATGTTTGTGTGAAATACACATCATTTTGCACATGGCTATCCAGAAATAGAAAACCTTTTTTTTTCTTTTCTTTTCTAAACAGAATATTTTAATTTTAACAATGTTCATAAGTATCCACTATAGGAAATAACCTACTACTAACTAAGTTATCTTAATACATCCATGGAAATAACACGTCAGTGAATCATGACTATAGAAAAAGTTACATTCAGACATAAGTGTACATAGTTTCCTGGCTTAGGCGCTATTGATCTTTTTTATACCTTTTTTGAGCATAGAAAGTTCGTTTTGTAGTGCATTCCACACTGAGGGAGTTTTTGCAAACCGACATTTGTGTGTATATTATTTCGTTATTAACCATTATTAACCAAGAATTCAATTCTTTTTTCCATTAAGATTATTCCTAACTGGATAGTTTTGTGGGGAAAAACTATATGTATGGATTTGGAGGGAAATAGAGAACCTCTTAAATTTTCAATATGAAATACACACACTCTTTTATTTTCTCTATTGTCTAAACTAATGTGGGTCATGTCCTCACTGTGAAACTGCTTAATGTTCAATATACTCGATTGTGATTTCAACTGGTGGACATGTGTATAAAACACAGGATGAGTGAATGGTTTAATAACTGAGAGGTCAGAGTAGTAATCTACCCATGTGGAAAGAATGAATGGATGGCTGACGGAGGGAGATGATGTTATTATACATTATAATGTTTTGAAAAATCAAACCAGCTCTGGTCATCAAGAATTCGTAATTAGTGATGCAGTTGCAGTAAATCCTCAAAAAATACTGAACATCAAAGAAAAGAATATCCATCTCTTTTATCTATTTTATTATTCCAGCAAAACTCTGGATGAAATAGTTTACGATTAAGTATGCAAGGTGTTGAACTACAAAGTACAAGTCTCTCATTGCCAGCTCTATCTCGACAGCGCTGTGGAGTAAGGTCTTGATACACCACAGATGCATTCTGGGATAGGAGAAAAAAAACGCTCAGGGTTGTTTGCCAATCACAATCGTCTTGGGCGGCGCTAAGCTCCGGATGCAGCGACGATTGCTCTGCAGATTAGTCTCATGAAGGAACTTGTTTTGGTGAAACATTTGCAGCCTGCAAAAGAAAACTCCACATACAATATTAAATTAAGTTAACTGTTCACACAATACAGTAACATGAGCTTTTTGAAATAGCTGAATACATGGTTAAACATAATTTGCTCTTACCAGTGTATCACTGTGTACCACAGCAATCCCACCAATCGGTCCCAAAACGTCCTTGTTAGAATAAATGCTGTAAACATATTCTTTGTAAATCTTTACAATCATTCACCAAAAGAACCAAGCAGGCCTGCCTTGTTGCACGATCCAAATTTCCTTCAAAACTTGCCACCAGCGTGTAGCTTGCTAACTCAAAGTTGGTTGTTGTTTCCCGAATCGAACCGAGTTTGAGAACGGCAACACACAGAGAGCCAGATGTCAGGCAATTATCCTGGAAATGTACTTCTGTTGATCCAGACACTGTTTTTAAATTGTACAAGGTCAAAGGGGAATGTCTCAAGTCTTTAGTCCACGGTCTGCAGCTCTGACTTCCCCATTCAGTTGTGATCATGAATATTAATTATAGAAGTTATGATGCAAAATGGGCAACAAACAATAAAAAATGTACAAGCGGGCTCTCCATTGCATTGCTTCATCACGCCCTAATTATCTTTTAATCATACAATAATACTCAAATGCATCCCACATAGTGTGGGATTCTTTACACTGTTACAAAGGCAACAAACCATTTATCATTTTCACATATTTAAAGCTGCTTTCTGTGTGACTGTGTGAAGCTTCCCTGGAGTTGATGAGAGGGGAGAACATACGTTCACAGTCGAGTCTCTGTCATTAGACAAGGTTGACAAAACCCAAAACATTTTAAAGTGACTAAACACCCCGATCTTTCAGCTGTGGAGGGAGCAATGACCTGTGAGAGGCAGGGTGAGGGCGTTTGATCAGTGACAGTCTGGATAAATGAGTCTCACACTAATACACATTAACCATCAGCCAGGATCTAGCAGATGTCTCTTGAATCCAAAAGGTGAGGAGGAAGAAAAGGTAATGGGGCAAGTTGATTTATGAAAGCAAAACGTGATCACGACCTACTTCAAACTTTATACTTTTTAAAATATCATCACTACCTTGATATTTATAAAGGTTTCGGTGGGTGACATGCAGTCATGAGTAATTTTCTAATTAGACTCCACATCCTGAGCTTGTCAGCTCAATGTAGAATCCATGTAGAATCAGTCCATGTTCCTCTATTTTAAAGATCCCATATTATGCTCATTTTCAGGTTCATAATTGTATTTTGAGGTTGTACCAGAATAGGTTTACATGGTTTAATTTTCAAAAAACACCATATTTTTGTTGTACTGCACATTGCTGCAGCTCCTATTTTCAGCCTGTGTTCAGCTTTCTGTTTTAGCAACAGAGTGAGACATTGTACTTCTTTACCATCTATGTAGTGAGTCGCACATAAGTAAGATCACACCAGATAGCTGTTTGATTCTCTAACTTCAGTCAGTACAAGGCAGGATTAGCAGGGAGACTTCTTCTAAACGGGGACGCACTTCCAACTTTGCGTGGAATACCTGCAGAACAGGGACATGTAAGTAGTTCTTTTGTAGATTGAACTGGTGAACTAGTGTGTGTTATAGCAGTGTTTTTCCATTGAGAATGAGCTAGCATGCTATCGCGCTAAACAAAACAGCATGGATGTTTTTTTTTTCCAAGTTTGTATGCATGTGGAAGCACCAGAGACACAAAATAACACCCCAAATCCAGAAAAAGTGATTTTTTCATAATATGGGCACTTTAAATGGGCTATGCTATTATGCTATCATATATACACACTCACCCGGTCGCCCTGATGAGTGTGAGTTAACCTCCATTAACACTGTTAGCTCTGTCAGCACTGTGCCATTGTTAGCGCTGTTAGCACTGCTAACCACGCCATTTTGGCTCAGCCACCTCCTGATGTTACCGCAGATACTCCGGCCTATAGTATGAGCGCAACACATTACACGGCTCTGTCCACAACAACTTTTAATACTCTGTAATCCAGATGAACACAAACTGAACAGCAACAACATAGATTTCCCAGCATTATGTGAACCTGAAAAGATTAATCTAATGTGCATTACAGGGATATTTAAAAGTGCGCTGTGATCTTTTAAATGCATTTGGAGCTCACAAGCCTCTCAGCAGTAATATGCAAATCCATTTTCATTAGGGTTGTGTATTGAGTGTTTTTAGATAGCGAGATGGCACTGAAGAATACTATTTGCATTTTTGTACCTGCCCTTTAACACTGTCATCATTATGTGGATAAATGGTGAATGTTGGTGCCTTTTGCCTTCTACCTTATTGATGACCTGAGAAATTATAAAGCAGATAACAAGGATTCACAAGATAAATGTGTGTTTTTAAAAATTGCGGTGATGTTGTGCTGTGATCTTGACATAATTCTGAGGCTGAATAATAATAATTTCATACAGTGTGAGTAACTCTGGTGACCCATCTGGCATAAGCTAATGAAGGTTTCATTCTGACCCTGAACACATAAACACAGAGCAGGGGTGCTGCAAGGGTGACATGTGAGAGCAACATTTACTTAATTACCTTTCTTTAGTTTTCTTCTTTGCTTCCGTCTTTCCTTCTCTTCCTCCCTCTCGCAGTGCCTTTTCCGTGAAGTGTTTCTTTCCAGAGCTACAGACAGAAACACCTTTCGTAAACCCTGCTGAATGAAATGACATCCATCCAATTAGGCAAGGCAAGGCAAGGCAGCTTTATTTATATAGCACATTTCAGCCACAGGGCAATTCAAAATGCTTTACATAAAAACGATTTAAAAATAAAAACATGTAAAATACAAGAATAAAAATTACAGTGCAGTATACGAAATTAAACATTAAAAAGCAGTTCAAACATGTTACAATTATTTAATAAAAAAGGCAACATTAAAAATGAAGCTCTTCAGCCTTGATTTAAAAGAACTGAGAGTTGCAGTGGACCTGCAGTTTTCTGGAAATTTGTTCCAGATATGTGGAGCATACGCCGTTGCTCTATACACGTAATCCACCAGCAATCCTTGCCGTTCCCAGAATGGGCCGGTCCCACAGGTCTTACTTTTTAATTTCTTTTTATATTTTTCTTTATATGCTTATATAGATTTTCATAGTTTCAACAATGCAACTTAAGTATAAGAAATGAACAATTATTTAAAGAAAGGCAACATCAAAAAGAATGGTCTTCAGCTAAAAGAACTGAGAGTTGCAGCAGACCTGCAGTTATCTGGAAGTTGGTTCCAGATATGTGGAGCATAAAAACTGAATGCTGCTTCTCCCTGTTTAGTTCTGACTCTGGGGACAGAAAGCAGACCTGTCCCAGATGACCTGAGAGGTCTGGGTGGTTCGTAGTTTACTAGCAGATCAGAAATATATTTTGGATCTAGACCGTTTAATGATTTATAAACTAGCAATAGTATTTTGAAATCAATTCTTTCAGGCACTGGAAGCCAGTGTAAAGACTTCAGAACTGTAGTGATGGGTCGTTCACAAATGAGTCGGCTCTAAGAGGGAGCTGGCTCGCATATCCGAAGAGCCGACTCTATTTTTAAAAATATAGCCTATAGAAATTAAATCATTATGTAATAATGAAATAATGAGTGAATTTTATTTTATTTAAAATAATTGACAAATTCAAAGAACAAAAAAATAATTATATAGGCACACATTAGTTTTGACTGTCTGATCAGCCTCACATTCTGTTTCTGTCAGTCATACACAAGGTGTCAACCAATTATACGGCATGAGGGAGGGGCCGAGCCATCACACACACACACACACACACACACACACACACACACACACACGAAAAACGAAAAACGAAATGAAAAAGAGCCGGAATGCCCATCACTACAGAACTGGAATGATGTGATCCACTTTCTTGGTCTTAGTGAGGACTCGAGCAGCAGCGTTCTCAATCAGCTGCAGCTGTCTGATTGATTTTTTTAGGGATACCTGTAAAGACACCGTTACAGTAGTCAAGTCTACTGAAGATAAAAGCATGGACAAGTTTTTCCAAATCCTGCTGAGACATAAGTCCCTTAACCCTTGATATATTCTTAAAATGGTAAAAGCCAAGGCTGACTTTGTAATTGTCTTAATGTGGCTGTTGAAATTCAGGTCTACGGAAGCCGAGAACGGCCATGGATTTATTTTTATTTTTTAGATTTTTTTTTTAATGCACTGTTATCTCGTGATAACGACTTATTAATTCGTTATCTCGATATAACAAAGTTTGTTTTCTTGAGATTTGTTTTTGTTTTCTCAAGATTTGTTTTGTTTTCTCGAGAGATTTAACCCGGGTAAGGGGCTCTATAAGCAGATAGAGGTCTGTCGTTTCTCCCTCCTCTTCTCCGGGTTAAATTGGAGGCTGTTTTAGTGGGATTTTTTCCATGTATTTGACCGGAGAAGAGGAGGGAGAAACGGCAGATTTCTATCCGCTTATGGAGCAAATAAGTCGTTATCACGAGATAACAGTGCATAAAAAAAAAAAGAAATCCATGGCCGTTCTCGGCTTCCGTACAGGTCTGAGTCCATAACTATACCAAGATCTCTGGCTTTGTCTGTTGTTTTTAACATTGTCGTTTGAAGCTGAGCGCTGACTTTTAATCGTTCCTCTTTTTCTCCAAAAATAACCACCTCAGTTTTTTCTTCATTTAATTTAAGAAAGTTCTGGCACATCCAGTTGTTAATTTGTTCAATGCACTTAGTCAGTGTTTGTATTGGACCATAGTCTCCTGGCGATAAGGTTATGTAAATTTGCGTGTCGTCCGCATAACTATCGTAACTTATTTAGTTGTTTTCCATAATCTGAGCCACTGGAAGCATGTAGATGTTAAACAGATGAGGCCCCAGAACGGAGCCTTGGGGAACAATGCACGTCATATTTGTACGCTCAGATGTTTAATTACCTATAGATACAAAGTAGTCCCTATTCTTTAAATAGGATTCAAACCAGTTTATGACTGAGCCAGAAAGGCCAACCCAGTTTTCCAATCGGTCTAGTAATATGTCATGGTCGACCGTGTCAAATGCAGCACTGAGATCAAGTAATACTAAGACTGTAGTTTTGCCACTATCTGTGTTTAAGTGGTTGCCATTAAATACTTTAACAAGAGCTGTCTCAGTGCTGTGGTGTGGTCGAAAACCCGACTGGAAAGCATCAAAAGCATTGTTTAGTGACAAGAAAAGGTTGAGTTGTTGAAAAAACGATTTTTCAATGATTTTACTTAAGAATGGAAGGTTTAATATCGGCCTGTAGTTGCTCATTAGTGCCGTGTCTAGATTGTTCTTTTTTAAGAGTGGCTTGATGACTGCAGTTTTCAGGGCCTTTGGGAAGATACCTGAGAGAAGAGACGTGTTTACAATCTGTAAAAGATCAGAAGACAAACAATTTGAAAAGGCCTGTTGGTAGAATATCAAGGCAACAGGAGGAGGTTTTCAGATGTTGTATAATGTCCACCAGGTTTTTATGGTTGATCGTATGAAATTGTGTCATATTGGAATTTGTTTTGCCTGGAAAGTGAGACAACACATATCCCATACTTGATATGGAGGCACTGACAGTTAGTCTAATTTTCTGAATTTTGTCTTCGAAAAAGGAGGCAAAATCATTGCAGGCCTTGGTAGATAAAAGTTCAGATGCTACTGGTACTGGAGGGTTTGTTAACCTATCAACAGTAGCAAACAAAGCACGTGAATTATTATTGTTTCTGGTGATAATGTCATAGAAGAAGGACCGCCTTGCATTCCTCAGTTCTGAATTATAAATGCGAAGTCTCTCTTTATAGGTGTTATAGTGGACCTGGAGATTAGTTTTTCGCCACCTGCGTTCAGCTTTTTGACACTCTGTTTTTTTCTGTTCTTACCCGTATGACATTTCTCCATGGAGATCTTTTCTTACTAGAGACAGCTTTGACCTTAGTGGGAGCAATGGCATCAATAACATTTGTAATTTTAAAATTGAAATTATCTACAAGCTCATTGACTGAGACCCCAGGGGGGGCGGGTGTGGAGGAGAAAAGCTGAATGAATGTTTCACTGGTGTTTTCAGTGATATACCGTTTTCTGATTACCTTAGTTTGGACACTTTTGGGCACAGAGATAGTGCCGTTAAAGAAAACACATGAATGATCAGAGAGAGCAATGTCAGTCACCACAACCTTGGAAATGTTCAAACCCTTGGAGATAATCAGGTCCAGAGTGTGCCCCTTATTGTGCGTGGGTTCCATCACATGCTGAGTCAGTCCATAGTTCTCACACAACACAGTTCTTTTTCCCTCTATCCTGCAGGTTGCCCATATGCATGTTGAAATCACCAGCAATAATTACACAGTCAAAGTTAATACAGATTATAGACAGCAGCTGCAGAAAGCTGCACAGTATTTCGGTGGTCTGTAGATGTTTAGAAAGGGGAGGACCTTAGCTGAAGAGTCACATATTCAAAAGAAGCAAAATTTCCATAAGATATTTGAGTACATTGGAATGAGTCATTAAACAAAACGGCGACTCCACCTCCTTTCTTATTCACTCTATGCTCACTCATAAAACTGAAGTTAGGGGGAGCTGACTCGATGAGAACAGCACCACTGTTATTATGGTCCAACCAGGTTTCAGTTAAAAACATAAAATCAAGATTGTGCTTAATGACAAACTCATTGATTAAAAATCATTTTCCTGCCAAATACCTGATGTTTAGTAAGGCTAGTGTTAATGTGTTAAAATAATTATCTGTCTCATTTTTTGGGATAGGCTGTGGCTGAGGAGGAATGGATGCTAAATTTGCTAAGTTTGCAGTTAAGTGTTTCTTCTTACTTAGCGGATTCACCATTCTTTTTCTATTACCTATCACAACATAAATTGAGGAAGAATTTAATACACAGGGCCCGGGCTTGTCCTGAAAAGAGTCATGAGTGCCACTAGACGTGCAGCCTGGACCCGGCACATATCAGACAAAGCTTGCTGCATTTTGTACACAAGCATACTTATCAGTCTGGGGAGGAGGAGTTAGCTGCTGGTGGATCACTGCTTTGTTATGTCTTACTCTTGTTTAGATTCCTCTTGTCTTGTGTCCTTGGCCGAGGGAGTCACGACAAAAAACATTAATTTCACCTCACAGAACACAGGAGTTGTTGGTCTACCGCTGCCTTGATTGGTTAGTTTTGTTTGTCACTAACCCATTAAAACACCAAAGTCACACAATAACACATACTAACTGAATAAGCAACTCCTGTGTTCTGCTATAAATGATTGATTTTGTCAATAGAGTCTGCTACAGTTTTAGAACCTGTGTGTTTATCAATAAGGCATATGTATTATGGAAGGTTTGTCTATAGTAAGATGAAGTCATTAAGTCAAATTGAAAACCCATTTCTCAAATGTTTGACAAGTTCACAATTAAATAAAACATTTTCTTTCCCATTTCCATTTCCCATCTTATTAAAATGTATTGTATAATTTCAGCATAATCTAAAATGAGACTAAATGTGAAAGGACTTAGCTTTTTCCAATTTGCAGACGTGTTGCAATGAAAATTCAACTGGGTTCTGCATATTAAATACAGTCCACCCTGGACGTCCACTTTGTCTATGCATGCAAGACTTTGCTATTTCTGAACATGAAGCAGGATATTTTTCTGTATGCAGTAAAAAAGGGTCCAGGGATCAAACCACCAACCTTCCGATTGCTGGAGGACTGCTCATGGTTATCATGAAGTGTTAATGGCTTAATTAATATCCAAAATACCATTGATACAGTCAACATAAATAAAAGTAAACTAGATTAGCTTACATAAAATAATACAACATTGATTGTAATATTATATATATATATATATATATATATATATATATATATATATATATATATACATATATATATACACTGTGTATATATATATATATATATATATATATATATATATATATATATATATATATATATATATATATATATATATATATGAAGAAGAATCTTCTTCCAAAGAATAGTGGCTCATTATATTCAGGACAGGAACATTATGGCATATGACTCACCCTGCTGAGTATGCAGACTGTGACATTGAGACTGGAACAGTAATAACCCAATCCTTTACTTACATGTCAGACCATCTCTGGCAATTAGATCCTCTGAGGAAAGGGCTGTATCTTGAAATGGATGGAAGGTACGTATATTAGGATGAATAGAGATATTAAGGATGAAAGGCCACCAGAGAGAGAGATGTGACTTCATCATAAGGGCAAAAGTAAAAGAAATGTGGTCCAGACCAGACTGAAATCAAAATGAACCATGTGAATTTGATGAACTTAAACAAATGATACCCAACCACTCTCTGTGCCCATAAAAATCCACAGAGCAAGACAGGTAATATTATTTCCTGGTGCTGCAAAGCACTATGGTACCAGTGACTTTAAGCTTTGACATAAACCTACCGCAAGAAAAACCTAAAGCAGGCCTGGCGTCATTACGGACTGTGCTCGGGACAATTTACTGATTGAAGGAATTGGCATTTGGGAATTACACTTTAATTATCTTACAGAGAGATCAATGACTGTCAGATCTTAAGTATCCTCTTGGGAACACACACTAACTACCAAATGTTATTGTTTGACCCAATTTAGATTTGTGCTGCATGTGGGTATTGTGGGTGTTTGTGTGTGTGTGTGTGTGTGTGTGTGTGTGTGTTTTTTCACTTTTATTTATTATTATTATTATTTTTTTTTATTTATCAAAGAATGAGCACAGACATACATGGTAAGACAAAGAGTATCTTAGAAATGAATCTCTTCTGTCAAAACGTTTTTACTAAGACAGGGGTCCACCTCTTCAAAAGTATATCCTTCTGGAGCCTCAAATTGTGAGTTATGTTTTCCATGCTGTACAGCTCCCATATCCGCTCCTTCCACCAATGAAACGTTGGAACAGTGGGCTTCAGCCAATTTACAGTGATACCCTTAATGGCTGCAGCAAAAAGTATTTGCAGAAGGTATATATCATCCCTTTGATCTGGGTGGCTCCCAGCAAAGCAACCAGCGGGTCCCTAGGGATCTCTACATTAAAAATGTCGGCCAACGCTGAGTAAATATCTTCCCAGTATTTCTTAAGTTTCCCACAAGACCAAAAGGTGTGGACAAAGTTTGAGTCAGTTTCTCCACAATTCCTCCAGCAGCAACAATGTTGCTGAAGAACTATACTTCCCTGTTATGTGTGGTGTTCTAAAGTATCTTGCTACCATTTTCCACTTGAATTCTCTCCAGCTGTTGGAGGAAGTTACTCTGTGTGCTTTAGAACATATTTTAACCCAGGATTCCAGCGAGATATCTTGCCTAAGCTCTGTCTCCCATTTTGCTTTGATATACAAAGTATTGTGCGCTTCCATACTCTGGAGGCAGTTGTAAAGACAAGAAATAATTTTCCTCCCACCTTCACCTAATTGAACCTTGATGAGATACCACTCTACTGCCGATGGTGAGCGAATTTTCTCAGCCTATTCATGCTTATTAAGGAACTGTCTGATTTGAAGGAACCTGAAGAAATCAGTGTTTGGTAGCCCAAACTCCTCTACAATCTGGGAAAAAGACTTTATGTTATTTGACACATAAATAAGTCCGTATCCAGCCCAGTGTTTGAAGCCTGCATCCAATCGTAGTGGCATAAAATTAGGGGTGAATTGTATTGTAGATAAAGAGGATATGGAGCTTGGTAACCTATATTTTTTCTGTATTTCTCTCCAGATTAGGGCAGTGTTTTTTGTCGACATATTTATCTTACCGGATTTCAATGCTATGTTGGAGAAAGATATCTGTTCAAGTGTATACTCATATTGTGAAATTTGTATATCTAACCACCTGGTTGAGGTATCGTTGATGATCCAAGCGACCATGGGCTTTATTTGCGCAGCCCAAAAATATAATTTTAGGCATGGTAAAGAAAGTCCCCCATCAGGTTTAGAGAGCTGCAGGGTTTTAAGTCGTATTCTGGGCCTCTTACCCTGCCATATAAAGTGGGACATTAAACGGTCCAACATACAGAATACTGGTTTTGGTATAGGAATATGGAGCATCTGAAATGGGTACAGTAACCTTGGAAGAACATTCATACGGATAGATTCAATACGTCCCAGCAAGGACAAGGGAAGAGAAGACCAGCGGGCTAAATCCTGTCTGATTTTATTAATTTTTTTGTCATAATTAACATTGTATAATTTATCCAACGTAGGTGTTATTACGATGCCGATGTACTTAATACCTTTCAGTAGGCCATAGCCTCAGTTTTATTGACATTTATTTTGTAACCTGAGTAGTACCAAAATATTTTGACATTATCCATTAAAGCAGGTATAGAACCTGCTGGATACGATAAGTACAGGAGCACATCATCTGCATATAATGAGATCTTGTGCTCTTCTTCTCCTGCATTAATTCCAGTTATGTTTGTATTGTCTCTAATCATTTGCGCAAATGGCTCAATACAGAGGGCAAAAAGTATTGGCAACAGAGGGCAGCCTTGGCGTGTACCTCTTTCAAGATTAAAGGGCTGTGATAGATGCCTATTGACCCTAATTGCAGCCCTAGGTACCGAGTACAGGATGCAAATCCATGTAATAAACTTGTTGCCAAATCCAAATCGTATCAGGGTTTGAAATAAATATTTCCACGACACACGGTCAAACGCCTTTTCTGCGTCTGAGGACAAAACCATGGTGTCTGAACCTTGAGAAGCTATGCAGGTCATAACATTCAAAAGTCAGCGGACATTGTTCCCTGAGTAACGCCCTGGGATAAACCCAGTCTGGTCCGGATTTACTATTTGTGGGAGATATTTATTTATCCTACGAGACAAAATAGCTGTAAGCAGGTGCAGGTCTCCATTAAGGAGGGAAATGGGCCTGTACGAGCTACAGTCAGAGGCATCTTTATCTTCATTATGTAAGACTGGTATAGTGGCATCCCACCAAGATGGGGCAAGTGTTTTTGTTTTTAACATACAGTTATACGTTTCCAGTAAGAGAGGGGACAGTAGTTCTTTAAATGTTTTGTAAAACTCATTGACATAGCCATCAGGACCTAGGGTCTTGTTATTTTTAAGATGTGAAATTACTTCCTCGAGCTCAGAGGGAGCAATGGGCAAGTCCAGCCCTTCTTTTGCACCTTCAGGTAATTGTCTGACATTATTAATCTTGTCCAAAAATGTTTTTATCTCTTTCTCACAGGTGGAAACTCCTGAGTTAGTGTAAAGAGTCTTATGAAAGTCAGCAAAGGCTTCTGAGATCTCCTCTGGTTCTGTCAGGAATTGATTTGGGTTATTAGTTTTAATTTGCATTACTACTCTGGAGGATTGTTGTTTCCTTAACTGAAATGCAAGTAAACGGCTTGTCCTTGCACCATGTTCGTAGTATCTTTGCCTGGTGTACCGCAAACACCTCTCAGCTTATTCAGAAAGCAAATTGTCTAATAGTCTGCGTGTATCTATCAGGGACTTTAAAATGTCCTGAGAGTGCGTGGTTTTATGTTATTGCTCAAGAGCTTCTATTTTACTTTCTAGTCTTTTGCGTTCAGACTCTCTTTCTTTCTTTTATGCACTGGAAAAAGCTATAATACGACCCCTTAAATATACCTTTGCATAATCCCACAATATAAGTGGAGATGTTTCTGGATGGGTGTTAATTTCCAGATAACTATTCAGCTCTGTTTTTACAAATTGGAGAAAAGTGGGGTCATTGAGGAGGGATGTATTAAGCCTCCAGCTTTCAATGCCTTTCCTTTGACCCAAACACCATTGAACTACTACCAGAGAGTGGTCTGAGAGTGTGATTGGAAGTATTTTACAGTCTGTTATCCTATGTCCGTCATCCCTAGGGGTGAACAAGAGGTCAATACGTGAAATTGATGAATGTCTATTAGAATAGAAAGTGAACTCTCGGCTGTTTGAGTATTTATATCGCCAAATATCTACTAACCCTATTTCTTGACAGTGGTTATTTAGTGCTTTACTCATTCTGATGCCTGAAGTAGATGCTGACACTGGGGTTCTATCCTTTAGTTGGGACATTACCCGATTCATATCCCCACCAGCAATGAGAATCCCATCACTCACCAAATATTGTTTTTATAAATATTGGGTCATCTTCATTGAGAGCATAAATATTACATAATGAGATGCAAATACCATCAATTGATCCATTTAACAGTATGTATCTGCCCTCTGAGTCTGTAAAATGGGAACTATGGATGAAGTTTAAACCTCTATTTATTAGAATTGCTACTCCTCTTTTCCTCTCTGACATGTGAGAGGAGAAATAAACTTTGTCAGCCCATGTCCTACTTAGTTTGTTATGTTCTTTATCTGAGAGATGGGGTTCTTGCAAACATGTTATCCCACAGCCAAGCTGTTTCAGTTGGTTAAGGACCTTCTTTTTCACAGGACTATGAAGGCCGTTAACATTATAACTAACTAACTTAACCTCCATCTAAGTAGGCAAAAACTGTGAGATACTGGATGCCAAAGAGTCTTTTGGAAGATGGTTGGAGAGTGCCTGAGGCAGGGCAGATAGGCTGGGGAAGGGAGAAGGAAAAAAAAATAATAAAAAATAAATAAATAAAATAAATAAATAAATAACTTAGTCTGCTGGCTGAATGTGCATACTGTATCTGTTCAAATCCAATGACAGGGCGTACAAGTACCTCATAGAACGATGAGGTAGAAACAGTAACATCAACAACAACGAGTACCATTCTTGTTATGTGGGCAGCTTGTCTCTCCCTTTTCTGTTTCCCTTCCTCCTTGTTTTGTGCCCTCTTTGTCTGTTGTATCTGTATGTGTGTTTGTCCCCTTTATGTTGGTGCGTCTGCCGGTGTGTGTCCGGAGTGTATCAAGGGGGCGTGCTCAGGATCTGCCTCTTCTGTGCAGCTGCGGGTTGTTCCCAGTGATTCCTGCCTACGCACTACTGATACCTGGGCATGACTCTCCACCAGCGCCAGATCGTTGTTCTTACTAGAGCGGTAACTTGGCTCACCAGTATCGTTAAATTGTCTTTGTCTTCAGCCTGGCTCTTTACTCTCCTTAACCTGTCGTTTGTTTTGCCTCCAGTTCAGACATACCTCCCATCCTCCCATCCTGCCTGCCTCAGCCTCTCCTTCCTCCGGAGCCGACTAGCCCACTCTGTTCCTTTTCTTCAGTTGTTTTTTGGACTAAGACTAATTGAACTTTTATTAAAAGAATTTTTGTTTTTTCCACTCCCTTGGTCGTGTCTGTTTCTCTGAGTGCTGGGTTGAACCATAGCGTAACAGAACGATCTGGCCATGGACCCAACAGAGAAACAGCACGAGGCAAACAAAGACAGCTTCCAACAAGCTATCCAGGCTCAAGGAACGTTGCTAGGACAGCATGACCAATTGATTCGGACTCTTTTGGAAAATAATCATCAACTGCTTAACCAGGTGACTCAGTTAACAATACAAGTCTCTAAATTGTCTGTTATCAGTTCTCCATCTCTCTCTGACCCCCAGTTAGATGCATCCCAAGTTGTTTCCTTGGACATTATGCAGGCTTCGTTCCATCGGGAACCCCCTGTCACGTCGCCTGAACCGTTCAATGGAGAATTGGACAAGTGCCGGGGATTTTTGCTTCAGTGTGACTTGATTTTTCGGCAGACACCACTGTTGTTTTCTACTGATTCCTCTAAGGTACATTATGTTCTGGGGCTGTTAAGAGGGAGAGCTCTGGTTTGGGCTGAGGCTGTGTGCTCAAATCAAACTTTGTCTGGATTGACTTTTGCTGATTTTTCTGCTAAATTGAAGACTGTTTTTGATCATCCTGACCATGTGGGTAATTCCTCCAAGAGACTTTTTAATTTGAGGCAGGGTTCTAACAGTGTGGCTGAGTACTCTATTGAGTTCAGGACTTTGGCAGCGGACTCCAAGTGGAACAATGTGGCACTTCAAGGAGCATTTCTAAACGGTTTGAATGACGCCATTAAGGATGAACTGGCTGCTCGTGACGAGCCACATGATTTACATTCTCTTGTTTCCCTGTCCATTAAGCTTGACAACCGGTTGCGGGAGAGGCGTCGGGAGAGAGGCGGTCGGCCACATCTAGGAGGACGAGTTTTCCCAGCCTTCAACCACTCGCGTCTCGCCTCCCCGGAGCTGGCAGCTTCTTGTTCCTGATCCCATCCCGAGCACAGAAGAGGAACCAATGCAAGTGGGTCGAGCTTGACTACCTCCAGCAGAGCGGCAACGCCGCCTCCAGGCGGGTGAGTGCCTGTACTGTGGAGACGCCACACACATTCTGGCTACATGCCCTAAGCAACCAAAAGACAAGGCTCGCTCGTAAAGGTGGGTCTACTTGCGAGCCCAGAGCTAGATCCTGAACCCATCATTCCCCGATTACAAGTATCTGTAACTTTACGTTTTCAAAGTCGTTCCCTACCACTCTCAGCTCTCATAGACTCAGGTGCAGAAGACAACTTTATTAAGCCACCAGTTCGTTCACAAGCTTGTATCTCTGTGGAGCCACTACCTACCCCCATTCAAGTCACAGCCCTTGATGGGCGCCTCCTCGCAGAGATAACTCATCAAACCACCCCCGTTTCCCTAGTGATTTCTGGCAATCATTGTGAAAGCATTCAGTTAAGAGTTATGTCTGGCTCAGCTACCCCCCTAATCCTTGGCTTCCCCTGGTTGGCTCTTCACAACCCACAAATTGATTGGACATGTCACACCTTTCTCAGTTGGAGCACTAACTGCCATTCAGAGTGCCTTAGGTCAGCAGTTCCCCCCCACTAAGAGTAACCCAACTCATCCCTCAGCTCCTCCCGATCTGTCATCTGTTCCTAAAGAATACCATGACTTAGCTGAGGTTTTCAGCAAGGACAAGGCTCTGTCTCTACCACCACATAGGCCTTATGATTGCCCTATTGAACTGCTTCCTGGTGCTCCCTTGCCCTCTAGTCGCTTATACAATCTGTCCCGACCGGAAAGAGAGGCAATGGAGCAGTATATTGGTGATTCTCTGGCCTCGGGCATAATCCGTCCCTCGTCGTCTCCTTTGGGTGCAGGTTTCTTTTTCGTTGAAAAGAAAGACAAGTCGTTACGCCCCTGTATCGATTTCAGGGGTTTAAACAACATAACTGTTAAAAACAAGTATCCCCTTCCACTCATCAACTCAGCTTTTGAACCTCTGCATGGCGCCACAGTTTTCTCCAAGCTCGACCTCAGGAACGCTTATCACCTTGTCAGAATCCGAAAGGGAGATGAGTGGAAAACTGCTTTCAACACTCCACTGGGACATTTTGAGTATTTGGTCATGCCCTTTGGGCTCTCAAACGCCCCTGCTGTATTCCAAGCCATGGTGAACGATGTTCTTAAGGATTTTTTGAACCGTTTTGTCTTTGTATACCTGGATGATATTCTTGTTTTTTCCAAGTCACCCGAAGAGCATGAGTCACACGTCCGTCAAGTCCTTCAACGGCTCTTGGAGAATAAGCTGTACGCGTTTGACTCCGGTGTGGGAGCAATCCTCTCCCAACGATCCCCCACTGACCAAAAGCTTCACCCCTGTGCTTTTTTCTCCAAGAAATTGTCACCCACAGAATGGAATTACAACGTTGGAAACCGGGAACTGCTGGCGGTCAAGCTAGCACTAAAAGAATGGTGCCACTGGCTGGATGGAGCTGAACTGCCGTTTGTGGTCTGGACACTCAGATAATTAATAACCCATTAATAATCAGCTTGAAAGCAAACAATCTAGTCACATTTAAATAGGAGGAAAGATGGGGAGAGAGCAGGAGAAAGACTGAACGTCATCTCCAACACCGACAGAAGGAGGCTAAAAGTACCTACCTACCTGTTGACTGAGACTGTCGTCAACCAGGCTGGCAAAAACTTTCTAGGTTACTCTCTCGCGACCCAAACATGTAAAAAAGAAAAAGAAAGGTAAACAACAACAAAAATGCTGGGTTATATATGACGTCCCCAAAGTCCTGGCATATTACTAGCCAATTATATTAACTAACTTATCTCACAAGGTGGCTACAGTTAGGACTAGTCTTTAGTTGAAGCAGTCTCACCCTGCCCGTCGAGGAATCCTTCCATGACGCCAAACATGTTGCGGTCCATCTGTGCGGGGATTCTTCGTGCCACTTGCCGTCCATCCTAAACGATGCAGATCCTTCTCTAGCTCCTCTTTGGATAGCTCCGCTGTGATGCCCAGGTGTTTCAAGCCTTCGGCTGCCTCCCATGCCGAATTGAAGACCAGCATTCCTCCTTCAACAAAAACTTTCAGCATTGCTGGGTAAGGGCTCTGGAATTTTAGCTGCTTTGCTGTTAGCTGCTTCTTGATGCCAGAGTATTCTTTTCTCTTTCTCTGCAGTGCTGGCGAGTAGTCATGGTTCATTTTCTCGCCTCTGTATGTTAAGTTCTTCTCCTGCCATGCCTTTTGCAGTATGAGCTGCTTGGTCTTGAAACTATGAAACTTCAGCAGGAATGACCTGGGGCTTGCATTCGGGTTGGTGGGCTTCTGCAGTAAAAATCTGTGAGCTCGTTCTAGTCTCAAATCAAACTTGGTCTGCAGTTTTAGGCCATGTCCACATGAAGACGTTAGGATGCAAACGCATCTGTCTTCCCTGGATTCGGTTCAAGAAAATTCACGTCCACATGAATCCATTTGTAAATGACTCAACACGCTACTTCATATGCCAGGCCTGTAGGCGGCGCTGTTATTGCTACAGAAATTAAGGAAACGGGAAGAAGAGCAGCCTTCAGTCACTTCCTTTCATAACGTGACTAGCTAGCTAGTTCTCTTAATACATCCATGGACTAGACTTTAATAACTTTCACCACTGCTCGTTATATAAAGGCCACCACTAGAAAACGTGTCTTTGTTTACATTCTATCGGACGTGATTGCAGCGTGCTAGCTAGCAGAGCTAACGTTAGCTAACACTAATGCGCTAATGCGTTAGCTAATGCTAGCTAACATCGGCAGTCAAACAAACATCAATTATCCGATGTCTTTTTGATAATCTAGCTACACGTTTTTCTTGTGGTAGCCTTTCTACAATAAGTGGTGCTAAAAGTTACTATAATCCGTTCAAGGAGTTGATGAGCAGACAGATTAACTAGCAAGTTGATAAGTTGTCTACTTCCACTTTATAAACAGCATTGCCCTGCTAGAGCCGTCAGCTGGGTTGAAGGCAGTCAGCTGTGAGGCTGAGGTGTGTGGCGATGACATCATCGATACGCACAAATGCGGTTTCGCTGTCCAGACGAAGCCAAACGTGAGCCGTTTTTTTTTATTCACCCTGGGACCAGTTTTTCAAAAAAGTGTGTTTACGGGCAGTGCGTTTACAGGATTCGTGTGGACAATCGGCCCAAACGATGCAAAAAAAGTGCGTTTGCATCCAAACGCATCTTCATGTGGATGGCCTCTTAGAGTCGTATGGAGAAATTCTTCCATCCATTTGACTGTATCTCCTTCTTCAGACCCTTCTTTAACCCTTTATAGGGCACTAATTGAAATCTTTGGAAATTCAAAATGTTAACCTCAGAAAGCTAATTGGGGATGGTACAGGACATTTTAAAACACATATTCAACAAATACACATCCCAAATCCCAGAAAAAGTGTTTTTTGTTTCATAATATGGGCACTTATTACATCAATATTAAGCCAACTCTGATTTATTTGTTAAGGAAAACAGTAACAGTGTAATGTAGATATACAGGGAAAAGAGTATTGACATAGAAAATATAAAAACACAATAAAAACAGAAAAGACAATTATAATTACTGTTAGTACCACTTATATTTGCTGATAATTATGTTTTATCACAAACCAATATTGAGTAATTAAAATCAATTCACAGTACTAGGCCTCACACTAACAATAAGCACCTGTGTATGCCATTTAACTATAACAAAAACATACTGAGTGGCACTTTTGCCACTCATGGTAGTCTTAGGTGAATGGGGCATATGATCAAATATGGTGCATTTAGCTTTCAGCAAAACATTAAAGGTCCCATGGCATGAAAATTTCACTTTATGAGGTTTTTTAACATTAATATGAGTTCCCCCAGCCTGCCTATGGTCCCCCAGTGGCTAGAAATGGTGATAGGTGTAAACCGAGCCATGGGTATCCTGTTCTGCCTTTGAGAAAAAGTAAGCTCAGATGAGCCGTTCTGGAATCTCCTCTTTATGAGGTTATAAGGAGCAAGGTTACCTCTCCTTTCTCAGAGAATTTGGCCAACCCATGAGGGAGAGACATCATGGATTTCAAACGAGCAAAGTGGCAGTTGGTCAAGGCCACACCCCTACCCTCCACCTTTCCCCCCCCTCTCTCCTCCTCAATAGCTACAGACACAGAAATGGCACGTTCTGAGGAAAGCTCATTGTGGGACTGGCTCTAGTGGCTGTAATTCTGCACCAAGGCTACATTTTGGGAAAGAGACTTCACATATAGTATTAGGGGACCACTAAGGTCTATATAAACGCATCCAAAGAGCACCATGTCATGGGACCTTTAAGCTAATTTTTAGAAATGCTATGCAAATGACAACAATCTCAATCTTTAACATAACTAGCCAGCCAAATAATTTGTGAGTTACATCAACGTACCATGTTCAGTTATTATGTTATTACCATAGCTATGGGAGGAGCCAGGTTCAAAAAAGCAATATATATGATTTCTGCAAGATGGCTATGTTTGAGGTGCTCCAGGCCACTGCTGATTGGTTAGATGCCATGATGTCAATATCTGTCAGATAGCTTGATCTCCCCTGATTGGCTGAGAGAAAACCACGACCCTACAACTCCAAATGGAGGCAGGGGAGGGCATTTTGAATGTGTGCAGAAGTGACTAAATATGGTTACTTGCCCCATAAAGGGTTCCCGTATATCTTCAGGTTATCCCGTCTTTGAGCATTCTCCAACGCCTCACATCTAGCCTCCAGCTGTCTGTCCCGGTGCAGGAGAAAGGAGAGCAGTTGTGTGTGTGTCGGTTATGGCCATCTTCCAATGTGCTTACCCTATCTCTGAAATTCGCCCCGCCTCCATTAACCTCCTGCCGGAATTTTCAAAGTTTAGTGATGATAGTAACATTAATATCACTTTCAGGCATTTGTTCAACCGATGGTTCGTTAGCAAACGCTGCAGCGTTGCTTTTCTCTTCAAAATACTTAGAATGTTCGTCCTCGGACGGCTTCGGTACTTTTCCTTGACGTGTAACATGAGACATGGTGCTATTCTGAGTCAACTTGACTAAGTTTGGGGGACAGTAACTTAGATCAAATATGCAGATTTAATGGTAGGATGGGGAGCTATTCTCTCAAGCGGCCATCAGGTACATGACGTCACCCGAAGTCCCCTCAACTCGGTTTTTGTAGACGTTTTATATTCAGATGTCACGGCGGACCTCATCATTTGCACCAGCACCAGTTGAAAATGTCTTCAAATTCCCTCCAGTGGGATTTTTTTTTGTGGCTAGACTAGACAGTTATGGTTTAATGCTTCTCAGATTTTGAGGTAATTCTTCTCATTTTACAGGGTAATAGTCAAGATTAGAGAAGAGCAATTCATCTTGAAATGTTAAGAAATATCTCTGTTCTGCCACATTTAGTATATTCACTGTACCTCCAGCCCTGCTTGCTCTATAAATTCACTCTGTATGAACTATCCATCCCTGTTACCTGTACTTATGACCAGTGTGGAGATGATTTATGGGTTTTGTGGTTCACAGTTCAAAAAGATAATCTATGCCATTTAGGGCTGCCAATATACGCAGTTGACAGCCACTGTAGTTGGTCACTTTTCCCTATTGTTATTCGTCTCAGGTTTCACAGTTAGTCTACTGACCATCGGCAGATTACTCTGCACAGATTTTCAGTTCAGAACATTCCTCCTGAGAGTCATATTTTCATGCACTTCTTCCTTTTTTTATATACTGTCAGACTAACACCAGGCATCCCCCTGCAGAGACCCTGCAGGCCCTCAAGTGGTGTCATGGAAACCTTCACCCTGACAGAGGAGACAGAGCCTGGTGAGACGGGTTCTCATTCATGCTGACATGCCAATGAAGTGGCTGCAGGAGGTTCAAAGGTTTGGGTAAAGAATCCAAAAATATCAACAAAGAATAGCAAAGACTGAGAGCACCAGATGTGTTCAGTAAACGCTTAAATTGATAGTACATGTGAGGGCTACAGGGGACGATATGCTTTTGTCCCGATTTGATTCTTTCATGAGACATGGGGCTGATTCGATTTGTATTGCGATTTACAATTATTGCGATTTTTGAAGTGTTGTGATTCGATAATACTGAGTATTGCGATTTTCTTCACTAAAAAAAAAGTTGAATAATACACTACTGGAGACAATATATCATGAGGCATTTCTCTTTCGAGACATTTAATTAATTTGTTAAGAAGTACGTAACATGTATTTTCTGCATTTTCTGCTTCGGTCTGTAGTCGCTGTCGGTGGTACCATGTAAACATTAAATATTTGGGTGAATCACTGGTAAAAAAGAAAAAAAAATGATTCTTGGGAAAAGAATCAAAGTTAAAAATTGTCGCAAAAAAATCACGACACATACATCCGATTTCCCCTGAACACCTCATGTACATATAATTGTGGACAGACTGTGATTTTAAAGCTCATATTGTACATGATTATATTTTAATGTTGTCATGTGAGAACCTTGCACCTCCAGTTTTGGATTCAGATAGAACTGTAATTAAAAACAAAAAAAACCTGTTCCTTTATTTGACGATAAAACAAGTAAGGGGTCGAGGTCCCCTTACTTGTTTTAACTTGAACCTGAGTTGAGATTTTTTGTGTCAATCCAAGGTCAGTATTAAACATATTCCACATATTCCTCTGTGGTTTGTTAAAGGAACACACTGACTTATTGGGACTTTAGCTTATTCACCATATCCCCCAGAGTTAGATAATTCCATATATACCCTTCTCATCTCCGTGCGTGTCATAACTCTGTCTGGCGCACCCACCGCTAGCCTACTTTAGCACAGATTGTTTTCTCACTATGTGACCACCAGCTGACACGATTTGAGACACAGCACCAGTCTCTCGTTTCAGGTAGTTTCATTTTGCGCCTTTGTGTGTTTCCCACCTGTGTGATTGTCTGCCCTGCCCTGCTGTGTTTCACCTGTCCCTCGTCATCACCCTCCTTCCCCCTCCGTCTGTGGGATTCCCTTAGTCTGTGCCAGTTCGTCTTCACAGTTTTGGTAAGTGTTCCATCCTTAAGTTCCTTGTATTTTTCTGGTGGTTATTAGACCATTCTTTTGTATCTTTAGATTGCGCCTAATGTTTTTGGAAACCTGTTTTTGGACTTCTTACCCTTGTATCAAACCCCGCCTACAAGTCAAGACTTTAATTTCAAACTCCTGTGTGTTCCAGTCTTGCTATTAAGTTCCCCTTTGTCTGTTGGTACCAGTCTGCCCCTAATAATTATGTGTCACAAAGGAACTCTAGCTTTAAAAAACTATTTATTTAAAACAAAACAATTCACATCCAATGTGATAATAGCAGCTCTTTTTATTTGGCAATTTATACTTGCAGGGCTTAATTTAAAAATCTGCAAGATATAGCCTAATACAAAGTACTGTTGACTGAGAATACACTTAACAGAAGGATAACGCTTATTTATACTCCACATATAAAAAAATATATGACTTATTCTCTACAGGTAAATAAAATACTACAGTTTGTGAAATTGCAATTCAGTGATATAATTTTAGTATAAATTGCATACCAGCACAGTTGTTCTCATTTTACGTCATGTTCATTACCTCGAAACTGAGACTTCAGATCACTTTACTGAACTTCTTAAGTGTTGCGACAGCATAATGGGTTTATTTTTTTCCCCTTAATGAATGACTGCAGTGACATCACATGTTCAGCAGCCAGTAGGATGTCAGGTGCTGCCAGAGAGCTGACAATCTGTCTGCAGTAATGAGACTAAGTTGTCAAGCACTCAGGCAGAAAAACTACTGGAGAACAATGGTGATGAGACATTTAAAACCATTTTAGGAAAATCTAGGCATTATATTCTGTTCAACTGTGAGGGCAAAACAATGATAGTAACCAACCCACAGAAAAGAGAAATCAATACACAACTGCAGTGTCTGTGGTTTGTGTCTTGGTTGAAATATTTCAATTAATGGAGTGAAAAGGCACTTTCATGGCCAAGATAATGATGACAGATAAGCAACTCATCCTTCTATCAATTAATTGGTTTGCCTGTAGCACCATCTCTCTATCTGTCTGCCGCTACTCTCTCTGTTTAACAGATGAAACTGCTTTTAATTGCAGCTCACATCCCTTCCTTGCAATTAGGAAGTCTGTTTAATACCTTCAATACATAATGTATATCTACTGAATAGTATGGGGGGGGGGGGGGGGGGGGACAAGAGCCTGTCTGTGATCTAGTCTGTGAAGGCATTGATAATGTAGTTTGGCCAAATCCTTCTCCCTCTAACAAACTACGTATGTTGCTGCCAGACCGTCCTCACTTAGAAAACGGCCATATAGGTTGATTGTATAAGCAGCTTATACCCTACAATACACCTCATAATTACGTTTCTCGCAAGATAAGATAGATAAATACAACAGAGTTTAAAATGCCAACACATAGGAAGCCCAAGGCAACGGATATCCAGCCTAAGTGAGTGAAATCCAGCGGATCTTCTGGTGGCAACGGATCAATCCCGGAAGTGGAACGTCAAGGATATAGACTAGGTGGCAGGCGAGCTCTCGTGGCTAAAGTAATTATAGCGAGAGCAAACAAGGAAGCGAGGTGACAAATTGTAAGAGCGAACACCTTCACTCAGGAGACCGGGGTTTGTGTCCCGTGTAGTCTCGCATTGCCAGACATTCCTTCACAGCGCTGCGGAGGAATGTTAGTCCACACAGCATTCCGGGATGGGAGAAAAATGTGCTGTGGTTTATTGGCATTTCTTTAAACCAATCACACAATCAAAAAGGGCTAAATATGTGATGTTTAATGTTGCTAATGTTGTGCCTTTCTCAATAAATAAAATTGAGCTCTGGTTTATTGGCATTTCTTTAAACCAATCACAATCATCTTGGGTGGCGCCAAGCCCCGGACACAATAACAGTGCCTCTGCAAAATAGTCTCGGGAAGGAAGATGTTTTGGTGTTTTGTGTACTTTCAAAAGTTGTTTTAGTTGTGCGAGAGAAAACTTAGATTGGACAGATAGTCTAGTTAGCTGTCTGGATTTACCCTGCAGAGATCTGAGGAGCAGCTAACCATAGTCCTCAGAAATCCACCAGAGTTTAGAATGCCAACACAAAGAAAGTGGAAGCTGACGGACATCTGGCCTTAAAAGAGGGACATCCGGGGGAATTTCTGCCGGCACCAGAACAATCCCAGAAGTGGAACGTCGTCGATATAGATGTCCCTTGTGAAACCATAAGCCAACTGTCATTTTTTTAAATTAACTGAGTTTTATGGACATTCGTCTGTGACACAATGATGTCCGTGACGCCAGGTTTGTATCATTTTTGTAGTTTTTAAATGACTCATTTTAAGCTAAAGACTTTTGTTGGCAAAACTTAACTACAACGTTAACTACATGTTTGACACTGCGCTCGTTATGTAAAATAGAATAGTCACATGTTTAAAATGTCAAATCCTTTCATGTGTTATGGTCACATGTTAAAAACGCTGTGGGGCCTTGTTTGCTCTCACCTAACAAGAAACGCAATTATGGGTCGTTATGAGCTGCTTATGAATGGTCATATATGTTGTTTTTGGGAGTCTTGACAATCGACCTATTCTGTCATTTAGGTATGAGTAGGTATGTCAGGGATTTCTTGTCGAGAGTTAGAAAATTTAAACCACTGACATGTCTGTATGCTACAAATGTAGTGGAGCCAGAAGCCTGTTACCGTAGCTTAGCATAAAGAATGGAAACTGGGTTAAACAGCTAGAAGAAGAATAGTGGCTCATTATTTCAGAACAAGAACAATTTGGCTAATGAATTACCCTGCTATATCTGAGCAAATGCAGACTGTGACATTTTAGTAATAACCCAATCCTTTAGTTACTGTACATCTCAGACCATCTCTGGCAATTAGATCCTCTGAGGGAAAGGTGAAAGGGATGACACGTGCTTAAGTAGGATGGATAGAGATAGGGTGAAAGGCCACCACAGACAGAGATGTGACTTCATAAGTACAAAAACAGACTACTGTACTAGCAGGCCAGCACTGAGAGGCTCAGGAGGAGCTTCTACCCTCAGGCTACTAGGATTCTGAAGGAGGACGCTGCCTAAGGCCGTGGTTTTTTTGAAGCTGCCAGATTCTGTTTTACATTGTAATCCTATGGATTTAAAGATCCCATATTACTCTCATTTTCAGGTTCATAATTGTATTTTAAGGTTTTACCAGAATAGGTTTACATGGTTTAATTTTCAAAAAACACCATATTTTTGTTGTACTGCACAGCTCTCTCTCACTGCTGCAGCTCCTCTTTTCACCTTTCGTTCAGGTCTCTGTTTTAGCTACAGAGTGAGAAATCTTTTATTCTGTACTCTTTGATTCCACTCGCACATGCGCAGTAGCTCAGATCGTAGATCATGTCAGTTAGCTCCATAGACAGTAAAAGAAAGGTTGTTTCTCCAACTTTGGTCAGTTACAAGGCAGGATTAGCCGGGAGACTTCTTCTAAAGATTATGGTGAACTTGTGTGTGTTGTAGCAGTGCTTTGCCATTGAGAACGAGGTAGCATGCTAGCGCTAGCACTAGCACGCTAACGGTTCTGGTTAGCCCGTCGTTTCGGCTAGTGACGTAAAAAGCCGTGCAGATTTTGAACAGCTCACCCGGAGACTGAAGGCAGGACACATTCAGAAACCCGTATCTCACTCAAAACAGCATGGGTGGATTTTTTTCAAAGTTTGTATGCGTGTGGAAGCACCAGAGACACAAAATAACACCCCAAATCCCAGAAAAAAAGTGGGTTTTTTTCATAATATGGACACTTTAAATTTGCACTTACACATAAAAAAATTCATTGGATAGGCTTATAATGTGGTAGTCATTTAAAGATGACTTCACAAAGAACAAGTTTGGCTGTAGAAATATAGAGTTTTATTGCAATATTCAACATTTACACATAGACCTTCTAGCTGGTCAGGCAAGAGATTGAGTTCAGACACCAATATTACTGTAATACACAAACGCCCTTGGTTCTCTGATTAGCCAGTTTCTTCGAAAAAACATAAAATGTCGATAAAGAAGGTGTCGATAAAAGAGTTATATGATATGAGTGCAAAGCTGTACCATAATATACTGTATATACACCATAAAGAGGCTGTGTGGGCACAGATTGGACATATTTGATTGATTGCTTGATTGATTGATTAATTAATTGTATGAGAATTAACTTAAGAATGGAGCAGTGCCTATGTGACAGTAACTCAAAAGAAATGTTTGTTGTGGTGTGCATGATTACATAATTTCACTACAACTTCGAAACCCCTAAAATATACTTTAAAAAGTTCATTATAATGAATTTAGTTATGTTCCTGTTAAAATGTAGCCTACCTCTACAATGTCTCGCCTGCAAATACTTTGTGGGAGGATGACTTATTATTTAAAACCTTTAACAAGGTATGTCATAAGAAGTTGTGTCAAACTCAAACACACACATACACACACACGCACGCACGCACGCACGCCACACACACACACACACACTCACAAACACGCCTTCTCAAATCCTTTGTTCAATTCCTGCAGCCTCCAACTCTGTTGTTCATTGAATGTTTCATGTTGTACCTATCAATGCTGACATCCTACACACTGTCTGTGTATGTAACTTAACCTTTTTTTACAGTAAACTGTGAGGATGGTGTAAGGGGTGTGAAATATTTGATTCAATTATGATTACCCTGTCAACGATTCAAATCTATATCCCGATGCATCACGATGCATCACCTCCTCAATATTATTATACATCACTACACAACGCATGGTTTTCATCAACAAATTCAAGCAGTCTCTGCTGCTCTTAAAAAAGACACTTCCTGAATGAAGAGGACTCTGAACACAGCAGACAACAAAAGGCAAAAACTAAAAAAGCAGCAAGCAGAAAATCAACAAGCAACACCTGTAGGCAATAATTGATTATGATCTGTCACTGCATCGATGCAGAATCGTCCACGTCCACATCGCGATGCATCGATGCAATGATTCATTTCAACACCCCTAGTGTGTGTGTGTGTGTTTTGTCTTTGGTTTGTACTGATATTTAAGCAATTACCTCCATAGTGTTGATATGCCCTTACAAATATCAAATATCAAATTGTTTTCATTACACACAGTGAAAGGTGATGTGACTGTTTTCCATTTGCCATATTACAGAGATATGAAATCTAACACTCATTACTTGTGTGGCAGGCTTTAGTTTTATTAAACCTTCTAGTTTTATCGAACTTGTCACAATTCTGTGGATAATGTGATTTCTTCCTCTCACTGGCTCACTGGTGTGAAATGGATGCTTTAAGACACCGCATGGGATTAACATTAAATGCTTGAGAATTGCAGACTAGACTGTGGAGGTAGTAGTTAATATTGTTTGGGGATTCCACCCAAGGAAAGACGATGCGATGACTGCTAATGATACCAATGATTGTCACTTTAATACCCGGGTGAACAGTGGGCGGTCCTCTCTGTGTGTATGAAGAGGAAAAGCTGCAGTCAACATAGCTTAAGTTTCCCAGAACAACTCATTATCATACCCAAGACACAGTCACACATTTCAGACTTTTGTATTGTGCATTTGTGAAGGCTATTGTATGATTTCAGACATGTATTGTCTGAGACTATCAAGGTAAAAAGAAAAAAATGACAAAAGTTGATGAGTTTAAAAAAAGTGGGAAAACTGTGTTGTTGCCTGACTATTGTTCACATCATTACCTGCCTTGAACCTTTCAATATGTGTATAAGAACACTTTCTAATTAACCAATTTGTTCCTTTCTTCTGTGATTTTCCTTTGGGACTAGCCTA
The DNA here is from genome assembly GCA_023631565.1 of Gymnocephalus cernua. Lineage (NCBI taxonomy): Eukaryota > Metazoa > Chordata > Actinopteri > Perciformes > Percidae > Gymnocephalus > Gymnocephalus cernua. The sequence goes on from CM042436.1 coordinate 14,274,087, forward strand.
CTTCATATTTGATTATTTGCACTGAAATGTTTTTTGCGTGCAAATCATCCCAGAGTTCATCAGCTGTGGAGCAATGTTGGGTTGTAACTCAAAAAATGTTACTCATATATTGCTGGAAAAACAAAAATCAAAAATGACATCCCTCAACTGCAAAAGTAATTAGTTTTTTATTTTATTTACCAGGGACAGTGCGCATTCATAAACGTTGCTTTAAAAGCACCAGAGTTTGAGTATTTTCTGTTAATTATCTGTGGTAGGGACAGATATTACAAAGTCATCAAAAAGAATGTAAGAAAGAATAATTCCTAAGCATGCAGTGCATTAATAAAAAGAGAAGAGAATACTAATGTTAAAAAACATAAAAACGGACAATATGATCCTAATTAATATGATGGAAGAAGACAGAAGAGCAGAGCGCAACAGGTAAATGAAACGACGGATAAGTTTAACTAGCATTAACAATTAGCTGGTTGAATGCATGATGCTTGTCTTATGAGTTAGCATATGTAGGCGAATTGCAACAGACAGTGAAGAATATGTACTGTTTGTGTTTCAGACGTTGCTAGGTCACTAATGCGGAAAAGGGAAAAGACCCTGCCCTGAAGTAGGAGCTGAAAGAGTTACAGGAACTGCGGTCAGAGGAACTTAATAATCCTAAATTGGTCCAGTCGGAACACAAGGAAAAAAGGGTTCTAGGAACGTCATGTTCTAGGAACTGCAAAAATCCCTTCGGTCGGAAAGGGACTGTAATTGCCTATATTAAGCTGTTTTTTACACAGCCGTGCACTGACTATCTACCTGCAAGAGTGATTCCCCAGAAACCAAAGCGTTCTTAAAAGCGGTTTCTACCTTGCAGCGTTTGCCGCCAGAAGTTCAGCACTATGAACTCAGGGTGGCAGAGCAGAATTTGTGCACGTGTACGGGGTCTCGCATTGCCAGACCTTCCTCCACAGCGCTGCACAGGAGGGTCTGGCTATAGTCCACACAGCATTCTGGGATGGAAGAAATATTTGCTGTGGTTTATTGGCATTTCTTTAAACCAATCACAATCGTCATGGGCAGCGCTAAGCGCCGGACGGAGCAACGGTGCTGCTGCAAAATTAAAATAGTCTCGGGAAGGAACTTGTTTTGGTGAAACGTGTACGTTCAAAAGTCCTCATAAATCCACCGGAGTTTAGAATGCCAACACAAAGAAAGAGGAAGGTGACGGACATCCAGCCGAAATGAGGGACATCCGGCGGAATTTCTGGAGCAAGCCCGGAAGTGGAACATCGTCGATATAGACTAGTCAAGAGTCAAGCAAACACGCGGCAGCTGATTTTACTCTTTTACTCTATTTCTCCTCTGTGTTTCAGGGTGTAAACTAATCACACACCCCTGATGAGTATTTCCACACCTCACAATTTCGTTGCACTCCCAACCCAGAAATAAAGACACTAATTAGACTTGCATCGACACAACATACACGTCATAAACATCTGTTATTCAAAAACACAGACATGTCAACAGCGAACGCGCGTGCAGTTTTATGTTGTAGTTGTGTGACTGTAATGGTAGTGGCTCACATGATGAAAGTGTTTAATATCCTGCAGCCACCTGATACATGATGTGAAAATACAGTATGGAGGACCATTAGCGCTGATGGCTGCACTGTGTCTGAGCGTGCCGAGTCAGTTATGGTCTCCACTGAGTGGGAGAAAGAGAGGGAGGGGGGTCTCTCCTTTAAATGAGGAAGATAATGATGGCATTTCTCTTGTCACAAACAGAAGAGTACAAGCACTCAGTCACAAAAAAAAAAATCATTTGAATTCTTATGGAAGTGGATTATATGGAAATCTTGCTTTTATGTTAATTTATCTGAAAAATCCTACTAAACTGCCAGTCCGCCTCCGCACACAGCTTTGGAGTTTAGCTTTGATGTGTTTTTGTCACTCCATGTAAAGTACAAGGCCAGCATAATCTATCAGCAACATCAAATCACATTTATACATTTGGACACAAGTCGAACAGCGAAGAGGCGGCCAATGAGTTCACCACTCACACTTTACTGTGAGCGCCAGGCTCCCTAACTTGAGGCAAGCTGAAAGATGTGTGATGGAGATGTGTGGGATGCACATATCTACATACAGTGAAGCTACACTAGTATTCAAACTACATGACAAAACAACTGTGTTTTGGTGCACATGTGGGAGGAACAGATGTGTGTCACCCCTGCCGTTTATCACAGCATTCTAAGTACAATAGACCACATTGTAGGCCTACATACTGTACACAGATGATTGTCAAATCAACAGCACTTCATAACGTACTGCAGGAAAAATAATCAACTATAAACAAGCTGATAACGTTTATCTCGCTACAGATGTGGAGGCATTAACAGAAAAGTAAAAAGAAAGTAAAAATGGATGTTCAAAGACAGAGATCCAGAGAGCAGAAGAAGAAATAAGATTAGTAGAGTAGAGAGAGTAAATGAGCCTTAGCTCCCCAGAGTAAGGAGCTTGGCGGGCTGCAGCAGAAGCAGCAGTGTGATTGGACCACTGCGTGGAGAGGCAGCCGTGGTGGAAGAAGAAATATCAGATAAAGCAGGATGATCACATCACAGCTGTGCGATGCCACCGCCAGCGCTGAGCAGTGTGATGTCATAAAGACAGTAAAGCATCACCATTAAATTACAGCAGCGGCGCAGACGTCACCAACACGGAGCCACCAACACATCTCAGTCAGAAACTTGTCGTCATTCTCCAGCCATGTGTGAAGCCCTGGGGGAGCAGGGGTGTGGGGTCGATGACTAAATGATAGGGGAGAGAAAAAAAAGAGGCTGTACCTCATTTAATCAGATTTTTGATTTATATCTCTTTTGTTCTCCTTGTGCACTCTTTTTCTCTTTTGGGCTGCTGCATAACTGAAGCAGTTCTTGTTATTCCTACAATCATTATGCTTGTGAACTGGAGGCAAATAACAGAAATATAATGGCTTCCTTATGAACCATTAGTCATCCGAGGGCTCTCACATGTCAGAGGAAAAGCCACACGTTTTTGCAAAGTCGCCCCTAGACTTATTCAAGCAATTTCTTTTTTAAAGGGAACACTGAAATCATGACTTTCAACAGGTAATTTTCAACTGCAGGTCTGTCTTGCAAAACAAGTGTGGGCACATACTGAGTGGGTTTGTCTGATTCTGTTTACAAAAAGAGACAAAAAAGAAGAGAGTGATTAGAATATTCTTTTAGCACTTGTACGATTTGTCTTCTAACGAATGGTGACACGTTTTTTGAAATATTAATGGCTTCAGATTTCAACATCTGTGAGCATATGGTCACATATTGTCTTCTCACCTGTGAATGCCATTGAGCCAAAAGGCCTTGGCATAACATTGATGGGACTGCAACATAGCAGCTGATTTGTTATATTACTAATGAATGAGTGAGTGAGAAAAATCACAAATGTGACTTAATTGAATTAATGGAATGGATTCACATTTTGAAAAATGATTGCCGAGTGTTAGATGAGAAGAATGATACTGCTCTCGTGTCTGTATGGTAGATTTGAACCTACAGCCAGGAGACGGTTAGCTTAGCTTAGCGTAAAGACTGGAAACGGGGAAACAGCTAGCCTGGCTCGGTCCAACAAAATCGCCTACTCACATCGCAAGATATAATGTGTAGAGGCTAAGCGCAAGTTTGGAGCCCCTGAGGTGACGTACCACGGGTTGAATACTTGACACACTTTTTTACCTTGTTTGATCAATTAAAGTCCAAGTCGTATTTGCTGTTAAAACCAGTAGATTATTTCCATTACATCTTCACTGTTTCTCCAAACAAAGGGTGACTGTGGCGTGTAAGTTGTCTGTAGTGGTGTGGTGTTGTGATGTGGTTAAAACTGTCTGTGGCTCCGGGTAGAACACCTAACTAACCAAAGATTGGTTCCTATTTATGCCCTCTTACATAATGTGTTAGGTAATGAGTTCTAGTGCCATCCTGTCGTTTTTCACTTTGGTTTTTGGAGGGTTTGAACAAACGAAATATGAGGCGGATTTTGTAAACTTTTAGACGGAGCCAGGCTAGCTGTTTCGCCCCGTTTCCAGTCTTTATGCCAAGCTAAGCTAACCGTCTCCTGGATATGAGAGTGGTGTCAATCTTATCATCTAACTCTCAGCAAGCAAATAAGCGTCTTTCCCAAAATGTCAAACTGTTTCTTTAAACCAGCCTTAAGAAGGGTTAAACTAAACGAAGAAGCTAACGACACAGCGCCTGTTAATTTGCTCTGTTCCATTTGTATCTGAAAAGGTCGCAGTCTGTGACCTTTTGATTGCAAACGCGTCACATGATGATCAATACCACATCCACATAGATTCCCCTCGAGACCCAAGTATAGTGTTTTGTACGTAATGAGCATGATGAACATCTTCCAAAGCACCTGAGTGTGATTGCTCGGTGAGAACTGAGATGCCCACTCAAGCCAATAACAACATTAAACCAGCATTTGTGGTTTACACATATAGGAGCCTGCTCTATTTACAGCCAGACTAATGAATGTGTGTGTAGTAACGTCTCAACATCCTCCCAGACTGCACAAAGCCGCCAAGGACACTTACTTAAGGGCTCTGAAAAGATATTAAAGTTCTGTTATTTGAATGGGGAACCATATACAGGATCATATGTACCAATGTCACGCACGCACCCACCCACACACACACACACACACACACACGCACACACACGCACACACACGCACGCGTGCAGAGACACACTAAAGAAAACCTTATAACCCACTCCATGTTTGCTCAGTGGGGGCGGCCATAAATCCCTCAGGTTGCATATGAGAGCGAAGGTTTGTATTTTTATGTGTGGGCATCAGAGCCGCTGATGTCTGAAAGCTTTGGGTTATTACAGCACACACACACCTACACACCCAGGAGGCATCAGTCCATGAGAGGAGGAGAAGAATCCACTTACACAGACAGAGACAGAGAGCCACAACATCCACAACCGTTTACCATCAGATAGACCTTTTTCTCATTGGAAATGATGAATTCTTTCATTTCCAAGGATAAGATTATCTGCTGCTGCTGCTGCTGCTGCTGCTGTGTGTGTGTGTGTGTGTGTGTGTGTGTGTGTGTGTGTGTGTGTGTGTGTGTGTGTGTGTGTGTGTGTGTGTGTGTGTGTGTGTGTGTGTGTGTGTGTGTGTGTGTGTGTGAGATCCTCATGTGGCTGCTCACATCAGATGCCAAAATGATAAAAATGGTAATGTATAAGCTGTTGTAAATAAATAGAAAAGTTTGGCTGTAGGCATGAAGACACTATACCACTATTATAGTACCGATTATAGAAGATTTATTAAATGGTTTACACTGTATCATATCATTTAAAGCTATAGCGCATAGTTTATGTCTCCCCCATGAGGAATTCTAAGTAATGACAACAACACTGTCGGTGCGTCCACATACAAGCCTTCTGTGATCATGCACCCCTTCTGAACATAGCCATACTGAGAAATACAGAGAGAGTTTAGTGGAGCTGATAGTCTTAATTTGCTTTGTAGCAACTCGTTGGGAATGGCTTGAATGTAACGGACGTTTAAAAGTTGCGCACTAAAGCTTTAATACCATGTGTTTTAGGGCCTTTATGTGAGCTTGTGACCGAGAGGTTGTCAGTTCAATCCCCGGGCTAAATCTGGGAGGTGAAAGTGAACGAGCAGTGCTTGTCCCTCCCTCTTTACCACCATTGAGGTGCCCGTGAGCAAGGCCCTAAAACTAAACCACTCCAGTGGAGCTGCTCAGTGGACAGCAGATCAGACTGTGGTTGTACTGGGCAGCTTCCAGGTTTGAATGTGTTACTAAAACAAATACTGCCTTCCTATTTATTTAAGCTTCCCTGAGAGGAAGCCTCTCTTTTGCAGGAACACCCGGATTACATTCACACACTATAAATTACTTGAACTTGGTGAATTTTTTTCATACCAATGGGACTCTGGGTTGACCTGGCAGTAATGGAAAAGGATTGGTGGAGGGGTTGGTGGGATCCTGTGTGACTGTAGTGGCTTGGATGGTGAGGGCATTTTACCTGGCTGAGGTAAAATGTATATAGGCCTATCGCAAACGCCAATTGTCTACATTGAGTACTTTCGATCATTTAAAAACACCCTGCTCGTAATACTGATATACTTACACTTCAGTAAGATTACCACTGTTCACCACTTACAGCTGCAGAAACTATCTTAACTAAAAACACAGCAGAACTGCAACTTGCCAACCTGTTTCAGGTCAGTGACTCCTGTCTTCTAAACATAAGAGAGGAAAGCGATGATATCAAGCCGCCTGTGGCCAGATTTTCAGAGCAAACAGAAGTATTTTACATTTAATTTAATTTACAAATCATTTAAATTCAGCGCCGATCTGAGGCTGTCAGAGAGGACCCATTTTAAAAAGAAAATTCACCATAGGAGCCCTATTGTGCAATGCAATTTCAGCTGAGAATTACTCAATTATTATTTATGATTACTCAAAAAATTATAATATAGTATATGAGCCGTACAACTATTTATAATGTATGATTTATTAAATGAACGCCAAAGGAAATGAAAAAGAGATAGCGTCATTAGAACCATAAAAGTTAATTATAAATTACAATTAATTTAAAACCTCTCTTCCCCAACACAAGCTTCCTTTTTTTCACACCTGTTGAAGACTTTTCCACATTAAACCGACCTTTGCAAATTCAGCAGCCATTCACACTTAGGTCAATACCTCAAGGTCAAAACCGGTCTACAGATGAAGATGAGGGGCGACAACCATACACATACTTAAAGGTCCCATGCATGAAAATTTCACTTTATGAGTTTTTTTAACTAGGGCTGTCAATCGATTAAAAAATGTAATCAAATTAATTACATACTCTGTGATTAATTAATCTAAATTAATCGCATACATCATTTTTGCTGTGAAAGTATTTTAAATATTTCAATTCAAATGAATCAATGAATAATCAGCATTAGTGACATTAAAGTTAAAAAACTCTTTTAATTATTAATTTCACTGTTCAAATAATGACCATAACAATCAACAATATGACCTAATATGCTGAGGAAATAAATTCAAAAGTGCGTACTTTGAATGCACCACGAGACTGTAGGTTACCAGTTTCATTGAGCGCACCGTCTCCGTCTGTGTTTTTTGGACAGCAGCTGCAGAAGTGTCGGAATCCTCTACAGTGAGTGAAATACAGTCAAAGTTTACACCGTTTAGCGTTAGCTGTCAGCATTTTAACCGTGTTTAATCCAGCTGCTAGCTAGCGGTAGGCTAACGTTACTTGCTGTTGAGTGTAGTGTTAACTAGCGTCACGTGCAGCGATGTTTCTGTTGCCTGTAGCAACGCATTTTACAGTCTTCCAAAGCACCTGAGTGGAAGACTGTAAATGATGGCTAGAACAGCTCCAGGTGAAAGGTCAATATGGAATGGATTAATCTGCGTTTATTTAACGCGCTATATTTTCTCAGATTAATTAATCGAAATTAACGCGTTATTTTGACAGCCCTATTTTTAACATTAATATGAGTTCCCCCAGCCTGCCTATGGTCCCCAATTGGCTAGAAATGGTGATAGGTGTAAACCGAGCCCTGGGTATCCTGCTCTGCCTGAGAAAATGAAAGCTCAGATGGGCCAATCTCGAATCTTCCCCTTATTACGTCATAAGGGGAAAGGTTTGGACAGGCTCGGTCACATCAGCGTGATAAGGCATTTGTTGTAAAATGATGCTGTGGTTCCTTTAAGAGAGCTCATGTGTGTGTGTGTGTCTGTGTGGAAGGTGGGCAGAAGAGAGATAGTGAAAGAGGAAGCAGACGTGTATGTGTGACCGGAGCAGAGTTATTCATGCTATAACGACGGCCCTGGAGGTAATGAGTCTCCCCTGGTTTTCTGATCACGATCGGAAATGAAGCAATCAGGAAAGGTTAACACATTGAACATTTTAACAGCTTATTAACTTGTGCTTGCTGCCCGTGTGTGCTGATGCGCTCATCTGTTGACATTTCCGAATGCCTTCCTACAGTTGCCTAATAAAAGCTTTCCACACAAACAAACGTACATGTGTCATTAGTATGAGAAAAAAATGAGATTTTAACGGTGGGGCTCGGGTCGGGCTCAGATATAAATATCTTAATTCCTGTCGGGCTCGGGCCGGGCTCGGACAGAAAAATGTGGCCCGATCCGGACTCAAAGCAAAGCATGGCAGTTGGCCACACCCCCACCCTCCGCCTTGCCACCCCCTCTCCTCCTCTATAGCATTTAATGCTACAGACACAGAAATGGCACATCCAAAGGAAAGCTCATTGTGGGACTGGCTCTAGTGGCTGTAATTCTGCACCAAGGCTGAATTTCGGGAAAGAGACTTCAGATACAGTATTAGGGGACCACTAAGGCTTATATAAAAGCATCCAAAAAGAAACATGTCATAGACCTTTAATAAGTAACACTGACAGTTTATCCCAATGAGTCCTCTTCTGCAAAAGAGGCACGTGGAGCTTTCCGGTCAGTGTGATTGATGGAGTTTGTCCAGTGCAAAGGCGTAGCGTGCATGGGGTATGCGGGGGGGACATGTCCAGGGCTTTAATTTGACAATTTAAAGTTCCTAGCGAATTCGAGCGGTGATGTATCAAGAGAACCGTCCGTTTGAATCGGCAGGCCGCAGAAACGATGCGACAAGTCAGTGTTTCCAGATTTGGTGTGTTTTCTGCCAAGAAATGTGTGCGGTTGTGTGTGTTTTTGGCTTGGAAACGTAATCTTTATCTTTAGCACTAATCCTACATTTCCCATGAACACCAAGTTGTGCGTGGTATCGATTACGAGCTACGCTGAAACGGAGAAGATGAACAGAACGGAGCCAAACAAACCAGAGGAGCTAAAATTAAAGTAAAGTAAAAGAAAATAAACAAACGTGGCTAGTGGAAAATCTGATTGGCTGGTAATTTTAAAATCTACTAGCCATGTTGGCTGGTGATCAAAAAAGTTCATTTAAAGCCCTGGCTATGTCCCTGCACTTTCCATGTCGGTGTCCTCTGTCATTGATGTGAATGCACCATAAGTAGGCAACATGCACATTACTCAGGTTGTGTCAGTTGATTGATCGACTCATATAGATATAGGCAATAGTAAAATAGTATATGATAAAAATATATATAGAGAACATTTTAAGGAGGAAAACTCATTTAAATATGCAATAATTAAGATCAGTGTATATGGTGGAATAGTGGCATTAGAATGTGAAAAATGTCTCTGGGATGGCATGCCCCCGGACCCCCCTACACTAAGCAGTAAAATAGTATGGAACGGTTGGAAATGTCAGTGTTTCCATCAAACATGAATGAAATGTAGGCTACTCGGAATTGGCGATTATGAGAGACAAATGGGAGAGGATCTGTCAATAAAAATCATCCTCTTGAACAATCCTTCCCCCCCTCAGTGAAGCCTTTTCACTGCAATGTGTGTGCTCTGAGTTTCATCCAGTGTGCTCTGTTTTGTTTTGACATCAGATACAAACGGGATTATGCATTTGTTGGTGCATTCGAAACATTTTGATTCTTTTATGGATCCATTTATGGATTCTTACTGGTTTGGATGAAGTATTTGGTGAATTAAATGGACAACGTCATGCGTCTTTGAAACGATTGCAACTTAATCAGACATACTGCAATCAATAAAGGGTTACGTGTCGAGTGTGTGGCTTCAAACAGCAGCGTGAGTATGAGAACCGTCTCTGTTCCTGGTGTTGTGTTAAAGGCGCTGACCTTGGTGCTGAATTTTGGGAATTATGACATCATGATCCCTTAACGTGTATTTCTGGACCACATTACGCAGACTAGTTTTAGTTTTCTAAAGAAACCCGTCCAGCCTATTGAGCCACAGGTATGCCTAGTTATAATCCTGCATTCTCACAATAATGAGCATATTGCATATTTAGCCCAGCAATCCAGAAAAAAATCTTTTTTATTATGGAAGTTAAATGTGGAGCAAAGATAAAGCAAATCTATGAAGAAAATATTTTTACAAAAGCAGGATTTTTTTTTTTTTTTCAGATGTTGGCACCTGGGTTTACTGAGCTGCTTGCATTTTACCTCTGAGGCTGATAAATGACAAGCATTACAAGTACTGAATATTGATTCTCCGGCTGTAGAAACGTGTTCCTGGGAAACCTGGCTCGCTGCGCTCACAGCCCGCACGTCACTCCCTGACATCAGCACACAGCTTAAATACCCATAGCACCGAGCGGTGTAAACACGACCGGGCAGGCACACCTTCATATGGGCGCATCAGGAAACAGACACACTGCTGGAAACTAAACCCAAGAAGCACTTCAATGTGGTGCACTTTATGCTTTGTCTGAAACAGCATCTTACAGGATGTCATTTTACAGTAGATGAATGCCTGGCACTCTATATTTCCAGAGCAAGTTTTCTGAACAACGCAGAAAGTTCTTGCACTTCAACTCTTGCGCATCGTTGGTTATAATAATGATCAACGGCACTCTTGGGTTTGGAGAACTGGACACGAATGTTTCTGAGCCGCTGCCGCCTCTCTCTCTCAGCCACAACCAAAGCGTGTTCCCTGCGCTCCGGCTGGAGTCCAAGTCTCTGGTCATTTCAGCCACCATGTTCGCCGTGGGAGTCCTGGGGAACCTCATCGCCATAGTTGTGCTGTGCATCTCCAAAAAGGAGCAGAAGGAAACCACTTTCTACACTCTGGTGTGCGGGATGGCCATCACGGATCTGCTGGGAACATGCTTCACCAGCCCGGTGGTGATCGCCACATATGTGGCTAACCGCTGGCCAGGAGGCGTGCTGCTCTGCCACTTCTTCTCCTTCTCCATGCTCTTCTTCGGCTCGGCCGGCATGTCCATCCTGTGCGCCATGGCTGTGGAACGATACTTGGCCATAAACCACGCTTATTTCTACTCCCAGCACATAGACCGGACAATGGCGCGCTTTGCGCTCCTGGTCATCTACCTGGCTAACATTGTACTGTGCATTATGCCCAGTTTTGGCTTCGGGCAGCACGTCAGGCACTTTCCCGGGACTTGGTGCTTTCTGGACTGGAGGGCGATGGATCCCCTGGGAGCCTGCTACTCCTTCCTGTACGGCGGCGTGATGCTGCTGCTGATCGCAGTGACCGTTCTGTGTAATTTGGCGGTGTGCAGGTCGCTGGTGGGGATGAACCAGAGGACCGGGATAGTCAGGACGGAGTTGTGTGAGCAGGGAGGATCGCGTCGCCGCTTCCCCCGGCTGCCGCTGGTCACCTCCGCGGCGGAGATGCAAATGTTTTGGCTTCTGATCTTCATGACCATCGTTTTCCTGGTCTGCTCCATCCCTTTAGTGGTAAGGACGACAGCTTTATTTTATTTCATTTTTCCATTTATGCTGTCGGGGCTAGGAACCCATAGGGTGTCCCCAGAGTTGACAAATTAGTGTTCTAAAGTTTAATAAATAGAATAATAATAATAATAATAATAATAATAATAATAATAATAATAATAATAATAATAATAATAATAAATAACACTTACATAGGTAAGGTAGCCAACCACAGATACAGTTAAGCTTAGGATTCACTGTGCCACATTTTAACATTAAAACATAATGTATAAATATATGAATAGGTCAACAATTATTATTTGAATAGCTTAGTATTGTATGCATTATAAAAAGGTAAGGCTCTAGGCCACCCTACAGGTTATTGTAGGCCCAGTTTAATATGAAACTACAATTTCGGAAAGTTTTTTCAGAAATTAAAAAGTCTTAACATGAATCTAAGATATAAGCAAATATAAATCCCCACTGCTTACTGGCCTAGGTGGTCACTAAGGCAATCCACAGATACATGTAATCCTTAAGGATTCACTTTGCCACATGTATGTTGTAACAAAACAGGATTTATAAAACCCTGCCAACAAGTATTAGGCTATTTGAATAGCTTAGTATTAGGTGTTCATTAACATAAAAGGTATGTATAAAGGCTTTAGGCCGCCATTGTTGTAGGCCCAGTTCATTATGCAACTTCATTTTATACAATATATGCAGTAGGGGGTCCTTGCTCCGTCTCTCTTTCAGTTAAGGGGTCCTTGGCTTAAAAAACGTTGAAAACCCCTGGTCTATTGTTTAGCAACATTTACGCATGGTGCGTGCCATGTACATGTAGTTCTTATGTTGATTTTATGTTTATCTTAGGTTGTTTATAGATTTTTTTCTGTTACATGTTTGTGTTGTGAAGCAATAGATTGTAGCACTATGCCCAAGACAAATGTCTCCTCGGGGAAAGTGTATTCTATTCTATTCTATTCTATTCTATTCTAGTTATTGCTCTCTATTGTATTTTTTCATTAAAACACTTATCTTAGACATTCTCTAACCCTGTTTCTATCTGAAAGGTGCGAATATTCGTGAACCAGATATACGACCCTGCGTATGTCTCTGCTGGGGGGAGGCCTGACTACCAGAGCGACATGTTGGCGATCCGCTTCGCCTCATTCAACCCCATCTTAGACCCCTGGGTGTATATTCTGTGCCGGAAGAACTTGCTGCTGAAGGGCTGCGAGAAGCTGAAGAGGACCGTGGTCCGAGTTAAGGACAGTCGCAGTGACAACATCGGCTGGGTAGGAGGTCAACACTCGCCATCTCTAAACAGCAACGCCACCAGTTACGCGTCATTACGCACAGCCAGCTACAGGAACGACGTGGAACACCAGGTATCCAACAATAATACATCGTTTACAGACTTCACAGTGAGGCAGGGGTGGGAGTACGACACCTCCCAGGTCAACTTCCACCCGTTCAGCGTCGAGTCGACCGCGACTCACGACTGTGAAGAACAACTAGCAGCCGGCTGCAGACAGGAGGGGGCGGCTCCAGGACGCCGCGCGACGCAGTTCCTCACTGTGCAATATAGAAAAGTGGACATTGTCGCCTGCACCTTCAGCACACCAAGTTCATGTCAGTCAGCGAAATGCCTTTGATGAACATTTGTCAAATGCCAGCATCAGTTTAAAAATGTTTCAAAGTCGGGCAGCTGCTTCATCTGCACAGGACACTGGTAGCCGAATTCCACTGAGAAAAAGCAACGCTGCCAGTGATAAACTCCACCCTATCAGATCACTTTTGGTGGTTCTGAAGCACCAAAGAGCCATAACTGTGGAAGCAAATAAGAAAAAAAAAAATATACGAAATATATTCAGGTTACTCAAATTTGATTGGTCAAAATCAGATCCAAAAATTCAAGTTGAAATAATTCACATAGCAACATCTGGGCTACCCAAACCAGAATAGGCAATCTCTGAATGCAATTGAACCGAATTCCGGCCTATCAGAGCATGGTCTGTCAGTCATGTGACGCAAAGCTGCTCAAACATTTAAACTCAAAGATGACTGCCAGGGAAAACGGCAGGGATCTGGTGATTTGTCAATTTTGTTGTTTATGAACAAACAAACACAGGGTTGGAATTATTTCAACTTGAATTTTGGATCCGAATTTGACCATTCAAATGTGAGTAACCTGAATCTATTTTATTCATGTTTTGGGAATCCTGAATTCAGAACAAATACATTCAGATACATGGTTTTTAAAGTAAAATATTTCAATATTAAGTATTTAGTGGCTGTTAAAACTCAAATACTTATGTCTCGTATTTGCTTCCATACATATCAGCTGAAATGAATGAAACACTTGAAACACCACTTAGCAGCTATGACTGTAACCATCTCAACATCAGCACCGGGTCACTGCTGCACAAAGGTCTCTAAAATTCCATTTATTTTAGGCTTTTCTTCAAGTTAAGTGATCCACTTTGAGGATCTAAGACAAGTATAACATTTGGTGTGCATTTCCAACATCTTCTTTATATCAACCACAATATGTCTCCATTCAGGCGGAGTCCTGAAAAACACCCCAACCTACTACAGGCTAGCTTTAAGCTGTATGTAGTACGTATATACTTTTGGTGTCACTAACGGTGCTGGTACAAAAACTGCTGAACATGTTTTGTTCCAGTGTCCCCTAGCAAGTTAGATTTGACCAATAGCTCCAATTGTGAGGAATCTGATTTGCTAATAGGACTTCTTTTGCTGAATGTGCAAAGACAATAATGGCAATTTCCAAACATGGAAATTTAAAGAAAACATATTCATACCCCATGGGTACAAATACAAGGTGTGACACTCTAAGAGTTTGATACACTATAAATCCATATGTGCCATTTGCAATACATGTTTATTATGTGTTGTTACACTTGATTTCTTACTTTTTTTTAATCTACATGCTGCTAATTTACTCCATCTGTGTTGCATGATGCAGGGAAAACTGAATGTAGACATTTTGAACCTCATAAGTCTTGTTTTATATTGCACATTTGCATATGTTTTGATAACTGCCAACGTGAACATATCACCTTTAAAAAAAGAAAGAAAATACTGTTGTAAGCTGTATGACCGGTGGTGGTGGGTCTTTGCAGAGAAATAAAATGACACCGAAGAGACAGCACACCGCTGCGTTCTCCCTGCTCTGCTGGTTTCAAGAACAAGAAAGTATCTTTAAAGGAAACATTTTTAGTTGAGCAGACAGGTGGCAGGAGAGTGACGCTTCTTTCACTTCAAACTGCAGACAGCAGGTTCACATTTTGCCGTTTATTTTAGACCAGCAGGTGGCTCTACAACGTAAAAAGTCCTGTTTAAATTGAACTAGAAAAAAAAAGGTAGTGGTGTTGATCTTGCTCACAGCAAAAATCATTATGGAGAAACCCCCCCCCCCCAGAAGTCATTTTCAGTGAAGTAAACAGTGATAACAAGATGTATATTAAAAAACTTTATTCCCTTAAAGGATAATGCCATACAAAAATAAAGAAAACTTTATAATAATAATAATAATAATAATAATAATAATGTGACATACTACTGGGAGTGTGTAACTGAATGGAAATCACCACTTTAAGATGTAGGCCAGGGGACTACTGATGAAAAATAGCCTTTTGGCTAATTCTGTCATTTTTAACCCATGTATAATCATGCATTTTAGTTATTTATACTGTCCCCTTCTTAAATAAACTGACTTAAATTGAAATGAGAAATGTTGAGGTCCTGTAGTATAAAGGCTTCACTTGTTTGCTGCATACATTCTGGACATTGAGACTGACGGTGGACAAGCTGATATGATTACCCAGCTGTCAGACACAAGTATGTGAGGTGTTTATTTATTTTTTATTTTTTTACCACATCATTTTAATGTAGGTCAATTTGTTTCTGGTTGTTAGGATATCTTTTTAAAGAGCGAATCTGAGCTTTTGGATTGTGTTTTTGTTTTATAAAATCACTCAGTTTGAGAAATGTCTTTTGCATCCAGTCAAATTCTTCCCAGAATCAGCTGTCCAGACCAGGTTAATGGTTAATGTAAAAATGAGCACAAAATGTACGTATAGTAAAAATAAAACAAAACAAATGTACTGTACTGTATGCGAGCCGAAGTAACTGTCAACGTGAAATCTGAATCTCGGCAATAAATAGATATTTATCTACAACAAAGAGTTAATAAAAACAGCTCTCATATGAAGCTATAATAAATAAATAATTTATCAGAAATAAATATATACGTTACTTTTATACAGTAATACATGAAGATGCATGGCATCCATTTGGCTGAGTTCACCTGAACATAGAAATGACACAATGTAATGTCCCTGTTTTTATGTGAAAAAAAGTGATATAGCTTTTGTGAGGAGCTAGCTTCACTGTGAGTGATGGTGAACATCATATCAGTCTTTAGTCAGAATATAAACGCAGTGTCAGTCCTTTCACTGTGTCTTTTCTTTCCGTCTCTTGAGCTTCAGTCTTCAGGTCTCGCCCATATAAAATCAAAACATGTTCACAGATGGAGTCTCTTTTATGTGTAATAATAACTGGTCTGGAGTATCCTGCAGTAGTTACCAGTTATGCAGTTAAAAACAATTGACTCTTTGAAGACGCAAACAAGAAATCCAGACTGTGATTCAGTGGTGACTTTCCCCTCGGTGGATGCTAGATCAGACCCACTACACGTATTGACGTCAACACAGGAAACATTTAGGCTTTTGTTTGCAGATGTTGTTAATAATTTCTCCTCAATTTTGGATCACATTCCGGTTGGAACATGTTCGAGTCAGGCTGTTCTCATGAATCATTAGTACATTTAGCTAAGAAACACTGTAATTCGTACGTATTTATTGCTGAATGACTGCCGCTGTATAAGAACGCTGTGGACGGCTGGGTCATAAAACACAGTGCTTTCAAGACAAAACAAAAGAATTTCACCCAGGAAACGTGTTTTTGTTCCTCCGGAGTGTTTTAATACAAGCCACGATCTTTTTCCTAAACTTAACTAGTTGTTTTGTTGCCTAAACTTAACTGTTGTCGCCACATGACGCCCACTTTTTATTGGCTAAACTCAAGTGCCACGACCCCTGAGAGGACTGTCCTCTGGCGGTGCCTGTACCCGGCTACCAGTTACGTATTGGTGGCTAAACTCAACTACCAACTGCCGATGATACCACGGAGCTCTGTAGCTGGTGTTCCCTAATTTCATAGGATATCATACAAATTGGTGTTCCTGCATTTTTGTACTGTACTGTACAAACCTGTTAATTAGAATGTGTTGTTTGAGTGGTAGTTTTTAGTTTAGAAACCTTTATTTGTGATTTTGCTGCTATACTCTGTAACAGTCATTTCACTGCTACATGCCGCAACAGGCTAATGTCAGGGAAACCTGTAATCTTGGTGCAGATGTCATTAATTTCTCCTCAATTTGGGATCACATTGCTTCTGGAACATGTCCAACTGTGTAGTTTTTGGTTTAGAAGCTTTTACTGGTGATTTATACCGGTAGAAAGTGCCGCTATACTCCATTATAGTCAGTGTCTGGCTGCAATGACGGACAGAAAGCCCAAGTGTTGATGCCTGCGCAGTTTGCTTGTGTGGTGACTTCGACGCGTCCAGCGGGTCCGATCTAGCATCTGCGTTTCCCCTCAGTCTCTGATTTTGACCTTTTCACCTGAATCATCCAGCTGCACTCTTCCTCCTCGACAGGAAATACACCACAGGAAACCAACAAGTGGCCTCTGTCACTTCCTTGCTCTGTGTGTTACAGCGCCCCCCTCTGGCTCTTCTTCCCTGTACCCAGGCGTTCCTCACCCTGAGCCCCTTGACTCCTCTCTGTTCAGGATGGGTGACACCCGTCCCCGCCACCTTCTCCCTGGTTGGTGTCTTCAGCCCATACACATGCAGCTGGCAGCTGATAACGACTGGATGGTTCTCCACGTGGTCTGGGCGTCCATGAAGGAAACCGGCTCGTACCGGTCAGGCCGGCAGCAGGGGTGGTTGCTAACCTTGCGGGAGGTGCGCCGGGGCAGCGAGCCGTTGTCCAGCAGCGCCTTCAGTGCCAGGTCGTAGTTTGTTCTTGAAGACTGACAGGAGCCCACGCAAAACTTGAAGAGGACAATCTCGTCCGAGTCAAAGCCCAGGCCCAGGTCCCGAACCCTCATCTCTCTCTTCTCCACACGGCAGTCCCTGCTGCTCTGCTTGGGCTGCCTGCTCTTACCTTTACCCTTTCTATCTGCTTTTCCCGTCTCTTCCCCTTCCTCCTTTTCTTTCTTCTTCCTCTTCTTCTTTTTCTTTGGTGATCCGGTGGGTTGAGGTTCTGAGGGGTCAGAGGAGCGTGGAGAGCGCCCCACCCACCGACTACTGGGATGGTCATCCACCTCATCTGTTACAAAGGGGTCTAAAATGGAGAGGAAAGAGGAGTGGTAGAGGTACAATGAAAATACATACTTATTCAGGAAATTATGAGTATGAAAGAATTATGAGCATGCAAACTATCCTGCAAAATCTACAATTTTACTTCTACCTTTTAACTTAAAATGACTTATGCTTTAAATCTTATGTAAATATATTTTGCTGGCTCAAAGCAGATCCAACAGCTCATGCCCTCTTTCCACTCTAATACTGTCTGGTGAAGCAGATGTGCTGTAAATGACACTTTCATTACCATATAGAGCGTGCCAAGTAGAGTAAGAGTCACTGTTGTCTTCCTGCTCCTCGTCCTCCAACACCTCTGGCAGCGTCACAGGAAGCTCTCGCTCCTCCTGGCCTGCCAGCAGGCTGGTGGCATGGCCCGTGTCTGAGCCCACACCAGCAGCACCAGCTTTCATATGGGCTCCTTCCATGAGAGGCAGCAGAGAGAGGAGCACCCACAGCAGCACCTACAGCAGACAGAAGTCACATGTTAGCTGATAAAGGGAAATCTGAGGGATCTGTTTAACTGACTTAAATAAAGCCAAGGATTGCCACCAGGCCATTGGAAGTAACTAATTACAAGTAATCTCACTTCTGTAATTGAGTAGCTTTTTCACTCCCTGGTACTTTTTTTTTTTTTTGTATTTTATCAAATTAATAATTCTTTTACCTGCATTAATTGAAATGTGGTCACTCGTTAGCAGGGCAACAAGCTGTAAACATTGATGTATCATGTATCACCTTATAAAGTTGACATGGTGGAACTGCTGGCAAACAACTGACTGTTTACCCGTCCAGCAGACACAGAGCTACACTAGCATTAGATACGTTTCTGTTCACCTGAAATTTTGGTTCAATATTCACTTTTTCCTTTTAGTTCTGTTTTGGACTCCACCAGCTGCTGAGGGAAATATCTGACTCTTTAGCTGATAAATGCTCCACCTTGCGTACCAGCTAGCCGCTAACTGTGTCTGTCTGTTGTTTGGTGCTAAGCAGGTAGCGTACAGTATGTAACATATTTTCAGGCCGTAAAAAATACAAAACTATTAGCTGAAAGATGCTAAAAAGCTATGTAACGCTGAGGCTAAGTACAGCCCTTTCATGTTACACACACTCATTTGATCCATTGTTAATACAGAGATATTGACGTGTCCTGCTTTAAGTGGATTTATAATAATGCATTGTACTAAACTATACTTCTGAAAAAAGGTAGGAATTGCAGAGTGGTGTACAGTTTGGCTGCTTAAATCGTCATATTTATCAAACAAGATATAACTAGTGAGCTTTAGAGGTGCTGGGCTGCTGGCAGTTGTATTTGTATTGAACTGTGGACAGGGCCAGGCTAGCTGATTCCCTCTGTTTTCAGTCTTTATGTTAAGGTATGTTAAGCACCTGCCCACTGACACAACAGTGATATCTCTCTCAGCTCATCAAGAAAACAAATAAGCGTATTTGCCAAAATGTCAAAAGTATTCTTTTAAGTAGATATTTTATGCCACATTGTTCTCAGCTATTTCTAGAAAGTTAGAAATTACAGAGTTGTGCGTACAGTTCTGCTGTTGGATTTGAGCACTCTTGTTTTTCTTACAAAGAAAAGGGTTCACCACCAGAGGAACTGCATGTTTGTTCTTTTGCTTCCATGGCGACCATGCACTTAATAACAAAACTAAGTTGACAGAGTGCTTTACAGATATGAAAACAGATAAAGAAAATGAGATGATACTTATAAGAGCACATAAAACAGACAGCTCTTCAAAAGCTCTTGAAATGAGCTACAGCACTTTGTGTTAAGCCTAGTTCATCAAAGTCTAATAAACTCATTAGGTCATATAACTCTGCTTTCTTCTTTCCGCTCTGGATCAAACTTCGTCCACTGGCTTAGAATGTAGCAATGAAAGCTTCTGCCCTGACATGGTTTTACGGAAAAAATCTGTTCTGAGCCTTTCATTAATAATTTATACATAGACATAACTCATCCTCTGGTTTGTAGTGGCCTGTGCAGTGGAAATGAAAGATGATAAAGCTAGGCTTTTTGCAGATATGGTCATTTCATTATAAGGCAAGAACAGCAAATACGAAGAGTGAGAAAAAGACGAAGATGGAGGAAGAGATGGAGAGTAGAAGAAGTGACAGAAGATAAGAGGAAGAAAAAGCCGAAGAAGAAATGGACATTTTCAGGGTGCTCTTCTGGCAACAACAACGTACTGTTTGTGACAAACCTTGGCCTTTGCTGACATTACAGAGGTAGTCCCCTGTCTATCCTTCCTCCGAACCCTCCATCTGGTCCCACCTGGAGAGAGAGAGAGAGAGAGAGAGAGAGAGAGAGAGAGAGAGAGAGAGAGAGAGAGAGAGAGAGAGAGAGAGAGGAATGTAAGAACAAGGCTTGACTGTCAACTTTCCTCCTCCCAGAACTCCCTTTGGAAAGGTTAACATAAACTAAAGACACAACATGCGGGCAATATGATGTCTATACATTCACAATTGTCCAGTTACTGTAAATACAAAACAAAACAGCAACAGTCCTGTGGGCCCCTGAGCAAGCCGACATGTCACATAAATCACGTCCTCAATGCACGAGAACGCCATGTTTGTTGCTGCTTCAGTAAAAGACCAGTGTTTGCTGCCAGCTAGCGTGGCCAGTGTCGGCTTGTCGGTTCATACATCCATGCAAACAACCCCAGTCCGCCAACAAAAGGCAGCATCTGCGATACACTTGTCAAAGGCATTCTTCAGGGTTATTCCTGTGGCAGAGGTACAAGCAGGGGGAACCAGGCATAGCCAGAGCACTTCGCGGAGGTCCCCAACACAAAAAACCACAGAGATGCAGGACAGGTGATAAGAAGTGTCACGGATGCAGATGTTTATATATAGTACGTGCAGTGTGGAGGATTGTGCCGGCTGCGGACTCCCGTAACATGAGGTCATCAGGTTCTTTTGTGGCCCCCAAAAAAAAGTAAAAGCTCAGCAGAGGTCAGAGCATCACGTACTGCGAAAATGGAAGAAGTAACTTTACTCATTCATTTCTCATCTATCTTGCATCAGTTCTACAGAAAAGTATTGTTACAGGAAAAGTCAAGAGATCACCAAAGTCATTAGGACACAATAAACATCTGTAACAATTACGTGGCAATCCATCTAATGGTTGTTGAGAGTCTGCACCAAAGTGGTGGACCATCCAACGGACACTGCCATCTCTTTATTGTTTTTCGGCAAATCATCAGGTCCAGTGGTTACCCATAGGGCTGGGTTAAAATAATTGATTTTCCAATTAAAACCGATCTTTGTTTCAGTAATTTGATATTAAATCAAATCCAGATATCGATATTTTAATATATGCCTAATCGCCATGGATGTACAGTAGAAGTAGAAATGCTTTACACAAACGTTTGGTAAACATTAACCTGGTGCATTGCAAAAAATATTTGAGGGTTGCTTCTAGCTTGTACAATTTACAGCAGAAGTTCTCCGAGAATTTATTTTATATCCAAGCAAAACTGGTGTTGTAACTGAAAATACCCTAACCTCATTGACATGGAATCAAATCTGAAATGTAATCAACCTAAGACCTTGTGATTCGGAATAGAAGGGATTCAGGAAATCATTGGGGGTACCCAGCCCTGGTTCCCAACCTTTTTGGCTGGTGACCCCTTAAAATGAAGGGATGTTTACTTCTCCTCATCATCAATTGCATACAGTATGTTTATTGGTGGTGACCAGTTCAACCAACGAGTGTTTTTCTCCATTTTCTTTTTTTTTTTTTTTTTTTTTTTTTTACAATTTACAAGGAAAAAGCTAACCTTAAAGACAAGTTTGAAAAACATGTGTGTAGCAGATATAGGTCTTTGTTTATCTTGTGAGCCCTTCTTGTGGGGATCGGGACCCCAGCTTGTCTATAAAACGTCAGAAAACAGTGAGAAATGGCCATCACAATTTCCCCAGAGCCCAGTAAAATCCAACCATTAGTTCAAAACATGTCGATGCATTTAATTTGAGCTGATTGATTGATTGATTGAGTTAATTTAAAGAGTTGTGGGGGGCCTTCTGACCACTGGCAGGATTTATCGCGGTTCCAAGCCTCCCGCAGAGTCTCAAAGAAGCCAAAGTGCACGTTTTTCCCACTTTCCTTTTGCCTCTTTTAAAATGTCCCATTACCCTGTTTTGTTGTTAGTACGCTCTGTTCAGTCAGCCTCTTTTACTCAGTTTCACTTTTCTTTCACCTGTAAAGTAGTTCTGTTTTGATAATACGCTGTACAAATACAGTTAGCGTGCTTGCTTGCTAATTAACTCGTCAGTTCAGCACTAATGTCGGTTTAAATCTGACATGAACAATTTTTTTGAAACAAAGCTCTGGCCCACAAATATCTCCAGCATCTTTGAAACCACATCTGTCATCTCTAAGATGCTTTGTATAACCTCGGCGCTGAACTACAGCAACACTGTGCGCCCGTAGTAACGTATTCAAGCATGTATTTGTAGATCTCGCCGATATGTGTGTGTACCATGTTTATATAACAGTCCAAAACAATCCAAGCAGTTCTGTCTGTGCAATGACATGGAAGACTGACAAAAGGTTACAGATCACAGGTCAAGATAAGACCTGTTGATGCATTTATGCAATCCTGCTTGTTCCAGCTGAAGCCATCCAGTGGAAGGGAAAGCAAAGTTACAGACGCTGAGGGGAGACAAAGTGAGCATAAATCAGCCACACAGACAGAGTGCACACCACCGCTGCAACCTAAAACCAAACTGTGCCGACTCCTCAGCCCTCCATCTCCCTCCGTCTCTGAGCTGATTTAAAACCTTTCAGCAGTGCGAGGCGGGACGGAGGAATACAGATCCTGGCCGGGTCTCAGGAGAGGTGCCATTCGGAGTCCCTAACGCCACAGCTGGGAGTGTTTAGCCCCTTTTAGATCTGCAAGCTGGGAGTCAACGATGGCCTGTCTGCTGGTTCATTTCACTCCTGCACTCTGGAGCTGTTTCCAGCCTGATGCCTGCAGCCTTTTTTGGGAATGAGGCAGGCGGGGGAGTCGAGGGGTGAAGAGAGGGAGCGGGACACTGGTCCTGAAGAGCTCCAGACTGACACAAGCCTACTGATGGCGTGTGCACAGTTTCAGATCCAACAGCGTGTGTTTAGAACGCCGAGCATGTGTTTCTTCCTTGTTTGGCTGATTAAAGCCTTTGGTTTGTCCATCGGGGTGGATGTCTGCAGCGGGCAGAGCGGAGTTCTTGTCACCTTCTATTTGCATTGTTGGTCCTCTGCGCTCCAGTTGTTATTCCAGTTAGTTAAGTGGGAAAGCCCACCTGAAGCAAATCCAACCCATAAAGCTAGAGCCAGCTAGTTTTACCAGAGCTTATTCTGCTTCTCTGAATTGATTTTACACAGTAGATAATACTGTTTAAGTGCTTGGAGAGGACGGACTTGGACTTGGTTTGGGGGACATTTACAAGGTAAAAGAACATGGTTAGACATAGTTCACTGAATATCATGAACACTGGGCAGCAGCTTTATGCAATAAAGCAGGAATATTAGGAGTTTTTATTCATCATTGCCAGTATTTGGACCTTCATCTTACATCCATCATCTGATATCAAACTTATGCAGTAAAAACATATTTGGTAAACTGAGTCAGGGGCGATTTTAGCCCTTTTTTAGGTTAATCCTGGCACCCCTAAATATTATTGTTTAAAAAAAAAAAGTCTGTGTTTGTATCAGCTAAAACTGCACAACCATCCGAAAAGGTAGGTGTCAACCACATTAAGCCAGCATGTTGGGAAGTGGTCGTAACATGCCATCAAAGTCAGCGACGCTGTTTATAGGTCCCATGGCATGAAAATGTCACTTTATGAGTTTTCTAACATTAATATGAGTTCCCCCAGCCTGCATATGGTCCCCAATTGGCTTGAAATGGTGATAGGTGTAAACCGAGCCCTGGGTATCCTGTTCTGCCTTTGAGAAAAAGTAAGCTCAGATGAGCCGTTCTGGAATCTTGCTTGTTATGCGGTCATAAGGAGGAAGGTTACCTCCTCTTTCTCTGCTTTGCCCGCCCAGAGAATTTGGCCAACCCATGAGAGAGAGAGACATCATGGCTTTCAAACGAGCAAAGTGGCAGTTGGTCAAGACCAACCCCCCCCCTCTCTCTCCTCCTCAATAGCTAGAGACACAGAAATGGCACGTCCTGAGGAAAGCTCATTGTGGGACTGGCTCTAGTGGCTGGAATTCTGCACCAAGGCTGAATTTTGGGAAAGAGACTTCAGATACAGTATTAGGGGACCACTAAGGTCTATATAAAAGAGACTTCAGATACAGTATTAGGGGACCACTAAGGTCTATATAAAAGAGACTTCAGATACAGTATTAGGGGACCACTAAGGTCTATATAAAAGAGACTTCTGATACAGTATTAGGGGACCACTAAGGTCTATATAAAAGAGACTTCTGATACAGTATTAGGGGACCACTAAGGTCTATATAAAAGCATCCAAAGAGCACCATGTCATGGGACCTTTAATAAAACCTAAATGGGCATGATTATTTTCAAACGGGTCCATTAAACTCTCACATCAAGATATCTGAATGAGCTGTATTAGGTCTGACACATGTCAGCTAGCCATAGCCTAGGTAAGGTAGGTTCAGAGTTCTGCATGAAGGGAAAATAATAATGATTGAAATAGTGAGTAAATATGCTAATTATTATCACTTTTTTTCCCCTTCCCTCTTTACTGCATACTGTGGTAGCCTTTCTATAAGTCTTGTAGAAGTTGGATGTGACAAAATACTGAGCCCAGTTACATTCATGTGTGATTATATGGCCTTATAGTAACCATTTCCAATGTGTCGACAGCAGACATTTTAATATTTGAACTTGACAATACTGTGTAAAATAATATATTGTAAGGAGTTCTGCTCTAGGACAATCACAGCATCAGAAAACTGAACCCATAATCCAGACGCCTGGATCATTCAGAAAAAAATTCTGAGCCATTTTCAGAAAATAGCGCTTGTCAGCCATTAGTCAAAATCGCACAAATCTGTAATTCTCAAAAGTTTTTGATACTGCATATTGGAAATATTAAATATGTTGTATGTAGCTCAATATGCTTTGATACTCCAACATCTTCATTCAATTTTTACACCACCTTTAATAATCTAATCCTAACGGAGGAAAGAAGTAACACTAAATAAACTAGTCCTGCTGGAAGCTAACTAGCCCAGTTTAGCAGAATAGCAGTAACTGCTGTCTCTGCAGCCTCTGACTCCAATGATCCATTATTATTAAAATGTATTTCACTGAATGAATTTATTTAACTAGCTCATAAGTTCAAATGGACAACAAAGCTGAAGACAAAACAAGAACACATTTTCCTTGTGCCCTTTATTGCCCAAACATATATCTAAAAGATTTATGTAAAGTCTGTCACAGTGATTGATAATCAGACCTAAAGGCAGCAAATTAAGGTATTTCAACTTATATATCCGTTACACATTTGGCTAAGAACATTAAAACTTTAAAACCCTTTTTCTCAACTTCACTGTGACTGCTCTTTGCCATAATAAGGCTGTATAAATAATGCAACAATTCCATGTATATTACTTTCAAAGATGTAATTCAGACTTTTATTAATACAGCTTTTTTCTCAACAGACACACATCTTTGCTGAGAAAAGAAGCAGGGCGACGTCACAAAACGTGTTTGTGATTAGTGATCTTGGTGCCTACTGTATACTATTACATCCTCAGACCTGAGCTTTGCCCACAGAGCTTCCAAAAATCTCTCACCTTGTAAAAAAAAAGAAAGAAAGCTCCGAGCTCTCCGGCGTTTCACCTCCCTCTAAAAAGCCAAACATCTCCGATAATGACCTCCTATTAGAGACACACTCTGTTCTCTGCTGTGCGCGCGTGCACGTATACGCGAAATGATCTGACCTCCAGCTTTAACCTGTCACTACGGCGGTGCCTGATTGCAGGAGCGAGGAAAAAAACAAGAGTACAGTAAATCACCGCTGGCTCAATAAAAGACACCTGCAGTGTAAGAGGAGACGGAGACACCAGGAGAGCCGACTGATCACTACCAGACACAGAGAAACCTGCAGACACAAAACGTGATGATGCCTGCTGTACTTACATGTGCCCCAAAGCTCTGCATATATGCATCCAGAGCAGTGTGGAAAACTTGTTTTGTAACTTTAATCTCGCTTGTAGAGATCTACAGCTCATTAACTTTATCAAAATTTAAAATCTTTCAGAAATATGTCATACAAGAGGACTCAGGGTGTAACAACCTTTTTTTAGACGTTAATATGATGTAAAGGAGTCATGTTTTCTTGCACTTTCTCTTTATTCTCATTGCTTCCTCCTGTTTCTCATTTCCATCAAGCTTCATTTATAGCTTTGTACACATTAAATGTATTTTTTCTCTTATTAAATGTGCTCTCGTCCCCTTTCCAACCAAAGCAATTTCACTCTTCGGCGGTTAACGACGGCATGCTTTAACTATGCGAGGCAGCCACAAAGTCAGAGGAGAGAATACCAGAGGAGGAGTGATAGAAAGAATGAGATAACAAGAAAAATCACATGATAAACGCAAGGAGAATTAAAAATAGAGAATGGGTTATTGTCCAGGGGAAAGAAAAATGAGAAAAACATAATTGAACCGCTGAGTGGGAAAGGTCTTAAAGAAGAGATAAGGTGAACAAAGGGAAGCGAGGGAATGACAAAATGAGACTGCAGAAAGAGAGCGCATACTGAAACCCGGTCAGTCTGTAATCCCATAATCCCTGGCAGGCAGGCAGGATGTAATTGCTCGTTAGTGCCAGTTTCCACTCTGAGGCCTGTCACTGATGGAAAACCACAGTGTCGGCGAAATGAGAAACAGATAGCAGGTCCCATGCCTCGGTTCAGATAGGTGGGGAGGCCCCCAGCCGAACACACACATGTGCACACATGTGGTGTTTCTCCGGTCTGTTGCTCCTTTTTCTCGTAATCTTTTCTCACAAAAACACACAAGATACATACACCCCATCCTTGACAGTTGACACACACACACACACACACACACACACACACACACACACACACACACACACACACACACACACACACACACACACACACACACACACACACACACACACACACACACACACACACACACACACACACACACACACACACACACAGGTTTGTGGCACTATCTTTGTGGGGACCCGTCATTGACACAATACATTCCCTAGCCCCTTACCCTAACCTTAACCATCACAACTAAATGCCTAACCGTAACCCTTACCCTCACTTTAACCATAACCTAATTCTAACCCATATCCTAAAACCAAGTCTTAACCCTCAAACAGCCCTTTAAACTTGTGGGGTCCAGAATTTTGGCCCCACAAAGTTGTCCGGACCACACAAGTATACTGGACTCCCGGTTTTTGGACCCCCACAAATATAGTTAAACAAGCCACCCCCCCCCCCCCCCCACACACACACACACACACACACACACACAGGGCCTGGGTAATCAGAGGTGTGGACACTACACAGCCTGGAGGAGGGGGGGTGAAGAGTGGAGTGAATCTGTGTGACCTTACCCCTCTCTGTGTTTCTTCCACCAGGAGGTTTTATTAACCAACTGACAACATCGGAGCCTGTAGGTGTCGGAGATCCTTTCAGGCCAGTAAGAGAATGCAGGGAGGGAAACTCTGGTGGGCTGAGAGTAATAATCTGTCAGGAGCAGGCTGACTGCCTGTAAATAACAGATAATATGGGCGGGGCCCGGCTGAGCTGGGTCGGACTCTTCCAATTATCAATGACGACCTGTCGGTTGATCCACCAAATATTAAACATTTTGTACAGATGTCCATGGTCCCCAAAGGATGAATCCTACTGACCGTTAGGATCCCCTGACTTTTTGTCTACCACCACCATCAGGTCAATGTTTTAATCTGTCCAATATTTTTGGTTTATAATGCGCACACGGCTGCAAAATGACATTCCTATCAGCCTCAACTGTACTTTGTGTTTAGTTAGCAAACGTTAGCATGCTAACATGCTAAACCAGGATGATGAACATGGTACATAGAACACCTGCTAAAGTTAGCATTTACCACAAAGTAACACTGTGCCTATACGTACAACCCAGGGGTTGAAGCCAGTCCTCCAGTAGTCTCGCATTGCCAGACCTTCCTCCACAGTGCTGCAGAGGAGGGTCTGTCTAGTTCACACAGCATTCCGGGATAGGAGAAAAACATGCTCTGGTTTATTGGCATTTCTTTAAACCAATCACAATCGTCTTGGGCGGTGCTAAGCGCCGGAGGGAGCAATGGTGCCTCTGCAAAATAGCCTCGGGAAGGAACTTGTTTTGGTGGAACGTGTACGTTCAAAAGCTGTTTTAGTCGTGCAACAGAAAACTCAGATTAGACAGATAGTCTAGCTAGCTGTCTGGATTTACCCTGCAGAGATCTGAGGAGCAGTTAACCACAGTCCTCACAGCCCAAGGTAACGGATATCCGGCCTAAATGAGTGAAATCCAACGTAATTTCCGTCGGCAACGGAGCAATCCCGGAAGTGGAACGTCGTGGATATAGAGTAGCCCTCCAGGAACAGTGCTCAGCCTTTCCGCTGATTTTGTCCAGTGGCCATTTGTGGTATTGCAACTTTTTTGCCGTATGCGCCACTGAGCAACTCTCATGGATGGAATGAACGGGGCTCCGCCATGAACGTTGTATCCAGGTCTTAAGTACAATACATCCATGGTTGATGCATAGACTCTGTAAGTGAAGTCAAAAACATCTCGTGGCTGGTGGCTGGCTGCAGTATAGATCATAAATCCTGCCACCTCCATGTTAGCGGTTAGGACATGGGCCAAACTAAAAAATCAAAGTGCACGTCAAATACATTTCCCTCCAAAGATTGTCATTCTGACCACGCTGATGTTGGTTCAAGTGTTTGACTTGTGATCGGTCGGGCGGGTGCATGAGCGGGACTTACCTAGCTGATATCGCAGCTCCACACCCGATCAATACTGCGCAGATTCTGGCTCCAAAATTACAAGGCAGCGTCGGTATCCAGGATATTTTGGCTTCACTTTTAAACAGTGGGAAGGAGTAGAGATGGGTCGTCCATCTTTATGTACAGTCTATGGTACAGCCACTGCTGTTTTTTAACAAACTTTAACAAAAATGTAGCAGCTAAAGACCGAGATATTTCCCTCATGAGATGATGAAGACCAAAACAGAGCAAACAGGAGAGTAAATATTGAACCATTCATCAGGTGGACCGACACACGACTCCTACTAATTATGATGTATAATAATAATGGTATTTTTAACATATCAACTTTATAACATGATAATATGTCAACAATGTGCTTTAAGATACATCTTTAATATTAGAGTGATTATCTTGCTTGTGCAGGGATAACCAGCCTCCGATTATGGAGAACAATACCTCTTTCAAGCATTGCCTGCAGGGTTAAACAATCCAACCTGGACTTCATTAAAAGTAGCTATTGGAGGTAAACTTATTGTTTTTTTTTCCAATGATAAACCTGAGTGATCAGTGATTTACTCCACTGACCCTGCAGCCTTCTCTTCACACCAAAGAGAGGAGCTCCAGAGGAACGTGTGTAATGGTTCTTCAGTGGGATAAACAAAGCACTTTTAGTTGAGAATAGTGTGTTTGAAGTGTAACAGTTCTGGATTAACTCCCATCACACATGCAGGTTCAAGTTGCCAAAAGGTGCTGCGGAGAGTTACTGCTGGTCATC
Organism: Gymnocephalus cernua; assembly: GCA_023631565.1. Taxonomy (NCBI): domain Eukaryota; kingdom Metazoa; phylum Chordata; class Actinopteri; order Perciformes; family Percidae; genus Gymnocephalus; species Gymnocephalus cernua. Next base: position 14,303,641 of record CM042436.1, read on the forward strand.
AAAGCCCCGGGATCAGCGGGTCACAACCAGCTTGATAAAATGCAGGTTTCCGCGGGGCATTAAAGTGCCGTCTGTGACCAGCACGTTAACCTCGGACTGCAACTCTGATGGCATTATTACGACAGACGGAGACAGAGAAGGAGCTGCTGTCATCGTCTGAGCCGCCAAAGCCACCTGGTCCTGCTAAAGGAAACACATTCTCACTCTGAAGCTGCTAGAGACAAACCCCAGAGAGCTGTAGTGCAGCTCACAGCAGAGGGAACTGACTGATATATAACAGGGATTTTCAGGTATTTGGCAATTAAATGGAACTGTGAGTCCTGCAATGATAATATCTTGATTTATCTGCTCAGATATTTCAGACGCTCCACTGATGTTTCTCAGTTAGCTGGTATCACATCCGCAACTCAAACTCTTCCCTTTGTGTTTGTACATTTCTGTTCTTCTATGCCTTACTATTCACTACATCTCTGGTAAATTTGTAATATAATAGCTGTTGTTGTTGGTAGATACTCAACAACTCCTGCCAGGAGCTCTGGCTTCCCTCTAATCATCATGACTGTCGTTATCAATTCGTCAACACCATTTCATGAAACTGACAATCATTCTAACAGTGCATGACTCTAACTGGCTTACAGTCACTGAGTTACCTGGAACTATTTACAAGATACAAGATTAGAGTATGTCATTAGCTTGTTTTGTGACACCATTGATTTGTTGGTTTGTCTGTCATTCAGCAGAATGACAGAAAAACTCCTGGCCCGATTTTCATGAAACTTATTGGAATGGCATGGGCCAAGGAAGAATCTAATACATAACGGAACGGATTCAAATCACAGGGCGAATACACAAATTCATTTTCACTTTCGTTAACAATGATAGATACGGCAAGTGGCCGAAATTTTTTTAAATGAATGCAGCTTTAAAACCTGTATGGCTGTTTGACTGCTCCTGTTTGTTGTCCTGTTCCTGTACTTCTTTAAAGTGCTCATATTATGCTTTTTGACTTTTTCTGCTTCCTTTATTGTGTTATATATCTTTTTTGTGCATGTTAGGTTTACAATGTGAAAAAGCCCAAAGTCCACCCCAAAGGCACTTACCATCTCCAACAGAAAACACTGTTCACAAACTGCTCCAAACAGCTCTGTTGTAGTCCAGCCTTTACTTCAGAGACAAACGTGGTCACTTTGTAACACACGTTATAATGCTCACCTAGCTGCTAGCATGGCACGCCCTCATACTCTACTTCTGACTGGCTAGTAGTCCTTACCTAGCTATTACGCATGTGTGACTCCCATCAAAGATAGAACAGAAGTGTGATGCCTCACCCTGTAGCTAAAACAGAGAGCTCAACACACAGGGTGAAAAGAAGAGTTGCAGCAATGTGTAGTACAACAAAAATTTGGTGTTTTTTGAAAATTAAACCACATTAACCTATTCTGGTACAACCTCTAAATACAATTATGAACCTGAAAATGAACATAATATGTTCCCAGTTCTTAGCTATTAAATTGGTTAATGCAAGTATTAGCAACAGGAATAATGGCACTAACCATAAATATAAGGCAAAGTTGTATTAAACCCCAATTATCCTTAAATTCACAACCCAAAAACCTGCATCAGCATTCAAAACTGCAAAGCAAGGAGAGAACGATTTTTCCAGAACAGTAAGGACGTGTAATGAACCTGCTGTAGAGTTTCCACATCAGCTGTAAATTCCACAATGTACACTGGCCTCTACGAGATTAAGCGTGCAGGGTCACTGGAAAAGTTTGGCTAATGCGCAGTTAGGACTAATTAGCCACATAGAAACCCACAATGCAACAGACTTATAAGCGTCTTGTGACCCAATCAGGTAAATCAGACGGGACAGCATCACCAGCCGCCCTGTCCCCCCCCCGTACTGAGATACAGACAGCCTCCTGATGCGACACATCTGTGTCCTCACCGTCTTTTCTCTTCCTCACTTTGTTTCTCGCTAAGGCAGTTCCCAACAGTCCCTGACCCTAATAACCCAAATTCCTGCCTGATTAAGTTGGTTTTAAAAGGGAGCCACACAGAGTGAGCCTCACCTTAAATGGGAACACATTTTAGCTGTGTTGGAGCAGTGATCAGTGAGTAGGATATCACTTTCCGGTGTTTGTGAGGACGGCAGCGCCTAAAAGGCCGCAAAGAGGACAGAGGGAAAGAGAGATGAAGAGGAATAGATCAAAAACACTCTCTGATTCTCTTCACACACACACACACACACACACACACACACACACACAGAACCACCTCACCTTTCATACAAAACCACATATACACAATCACCCAGTGAAATCCCCTCTCCACCCTCGCGACCTTTTCCTGCTCCCTTCTCATGTTGTTATTTCTCCAAATTAAGCCCACACTGAGCCCGAGAGTAGCACTCAGAAACGTGTCCATCTGTGTGACACACACACACAATCACACTCACACACACACACACACACACACACACACACAGGTCATTATTAGTGTGTCTTGTGGGTGAACCAGCGCTCTCCAAAGTGTTTCCGTGTCGCCCGCTTGTGCCCCAGACAGACTGGGTTTAATGACCTGGCCTGATAGTTCAAAGCAGCCCTCAGACGCTATGATTAATGAATCTGACCTGCTAATTTCAGAAGAATACAGCTTATTGTATCAAAAAGCGCTCTTACAGACACAAACACTGCACTGGGCTAGTTAACATTCTTCAGCGTTTTGAGAAAAAAAGTTGTTCTAAGGAGGGAGATTTCACGATAAGGACAGGAGTCCGCTTTACGTTTCATCAGCGGCTCCGAAAGTATTAACTGCCGCTTTGTTCAAAAATAATTTAAGCTATTTGAACTTGAAGAAGCCAAAGTGCTCAACAACAACAACAAAACAATTCAAGATCAGAGACAGAAATAATTTCCCTCGGCGTACTTACACCAGATTGTCCATTGCTACAAAAGCAAGGGCCTAGAAAACATAAGTAGCTTGGGAAGCATTTGTCCGAAGGAATACATCTAACAAATTGAAATTCCTTTTTGTCAGATCATGCCTCCTTCAATTTGCCCTGAAGGAATCACTGTGGTTCGTTGCTTACTCTAAGCACTTCCAGATTGAAGCTGCCCTGTGGCACTCCAGGTTGCATAATCAATCTCTCTGGCTGCACTCTCTCCATTAGTGCTGGGACAAAACAACTAGAGTAACGTTACAGGCCAGACCAGGCTCCCTGTGCAACACACACGTCCATCTTTTGACGACAGGTTTCCACTCATCTGAAAGGATTGCACTCTCGTTTAACTGGAGAATACTTCACTGCATTACATGTTGATACATGGAAGGAGCAAAACGCTTGAATCGATTGACCTGTCCAATTGAAGGCTGTCACTCTGTCTGCTGATTGCCCAGAGTTATGATATTGTGCTTACTCAGCAATCCATACCTTTCACCTTTTGCATTAAGGTCCCTTCCAACTTTCTTTCCAAGTGTGTCAAGACTTTTGGAAGTTTCCGTCTTTATTGTTCTCTAGTGGGCACTTTTACAGGACAATTAAAGTTATATTACAAGAACTAATCTGATTTTTATTATGTAACAATCTATAAAGTGCTATGAGTCTGACTGATCCTGGAAATGTACAACACGGTGCATGATCACATCTAGAAGTCAAATATTATAGGGAATTTGGTAAAAGGAATTCATCAGCAATCAGAAGGAAAAAAAAACAGACGGAAAAAGGCAACTTGATAAACATTTAAATGATGGTGAAATGTTTGCAGATTATAGTTTCATTAGTTGACAGCACATTACTTAGTGCTTTTAACAATCTCATTACACACATAGTGGATGAACACACTGAGCCACAGTTTACGGACACTGCGCATGTGCTCGTGCTACCTACCTTATATATATATATATATATATATATATATATATGGAACAGGAGAATCGATTACAACAAGTACGGTGCCTCCGGTCTTGGCCGGTGAAGAAACACATAGCATTATTAGGCTGTACAGTTTCAATAACGCAGTAGTTATTATCAAAACGTTCATTTGTTCAGTCATTTAGTCTAACCTATTAATTGTAATTATTTAACTTTAACTTCATGTATGCATGTTGTAGGGGGGGGGGTTGGAAAGTGTAGGTTTCGTGTAAATACTGAATATTTCTTTAGTTGTTCAAACATTGCCATGTACGATTTAAGAGAAACAGTGTGAAGTGGAAAGTGAACCTAAAGGTGGTAGAGTGATTTTTATTTTTTCACACCTAAACATGTTTTTCCTTTTATTTTGGTAATACAGTGTCCATAAAACAAAAAGCCTATTTGTGCGTGAAGTTGCTGCGTCTGTAGCTATATTAAAGCTATACTGAGGCACACTTACCCTTAGTGCTATTTTAATGACTAAACACAAGTCCTGGCCAGCAACACAAGACTGAGAAATGTCTCATCTTGAAAATGTGCAGGACGATGCCTTCTCAAATCAAGAAATCAAAGCATTATAGTGAATTTGTTTAAAGGGAGACAAGGCCAGCAGAAAGAGACAACACTACTTGGTTCAAAGCATTGTTCTTCATCATTTGTTCATTATTTTATTGAGCTCCAAAAGTAACTGAATTTGTTCCTTTCTGCTTTTGTTCCCGATTCATTCCCCTTGGTTGTAGGATGAGCTAGATATTATGTTTTACTTGGCAAATTCAATAAGAAAGATGCCATCTTGCAGAGTTACATCTTCTAAATATATGTGGGCTTTTAATGCTCCATATGTCTCAGAGTCTTTAATGAAATACATGAAAGTAATATATGAAGTGTTAGGCTCTGCAACTGAAAGCTCAGTGAGTAATGAAGACCAGTGGGCGAGGAAGACAAACAGCCCGTTTCCAGCCTCAGTGGCTCTAAACATATTTCTAAGCATGCCTCTATTTCAATGAGTGGCAATAGCGATAACTTATTTTGCCGTTTACTTTTCGAGTGTTCAACTGGCTCTCTGTGAGTCTGAGTAGCAACACAGAGCAGCATGCGAGCCAGAGAGAGTTAAAGCCATAACAGCAACAAACGGCACGCTAGCTCTCGTAAAGCCACATGCCAGGTAAAACAAACCAGACCACACATCAGGAGGCTGCTGGTAAAGAGAATACGCCGGCCCGCTGTACCTGACCCTCGGCAGGGCCGCTGACCCCGCGACCTTTGACTGGAGGAAGTGAAAGCTGTGGCAGCGTGACGGGGGAGTGCGAGATGCCTGAAGCAGAGGCGACGCTCTCATGTTCAGCCTGGGAACAAACTGGCGATTTTGAACGACACGAGTAAAGAAAAACAAGGTTGTTTCACGACAACTTTTCACCCATTTTACAGGCATGTAGTGGGGGACGCCTGCTGGGGATGTGCGACATGTCTCAGGGGATGCCCAAGCCCAAGCCCAAGCCCACACACACACACACACACACACACCGAGTACACCAGCTTTGAGGTGTGAAGAACAGACGACAAAAAAAAAAAGATAAAAAGCAAGATTCAGCTCTGAACATCAGAGGCCTGGCGTCCTCCGACTGAGGTCTGCGTGCATGAGTGACATTGTATGCACATGACTCAGTGAGTCAGTGAGACACTGAGTCAGAGAGTAAGTATGAAAGTTCACTGATGCATCATGCACTTTCCTTTACATCTTTGAGAGTACAAATCCTGACAAATTGCACACTTTGGGAAGGAAAGTACCAATTTCTGGAGCTGTAAGTGCGCTAAAGATAAAAATCCAGAGTTCAGAGTGTGTTCATGGTGACGGAGCTGGAACAATCAACACAGTTTCATCTGAAAATAAAAAGAAATGTGCTTGACTTCCAGCACGTCAAAACACCTGAAGCTTATAAGACTGATGTCCTCACAGGTACTGGAGAGGAGGGAAATGGATGCAGCTCTGTCTGTCTGTGTGTGTGTGTCTGTGTGTGTGTGTCTGTGTCTGTGTGTGTGTGTGTGTCTGTGTGTGTGTGTGTGTGTGTGTGTCTGTGTGTGTGTGTGTGTGTGTGTGTGTGTGTGTGTGTGTGTGTGTGTGTGTGTGTGTGTGTGTGTGTGTGTGTGTCCAGCACTTTGATATTTAGATTTGCAGCCCACCACAGAGGCTCACACTACAAGACTTCCTGACTGCCAGTTTCCTCCTCATCCATAAGAAAACACACACACACACACACACACACACACACACACACACACACACACACACACAGTCATTTTGACAGATATTTTGTTCAAAATTCAATCAGCTCTTGGCACCTTGTAAAACTCCTCTCAGACTGTAGTTCACAAACGCTCCCAATAAACACTAAATGAAATGTCCAACACTAAATCCAGCTCACAACAGCTGGCAGGTGCGTGCAGGGGAGGTTTAGAGCTCAGCAAAAAGCCACAGACGTGAAAAGAAATCAAACATCAAACCGGAGTTTCAGTGTTGTCACAGCAAACAAAGACAAGAAATCTGCTTTCACAGGAACATTACGCACAAAGATCGCCAACAATATTCTTCTAAATGGCATTGTCTTAAATCCCTATATAGACAACTCTACAGAATGTGAATGGAGTCTTACCAGCTGTCCTGTGCGCATTCTGCTCCAAGCGCGCACCGGAGAGGACAGCGGAGCCGCTTCTTCCACGCAGGGCGCAGCTCATGTTTTTGGCTATCCATACACCGCGATGTGTCATGTTTTACACCTTATTGTCACGGCTTGTAAGTGTTCAGAGCAGGCTGTCTCCACTGAGGCTGAAGCAAACATGAAGAATCCATCTAAAGCGGTTCGGCTTCAACGCGAGAGGCGCCTCCTCCTCTTAGTTATTTACGCGGTCCAAAATCCCTTTCTCTCTGGCCGGTGTCCTGTCACGGCTACTTGCAGAGTCTCAGCACCCTGGACAAGAACAGAGAGGGTGCATGGTGAATACAGACTTCTTAAACTGCGAGCTCAAGTCATATTATCCATATTACCTCAAGTTGAATAATGGCTCTTAAAAGTTTGAGTGAAATATCACCACTGGATTAGACCGTAGTTCACAATTTCACACAAAAACTTCATGAAGCAAGTGTTTTATGAAATCAGATACCTCTGTGTGAAATTAATCATTGCTCATTTTCTTCATCCGTCACCTCTTATCTTGTTTTAAGAAACTGAAACATGTCCAACTGCATTGGGAATAGGTAAAGTTGTCTCAGACGTATTGTCAGTTTTTAAAGAAATGTGTATTTAAAGAAAGAATACGAGACCAAATGACTTGTTATGATTGACATTTCGCAGACGGAAGGTCAGGGAAAATAAACTTTACAACTGACTGGGGAATGCAGAGTGAAGCCTATATAAAATCTAATTAGGGAGAAGTTTGCTTGCGGTGACATAAACACTCCTGCGCGGTTACCGAGAGAGCAGGACAGACAGTCAAACAGTCAGAAGTGTAACAAATGTCTGTCCTCTTTTTGCTACTCGTGCCGTCTCCCTAGTGACTCACGTCCAACCATCGTTTAATGAAATGAAGCCAGTTTTTCAGGCATGACTCCCCTCTCCTTACCTCCAGTAACCTGTTCAGTCTTGCCTTCAAACAGCTTGTATAGTTAATGGGTAAATAACACCGCGGGAAATGTTCCTCACAACATTTTCTGCGTCACTTTAAAGTAAAGTCAACGTCGATAAGAGTATCAAAACATCCGACGGGAGACTCGGCGCGGTCCCCTAATTTAGGACGAACGTCTTCTTTCCTTCTTCTTTAACGCGCGGATTTGAATTATGAAGTTTGAGCTGAAGAAAACGCAGCTCTGTTGGTCAAATATATATATTTATTTAGCATAACAGATCCTAAAAAAGTCCATGCGTCACGCCTTTACGCAGCTGCAGTCCGCGTCTCCAAGCAAGCGCTGCTGTTTTTCTTAAACTCTCTTACTTTGGACTCAGGTATCCAGTTGTCAGAGACTGTGGCGCTCCGGTGTCTTCTCAGGAGTCTACTCCACAGATACTAAACAATGTCTACAGTGCCTCACAGGACTGGAGGCTATGCGTAAAAACAGCGCGCCGCTCCGCCTGTCAGAGACTTTGTGAAACCGGAGCGCGGTGGCCGCTCTACAAAGTGCTGTGATTTCTCTTCCCCATCCACATAGCTCAGATGTCTTTTTGTTCCTGCGCTGGGAGGGCGGGAGGGAGGGATGGGAGGGAAGTGATTGTCACACAAGACAGTCATGGAGTGTTTCTGGAAAAGAGTTCCAGTGGAAGAATCCAGCGAGTGACTTCTGTCCTTTAGTGTTTACACTCGTGGCTCATAAAATGTGTGGAGGGTTTCACTATATTCCACTGTTAGGCGCACACACAGACAGTGCAAGCAAGCATGGATGCAATAAGAGACAATGGGCCCCTGGGCACAGACATGTAAAAAGGCCCCCCACCCTCCCTACAAAGGAGCAAGACACCCAGACTGAAAGAGGCATAAAAAGACTACAAAAGACTCATCTCTTTGTAGTCAATTTGTATCTCTTTGCGGTTGGTTTGTGCCGCTTTGTAGTTGTTTTTATTTCTTTGTGGTTGTTTCATGTCTCTTTATTGATTGACTTTCCAACAAGAAATATGAACAGTCACTTCAAACAGAGGCCCAGAGGCCTACTGACCCCTGGGCCTGTGCCCGGTACGCCGGTTAAGAAATCCTTCCATGTGCACATGCATGATTGATTGCACGCACCTGTAGGCCCCCCCCCCACACACACACACACACACACACACACACACACACACACACACACACACACACATATTGCGTGTTTGCCACCCTGCTTCATATGTTTGCCCAGTCAGTTCTGCCCTGACCTCTTGACCTCTGTCCCAGACCTCTGTCACAGGTGTCAGGCCTGAAGGATGGGCAAAGTGACTCCCCCAGACCCCTGCTCACTGCAACACAAACCACGCACCTTCCACTGGCGGAGCTCCCCGCCACTCTCCACCCCTCCACCATTGCAGGTTTGTCCCGTTCCGACCTGCCACCCCGCTCCACCCACCTACCGACACACGGAAAGGGCCTCCAGCTGAGGCACTCCCTGCAGGGCAAACACTGAGGCCCGCCGAGCACAAAGGCTGGGTAAATAGCTCCTCAGCTTTCCTCTCCGGGCCCACTCTCCCCGCCGAGGCAGAGACAAATGCAGGGAGGATCCCTTGGTCTCTGCCACAGTGCTATTTATAGGAGCGACCAACAAGGCGACAATGCACAGCTGAGGTGCATGACATGCAGGAATGTACTGTCAGATTAGGCCAGCAACTAACAATTATTGTCATTGTCGATTCATCTGTCAATTATTTTCTGGATTAATCAATTAGTTGTTTTGCAGAAAATGTCTTGTTTTGTCCACAACTCAAAAGATATTCAGTTAACTGTTCCCAAAGAAGCTTTCCTTTTCTTTCTTAAGAAATGACTCCGATTACTCGATTATCAAAATAGTTGGAGATTAATTAAGTAGTTGACAACTAATCGATTAATCTTTGCAGTTCTACGTCAGATAATAAGGATGAGCGCAATAACATCCGGGGAGAGGAGAGACCTGCTAGGATTAAACCAAAGTAATATTTGTGACTTGTTGAGATCCGAGATAAGACAGATGGCTTTGTAACACTTTCTTTCCCTAGCATTACCCAGAACAAGCCTATGCTGCTCCTCAAACACACATTACCACACACATCAAACTGACTTGGCTGCCAAAAAATACCAGTCCTCCTCTTAAAAAGATCAGGTAATACTCTCCTGAGTGAAAACCGTCCTCAATAAAATGAATCAGACGGCACCGCACTGCAACCAGGGTCACACATTTAAGAAGTGTGTCTACATCATCCATCACTGTGAGCAATGATGATGAACTTGTTTGGCAATGTGAGAGGGATTTGCAGCATGGCACTGTTTGTACATCCACAGTTAAACCCTGTGCAAGCACAACACACATAAATCATCAGCACGCACACAGACAGTCAGAGACACACACACACACACACGCGCACACACACACGCACGCACACACACACGCGCGTTTAGTTGGCAAGCTGCCCGAACATGATGGCTGATGTGGAATTTTCATTTCCTTGTAAGAATGTAAAACTAAATTTATGAGAACATTTGTTTTCAACAAGATAAGCCTTTTTTTTTGTGTCGGTAGAAAGCTGACTATTCTCCTGAAAGAACTCATGCTCTTAGGGATGAACCTTGTTACCATGGATACAGGGTGCTGGTTTGGGCCATTAGAGCTGCTGAGTCCATCCAAGTTCAGCAGGACTGGATGGGGAGAGGATGGGTGGTTTGGATTTTGGGTGGTGATGCTGAAGGGAGAGACAGAACGGAGAGTGACTGTTCCAGATGTGATGTACAGTTAAAGTGTATTTTGTAATTCCCTCCAAGCTTTCTCCGGTTTCTTCTGGAGGCACAGGTCACGGGTCCTTCCCCTCCGTCTCTTCTGTGCTTTCTCCATCTTAAAGGTGCCTTTTTTTTCTTGGGCCTGTTCCAGCTTTAAACGTTTGTTTGCACTTTTCAAGTGGGAACTCCCCTCATCCAGCACACTGTCCAAAGCCCTCAGGCCCAATCTGTAAAACAGTCACACTGTCTGCAAAACAGTGAACAACATAACGTTTCCACATTAGCTCAAACGAGCGTATGAAGCGCAGATAAATCTGCAGTATTTTACATTTCAGCAGAGCATTTCAAAGCTGCGTTCCTGCAGCGTCCCTCAGATTTGTTGTGTCAGTATTCATACAAACAAATCATAAAGTAAAGTGTCAGCATATGGCTTGATTAGAGGCGTTATTATGTGGATGGATGGAGGGGGAGCAGTGTACACAACACGGGAGCTACAGTGTGCACTGGTGAAACTTCAGTATGTCTCTCTGGCTTCGGTCTTATCTTAAGGAAGTACAGCTAAAATAAATAATTTAAGTATATATTAAAGGTAGAATATGTAGCATTGCATCGCTTTACTGTTTGTGTAAACCATGTTCTAAGTTGGCCTTCCTCTCCGGCTCAGAGCCAGAGAGAGAAGGCAGCAGTGGTCGAGCTAGCTAGAAAGCGAATGAAGAGAGGGAGAGTCGTACAAAGCAATAAATCAGAGGAATAAACTGATCTTGTTGCATGGCGGTTATGTTCTCAAGCACAAATAAGCACACCCACAACTCTGTGGGAAGGTGGCGCTTTGTCGGATTATGAGTGAATGCAGAGTTTCATCCTGTCTGTTTCTGTGTGTCTGTGTCAGGTAAACGTGTGCATCAATATTAGACGTTGCAAGGCAAAGCGGCTGTTGGAAAACAGAACGGGCTGCACACCCTGCACTTTGTTATTGGCTGGGGGTTACACACCGTAGGGCATTTGTTTGATGCCCACAAACGTCCCGCACTAAAAAGTAAATACAGCCAGAGGGCAGGGTCTCTGCAGATACAGACATCACCACACACTTCTAGTGGGTCATACTGTAAGTGATGGTTGAGAGGGATTACTTTTTGATTAGTCTACACTGCTCTGCGTATTATTCCTTTAAGCAACAAAACTAAGGGCGCTTTCACACCTATAGTTCGGTGGACTTGGTGCAATTCGGGGGTGAAGTTACAACATTGTTGAATTTTTCATTTGGTTCGGCTTTCACACTGCAGTCAAACACACCAAACACTGTAAACACACGCCACGCGATCCCTTGTTAATTGGACAGAATATCTGAAACTCGCCGATACTTCTGGGGTTTTCTGGTTCTGATTTGGTGTTTCTAATATTTTAGAAGGCGAGCAATGAGCAGCTGACGGGACAGCGAGTGAAGGAGAGAGAGAGAGAGAGAGAGAGAGAGAGAGAGAGAGAGAGAGAGAGAGAGAGAGAGATGATGTGTGCTCAGAACAGCTTATGGATCTGAAAGTTATCATCCCTTAAATCTATAGTGCGTAGTTTCTGTCTCCCCCATGAGGAATTGTAAGTAATGACAACAAAACTGTCAGCGCCGTCGCACGATACAAGCCTTCCGTGATCGTACACCACCGTCCACCCCTCCTCCACACAGTTGCTAGTAGCCGAGGAGGACACGGAGGATAAAAAAAAAAAACATGGACTCTTCAGAAGGGGTAATTATCCCGAAAGTCACCGGATGCCACAATCGTCTAATAGAAGTAGCCATACTGAGAAATAAATATACAGTGTTTTGTGGAGTTGATTGTCTTAATTAGCTTTGTTTCAATTTCATTTGGCAATGGCTTGAGTGTAACGGATGTTCATTAATATAAAAACGTTACACACTGAAGCTTTAAATCATATAGAAGTCCGTAAATTGTGTTCAATGTTGAAATTGCAAGCTAGTAAATGCTGTTTTTGGTTCACTTCACACTCTACAGTCATAGTGGCTCAGTGAGGCTGAACGTAGGCACAGTGGTGCTTTGAGCTAAATGCTAACATGCACACAATGACAATGCTTCTTTCGATTTAGCAATAATAATGTGTTTACTATGTTCACCATATTAGTTTAATTTATTAGCATGCTAACATTGGCTAGCTAAGACAAAACTCATGGACACTAATGCAGCTGACAGTTTCAGATTAAATACAATTTTGACCTGATGGTGGCATTAGATGGAAAGTGAAGGCAGCATCAAAGTTAGTACAATTCATCCAGAAGGGGACATGAATATCTGAATCTGATGTCAAGATAATCCATCCTACAGCTGACAAGACTTTTCACTCCGGTTGGTTGACAAAATAATCTCATCAAAGGCTCAGTTTAGGAGCTGTTCTGGAGCTTTCAGTCATACCACATCATCTTCATCAGGAGATGATTTTGCCCAGTTTTCAGGGACATGTACATACTCAAATTATATTTCTTTGGAAGCAGCCATTTAAACAAATTATCAAACTACAAGGTCCATTTAGTGGCATACTCCACATGCTGTATAAGCTCACGCTATATGATAAAAACAGCTCCAGAACACTAACTTCAAAGGGTAAGCACTTTAAATCGCAATCTCCCAAACATGGACGAGAAGTCCTTAAAGTTCTCAGAAATAAAAAATGAAAATGTGAACATCGGCAATGTCATGACAACTGGGCAAACTACAGCTGACGAAGATCACTTTATATGACTGAAAGCTCCAGAACAGCCACTAAATGGACCTTGTGGTGATAATATTTTGTCAACCTAGACTTATACCCAAGGAGTATTGGACTACTTTATAGACATTTGACTTAAGACGATTGACTGCTACAATTCATTAAATAAATATTATAAATGATTATAATAAGTTAGTTGCAGACAAAATTGTCAGCTCGCTAAAAATAAAGCTGGTATTATTATTAAACAAAATATTGCCAGAGCCATTCATGACTGCAACTACGATGACAGTTATTTATTTTAATTTGATTGCCGTCTTCAGAGCAAGGTGTAGCAAAATGCACTCTGGCTGCCAAAGTTGTAAAAAAAATGTGTTTGTACTTCCTCCTCATACTTCATCCTCACATAACTGACTGAGAAGCGTTTTCTAACTTACTAACTTCCATCGCAGCAGGACGGACACACAGAAACACAGAAAACATCTCTTAACAATTCAATGTCATCTTTAAAAATGTTTTGTGTCATTTTGACACTAGATTTATGATATTCACTAGTAACGCTCATTGCACGCTACATGTTTAGAGTCTGACAGGACAAGAAGAAACACTTGTGTGATACAGGTGCATGGAAGCCCTGTAGGTGTGTCACATCCACAGACGAAGGTGAACTGACACAATGTGGGACACAGTGTAAAGAAGGGAATGTTGTTTTCCCTCATCTCAGCTGACCTGACATTAAGTAAACAGAGGGGGGAAAAACGCTCTGAATGGGTGTTTTCTCTCCCCATTCCAACTCATTTTATGAGGAGTTTAAATTTCAGACCCCGGAGGTCTTGGCCCCTCCGTTCCAATCCTACTGAGAGGAGGTGGGGCGGGGAACCTGTCGCAGAGAATAAAAGGCCCATCGGCTGAAGAGGTGCAGGCGTGCTTATACTCCTGTCTGCCGGACAAACACCAACGACCGCCTACAGCCGGGCCAGCTGCCTCAGGGAGATCCCAGGTGGCAAATATCCTCCCGCTGCGAGGGAGCGAGCATTCAATCCCACCCAGCGGAGGTCAGGAAATCTGTCCAGTCAGAGTAGTCAGAGTGAGGTGGTTTTGGTGACCGACGAGGCGTGACTTATGGAGGCCGAAAGTTTCTGTCACCCCATTAACAGCAGGATGGGACGGTCCAGCAGCGCTTTAAGGGCCCCTCAACGTCTTGTCCTCTTTCACCTCACACCAATACTGACTTACAGCAGCCACAGCTGGACGGCCTGCTCTCGCTGCTTCTCAGCAACACTCCTCTGGTTTATGGTGATGTTGTGGTGTGTGAAAATTGAGTGAGAGATTCACGGCTGCAGCTGAATAGCCTGTGTGTGTGTGTGTGTGTGTGTGTGTGTGTGTGTGTGTGTGTGTGTGTGTGTGTGTGTGTGTGTGTGTGTGTGTGTGTGTGTGTGTGTAACAGGTCTTGAATGGGTCCCTCACGGCAACAGCAATGAAACAAGATCTGCCTATGAGTTGAGCAGGTGAAGAGAAAGAAATACACAGCACAGGGATAGTAAGACACAGCAAAATGGAAAGAATGAGGGGGGAGTGGGCGAGGGGAGAAAAGTGAGAGTCGGAGGAGGACACAGAGTGGGACAGACATAAACACACAAGAGAAGAAAAAAAAGGAGAGTACATTAGGGAGGAAGTCTGGTGGATGGAGGATTGAAAAATTATTTCCCCTGGCTCTGCAGGTACAGAGTAGGAGAGGAAATCCCCTTCTCCACGCTCCTCCGTTCCATCCCTCCATCATCTTTAATGCGAGCTTTCTGCAGTTTGTAACCACTGGAACAGACTAAGTGACACACAGACAGTATAATACCTGATGTATGCTGCATAACATGAGGCCACCTTTAACTGTAAGTGGCACCGAAGGCCACACTGTGCTTTGAAAAGCCATCTGCGAAGACGTTCAGGCCACCCGCTGTCACAATATGACAAAAGCAAGGATGAAAAGTACTGCATGTCTGTTGAGATAAAACAGAGACTAGATACCTAAAAAAGATTTACTATATACAGTATATATACACACACTGAAAATGAACAGTGTACAGGAATATGTATATACAAAAAGACAAATACAAAACAGCTGAGCTGTTGGGGGACAAATATATCCAGTTGCTTCACAGAATCGGACTAAGATGCAAACATGCACAGGCAAATTTCCATTACAAACTTATTTATTGAGTTGCAGAAAGCCACTTATAACCGTATCAAAAAACAAACTAACACCGTTGATCACGTTGACTTTCTTCTGATGATGGTGAAATGTAAATGAAAAAAAAAAAAGTGATTAAAGTGAATACATTCTGCTTTAACATGAACAGCTTATGAAGAGGCGATTTGGGTCCAATTCATTTGGACTCCTCCAGCATGCGTAAAAATTAAAAACCTAGAAGAAGAAAAAAAAGGAGAAACTCCAACTGAGGGTCTGCTTAGTTTCAACGCTTTAACAACCATACTGGTGATTTGGTGCGTTTCATCCTGCTAACTACACATATTTTACATTATTAAGAAGCATTTTCCAAAACATACAATGAGATTTTAGATTGATTTTTCTGCTTTTCAAGCAGCCACCACCTTCAAATGATTTAAGTACGCTATAAATCTAACTCGTTTGCTATACATAATCTACGACTTATATTTCTGTCTAGTCACATTATATTGAAATGGCCCCGTAGCGGTCAGAAGGG
The DNA here is from genome assembly GCA_023631565.1 of Gymnocephalus cernua. Classification (NCBI taxonomy): domain Eukaryota; kingdom Metazoa; phylum Chordata; class Actinopteri; order Perciformes; family Percidae; genus Gymnocephalus; species Gymnocephalus cernua. The sequence goes on from CM042436.1 coordinate 14,319,412, forward strand.
ACCACTTTCAAACTCCCCTTGCATTCAGAGATGTAACATTCAAGCATTAAAGAGGTACTCCAGTGATTTGGCATTGCACTCCACCACAAAAATGGGGTCTCACAAGAAATGGATTATAAAAAAAAAAAAAAAAAAAAGAAATCAAATCAGAATCGTAGCAGCAGAGAGCAAGATATCCTGACTTTTAGTCACTAGAACCAGTCCAGCTTTTCATACACCGGATCCTACATTTTCTAAGACTTTAGAAAGCTCCCTCCAGAAGACATTATCCAAGTTCTTACAGGCTGAGTAATACTCCTTGTGACGAGTAAACTGAAGTGCCCCTTTAATAGTAAGCTGCCAAAAACTGTAGTACTGTTAAGCATTATGGCAGACAATGAGCAACCACTGACAAAGCAAAAAGTTAATTTGGTCATTCCTTGGATTATAACAGCTGCCGTTGAGCAGCCAACATTTGAAATACACTTGATAATGTATGGGCTAAAACATACCAAACAACCAGTATGGCAGTCAACCAGGCTGTATATAATGTATACAGCACAGATATGAAACGGACTGGTCCCAAAATCACAGAAATGGGACGTGACCCGTCCTGACCTGGAGCTGATCTTACTGCATCAGCTGCCGTCAAACCTCTTCGCTACAGTTTTCAGGTGATGAGGTGTAAGGCACTAAGAGCGCCTCATAATAGTGCAATGGTCAGCTGTTCCCTGTACCTTTGCTCATTAGAAGTCTCAAACAGGGCCTATAGTTTCCACACAAAAAAAGTGATCCATTTCTTGAAAGCCGGCAGAGCCTTTCTGGAGAGACTGGATAGGACACGCTGCTGCACGATCCAAGCGGCATTTGTGAAAACTAATTAAGAACAGGAATGTGTGGAGCAATAGAACAGATGCAGCTTACCGATTGAGAGTAATGGAAGTTTATCTGTGTGTACAATGTACAGTAAATATCCACTTCCAAAGAAATAGAAACTGAAAATAGGTGAAATCCTCTGTAAAACAAAACCCTGCTTTGTAAAGCAGTATTTAAATGCACCATCGCTATATAAAGAGATTTTCGCATTCATTTGATAAAATGACAAAAAGGAAAACTGATGCAATTTTGACATTCTCACATTGTCTTTTGGGGGGAGGTGGCGGGGGCAGAAGAAGCAGCAAAATGTTTGATATAATACTGAACATGTTATGTTATGTTCAGGATGTGTTAAAATACAGAAATATGTGGCAGCAGAACCTACATCTGCTAAGTGCAAAAGCCTGATCAGCACGAGTGTGGCAACTGTCACTTTATAGATTCTCTCAAATCAAAGACATTTGCTATTGTGCCCATTGTTAAAGGAACACGCCGACTTATTGGGACTTTAGCTTATTCACCAATATCATCTCCCGACGCATGTTTAACAAACGAAATAATAGCCTACAGCTTCTTCATCAGCGGGATTGTCGACACAAGGAAATGCCATGTTCGGAACAAAAACGTTTTATAATCACGGTTTGTTTTTATTGATGCAGATAAACTGCGCTAAAATACGCCTGATACAGACTGATTGAATGATTGAGGAAATGAGAGAGCGCTGTGTCAGAGGGAGGGGCGTTCTCTTAATACGTCCATGGGGAGGAGACCGAGAGAAAAACTCAATAACTAAGTCCCAATAAGTCGCCGTGTTCCTTTAACATATGCTGCATAAAGCACAGACATACTGGGCGTCTGACATTAATTACTGAATCCATTGATTAATCTGTTTGTATTTGGCTTAATAATAACACTGCTTCTGCCACAGACTTAAGGATGATGCAGTCTGAGGAAACACCCGGTGGTGAAATTGAGAAAGAAAGAAGAAAAAACACAAATTCAAACTTTTGCGTTTTCTCTGAACAAAAACAGAAAGCAGGCCTGCCTGTGAGTGACCAAACCAATGGGACCTAGTAACAATACAAAATAAATAATTAAGATTATCCAAGAAACAAAAATATATATATTTATATTCTGCAATCCAAGATTTCAACACTACTGAAGAACAAGAAAATCTGCAGCAACAGGAGGTCGGAGGCAGGATCTGATATACAGAATCTGCTCTCCTTTACCAGGGCGGACACGCAACTGTATGTCTACGCTGCAGCCTGGAGGCTTTACAGTTGATCAAGTGATGAAGACAGTACCGCGACACGGATGAGTTTAGAGGAAGACACACACACACACACACACACACAAGGGATGGACATTCGATTACATTTTCTTCGTCGATCGTCGGGAGAATTAATGATCAATTATCGATTAATCATTAATATTTTTATATTAAAATTCATTATTTATTTAACTTTTTATAAATTAAAAACGCAATGAAAATACAAAAATACAGCATGTTTTTACCTCGATGAGATCTTAATTACATGAAGAACAACGTGTGGCAGTTAAACTGGAGGTTTGGCTAAACTTAAAGATATATGCGCTGCGGTGTTTAATTTAGCAGCGGAACCGTTGCTGCGAGCCGGCGTTGTTAAACAGAGACCCTCGTTTGTTCCAAAATAATGTGAATAATGTTCAATAATAACTTAACCATAACTTAACCAAAAACATAATACTTACATCTGACAGGTTTTGTCAAAATGTAACTCAAAACTATCCAAGGCACGGACAAAGCCTAATACAAAATAACCAGTTACTCACACAACTTCTGCACCAGTCTACTGGTTTTTGTTGAGAAAAATAAGCAGGTTGACATGATACTGGGGTCAGAGGTTCCCTTAATACATCCATGGGTCAGACGCGACCGCTACCTGTTGATCGTCAGTCCATCCGCCAAACACACCCGCCGGCACGGGATGCACAGGTACCTCCGCGCTAACTTGGCCAGCCCGGCCTGGGGAACCTCGTTTCGTTCTTCGTTTCGTAGTGAGTTTCTACCAGTCTGGTGATGGTACGTCGTGACGGAATGTGAAATGCTGGTTCCAATATCCATCTCAATGAACGTGCAGATCCCTCCGGTAATTTCCCTCTGCTCGTTGTGAATCGCAGCTCCTCCGTGCTAACGGTGAGTTGATGCTAGGTTGATACTGAGAGCAGGACGCAACGCCACCGACGTTAACCAGGGTCGGATGCACTTTGTTTAAGTGGTACATCATTTGAGTCGTGGCCGTGTTGTACTTATACACGGCGTCGCAGTGTTTGCAGTGAACTAAGTCGTTTTTTAAATCAAAATGGTCCCACGCTACACTTCGCCGTGACCTCTTCATGTTTACTTTGAATCAAAACGTAACTCGCAGCTAACTGAGCAGCCTATGGCGCCCCCGGGTGGTAAAATGTTCAATTACTGCTGACACACTGGAAATCATTACATTGCTGCAATCACACTACACAACGCAACCTGCATTAGTTTAATCGATGACAAATTAACGTGATCGACGAAATTCTTAATGATCAATCGTCGATCGTCGATTAATTATGCCCATCCCTAACACACACACACACACACACACACACACACACACCAGAGAAAACTGCAAAAACAGAAGTCTCTATATTACTTATTGTATATTACTGTGAGTGTGTCAAAGTGAAACCAGTCTGTGTGGCAGGTGACCCTCGCTGATTTATCTACCGTCAACTGGCTTGGCAAGTGTTAATTTCGTACCCTGGACAGGCAGTACAAAAACGAATGAATGGACAAATGGCTGGTGGAGGGGTGGGGGCTGCTGCAACCTGTTAAAAGCACAGTAGAAATCTTTGATATTTACACTGAGGGAAGTGAATACATTCAGGCAGCAAGAGGAGGAGGAAGCGGCCTCTCCCCTGTACGAGGTACGTTTGGCACTGCTAATACTCAACCCATCCCCGTACGCTCTCCCCCATAACAGTACCCCTTTCATTCCGGTAAATTGTGTCCCTTCATCAAGTCAGCCATTGAGTCAAGCTCAATCCTGACATCTGCATGCCAACCATATACTGTATAATATTAATGGACAGAGCATGTGTGACATCACCCACTGGTTTGTCGGGATCTGCTATTAGTCGTCGAGTTTGCCGTAGCCATCCTGCCATCCCGGTTGCGGATGTGACGATTTTAGAAGAGAAGGAGGAGTGAGGGAGGAGCCCTTACACTCTACGTTACGTTACACACTTTCACTGGCAATTACATCATAGCCACAGCAAACACCCCCTGCTTTATCACCGATTTTAAAATCAACGAGACCATAATTAAAAAAATTTACATCATTCTGTATTGCAGAAGACTTAAAACTAGTGATTGATACCATAAACTCATTATGAAAACGTTTACTGAGGTAATAAATCAAGGGAGAAGTGGGTCACTTTCTCATAGACTTCTACAGAAATCGACCTCCTTTTGCAACTGCATGTGTCGCCCCCTGCTGGAATTTAGATAGAAAGCAGGTTTAAGGCACTTCCGCATTTGTAGCACTTCGCCGAACCGGATGCTTTGTCCATTAATATTATACAGTCTATGATGCCAACATGTAATTTCTACTCCTTACAATTCATTCAGGTGATTCTCCGGGGGTTGAAGTGGTAAACGTTGAAGCGCGGGGCCGACAGCTTTTCCTGCGACTGTCCCTTTATAAAAGACAGGAACCGGGCAGATCCAGTTCTCCCCGTGTACACCCCCTCCACTTCCTGCGTCAATCAGCAGGACTCTTTGGTTCAGAAGGCACATGTGTGCATCTCTCTACAGAAACCCTCCTGTCTCTGTATATATATTTGTTTTTGTTTTTTTAAATCATCTCCTTTGATATGAAAAACCCAGACAGTGTGCAGGCCACCCGGATTGTAAGGATTCTTTCTTCCAGAGACGATCCATTTCTCAGTTTCCTGTTTTGTCGTCCTTTGGGAAAGGCAAAAGGAGATTGTGGGTGGGTGTAAACTTAGATACTGTTGGTCAGGTCTGTGATGATGTTGGCCTTCACCAGCTTGCGGAGGAACTCCTTCTCCTTGGGTATGTTGTGTGTCCATGACTGTGGGAGAAGTGGAAGAAAAAACAAATCCAGAGTGATTAAAACAAATAACCATAATAATCATTTTGAGAACACTTCTAGATTAGCATTCAAGAGCACATATTCCAAAAGCATTGCTATATGCACTAAACCTGTAGGTTAGTTTAGGATTTTGCTATTATTCCCAGTGTCTATATGTGTGGGTGGTTATGTGTGCATTGATATTAGTAAAGCCACACTGGGTCAGCTTTCCTCCCTGCTGTGCTGTGAGGATTCAGTCCAGCGACATGTAACCAGAGCCGGTGGTTCCTGTGTGGTGCTTTGGGATGCAGAGACTAAGGAACAGCCAGAGAGCAAATGAAGGAGGCAAAGGGTGGAGGAAGGAACATACAGTAGGGAATAATAGAAAGGAGAAAAAAAGTGGAGCGCTACAGGAGGATGGGCCCTGCAGCTGCCTCTGGTCTATCCTGCTGGTTCAAGACTCTCCTATGATCCTGCCTGGGTCCGACCTCCTACCACTGCGTGATGGGTCACAGCAGGACCAAAAGGAACAATGAGCTACAGTTTTATTGGAAATTAACATAAGAAACAAGGCTGTAATTTAAAGTCCAACTGACATCCATAGAGCGCTGAGCTGGTCGGGGGCAGGGACGCTGTTAGCAGTGCCGTGGAAGGATAAGGACCAGCACCATTTGGCATCTAACCTGGGTGATGTTCACATTTGCAGGTAAATATTTACACTGTTCACTATGGTATATCTGGCTAGCTAGCCTGCTAACTGACATCAGGAGTGCAGGTGTAAAGGACCATAGTTGATCCGTGATCTGACAAATGCATGTGAACCGCTGATTCATTTGCAAAGTTTAACCATAATAATAGTGTAATACATTTTTACTGTTGCTGTTACTTAAAGGAAGGGTTGCCATGAAAAAAATAGCAATTTCAGCGGCAGTTGGTAGTTGAGTAGTCTGCATTGCCAGACTTTCCTCCACAGATCTGCGGAGGAGGGTCTGGCGAGTCCACACAGCATTCTGGGATGGGAGTAAAACGTGCTCTGGTTTATTGGCATTTCTTTAAACATATCACAATCGTCTTGGGCGGCACTAAGCGCCGGACGGAGCAACGATGCCGCTGTAAAGTAGCCTCGGGAAGGAACTTGTTTTGGTGGAACGCGTACATTCAAAGGTTGTTTTAGTCGTGCAACAGAAAACTCAGATTGGACAGATAGTCTAGCTAGCTGTCTGGATTTACCCTGCAGAGATCTGAGGAGCAGTTAACCATAGTCCTCAGAAATACACCGGAGTTTAGATACATTACAAAGAAAGAGGAAGGCAATGGACATTCGGCCGAATAGAGTGACATCTGGCGGAATTTCCGGCGGCACCGGAGCAATTCTGGAAGTGGAACGCCGTGGATATAGACTGGTAATTGAGTTAGGGAACTAAAGCTGGGGTTGGGTACCAAACCCCGTTGCTAATATGACACTGGTGCCTAAACGACTGGTATCTACCGGACGGAATAGCAACGCAGATTCCGGTGCCTCATAAATGCCTGCGCTGCTCTCTGATGCTCCGAAACAGTCGTTAGCGGTAGCTGCTTGTGACTCTAGATAACACTAATGTTATACTCGGCAGCATGTAACATTAGCCTACCGTTAGCTTCTGAGTTTTGTGATCCGTTGCACCCCTACTGGCAATTAGTCAAAGTTAGCCAACGATAGAACCGTGTCGATTGATTATTGATCATAATGGCTTTAACTGAATCAATTCATCAATAAGTTTGATCAGCTCTGAGATACCATCTCATACACAGCAGCAGATGACTTCTGTAGCATCACACGGTATTAGTTCATGTATGTGACATTTTATCATAAAGTTTTGCGCATCTCGTCTAATTAACCAATTTCCGTGGAGCTTTAAAGCATCCATCCAGATAGGAAACAGGCTCTTTCTCCAAAGCAGTGGAATAATACGTGGATAAATCAACGTGGTTCCACCAAATCAAACAGCCCAGGGAGTGGCAGTGGTTAAAAGTGTTCCAAACTAAAAAGCCAAAAGTATTCCCATTAATTAGCCATGTGTGGCTGATGATGACAATGTTGATGAAGATGATGATAATGAATGCCAAAGGTTCACTGGGAGTTTAGACAAAGGTTATCATCATACTGAGCTCATGGTTTACACACGTCAGCACACGGGTGACATCTTTGATTCCATTGGCTTTCAGTGTAAACACCGAGAGGAAGACTTGATGGATGGAGAGGAGGGAGGATCTGTCATGAGGGCGTTTAGAAAATGATTGTTCAAAACGACGCAGAACAGTTAGCGTGTTGATACAGTGACTGATGAAAGACCAGTGCCACTTTCAATCTGGGGAAAATACACAGTTAACCTTTTGACGTTTTCATTCTTCTGTTTTACTTTTCATTTAGTTTCAGTTACTCTTTTTAGTTGTAGTGTTGTTTATAGTGTCATGTCCTCAGTACTCCAAAGGTAAGAGGATACAAGAGGAGTTCAAAATGTGCATTATGTGTAACATATGCGCAGCACTGCTTCATTAGAACATACTAACCACCACAGATATAAATTAATACAGCAGGAGTTTATTTTACATACTATTAAGGATTTTAGTTTTTATTTTATACCTTAGCCACCTACATTTTTGCACCATAAAATTATTACCCTAGGTATATTTGACTACATTTTAGCCATCGTCTTATTTCAAGTTAACATTTGAGTTTAGTTTGTTTTTATGATTTGTATTCTGGTATTAGAAAAGAACAATGTTATTAACCAGTCACTTAGGTTTTTACTTAAATGTTTACAATAATAGATGTTTCATTCATTTCCAAAAAGGCTTTTGATATGAGGATGCATGGCCATGATACAAAAACAACACAATGTACCAGGTACATTTTGTTTAAATTAAAAGCATTTTAAAGATTAAAAAGAAAATCCGAGCCATACAAGCATATTTCAACTGATGGTACAATTATCACAAACAGAAAATGCACTACATGGCACACTTTTCTTCCCATCATCCTCCCCCAGAGTTTCTGCAGGTTTCACCAAGTCAAATTTAAGACTTTTTGAGACCATGATGAATGGTATTTAAGACCACTTTCCCCAGCTGAAGAATAAAATCTGTTTTATGTCCGTGGTACAATCCAAAAGAGACTTACACCAATAACACGAAAGCTGATTGGCTACAAAATAAGTTGCATGTTGGTCTCACTAGTAGTCGTGATACAGCAAATTGGACTAGCGAAAGAGAGAACTACAACACCACGTAATAATAAAAAAAGAGCATTAGAGGTAGCGTTACGTGGACGTAGGAACTAAAGACAGTATACAAAATGGACCGACAGATCCCGTTGCTCTGAACGGAGACCAGTGAAGTGTATTAGAAGCACTTTTCAGTTAGGCTCGAGCGTTACTGCGCAGCCTCTAACTGACCTTGCCGACGTAGATGTGACGTGAGCAACGTGTCTGAACGTAAGTAAGCACCCATCTGTGGTAGCGGTTTAGTTGAATTACTAATGTTAACTAGCATTTTAGTTAGCAATAATTAGCCTGTGTGAGATTTCTCTTGGCACAGCTACCAGAAGACTTACAACGTTCAGACACGTTGCTCACGTCACATCTACGGCGGCAAGCTCAGTTAGAGGCTGCGCAGTAACGCTCAGCTATCACCGGAAAAGTGCTTCTAAAAGACTTCACTCGTCTCCGTCCAGAGCAACGGGATATGTTGGTCCAGTTTATATACTGTCTTAGAGCCTACCCCTGAAAAAATTAAACAACTGAAAAACTGTTAACTGAAATATTAACTTAAAGACAACTGAGAAAGACTGAACGCAAACAAAATGCCCCCAAAAAGAAAATCCTATTCTGCAGATTACAAACTGCAGGTAGTAAAATATGCAGCCGAAAACGGTAATCGAGCAGCAGAAAGAAAGTTTGGAGTGAGTGAGAAACTTGTGAGGGACCGGCATAAAGCAGAGGTTACTCTAACTCTAATGAAGAAAACAAAAAAAGCTAATCGCGGGCTGAAAGCAAGATGGCCAGAGCTGGAGGAACGAGTCCACAGATGGGTGCTTGACCAACGCGCTGCCGGGAGAGGCTTGTCAACGATGCAGTTACGTCTCCACGCCCTGGTAGTTGCCAAGGAGTTGCTACCAGTATGTCCGCTGTTCACTGTTAATATTTCAGTTAACAGTTTTTCAGTTGTTTTCAGTTAATGTTTTCAGGGGTAGGCTACAGGAGCACTGAGTAGGGTGACCAAACGTCCTCTTTTTGTTTTTCATAGGACCAAAAGCGTGTACTTAAATTGACTGGCGCGTTGCACACAATACTACGGTACCTTGTTGCGTGGCATAATTCCCGAGAGGCTGCCTTGTGGGCGGCTCTGCGACGCGCACATACACTGGGAGCAGAGCAGACAACGAGCAGCATTGCACAGAAAATGCCGAAGCGCAAGTGCAGCTTCACAGTTGAACTGCAAAAAAAAGTTTCCCGGTCGGGACAATTGGGAGGCAGAGTGCACCGTGTGCAAAGCTGGCACATACAGCAAAATATGGATGGGCAGACAAGGAGGACGAAGAAGACAACTAAAGATTAAAAGTATTATAGATTATTATAGTACTATATATCCTTTTTGTTTGTTAAGTTAGTATCTTTGTGAGACTGTTTTATTATTTATCTTATTACATTGAAAAGGCATTAAGAGATATTTATTTGAAGCTGGATTTTCTGACACAGAAGAGGTCATATTTAGAACATTATTTCATATGATTGATTTATTAGAAAAGAGTGCCATTATTTTGTTACAGTTTATAACAGATTTTATTTTATTACAGAAGTTATTTTTGTACCATTGAGGCAAAATAAAGTATGTTCATTAACCTCTGAGAAGCCTGTCTCGAGGCCGGCCGTGTCCTCTTTTTTGGAAATCAAAATATGTTCACCCTAGCACTGAGCAGCATAGAGCGCCCTCGCGGCTGTAGACGGTAATGTTTTCTCTTGGTTCTAAACAAATGCGACTTATAGTCGGGTGCGACTTGTGTTTTTTTCCTCGTCATGATGCATTTTTGGACTGATGCGACTTATACTCAGGAGTGACTTATAGTCCGAAAAATACGGTAAATGCATTAAACTGAAATCGGACACTAGTGTTAGCTTTGTTAGACCTTAGGGTAGCTGTGATATAAGTGGTGTGATGAAATTCTAAGCGTAAATATACTAAAATGATGCCGAACGTGAAGCTACCTAGCCACTTTCTTTACACATAGGATTGAAGGGACGCTAGCAGCTAACTAAAGCCCTCAAATTCATATAAATGCAAAAATTGAAATCGGACACTAGTGTTAGATTTGAAAGACCTGGTAACTGTGATGTGAAGTGGCGGGATGAAATTCTGTAGTGTAAATATACTATAATTATGTTGACCGCCGGCAGATGGCCAGGTCCGCGGAGTTCCGCGGAGGCCCGAGTCCTGGTAGTCTAGTAATCAAGAAACGGTGACTTCTCTGGGTATGGAGTGCAGCGGCTCACCAAATTTGCAATTAGCCATCAATTTTAATAAAACGGCCCATATTTGAGCTTTATAGTTGATTTCTCACATAAAAAACTCTCAGAAGTGAATTTAGTAACTAGCTAAATATGAGAGATGCTGTCTCGTCTCCAATATATGTGTATTGGGGTGCTCAACCAATCAGCGCACAGCTCACCTAAATATTCATGAGCATACCATATTTGGAAGAAAAGCTCTTGTTCCAAATAGAGCCATTGCACAGAGATGCAAAAGGGCCCACAGAAAAGCACCTGGGACATTTTCAGCCCAACCAATGTTGCATACCCTATTAGGAGACCTTAAGGAACAGTGTGAAATACCTGATATAATCATTCTATCACCCCTTTAAACTCACATATCTCAATAACCTCATCCGTTCGACAACAAGGATCTGATCAGCACAAGAGACAGATCCGCTTAATGCAATGCCACACATTTTGCCACCATGTCTACGAAGCTCAAAACTGTCACATCTTTGGATGCAAACACAAAAGCTGAGAGAAGTCCAAGTCATGCACAATCCATATACTAAAATTACCATGAGGCTAAACAGTGAAGGCTTTGTAGTGAATGTATTTTGGCTGTAGGCCAGTTCACCGCTCCCCTCCCTCTCCTCCACAGGAGTGGTGGTCCCTCTTCAAAGATTACAGTCATTTGTTTCTTCAGTTATTCTTCAGTGGCCAGGGAGAAGCCAGATAATGTTGTTCTTTCTCATTAGCATGGAGAGAATGTCACACCAGATTTCATTTAAAAAACAAAAATTACAAATGCGCCAACTTTGACAGATGTTTACTGTTTGACCAAAACACACCAGAAATGAGTGCTGTGCTCAGAAAGCTCACCTCTTTAATGGCGGACATCTTGATGGTGCTGTAATAGTGCAGAGGTGCGTTAGGCTTGTTCAAGTCGTAGCCAAAACCAGCCACCGCCACCTCATCACAGTTATGCAGTGCCATCGTTATAGCAACTGTTCCCAAAGTTGGAATATTCTGGAATAAAAACACAGAGATAAAGACTGTTAGAACATCACACTCACACCAGGACCATTCATTGATACAAAAAAAATGTATGTAGACTACAGGGACACAGGGATTAATATTGATATTTAAATTTTGAAACTGATGGTTTCTGACACTGATTTAGAGACATATGTTCAATATCTTTTCTGCATCTGCTTTCCTCCCTCCTTTGTACCTTTGTCTTTGTTCTGCTATTCTGCTGCTAACTGACTTTGACCACTTGGTGATTAACTATTACCTTTAAGTCGCGACCCCTGCTACGACACACTGATCTACAGGGTTGAACTGTGCTTCCTAACCGCCTTGGGCAGCCAGAGATCTGGGGGGTACAGGGGCTGTGTGTATGGATGTTGGAGAACAAGAGGGGGGAAAAAGAGAGAGAGAGTGTGAGTGAGTGTGTGTGTGTGTGTGTGTGTGTGTGTGTGTGTGTGTGTGTGTGTGTGTGTGTGTGTGTGTGTGTGTGTGTGTGTGTGTGTGTGTGTGTGTGTGTGTGTGTGTGTTGGAAAAAAAGTGGGTGCAGAAGAAAGAACGGAGGGAGGCCCCATTTAAATCATTACCCTGATTTGCAGCCCTCAGGGTAGGTGGAGCTGAACCAGCAGCTGGCCAACCCCCTACTGCGTGTTCTAATACACATTAATTTACACACACACTCAACATAAACACTAGTATAACAAATAGGCCTCCTCATCAATTTCCACATATATAAACATAAACTATGATGGTCAGAAAGTGTTCTAGGGACAGAATGTGCCAAATCATACAACCCTGCAGCCTGTATTGCACATATGAGACAGCACTACACACACACACACACACAATGCCCACATGTTGAACACATGTTGCAGAGTGGAGTTCATGCAGGGGTATTCTGGTGGCCCCAGAGGGCAGAGTTAGGGTGATCCACTCCTCCTTATGTCTCTCCAATTCTCTAACAATATTCCACACACACACACACACACACACACACACACACACACATTGTCATTGGTCACCAACTAAAATGTGTTCTTTCTCCAACAAAATGTTCTCTGGCCAAGACCTGATTCAGCAGTGTCAAGTCCAGACAAAGCAAAGCACATGCATCAACGTCTAACATTGAATAAAAACAATGGAGTACTGTAGAAATCAGACTGGGCCAGAGTTGCAGCAGGTAATTCGAAATTTCGGCAAAGTCAACAATCAGAAATTGTTTGGCATTTCCTCTTAATCTGCTTTCATTCTCCCTCTTTGTTTTTAAAATGGTGGAGGTTGTGCTGCCATTGTGAGGTAAATAACCTCCAGAAACAAAGATTACATACTACAAACATACTACAGTCAAATACAACTGAAGAGCAGATCATACACATTTTAAGAAAGGTTGTGAAAGTTGAGGCCTTAGATGCCTCCAGAAAAAGCAGAATATGTAACATCTGTATTTTTTCTTCCATCCAAAAGACCTTAACTTAAGTGTAGCACTACTAATTAGGGGTGAAAAAAAACCTGCAAATATCTTTTCCCTAGAATTGTTTTTTTTAACCAATGATTCACCTTAATATTTTCTGTTTATACGGTACCGCCGGTGACTACATCATATCTGTTTCCAGCAAAACATACCAAAGCAGAAAATCTATTTTATGTTGTTCTTTACAAATGAAATAAATGTCAGACAGACTGACTGACATGTGATGTGCATTCTTCTTGTAAAACAATTACTTTTTAGATATGATATATTGTCTCTAGAAGTGTATTATTCAGAATCATCTTCTTCTAGAATTGCAATAAATGAAAATCGCAATACAAATCGAATCTGCACCCATGTATCGTGAAATAATGGAATCAGGACAAAAGCATATCGTCCCAGCCCTACTATTAATAATGATCATTTCAGCACAATGTCTGTCTTACCCCTTTGCCCATGACGCCATTGTTGAAGGGCAGGCCTATGAACTGGAAGGCAGCCTCCTGGATGAAGTAGGGATTGAGGATTCTCATCTCGGTCGGCTTCCGAGACACATCTTTAGCCACCGACTTCCAAAATCCTTCTGTACCCCTCTGAGGTATTGGCAAGGAAATAGACAGGAACATAAGGGGGAAAAAAGGAGGGGAGGAAAAACAGAAAATTATGTATTAGTAGTTTTCAACATAAATATTGGGCAGTTTTTTTTCTTTGTAAGCCCAGAGACATGTGCACAGAACACAAAACTGACATCCACATGACACCTCCACGATGGACAGCCAACTGCAATTTACCAAGCCAACATCAAAGTGAGATTATCCTCTGTAACACTGACATAAAACACAAGAGGCCAACCAGAAGCCAGACCCCTACTAGCTCCGATTAGGGAAATGGGTTCTGGGCCTTTAATGGATGAAGTTGGGGTGAGGGGCTCGCAGGACATCAGTAATTACGACTCCTGGTAGGAGGAGAATCCAGCAGTGGGTGCTGGGTGCTTTACGGTCCCCCTCTTAAAGGGTTTATCGTTGTACTAAAAAAAGGTTAGGGGCTCATTCATATGAGGTTTCTTAGTTAAGCAAAATATTGGCATTACATTTATTTGTCTCCGGGAACAAAGTTATTCCAAATGCATCTTAACGCATTGACATTTCGCGGTGTAGTATCTCAAAGTAACAGCAGATACAAACTTACTTTTATTTTGTGTTACTCTATTTTTTTTAAAACATTTCAAGTCCGGGTAAAACCCAAATCAGTGATTTCCTACTAATCACATTATACTTGTCAGAAAATACTTGAAAACGCGTGAAAAGACTGTGTAGCGCTGAATTGTGGAGCTGACCGTTTTTCACCATTTCTGTGCCTGGGATTTTTTAGGCGGTCTAAAATCATGGTTTCGATGTCACACTGGAGTCCTCGTCAACATAACTCCTCCCCTACTGCATAAAAACGATGGTGCTACTAAAGTTAGAACACATGGCAACAAGTGTTGTTTCGTTAACCCCTCTCGTCTTCGGCCCAGGGGGCTGTTTCACAAAAGCTGAATTTATAAATCCAGGATAACCGATGAAGCGATGATTGACCCGCTTGGTGTTTTAAGCCCCCAACGTCTCCTTCCAGACCGTTGACTTCCAGGCACCTAACCTTAACCTTAACCCTAACCATAACCATTGCCTAATCGACTTCAAGGCAGCGCTGCGACCGTTGACTTCAAGGCACCTAACCCTAACCATAACCATGCCTTCCAGGCAGCGCTGCCCGGAAAGAGACGTTGGGGGCTTAAAACACCGATAACCCTGACCTAGTCTAATCAGTGCCTCCTGGCTTGGTGCGTTTCATGAAGGCCAAGCCAGGCTGAAGTTATTTGGATAGATGCTATGGCGTTTTTTTTTTAGTCAAAAGTTATGAGCGTGTAACACACGCTCACGAGCACATTATGTTATTTCACACGCGCAAAAATGAACATTCAGCTGGCATGATAAAAGTACTCGAGCACAAATTCAACAACCGAGAGGTGTAGGTAGCTGCGAGCGAGCGCCTTACTCTGCTTGTACAGTGGAATCCTGCTCGCGCGCAGCGGGCTACCTGCTCGCGGAGTGCTGTTTTCCTCGCGGAGTGGATTTCTGCTCGCTCAACTGATTTCTGCTCGCTCGAGTACATGACTTTTGACAATTTGGGGGCGGAAACCAAGGAGGGCACTGACCCTCTTATGATTGGTCACTTTCACACAGGGACATCCTTGATTGACAGCTCTCATTACAGGAAGCACGGAGTCACAGTATCTGACGGAGTTCAGTCATTCAGTTAACACTGCACAGTGGACGGAATGGCGGCGACACCTGAAGATGTAGGCGTAAGTGATATTGATGATATGATGGGGGCTGTGTGTTTGACAGTGTTATAGCAATGTAATCTGAAATTTGTTGAGAATAAACTCATTAAATATTGAGAATAAAGTCGTGTTTTGAGAAAAAACTCATTAAATATTGAGAAAAAAACTTGAAATACAACGACTTTATTCTCAATATTTAATGAGTTTATTCTCAACAAATTTCAGATTAAATTGCTATAACACTGTCAAACACACAGCCCCCACCACTGTACAAGCAGAGTAAGGCGCTCGCTCGCAGCTACCTACACCTCTCGGTTGTTGAATTTGTGCTCGAGTACTTTTATCATGCCAGCTGAAGGTTCATTTTTGCGCGTGTGAAATAACATAATGTGCTCGTGAGCGTGTGCTACACGCTCATAACTTTTGACTAAAAAATAACGCCATAAGATGCATTCACGGCTTTCCTTAACAGACAGCAAGGTCGATCACAGATTTACTGATGCTAAAATGGAGAATACGCATTGTTCATACTTCATACAGAGTGAGCAGCAGCTTCTTGTGGAAGTATGATAACGTGAAACACATTATTTGTAAAAAAAAAAAAAAAAAAAAAAGAGAAAAGAAACACAGGCGCTGTAATGAAACAGCGATCGCGGACCGACTGAATGCGTAAGCAGCCTAAATATATAGCTACATTAACTGACCACTGCTCTTAATTGAAACGGTCATAATCATATCATTCAAGGATTAGGCTACTAATCATTTGCACAAATTAACCGTTGTACTCTTTGCCTTAAAAGTGAGCAGAAGATAATGTTCCTCAATAAATTTACCATGAAGATCTATTTTCTACAACGCAAGAATATGATGCGTAAATATCTCTTTCACTTTGTTTCTCCCTCTCTCTCATGGGCTAAAATGTGAATTGCCTAAGTCATATTAACTTCCACTGCTCACTGTTAATGCAAAGCGTACAACTGCAAATGTCAAGCGACTCAATGAATGGTTTCAGTTAAGAGCAGTAGTTCGCAAATGTATATTTTTAGACTATCATTCAGTCGGTCCGCTATTATCTGCCACGCAGTTTCCTTCTTTACATAATATATGCTTTGCTCCCTCGTATATGTGGACATAGAAAAGAAAGACACTGAAAAAATTGGACTCTAAAATCTAGAAACTATAAAGATAATTAAATGATAAATTCCATGCACACTGTCGACATGAAAGTAACAGAGTATATTCATCAATTATTTCCCCCAAGCAAAATATAAGGTCAAAAACCATTGAGGTGTCCTCTCCCTGTTGTTACATGAATGTACAGTAGTCTACAACACTAGATAGTTACTGTTCCAGTGAACTATGACTATAATTTGGGAGGATTGTACAATTAGGATAGGTTCTTAAAATTGTACAATCCTCCCAAATTATAGTCCCAGTTTACTGGAAAACACAAACTGTGTGCTAAGAATGCCAACAAAAACAAAACTGCACATGGAAGAGGAACAAACATGATCCTTTATTGTTAAAGAATACAAAAAAATGAATCAACTACAATAATTTAAGGTGCAGTGGTCCACTATAGAAACACTGCATTTTATGTATTGCCCTTAGTAATAGACTTCATTTAAAAACACATTTGAAATTTTATCAGCCTTTTCTAATTATCTCAACAACTGCAGTAATATATTCATCAAACTTCTAACAACAATATGTGAACAGCAGTTTTCATACAGCAATACAACAGTAACAATGACACCATCTCATGTGAATAATTATAAAAAATAATGGTCACAACTTGAAATAATAACTGTGCTTAACTGAACAGCAATATGCACCTGTTGGCTGATAACAATAAGGTAAAACCAATGCTGAGTGAACAGAAAAGTATCAAGGTAAATACGGTGCAAAATGTGAGCGCTTGTAGAATACAATGTGAGAACTTGGGGGAAAAAAATCTGAACTTGTATGTTAAAATTTGCACTTGTAAAAAATATTCACACACATGTGATCTGAATTTGAAGTCACACAAAGTGAAAAAAACACAGGTGTGTGAATATTTTCTACGAGTGCAAATTTCAACTTACAAGCTTGTTTTTTTTCTTTGTGTGACTTCAAATTCAGATCACGTGTGTGCAAATTTTAACAAGTCAAGATTTTTTATTCTGCAAGTTCTCACATTGTATTCTACAAGCTCTCACATTTTGCACCATATTTACCTTCATAGAAAGGGCCCCAGGATTATTAAATCCTGTCTGTTAGCCTAGTCAGGAGCAGGCTAGCTGCACAGAATACAACTCCATGGTAACTTAGGTGCCTCTGCTTTTAAGAAAACCGAGTCAAGGCTAAATTGAGCCAGGAAAACTGGGAAATCCCGGCTTAATCTGCTATCTAGGTTTTGTGAAACAGCCATCAGGGTGCATTTGCTGTGTTATTGTAGACTGTGCTACTGGGTTAGCTGCTAACGATGGTCTGTTAGTAGCACTCCTTCAGCTCAGGGATGTGCTACTTTTAGTATATGTTAGCGAACTAATGCAGCTGCAACGAGGGGATCAATGCACAGGAGGCCGTGGCTGCAGCTCATTCTTTGAATCAGTGCCTTTAGCATCTCAGAGCACCCAACGATGGTGAGGATTCTATCAAAAGTTCTCTCAGAACTTAATGCCTCTTGATCACAGCTCGTCAGCTTGTGACAGACAAGTTGCCCATTCGGTGGCTTTAGTGTTTGGTCAGAGTTGATGAAGGAAAATGGTGGTTTAGTCTACATTAAGTATCTGCCCTTATCGTGCATTTGGGAAATCACAAAAACCAAAACAGTGTCCCTATCAAACATCCATGGTTAAATATGACATTCAAAAGGAAATTGTTCAAACCACACCGTGACCTGAGGGTGTTCTGTGACACCTCCGGTCTTATTAGACAAGGTAATCATTAGTCGCTAGGGTAACCTGTTGGACAGGCCTGCAGAGCCATCTCAATAATATTATGCAACTCTGATGATATGCACTTGTTCCACTCAGCCATGCCAGAACCCCCAGTTAGTACACGGAATGCAAAAAGGTACAATTGAAAATGATTCATTATGCTAATTGCCAAGATTATACCTACAATAAATCAGTCCCCTTCACAGCCTTACTGACAATGATAGACTAAACGATTGTGCAACCGACTAGCAGCGTGTGATTGACTTGCCTGACAGTGCCACTTCCTAAAAAGGCATGAAGCCAATACAGTCAGCACAGTGGCATAGGCAGAAATAGTATTTTGGGCGGGCCAGTACAAAAGTGAGTGGGCCATTTTCAAAAAGACGTAGAAGTAGCAAAAAGGACAAACTGAAAAAAATCAACAACTAATTTACCTTCCAACATACTGCATTACAACGGTAATAGCAGTACGGTCTACAACATGCTCAACCAACAAAGCTCAGTCTAAAAAGTTTGTACACAACAATATAGACAAAAACCTGTCGATATTAACTCAGGCTAAAATATATTTGCACCGGCAGAACCAGCAGCATTGGCTCTGCACAGCACTGTTATAAAATTAACCATTTTATTGCAAGTGCCAACCAAACATGAACCCAGCAGAGGTGTTTACATACTGCATGACATAGAATAGCCCGCATCAGACAGAAATCGCACATGTAACATATCCTTTGTGCATAAATAACAGCATTGTTGCTTCAGGACTATGGTCAGATCATGAGCAGCATATGCACTACCAGCAGTAAAAGAAAATCAAAGAATGAAAACTTCCAGCCAAGCATTGTTTGAATTATGAAAGATATAATGAAAAGTGGCCAGCAAGGCGCCAAATCTTAGACAGTGTATTGAGTCCACGGCAGTGACAGGATCAAAGAAAACAAAAAAACTACATCACTCACAGATAAGCTATCTTCTTATTTAATGTGGACAAACGCGTTTCAGCTAGAAGCCATCATCAGTGTTCACCATTTCTTACTAAATAGGAAGGTTACTAGGTTACTTAAATAATAACGCAAGAAACACGTTTTATTTAATGTGAGGGCCAGCACGATTGGCTGTCAGCACCGCTGAGGGAATGTCTGCACATGCGGCAGAAAAGCTTATCCTTATTTACACTGGATTCCATCCAAGAAAACTGTCCATACCACTTTAAAGAGAAGCAATTGTTGTTGCGGTAACTTTAATAGTACATTGCTTAACACATCCATGGTACATTGTCTAAAAAGCCAGCTAGCTAACGTTAGCTGCTGAAGGCAGCCCGGACAGTCTATCTGTTGTTACCATGGCAACCAACTACATTCCGAAGACTTCCTAATTGTTTGGTCCTTATTCTATGGTTTAAACAGTTTTGTTTTAATCAGAAGAGAAGACACATTAAACACACAAAACTAGTTATGTTACCACTTCTTTTTTTACATACATTTTAATATTTTTCATAACAAAACGTATTTTGATCTAACTTGGCTGGACGGGCCAGTAAGTAAAGTGGCGGGGCCATTACTGAGTGCGCGCCTGGGTCAGCAGATGTAAATGGGAATCACCTGTTCCAATAGTCAAGTACCCTCCTGGCTGCCTTTGATACAGCAATGCACGACTATGGGTGTGTGTGTGTATGTGTGTGTTGGCAGAGGCAGTAGCAACAAGGCCGCCGGCTTTGTGGCTTTGAACATGGGCCCGACTCTGTGCCTACGGCAAGCTGTGACAGGAACAGCAGCTCATCTCTCCTGTCAACACAGCTTGTGTTTGCCAGGAATCTATTTAGCAGCGCTGTTTGGGTGTGTGTGTGTGTGTGTGTGTGTGTGTGTGTGTGTGTGTGTGTGTGTGTGTGTGTGTGTGTGTGTGTGTGTTGCATAAAAGAGTGTACATTTTTTCTCTTTATTCTAGGAAAGAGAAGCTAAGGACACACAACACACGCCCCTCGCTTTATACGGCAATGACCCAACATGTACATAGACACAAATGTCAAGGGGTGGGGATCCCTTTGAAGACATTCAGACAACTGGCAAAGTACAGGTGGCTTTGAGAAATGTAAGAGCAATTCATATGTAAGGATTCAGGCCTGTCAGGAGGGAGGGAGGGGGGTTGCGGGTTATGTTATGAGTTTAGGAATGTGGGAAGTTGCTTACATTAAAAGGTCACCAACTCAAAAACTCCAGCACTTAGGATGGACAGGAAAGGGAAAGTTCTCCACCCTCGTTACTACTCCAGAGGAGCCGTAGAGTGACTGCGATCAAAACTTTGTTTGTAGGTATGAATACTAAATTGTGCAACAATAATGCAAGGTGAGTTCTAACAAGAAGCCTTATCTAGTAAAGGTGCCTTGCCACACAAAACCGTTTTTACTATTTTTTTTTTTTTATACGTTAGGTCCATATGTGTTTGTGTTATTTCGTGAATGTGAAAATGAATTGCTACCTCCTCTTTCAGCTCTAGCCACTGAAAAGAAATAAGGCCAATAACAAAAGCTGGTCAGTCTGACGTCATGTTGCCTGAGCTCATTACTATTCACGAGCTCATGCAGTTGCGCTGGGTAAAGGATGCTGATAGCCAGGCTCTCATTGGCTAGCTGTTAGCCAATCAATCAGAGTCAAGCAGCTTAGCTCATTGATTAATGAGAACTGGCACAAATCGAGCTGAGTCTTCCTGCAGGCTTTCTATACCACGCTAGAATGGCTGGAAACAAGGTAACCAAGGCACTTTCTCCACAAAAAATGTTACAGAGTCCATGGTAGAACTTCAGACATTACCACAAAGTAATGAAACACGTGTGGCAGGGCACCTTTAAATGAAGGTTAAAACAAACTTGTAAATTATGAGCAACAGTGGAAATTGTCATCAAAGACTGCAGTGCCCAAGTGTTACTCAAAAGCAAACAGCCTTCAGGGAACAGGATGTGGCTTTCACTGCCGACTGACCGCTAACCTCTACGCCAGTGGCATTTGACCACTACAGAACAGGAAGCTGCAGAGTGCTCCTACACAACGTACTCGCCCACCCACAGACCCCACAGACACACACTCACACTCTGGGCTATCGCTGAGCAGTGGTCGGAGAGGAAAAGGATGTTCCCCTTATTCTGCAACAGGTTTATGGTTAAAATTGGTCCGGAATATTAGATTTGAGTGTGTGCACAAGGTTGTGTCCGCCAACAAAGCACCTGTTAAAACAACCTTGAACTGGGAGAGTTAATGGTTGGCGCAAGAGAAAATGTGAATTGCTGTATGTTTTGTCTCATTATATGTTGTTATACGTTATAGGCATTGACATCTTGGGGATTTCTTGGAGTAATGACATTATCCGTTCTTATGACAACATGGAAAATGTCCCTTACCCTTCTTTGCTTCCCAATTGTTAGTGATGCATTAACGGTACCTCCTTTTGCATCAATGAGAGTAGACTAATACCATAAAAGCATTTTGTTTCTCTATGTCATTGTTGTCAGTTACAACAGAAGCTTTGCAAAGGCTTTGTGTATTTGTCTTGTAATTTCCCAGCTGTAGGAAAATCACAAATATACACACCATCACCTAAGGAGCTTAAAGCGCAGGATTAGAGCGAGACAATGTCAGAGAACTGTAAGCGAAGACAAGTTAGGGATCAAACAGATGGAAAAAGTGATGTGGACTGAGCGAAACAAAAGTGAAGAGTAACGTAAGTAAGTAAAATGAGTGCTAAAATGGAAAGTGTACAGCATTCTGAAAATGCAAAAAAATAACTACCTTAGATTTCCTTCATGTAGCTTTGCTCAAAACCTCTAGGCGCAATTAACATCATGTACAGATTGATGGGCTAGAGGTGACGAAGGCTTAAATTAGGCAGGGCATAAAGATGATGACGTGCATCCTTTTCCAGTTGCAGAAAACTGAGAAAAAAGTAAACAGTTGCACTTAACGACAAAAAACGTAAAATTCCTAAATAAGAAACAGCTTGGTTTAAAGCCTGGACTTACCCAACCTTGCGATTATGGTTTTCTGTGTGGTTTGGTTTCAGCGTGGCCAATGAAACTTAACTCACCTTCAAACTAAAATGTTTCTATGCCTTATACGAAGCAGATAGCTTAGTTTATAGTTCCCGAAGGGACTGGGTGAAAAGTGTAGAAATGTGGAGCACTGAACAGAACTGTAATATGAGAGGATAGAACACAAAAGTTTCACATCTGCTGGGTTACTACAGGTGGTTTTAAAGCCCTTCAATGTGAACAAACACAAACAGACCTCAACTTTCTGTCGGCCACGAGTAGTACAGCCAGACAATCTTGTTACCAGATACATTAAGTGTCTGATTTCAAAGTTTTGACCTATTCTTGTGTGTTCTCCAGAATGATCTCATAATACGGCTGGACTGACACAGATGTCCGTCCTTCCTTGACAGGCAGCCATCATAAGATTTGGCTCTATGTGGCTGTCTGAGGATATTGTTTGATGTTTAAGGAGAGGTTGAGTCAATGACTCAAGCCAAGTTGAGTGGATTCCGGAAGGTAGACTTAGAGAACTTTAGAAAGAGAAACGGCAGCCCCGAACCGCTAACGATCACAATTAAGGTTGTTCTGGAGGTCATTAGCACTGTGTACATGTTTGGACCTTTGAGTTTACAAGTTGCAGTGTCTCACCACATAAGTGCTTCACGGAAGAGGAACCATTTCAGAAGGAATGTTGGAGAGGAGAGAGGTTTTCCAAAGCCGCTGGTAAACGCGGAGATGCACAGCAGGAAGATTACCGTTTCTAAAATCCTAGAGTTCAAAATCTGGACAGCTTTGGTTATTTTATTGCCTTTTTGTTAGCCAGGAATCTGACACATTCGCCAATTTGCCTTTTGCTTCTCTTGACACATACCAAGACCTCTGCCCTCATTGAGGTCATGGTGGTTTCTCTTTTCCTGGCCTCTCTGAAGGTTATCCAGTGTGTGAAAGCCTTGTCTTCACACTCCCATGACGGCAAACGTGAAAACAGTGCCAACACTTGACAGCGTTGTGACACTAAAGACTTGTATGTACAACATGGTCTTACTGGCTGGGCCGGCTGGTATCCCACTAAAAAAACTAATGACTCTCTCTAGTGACCTACTGTTTTCTGACAAGTCAAAGTTCTCCTTAAACTTGCATTAATACACTGATGCTGTCTCGCGATTAATCGCATGATTGACCATAGTTACAATTACGATTAACCTAATATCAATCACACATTTTTTATCTGTTCTAAATGTACTTTAAAAAGGGATTTTTTCAAGTTTTTAATGCTCGTATCAACATGGGAATGGACAAATTTGCTTGCTTTATGCAAATGTTTATTATTATTATTGCAATAACCCAAAACAATGACAAATACCGTCTAGAATATTTTCCAGAATAACCTTAAAAAGGTACTGTAGATTAAAAAAATAAATAAGCTGGCAAACCCAAGCCCATCAAGCACCAATTGATGGGCACATTGACCTGAATGGAACATTACTTTGTTATACGAACCAGTCCCTCCAGGATTTCGCGATGTCGCGATCGCAACAATTCACTCGAAGTCAACCAATCACCGTGAATTAGGTGCGACTCACAATTTTGCCCAATCACCGCAACTTTACCGCAAATTTGACCAATAACCGGAGTTTCCTGCGACTTCAACCAATCCCAGCAGTCCCACGTGCCAGACTTTGTATCAGTATGTGACTCTGAGAGCCACTGACCAAGCGGGAGTGACAACGAGATGACGTCACACGTACGTCTGCAAATTCATTTCCTTGCTTCTGATATGAAGACGAGACGCGTGTGACTCGAACATCTCACATTTCCCAACAAAACGTACAGCGAAAGACCGTGCAAAACATTTCAGACCGTCCTGCCAACCTGTACGCATTTTAACATCAATGTACGCTGTAACATTTTTTCACTCTAAAGTGGCTCTAAAGTCGGCTCTCTGCAGGGGGCAGAGCTGCTGCTCAGTTCCCCCCGTGACTGGCACGCACGCACGTATTTTTAAAGAAGTTTAAAAAAAAAAAAAGATTTGCAAATTTCACTGTCTCTTGCAACTTCATTGCAACAAAAATAAAGCAAAAAAAAACAAAAGCTCTCGCAAAATCAGGCATTTTGGGCCACAACAATCAAAAAAAAAAGGCCACAAAATCCTGGAGGGACTGACTAGCACAATGCAGTGTCCCACTTTACACTGGTGAACTAAAGATCACATTCTTTGTTAACTCGTTATCACGTTCATTTTACAGCAGTATTAATTACCTAACATCCATAGGATCAGAACACACAACTGAAAAAAAAGGAACCCAGAGTACAGGTCTGAGTGTTAATCATTGCAGGGTAGGTAGGTGACTCATTTTTGAAACATTACACTCATGGTAATCAGTGACATCCGGACCCTATGTTAGACACTTGGATCATGTTCAAAATCCATGTTTACAAGTATGTAAATGTTTATGAATGCATGTATGCATGCTACTTTGGGCTTCTGCACAGATGTTTGGGCTTAAAAACAAGCCATATAGCAGTTATTTCTGTCCCACGGTGCACCCTCAGTGATAGAGTTACATAAACCTTTTGGGCTAAAATGACATGTCTATAAACTGAAAGCCCTGCATGTTACACAGAGATTAACAATAGGAAATGCTTCACCGCATTATTCTAGCAGGAAGGAGAGCATTTCGGAGCATTTTTGAGATGTTAAGCAAGTGGCTATTTTGGTAATTCGTTGCTCAATTTCTGGCATTTCCTAAGAGATGTGCAATGTTTTTAAAATACTTGCTTCACTGCCATATTTTAGTGGCCCAGTGGTTGTATTTCTATTAAAGGAGAAGTACTCTCTTCCTGAAATTGTCTCCATCCATCATGCATCTCTCTGGCCTGTAGAGAGCAGGGAGAGCTCCTGTAAACAAACATGGGAGATAGAACACCGGCACTCCACCTTGGAACCCCGTGTTTACCACCGGCTGTATATCCTTCGCTGGTTCTGTTTGAAAATATCCCCGCATATACAAACAACCGCGGCTGTGTGTCCATGAACCGTGAGTGCGCGTTGTGCATGAGAGCAAAATCGAAAACTAGACAAATAGGAAGAGAGGAAATAAAAAGAGAATATCGACAATTGTGGAAATTGTGTTTGAGCACATTTGTAAACAGAAAGTAACTGGGTAATCAACCAGACTGCTGCGTACGTGGGGTCGGACTTTACAGCAGAGTGACAAAGTTGAGTCGTAATCACGTAGACATGTGGTAATGAGGGATTAGGGCGGTTGGAAGCCTTGGGATGCTGCAGTACTATAATTGCATATATAGTCGAGGGCTTCACTGATCTAAAATACGAGACGCATTCAGAGAGAGCTGCGTCTGAAGGCCAGGACCAAGGTCAAGTTTGAAAATCTGGACTTGTGCATGTGGGTGTTTTTGAGTGCGTGTTTGTGAGAGTGTACAAAACACTAAATAACAGATTGGGAAATTGCCTCGCCAATTTGTATTTGGTTCAGCCATCCAAAGCTGCGCTCTAGGCATTTGAAAAGCCACAATGGCAGAGGATAGTCGAGCACTCTCGCAACTCAGGATGAGTCACTTGTGGCTGCACAACAACTGTGCACCACCCACTAACCTTTTAAAGAAGAAAATACACTTTCTTTCATAACCGCAGAAGGAGAGTGAAAAGGTTTTGCATCCCTTGCGGCTGTGAGTGTGCAGGTCACACAAAGAAATCCCCTGCTGGACCAAGAGACGTAAAAAGCTCAGGACAGCTCTCCTAAGTTGCATTACATCTCTCTCTGAACAAAGTTACCCTCATTGACCTCTTCATGTTTTTGTTTCCACTGCATTAGCCTGTGCTGGCTGTGAGTCTGATACAATGGAGCTAGGATAACAGTCTTCTAACACAACTTCAGTGCCCTTCATATTGTTGCTAAGACTGAAAATCCACTTTCCATAGTAAACAGATATAGTTGCCCTGGTAACATTTATTTTTTCCAAAAGCTCACAAAAATCAGGCATTTTGGGCCGCAACAAATTAAAAAAAAAAAAAGGCCGCAAAATGCTGGAGGGACTGGTCCTTGTATCTTTGTGCATTCTTCTAAAGTGATCATTTTTAATCAGCAAGTAATTCACAACAGTAACAGGCAGGATGTGTATAATAACAAGCACTTAAATTAGCTCATAAATGCTATGGTAATTTAAATTAATCTAAATTTCCATTTCAATTCACCTGACACCTGCTACCTATTGCATTTGTAACTATAACAAAAATAAGGAAGGAGACATACAGTAGTTCCCAAACCGTCTAGACACACCAACTTAAACTCGTACTCTAACAAGAATCTAACGGCACAACAACGGGCACGAGAAAAAGCAGAGCCCATCACACCCAACAGGCCCAGAACAGTTCAAACTGACCAACACTGCCATTCATGGAGCCTAGACTCTTACTGGCAATTTTTTAGCAAGGCTAAAAAAGGTTTGTGTGACATATGTGTGATGTTTGTATAGGTATTTATGTCTGATAGTTCTCAGCTTCTGCTGATCTACAGTGCTGTACCACAAAGACATCCAAATTATCCCTATCCCTAAGGTCATGCATGCAATGTGGAGTAAATTGCACAGAAAAAAAGTTACATAGTGTGAGATTTTTATAAGACTAAATCAACTTTAATCAACTATTGCAGAAAAAAAAGACTTGCACAAGATCTTTACACATCTGTCAGTTCTCTTCCTTCATATTATCATCAAAGCTCCAACCACACAACACTGATTTTTTTTTTTTTGTTCCCTGATTGTTAACCCATGAGAAACATTCTTCCTTCCTCAGCAGATCAAAGAGGGCTGAGTCGGACGCCAGGGGCCAGATCAATTATCCCGAGCAGCCATTTCCACTGTCCTCTCCTTCTGACACTCCAGAGAAATCTGGGCCCTATCAAAGGCTAAAGGGGCCCTCAGCCAGCCAAGCAAGCCATTTTCCTCCATTTTACTTTACTATTACCTTCCACTGCTCATTTTCTTTTCCCCAGCTATTATCCCTATTTCACATTATCCTTTCCATCTCACTTTCCTTTATTCTCTCAACCATTAATCCAACTTCACACCATTACTTAGCTTCAGCTTGACACTGTATGTCCTTTTCATCCCCTATTATAACGCTATTGTCCTTTCCTCTTTATTTTGTCCCCCTTCCCTTACTCATAGGAATTTTGACAAATGTCACCTTGTAAAAACTCCAGCTGACACCCGCTCCCTCAAAGTCACAAAGCTGTGCTGGAAAATAGAGCAGGTTCCCCAATTCTGGTTTGCCATATTAGATAGGAGCATCCCTCTCAAAGAAAGAAAGAAAGAAAGAAAGAAAGAAAGAAAGAAAGAAAGAAAGAAAGAAAGAAAGAAAGAAAGAAAGAAAGAAAGAAAGAAAGAAAGAAAGAAAGAAAGAAAGAAAGAAAGAAAGAAAGAAAGAAAGAAAAGAAAGAAAGAAAGAAAGAAAGAAAGAAAGAAAGAAAGAAAGAAAGAAAAGAAAGAAAGAAAGAAGAAGAAAGAAAGAAAGAAAGAAAGAAAGAAGGAAAGAAAGAAAGTAAGTCTAGCAATTCTGTGTGTGTACAACCTTTCAGGATTTGTACCAGGGTTTTGGGTTCAGGCCTTTTGCTTCAACATAAGTAGAGTATCTTTCATATAATTAACTACGTTTGCAATTTCAAACCTTTAAACAGGTTATTTTACAATAAATTGCAGTGATATTTTAAAGTGCATAGGAAAAATATATATAGTAACGCCAAAGTCAGTGGTGGATCTAGAAAATTCTACACAGGGTGCCAAGAGGTCATGGCAGGGTGGCATGGGAAGATGGTACGTGGGAATCCACATATGAGTGGTAAATAGAATTTTATAATGCAGCTTTACAGTTTTTTCTCTATAATATCATTTGTTTTACGTTTTGTTTGATCATAACCACTGATAAAATAAGACATATTTGTAAATCATTACATATCTAACCCTATATAATACAGTGGTGCTCATAAGTTTATGAACCCTAAAGTTAACTTAAAAGAAGAATTAAAAGAAAATCATCTTTTGGAAATTGATCTTAATGCCTTAATTAATCCAACCTTTAAGGACACCAATTTTCTTTGTGAATGGATAATGTATTGTAAACCAATAAATGTTCTTCCTTAAAATACAGGGGGCATAAGTAAGTACACCCCTATGTTAAATGTTATGTCAGATAAGCTTGCGCTTACGCGTTCAGACGCTTTTGGAACCGAACGCGTGCGTGCGTGCGTGCGTGCGTGCGTGCGTGCGTGCGTGCGTGCGTGCGTGCGTGCGTTGGCGCCCCTGCATTTGGCGACTGGTAAGTGTTAATTTTGGACCCTGCACACTAGGGTTGGGCAAAATATCGATATTATATCGATATTGTGATATGAGACTTGATATCGTCTCAGATTTTGGATATCGTAATATGACATAAGTGTTTGCTTTTACTGGTTTTAAAGGCTGCATTACAGTGTGATGTACTTTACTGAACTTACCAGACTTTTCTGTTATTTGCCTTTTCCCCACTTAGACATTATGTCCACGATTATTTATCTAAAATCTAAGTGTGAAGATATTTTGTTAAAGCACCCTAGAATATCGCCGCAATATCGATAGAGTTATTTGGTCAAGAACATCGTGATATCTGATTTTCTCCCTATCGCCCAGCCCTACTGCACACGTGGTAGAATGTTTTTAAGGAGAAAGTAGGCCCATCAACAGAAATACACTGAAATTATCATCATGGGAAAAATACGTCGATAACAGCTTCAGAATTTCGATGTCAATAAATTTGTGATTAATCGTCCAGCCCTACCTTTGCTCTTTTAGTAGCTATGAATCACCATTCCTGCATCTTTCTGTGTTGTGTGTAGGGTTGCAAAGGGGCGAACATTTTCTGGTAAATTTCCGGAAAATTTCCATGGAAAGTTTAGCTGGGGAATTTTGGAAACATTCATGGGAATTAATGGAAATTATGGGAATTTGGATGGGATGTAGTCCTTGGGCTCAAATGCAGTAGTGCTCAATCCGTCTTCAATCAGCTTCAATCTGCTGTAGAATGTTGGATTCTAGAAATGATCTGTGGAGTGGGTTTGGCCTCAATAGCCCTGCAGTAGGCTAAGTAGTAGCCCAAACCACTGACCTGTAGCTCATGCTGCCTTTAATTTACTATGGTTATGGTTATATGCGTGGTAAGCTAACCATCATTGTTTCCAGCCTATCAAGAACAAGTGGGCTATACAATTAACACACATAGGTTAATAGCAATGGGTTATGTATCCCCCCCCACAAAAAAGAAAAAAAAACTAAATGTTGGCAAGTATGCAGTAGCCTATGCTGATTACTGCGTGTGTGCATGTCAAGGATGAATATAGGGAGGACATTCAACTGAAGTTGCATTATATCAGGTTGTTTTAACCAAGATTATGCCTCAAGATGTTTCAACTACATTTAAGATCCCTGTTATAGAATAACAGTATTATAACAAGCAATATTAAAAAATATTCAGTTTATTCCCATTAATTCCTGTTTATTCCCATGGAAAGTTTCCAACTTTGAAAATTCCCAGAATTTTGCAACCCTAGTTGTGTGTTATGTTCAAGATTTTCACTTTCATTCCTTAATCAGTTTTAAAATTATCCTTACCAGTTTCTCCTTGAAGACCATATGTCTGAGCCACTTGAAATCCAGGGGTTTGAAAGCGGAAAAAACAAAAAGCGAGTCTTCATCATATTTCTCGCTTTTCTGGATGGCGCCCTCTGGATAGGTAATCCTAATGGTGGTTTTGGTCCCCACGTCTTTGACATAACCGGTCACTGGGGCTTCATTCAACCTGCCAGCAGAAAAGAAATGGCTCAGGGCGTTTTCACACCCATTGTTATGCTACCTGGCTAGCTAGTGCTATAATGTTACCCAGCATGCCGGTCGGTGGTGTAAATTTGTAAACGTACAATTATTAGTGTTACAAATTGTTTATGTCAAATTGTGTGCTCTGGTGTTTTATCCTGTTGAAGAGAGTTAGTTGTGGGTTATTAATTGTTATAAAGTTACTACCATGACAGAGAAGGGTACGCAGTTAACAGGGGTCCCGTTCTCAAATCACTCGCAGTTTACCTCTGCCAGAGCGCTCTCCCTGGCAATGCACCGGTATTACGGTATATGAAAAATTCATATAATTTGGGAAATGAATACCGGTATACGTTATGAACCGGTATATACCGCCCAGCACAAGTTGAAAGCGTACCGAGACCACCTCATCAAGCAGGTCGTGGTACACTTGTTTGGTCATGTGCACCCCAGTGTGGGGAAACCCAACTCTAGTGCGTTTCAACCGAAGTTAAAGGACAATTCCAGCACAAAATTAACCTAGGGGTTAATAACACATGAACCTTGACAACCGTTCTCTGGGAGATGTTTTCATGCTAATCGAATGTGTCTTGAAACAAGCTAGCGCGAACTGCTGAATAGCTTAATGCTAGGCTTTTGGGGCACTGGTAGAGTAAAAATAAATCGCTATTTCTATACCACTAACAAGGCTCAAAATAGCACCACACTTCCACTGCAGCATAATGAGGGTCCTTACATGTAAACCAAGCATTGAGAACTTTGTAAGTGTACAGACAGTTTATTAAAAAGATAGTTTAGAAAGACATTACCTTCGGGTATACAGGCAGGCGCCATCTTGGGAAAACAGCCACGACCAGTCGAAAAACGAACGCCCTGCTAGAGCTATGTTGCTGGTTACTGGTTGCACGGCGTTCGTGGTTTGACTGGTCGACAAGGTACACGTGTTATTAACCCCTAGGTTCATTTTGCGCCTTTAATGAGGCAGGTGTGAAAGCCCCCTTAGTGAACGAGAAAAGCCCATGGCACAGAAGTTACGGACCTGGGACGTTTTTATTTATACTTCATCAACTACTGAATATGCCCTTTAATACGATGTTCTTTTAAATAGGATATATTAAATGTCACAAATGGTATCGTTTCCATGCTGTTGGTATCAGTTTGCCTTGTACATTATACACAATACTGTTGTTTGGAGGGACAAATTGCTCAGACATTCATATATTTATATATTTTACTATGCCGTCATCTTACCTCACTACGACATCGTAGTCATCTATACGGGGGCCCAGAGACTTGTTGAACAGGACTCCCCCGTTGCCCACAATGATACATCTTTTACAGCTGAGACTGCAGGCCAAGAGGGACAGTTAGCAACACTAAGAAGTGATGATAGATGAAACAGGACTTCCTGTTGATGTGCAGGAGCAGCAATAATTACCTGTCCAGCGCCTTTCCAAGCCCGTAATTCTTCGTGTGAGATAAAATGCTGTCTATGATTCTTTCTGCAGAGGAACAAAAAAGGACAATTATGATTACATAAAAAATGTGACCGACGCTGCACTTCTTACATGAGCGTACTAAATTTTAGTATAAATACATTGGTGGAGCCTTCTTGGCAAGAAATGGGAGACTGGATACATACAACGAATTACAAATTCTCTCCTATCTCGTAATTTGACACTGGAAAATCACCTTGAGTACTCCTTATGGAGCAGTGCGTCAGTTCGGCATCACAGATGTTCGCTGTGAGCTGTCACATCACATTTTCACTACACCATTATCGTGGCCAAAATAATTCACAATAAACGATATCGCAATATCTATAGAAACCTTGAAAAATAAAAAATAATGTTATCAGTCAAATTCATCTTTAACTTTATTTAGCAAAGGATAATCAACACACACTACTCATCGACACCCACACATTCCACTCATTATTTCGGTTGCTGCCCAAACAGCTCAAATCTACTGATACTGGGATAAGGTAAAGGTCATGTTATTTCTTTGCGCGTGGCCTCTGAGACATGCCCGGTCAGAAACACGGCTTCTGATTTGACAACGAGCTAGACCCAACGCATCATGGGATACATCTTGCCCTTTGAAGGCTTCAGCTAAAGGCTAACAACAACACAAATGTCAAACTGAAGACATTCATTGTAGGATTTATTAGTTTTAGTTGTGAATGGGATACGATCGCACTGGAGACCTTGTTGGAAAGCTACAATGGCAACAAAGCAGAGGCAATTTTAATAATAGAATACATGAAAATAAGTGCTTAGAACACAGCGTATTATAGATAGATAAAAAAGTAAATAGTAGTAGTTTGATATTGTATGTGACATCGCCAATAGTGAAAAGGCAACCAGATGAACTGATAAACAATAAAAAAAAATGATGGGGTTTTGAGGGAGGTAGACAAAGTGAGAATGGACAGAAAACAGAAATTATTTAAGAGGCACTGGATTATTTACAGGATATTGTGTGTGTGTGTGTGTGTATATATATATATATATATATATATATATATATATATATATATATATATATATATATATATATATATATATATATATATATATACATACACACCCTTAGAGTGTCCTCATATTAAAATATTTAAGAAAGTCAAAACTGAGATAATTGCTCCTTTAAACAGATTTAGATACTGCCAAGGACTTCAACATACCATGAGAGATATGGCCATCTAGGTGGTCTACGACAGTTGGAGAGAACACCTCTCTCCGTTTATTCAGTCACAGATAAGGAGTGACCAATCAGCCCTCAGAAATACTGGTGATGGGATTATGCAGAGAAAAAAAAAATTGTGTTCTTGAGGAGTAAGTCTGGGAGAAACAGACATACAGCGCTCAGGATGGTATGCGTGTGTATTTAGACACTCTCCCATAAAAGCACTCAGAGAGGAATGCTGTTTTCAAACAAGCACATCCTACTGGTTCAGTGGGCGATTTCGAGCTCGTCTCCCTGCGTGGCCAGCCCCCGTCTGATCGCAGGGTGAGAAACGGGGATGTTTAGCCATAGCACACATTCCTGCCATGTTCTTCGGGGCATTCCGCTACAGTCATGCTTCCAGCATTAGATATTACATATATTTCTCTCTTCACCTGTCCATTTTATGCCTCTAAAACTTGTAATTTATAACCATGATAGCCTAAATGTGCAGATTCCATTATAGTTGTTACCATCTTTGATCCATGTTACATTTGTAGTGATGCGGAAGCACCAAAGGACTGCTTGGGAGTTAATGATGGCAGTTCATCTTTTCTTTATTTATTTACATCCAACATGCAGTGTTTTCCCTGGGTTCGTGGAAGACTTAGGTGCATGTATTTGGCTTGAGGTTTGGAGGTCCTCCCCCAAGAAAATTATACGGTTTTCAATTAAAAAAAAAAAATAAATAAATAAATAAATGCAATTTCACATCATTTTGGACCATAATTATAACTGTTTGTGTACAAAAAGTTGGAAAAGCTAGGGCAAGTAATAAATAACGCTCAAAAAGCTTAAAGACGAAACATGCTAGGGACAGACTACAATCATTAGATCTTAGAAAGGTCATTTAGTTTTGGTGGGGTGGCCCTAAACGTCTTGGGTGCTGTGCCTAAGACTTATAATGGTAGAGAGAACCCTGACACAGAAAAAAAACTAAAATTTCCTGCGTCATACGTTTAAAAAAATTTTTTTTTTTAAATGACATTTTCATTGCTCTCTCTACTTAACTTAATATAACCACCATATTGCACAGTTTGCAAAGAGGGGCCCAAAGAAACAGCCAAAGTGAGAGTAAAGGGAGAGTGAGAACAAGAGAGTTTAGACTGGGGCCTCAAAGCAGTCTGTAAGACATATTGCAGCCCTGTGCACCCTGGCTAACGATCCTAATGATTAACCTGCTGAGGAGAGGCGAGCAGAGCAACAGTCCATTGTTTGGATGTGGTGTCGATGTCTGGCGTCAAGCATCACCCCGAGCAGCATAAACACAAGGCCAAGGACCACACCTGCATCCAAGCGGGTGAAAAGTGAAAAATCACAATGGGCACGACTCTCTTCCAGAGGACGACATGGGAGCTAATTGTTATAAGTACCCGGTGTAAACATTTCAGCAAAGTATGTCTCGTGGTAGAGCCGAAGATGAACGGCTGGAGGTTCAGACATTGGTCCAACATGGAACTCTTGAACTGACAAAAATCTTCACTGCTAGTATAGAGGAAGCTCGGAAGCATCACGTAACACATAAACACAGACACATTGTTGGGAAAAGTGGAGCCTAAACAATATAAAAGAATTAATGCGATAAGAGAGTGGTATTTGTCAGGCCCGCACTTCAGTAGGATATTGAATCAGCATCAAGTGCCAAAAAAATATAATTTGATTACAGTATGACTTCAAAAGGCCATGGATAATTGGATAATCCTGAAATATAGCTGAAGGGACCAAGGTGGCTGTAAAAAGTGATGCAAGTTACAGTTTCAATACGACATCATCTCCACAAAAACAACTTTGCTGTGTTGTGGCAAGGCTCTATGAGAATGAGATTATATTTTACAAATGGTTTATATGAATGTACTCATACACTTGTGCACCTGCTCTTGTCTCATGTTACAAAGAAGATAAAGCTGTGAATTACCGCTCACATCAACAGTGTGATCATGTGACTGAGGCAGCGCTTGTGTAAACATCATGCTCGAATTATGAATATAATTGCGTCAACATAAGCAAAGTACATAAAACATTAGTGCAATCTGCACTCTGCTGAATTAATGTCAATTATCTGTCAAACTGCTGGGAAATATTGTATGAAGGCCTCTTTCGGTTAGCTAAATTCCTTTAGCCAACAATTTCAAAGCATTTTTTTTTTTATTTTCTCCTAGTTTGTCAAACTGAGTGAATAAAATAAAAACCTCTTTTAACTGTATATTAACCTCTGGCTGCTGTACAACATCATGTAAATCATGTTAACTAAATTCACAGACATATGGACTGCAGAACGATATCATTTAGAGAGAACATCATAATATACAGTGAGAATAATATTAACAATTACTCAACCGTTCAGTGGCTGACTGGCATCCTGCAGTGCTGACACGTATGGTTTTCTTTCTCTGAGACCGAAACAACACAGCTTTACTGTTCTCTGCTGTGGTTGAGGTGTGCCAAAGATACCTTCTAGGCAGAATAAAAAGTAAAAATAAACCTGCCGCCCATCACCGCCACTCCGTGTTCCCAATTTGGAATCCTTTGTGGCGTTCTATTCAAGTTCCACACGTATCATCTCTCCACATGAGTAGCACTAAAAGGTAAACCCCACTGCCATCGCAGTCCGTGGAGAAAACAGAAACCAGGTGTAACACTCGCACAGGGAGTGCTCTTTTGATAGTGTGTGTGTGTGTGTGTGTGTGTGTGTGTGTGTGTGTGTGTGTGTGTGTGACAGCGGAGAGCTCGCCAGAGCACAAAAGGTAACATTGACTGTACCTTCTGCTACTAAGTATTGGAAAATATGTGACAGAGCATGTCACTGAAGCCAACTTTAATGTTATCTCTTCAGTTCCCGTGGCATTGTGTACTGGTTTGATATCTGAAGTGCTGAGTGTGTTAAGGTCAGGAACAAGTACAAGCACTGTGTGTGGAAACATTAAAGTCGGGAGTGTTGGGAGACATACGGGTTCCCTGGTCCCAAGCTAGAATTCATCCCGCAAGACAAATGAACATATAGTGTTTCTCTAGAGAAAGTATTGAACTTCAAAATCACACCTGTGTCCAGCTGTGTCACAGCACGATATGTCTTTTCACTTACAGACACCAGCTGCAAAAATCACATTAACCAGGGAACAGCCAAACCTCATTTAAACCATTACATAATGAATGTGCCTATGTGTTTTCCATTGCTCTTTGCTAACAGAAAAGAGTGAGGAGAGATAACTTAACGAAAAGCTTAATGAACCTAAGCATGTTGCCACCCAGGAACCAGATCCAAAATGGAACCAGCTATTGGAACCCATCCCTACCCAGAAGTCAACAAAGCATGGATGATGCAGACTTGCATCGAAAAAAAATCTGCCGTTCAGCCATTGAAAATCAAAAATCAAAATTTTCAATGTGGGACAGCAGGGGATAGCAGCCGTTTTCAATCCCTGCTTGCATTACATTGCAAGCAGTATGTGATTGCTTATCATGATGGCATAATTTTGGCAAATACTAAAGGTGACTAAATGTGCACTGTGATGGATTACCTATCTCACTTTCTCTCAACTCAGAACAACTCAGGAATATATTCTGCCATAGACATCAGCCTTGCAACAATAACAAAACATTCTCCGCAGCTGAACCATCAGAGTGAAACCCTAAAGAGAGTTAAAAAAAAAAAAAAAAAAAGTATTTGGAGAATAACTAGCTTGGTTTCATACATGCACACAATTATATACTGTGCACGCGCGTTTAACTGTCTATGGTTAAAGTTAACTGATGTTATAGAGGTCCGTTAAAACAAGTGCTCTCAGAGCACACGATGGGCTGTTAAGTCATGAAAGCGATGTATGTTTTCTTTGGCAATTCATACTGTTTATCAAAAGTTTGCAGCATATTTTTAAATGCTGGTTTTTCGACCGTGTTTAATGTAGGGCTGAAACGATTCAGCGAGTTACTCGATTAACTCTATTACAAAAATTCCTCGAGGCAAAAACTCCTAAATTCCTATGACGCACACTATACGCGCAGGGATCTGATTGTTCCACACGGACCGTTGTTCAGGAAGCACACCACTAGCGCGTGATACATTTTGAATTTAGTTGGTGCAATGGCGGAGAGTAAAGATGTCCAGAAACGGCAGAGAATGTTTGGGATCATTACATACTAAAAAAGGAAGAGACGTTGACTTTAGCTAGCGCTAGCTGATACTAGCGATTTCTAGTCGGCGACATATTTTGGGCTTCATTTAATAAACATAACCTGTAGTAGTACACAATCGTATGTGTATTGTTTTGATTACAATGTGTGGAATTACTTTACGTTGCCCATTTATGTATATTTATTTCTATTTCTCACCGTTAATCACCGGCGTCTATACAGCCTCAACAGGAGTCGCCATTGTTGTTTGTGTGTGTGTGTGACGTTAAAAACTGTAACTGGGAGTACAACGATCTGGTAAGAGTTCACGAGTAGTAAGTTACGGGTTTGACTGCCGTTCCAGGGCACTTTCACGGGTAGAAGGTTGTGAAAACACGAGTTACGGGTTGCCTGGAACGCAGCATAAGAACACAGTGTTGGCTTCAACACAAACATGTCTACACACCAGATCACGAAGTGTATTGTAGTACTTGTGTTTTTATGGACACCATCCTTGAACACATTGTTTAAGAAATGTGAAGCAGATATCACTAGTGGAAGGTAACAGAATGAACCTTTCTTACCTTGCGTTCTGAATCCAAATGGAGGTAAGTACTTGCTGACTTGAAGTACTGAAGGATTTTTGAAGTTCCGATCAAGAAACATGGGTGCTGTTTTCTTGAACCTGCAATAAGACACAGGAAAGAAACAGAAGGAGGAAGAAAAATGATTTATTTTGCTGTTCATTCCACCACCACACCTTTTCCCCTCTCAAAAGAGAGACCCTGTGGCTTCCCCTAATCCCTGCTTCACCTGTAGCAGTGGGGTTAATGACCTGGGCAAAAGTTTAAGCTGCAAAGTGATAAACTAAATCACTTGTTCCACTGTCGTTAATCTGACAAGAATCCCTACCTCCCCTGCTAAAGCTTCCCAAAACAAGCAAAGGAAGCTAAAAAACTAAGCGGATAATGAAGTCCAAGGGGCAGGGAGTGACACAGAAGGCGGCTGCAGTGCATAACCCATCAACACAACCTCTCCACCCAGGCCTAAATCACAGCTGACACAGTTTTGATACATGTGCTGGGACAATCCACTCATGCCAGAATGCTTTTCCTGAAAATGGGCTAGAAGTAAAAAAATTAAAAAAAGAAGAATAAAATGGGAGTTTTACCCCCATAACAGAGGACATGTTAGACTGCAAGTCATCGTGCACCATTAAAAACAAATTGAGTTTGATATTCAGAAACATGTCTGTGACCAGCGTTTTTAATGCCCCATAAACTGCTACTGCCTGCACTGACTCTTCCTTATCTGGTGTGCCTGTATGAGTGTGTCCTTTTTTCTTTGATTAACTGCAGCTCTAAAATCAAAAGAATCCATTTCCTCTTAGTCACGCCTGTGACCCAAAGTGCTGGGCTACGTGCCACTTCTGCAAGTGTGGCTCCAGGATGAATGTGTGTTTTTATGACCTGCTGTCAAGAGACAGCCGCTTTGGTTGTGTCTCTTTTGGCGTTCTGTGAGACACACACACACACACAGCTAGGCGCCTTGAGAGATCTATTGAGCTGCTGTGTATTATTTTTGTTTATGATAGAAGACAGTTACAGAGATTAGCGGAAACCAGACCACCAGCAACACTATTGCATCTTGCTGAGGGGCTGCTGGTTGGCTGACACACACACACACACACACACACTTCTTTCTCACCAACCATAAATTATGGCTCCCACAGCAGACAGACTACAGTAACTGGAACTAGGAGAGGACACACAAGCTCCACCACACTCCCTTGTTTCTCAGCAGGAATCTTGGATAGCTTACCCCACTGCCATTGGTTCACAAGAGATATGTGGAGCTCTGAGGCGCAATGACCAAACATGGCTGACATTATTGGGAGGCCTTCCGGTTAGCCTAAACCTCTTCCAATCAACCTAATCAGTCTTTGATACAGTCATCCTCCAGCTTTAAAACATGAAGACAGAGAGAGGACAGGCAGTTATGTTTGACACTCTCTCGTCCTCGCATCACCACACACACACACACACACACACACACACACACACACACACACACACACACATACATAGATAGATACATAGATAGAGAGACACAGAGAGATACATAGAGAGAGACAGACACAGAGACAGAGACTTCTGTCCTGCCAAAACAAATGGAGATTCATTAAACCCAGGACTTCTGAGGCCAGAAGGGGCTATAAATAACACAGGACCATTGCAAGTCACTGAGCCCTGACCGACAGTCCGTCACTGACATCCTGACAAAGCGGAGAGACGGGGGGCTGCTTGTTGTTAAATAAAAAGTGAGGGCTCCCAAAACAGCCAACAGGCAGGGACGCATTGTGCTCATTTCCTTTGCTAGGTCCATCTCTCATGGGCAATATTTTCATAACCGTGCCGCTTCAAGTTCACTGCCAACACTTGATTTAGGATTCTAATACAAACAGTTTTGGGTAAAGCGGAGGGGAGTAAAATAAATTGGATTCTGCAGGGCAGGGGGCTCCACAGAAGACAAACATGGAGGAAGCAGGAGATGATTAGAGGGAGAGCCACGAGAGGACCTCACTGCTAGGGGTTAAGTAGGTTTTCTCTAACAGCTGAACTGTAGGCCACACCTATTCAAACAAAATGCTAACAAGGACTTTTAAATTGGTTTGTTTTTGCCTGGTAAACATTCAACACAGACAAACAAGATGTCAATTGGTCGACTCCTTTTTACACAGGACTGCAAGACTGTGTAGGTTCGACTTACACTCCTGCATACAAACACATACGTACACACAAACTTACAAAGAGTGCGGCATTAATTGTGCTCGTTGACCTATGTGTGACTGGGTTGAAGGTGGTAGCAATCAGTGGGCTCCCGCTGGGTATTCTGTGTTGTGCAGAACTTTGATCCGACACGTGCGGCTGATTAGCGGAAGTCATTAAAAGGGAGGACCTGTAACACGTAGCCTCTCAGATGGGCAGAGAGAAGTTTCACGTCTGTCTTGTTAAGCTGCGCTGCAATTTACAGCGGACAGTGCGGCTGATGGTGTTTAGAGTTGGTTTATCAATTCATTTAATATATATACTGTATATATTATTCCATATGGTTTGGATAGCTTTACTTAAACACGTGGAGAGCATTGTATTTTAACAGAATATTGGGGCAGAATATCACACAGGCAGGGAGAGAAAGGATTATGTATAAAAGAGTAAAATAATGCTTTAAAATTAAAAAAGTACAAAAGATTTTTATAATGTACTGGAATTTATTGTTGAACTGGTATACTGTATTTTTCTAAGCTTTGAACGTGACCATCCGTGCATCCTCAGGCAATAGATACATTGGGTTCAATACTTATTCGTGGAAGTGGGTTGGCAAATTTGTTCCATAACTAGCTCAAGTACTGCATTGGAGTGGCTATTGTCCAGCAGTGCGGTAAATTGCCCCTCTATTAGCTTAGCTCGAGAATGCTGCTGGGACAATGCCCTATAGATTGAGCTGAGATGGGCGGCAAATAGAAAAATCAAAAGAGCCACTGACATCAGAACAGGGCCATGGAGGATCGTGTGCACTGTGTGGGCTGGGTACCACGGAGCTTGTGATGAGTCAGGACAGGAAGTTGGGTTGGTGTCATTCACAGAGAAAGCCTGGGAGGCTCTTGGATGCGATAGGAGAAAGATGGGAGATCTTGTACTCGTGCGACAGAGGTTCTTTTGTGTAATAGGGGGATCACAAGGACACAGTCGGGGTTTTGTAGTGGGGGAGAAGATGATAGAAACATGATTGAAAACTGGGGAAGATTGGAGAGCAATGTGGGGGCTTCTCTGTTTCTGACTCAAAACCCTTACGGCCAAGTTGGCCCGAGGGGTGACATCATGCGTCTTGGTATGCCAGTGACAGTTTTAGCTTTTCTCCCGCTGTCATCCAATTAAAAGTGATTTGTTTGTGAAGCTTGTGATTTTGTATGTGAAGTTCTTGAAGCAAGTTCAAATAAAAAAACAAAAACTGTGGAGATGGATCCAATCTCCACAGTTATGTGAAATTCAAAAAAAGGGCAATCCTCACTTAGGATAGATGGCTTTCATCTTGGCTGCTGCGTATCCTGGCTTGCACACTCCGTCGCTGAGGTTGCCATACTTGTTTACCCACTCTGGTGGCCTGTACATTAAAAGAAAAGAGGGAGCGATTAATCAGACACATTGTGATAACTGATTATCAATTACACTGACACATTTCTAAGCCTCAAAAAACCGAGCTTGTCAAACATTCTGCTTGAGAGATATGGAGAAAAAAGAAGAAGAAGAAACGGGTTGGCTTAGGAAGTGGGAGAGCTCAGCAACAGCTCAGCGGATCACCTATGTGTGGCGAGACAAAGCAGCGGGGCCTTGTTCAAATAATCACACTGGCAGTGCTAAAACTAGAACCTCCCGATTACTAGCATGGTCATCAATAACCTTATGTACGCCATGAATCTAGCTCAAATAAACACTCACTGTGTGAGGCCTGAAATCAGAGTTGGCAGGATCTCTCTCTCTCTCTCTCTCTCTCTCCCTCTCTCTCTCTCCCTCTCTCTCCTACAGGTACAAATAAAGTAACCTTAACCTGCTTATATTTCGGTATGCTAGAATGCTGTCCACTTGCAGCTTGGCCTTAATTGGTCTCAAGATGTAAGTGATGT
Source organism: Gymnocephalus cernua (assembly GCA_023631565.1). Classification (NCBI taxonomy): domain Eukaryota; kingdom Metazoa; phylum Chordata; class Actinopteri; order Perciformes; family Percidae; genus Gymnocephalus; species Gymnocephalus cernua. The sequence goes on from CM042436.1 coordinate 14,361,041, forward strand.
AAGAGGGGCCACTTTCCCATCAGACTACCAGCGGGAATAAATGACAACTAATTTCTAGCTTTAAGATGAATTGCACTATTGTACGCATGTGCTCTCATGGAGTAATTAATGACACCGTAGATATAATAAAAGGAGCTGTATTAGATAAACTGAGCCCATGTGAAAACCACCTTAAAGTTTGTGCTGACATATTGCTTACAGTGTGTGTGCAGAGTGCGGACAGACGTGCCCTGTGAGAGCCGGGGGTGGTGATGGGAGCATATGATTATTCCTTGCACGGTAACGGGAGGGTCGTAGAAGGGGGCGTTATCGTGGCAGTTTAGAGCAAGAGTGTCAAACCAATTCAGGGAATTATACATATCTCAATGGACACGCTGACACAATGACAGCTGCGTAATGACTCAATGTAGCACGTTCTCGCCCTGACAAACCACAGCTGCTCTGGTTTAATAAAAAAAAAAAAAAAAAAAAAAAAAAAAAAAAGGGGGGGGGGGGGGGCACCAACTACATCTAAATTCACACAAATCTCTTAATGTATTACTCAGACCGCCAATTCAATCTGCACATTTGTCACCAGGTTTTTCCTCAGGACTCCAATGAGATGCAATGTGTTTATTATATTAAAAAGAAAAGAAAAAAGAATCAAGTGAGGTTAATTGGTCCAAGGTATACATTTTCATGTTTCCCCAATTGATCAACCAGAACCTGCGTGGATATGTATTCAGTGGAACAAGCTGTAAAACATATCTAAACTAATGGAGTCAAAGTCAAACTGGGAATTCAGCTGTTCTAAATATAAAAAGTTAGAAAACACCCCACACAGTACATGGTAGAGAATTGCTAAACATGTTACATTTAATGACAGAAATGTTTACTTGAAGAGATGTACTCACAGTTTTTTGTCCAGCTTCAGCAGAAAGCCCTGCTCATCATACACTGGAAAAGAAAGACAAGAACAGAAATGGAGTACGGAAAGTACGGCATGTGGGAACTTTATATAGCTGGATCATTAGTGCTGTTCATCCAATATATATGATTTCAACTAGCAGCTCATTGGCTGTAGTTGTAAACAACCTGTGCGTCGTTCACAGGGAAAACAAAATGACAAATGTGAAAGAAAAATAAAGCATTAGAATTAAGCATTTGTGACAAACAAGCTAGATTAGGGAGAAGCCAGCCAAAACAATCTGTTCAGCTTAAAAATTAAGTTAGAAAAGAAGTTAGAGATCACCTATGGACAACCAAAGGGGCGGCCAATAGGTGCCTGGTGAAGCGTTAAGGTAGAAGAGAGAGAAGCACAGAGGTAAATATTTATGGAGAAATTTGAATCTTTTTCCTCAATAATGTAATTTAAGTATCCATGTCTTATATTCTATAATACCACTTATAGACTAACAAACAGTTAACGTATTTCAATTTCTGTCAGTAAAATGCTGGAATTAGAGTGACAGAGGACTACGTTTAACATGAGCGTTAGTTGAAAGTAGGAAGAGCGTGGTATTACTCCTGTGGTTGCGGATCTTGTCTTCACAGAGAAGCTGGAGGAGAAAGATAAAGAAACGGACAATGGGAATGCGTGATGGCTGGTTAGGAAAGGATCCAAGCACTGCTTGGGAGAATGGGGACATTGCCAAGGCAGCCAAGATGAGCGAGCGAGCGTGTGCGCGTGTGTGTGTGTGTGTGTGTGTTATATTTCTGTTGAGAAGCATCAAGCAGCCAAAAAGGCTAATTTGAGGCAACAGCTTGGGAGAAATCAAAGCGGCAGGTTCCTACCAGTAAGAGAAATGTTGGTCCGTGGAACCTTACTGTACTGTGTATTGCACCATAACTCCTGCAGACTGCTTCTCTTGCCAACAAATTTGTTACCGAGCCATGACAACAGAGGGCAGTGTTGTATCACACTGCAGCTTCATGACTGAGCAGATGTGCAATTCCTCACAAGTTTCCATGGGTATCAAATTCAGTATTTTATTACTACAGCAACTTGAATTAACTTTGAAAACATATTGCTCTCTCTGTTGGCCAACTTTGACAACCAGATGTGTTACTATTTTGTTTTTTGGAAAAATGGCTAACTTCTAAACCCAAATGTGGCTGCTGAAGTATTGCCAAGTTTTAAAAAAGGTTTTAAATGTCATTTTAAATGGCAGAGGGACAACAAGGATGGGTAGGGGGGGGTTCGATAGGTGGGGCTGCAGATGTACCTGAGCCTACTATTCGTCCCACGGGGATGTCCGTTCCCAACTCTGAAACACAAAATGGTCAGTTAGCCCTGTTTGAGCTCAGTCGGTTATGTCAGAATTTGGCCAACTGGAAATGTTAGAAATTACTGAGTAAGAGAAGGGAGAAGCAGGAGAAGTTAGAATTAAAATTCAGGGATTAAAACCTACTAAATCTCAATCTTAAATGAAAGGTGGAAAGCCCAATGAGGTGGAAAATTAACTGCAGAAAGCCCCCATTGTGTTTTTGAGGTTATCATGGCGGTGGTATATTGAAAGTTGCCTGTGAGAACGGAATGTGGGAAGGAGCACAAACATTTTTGGTGATAAAACACCCAGGATAAATAGGCAGAGTGCCTCTACCTGTAATTCTTTTCACTTCAGCCCCTTTAGTCAGGGCTACAGTTGTCAGGGCTGCATCGCTCTCTGAAAACAAAAGGGGGTTAAGACACTGAAAAAAGATCACTGTAGAGCTGTGGAAGCAACTATAAACCAAGACCAAAGTACTCAGAATCTTTGAAAAATATATACGTTTTCAACATCAGCGTCGGCAGAACAGACTGTGGCAGGTGGCTACGCACAATAACAGATGCACACAAAAGGCAGAAAGAGGCAGAAAGAGACAGAAAGAAACAAAAGCTCACAAAGGTTGAATGCTGATCCTCTAATCTCTACAATTAGCAATAGCAGTGCCATTCATATAGTATAGTAACAATAGACAGAACAATTATAAGAGATTCTCACTCTTTCAGTAAAATGATGTGCTAACTGCAGTGGCTGACCCACAGTGAGCGACTGTGACTTACTCGGAACGTGCTTAAAGCCGTGTTTATTATGCTCGATTAAGAATTTAGCAACTGCTGCACATTTCTATTCTACATCCCTATTCAGATGAATCATTATAATTCTTTTAACGAACAAATAAAAACTGAGGACTTTTAATTAGGAAGAGGGTTAGCTTCAAACAAAAATCCACACAGGTTTTAGAGAGAAAAATATCAACACGTCCCTCTCAATTCTATTAAAACAATCAAGAGCACAGCTGCCATGTTTCATCCCGACGCTGATGATTTCACGGCAAAAACTACAACGCCCTCTTCAAAACAGAACAAGAACAAATGTGCATTGTGACAAAAAGACAGCATCAAATTCTGCAAACAGGGTCCAAAATTAGCCGAATGGCTGGTGAATATTCAAATTTTGCCAGCCACTCAACAGATTACCATTGGGTTTTTTGGCTGGTGAGTAGTGCTGGGCGGTATACCGGTGTATATTTTCGTTATATGAATTTTGAATATACCGGTGTATGTGATTACACAACGTTCGGAACGCTACGCAACAGTTTCAGACGTACCCTTTTCATGTTGCGCTTCTAAACACGCATGATCACGCCTCCAGTCGCAGGGTAAACCGTAGGGCTCTGATGTTAGTTACATTACGATGAAGATGGATAGGACAGACAGTGAAAGTTTCGAAATCAAAGCTGCAGAACTAGTAGAACATGATGACACACAAGAACTTGTGCCAAAAAGAGGAGCCATGTCTGAGGTTTTATAGTTTCAAAATGTTTGCTAACTGTAGGCTACTCGCGCTAACGTTACTCGGCCGTGCTAACGTTAAGACCTATCACCTCAAGCATGCAGCGGAGCAACATAATGAACGCAATAACAATCCACCTACGGTCCCACTACAGACCATCGAGAAAGACGGGTTCAGAGCAATGATTAAAACACTGGAGTCAAAATGTCTTGCCTCGCCAAAATACTTCCGCCAAACCACTAACGTTATTCAAACACCACCCAAGCAGCCTGACAGCGGAGCTACGCCCACTTTTCTACAACAACCTAACGTTATCTGTGGTCAAGGTAGTGTTTAAACAGTAATCTTACAACTATTTTGTTTTAAAAATGAGGCATGTTAAAGTTGTTGGTATGTGTATTTATTTAATGTAAGTTTATTTTACTACTTTGTATTTTGCACAATAAAAAATAGTTTAAATTCTGTAACTGTTTCATGCGGTCTCCTTCATATGTTATATAATGTTGTGGAGCCAAATTTGTTAGCAGTTTGGCTAGTGGTGATGTTGGTGGCTTAATTTTAACACTTAAAATTAAGCCACCAACATCACCGCAGAATTAACACCCTGGGGTGATGTTCCTGTTACAAGCAACAAAGTGAAAGTGACTATGGTGTTGTGAAACTGAATTCAAGAGTTAAGTGTGTTGCAACTGTTGTACACCACATTGACAAAAGTTGAAGATGACATGTCACCCACCACAAGTGTAGGCCAATTTATTTGGAACAGCTTTGTTACTCAAAACACTCTTGTTAAAAGGTGTTGTGTAAAATAGGTTAGACACAAGTCATGACCACATTACATAACAAATCTGAAATCACCATTTACATGTAAAACCACGTTTTCAACTAAGTCTATATAAAAACAAATAAACACTATCCACACTGCACTAAAACAAAAAAAACACAAAAACAAAAATCGGCAAAAGAGTTGGTTGACAAACAACAACATTGGTTTACTGAAGATTCATTATTGACCTACATCATTGACACAAACTTCCATAGGTCAATATATAGGTATATACCACAGTGTGTTGCCCATGTACACTACCGCCCCATATATTTCCAAAATACAAAAACCTGTTATCAAGTGACCAAAATACAAAAACTTGTTATCAAGTGACCAAAACACCATCCTTGGGTCACGCACTAAGTGAATCATACAAGACAACATGTTTTGGTTTCTAAATACATAAACACTTAATAGTGATCTGATTGCACTTTGCACTACAGTACAGAAACCCAGAGATTTGCTTAGAAAAAAAAAAAAAAAGGATTTCTAGTCCCTACTGAGTTAGCCCCAGCTAGCCAACTTAAGCTAACATTAGGTTTGTAGAGATCGTAGGATTTCCCAAATTAAATAAAATAGCTTACCGCACATATAAAGACAAAGCTGCTTTGCTAGCTCAATCGTGTTGTAACTTTTACATCTTCTGAGAAAAACAAAAACAAAGCATGGGTAGATTGTTAGCTACTATGTCCGCGAACTTCACATGTAGGAGGTTTTTTTTTTTTTTTTTTTTTTTAAAACATAGCACCGTGTCACCGACTCACCGGCACAGCTGATGTGATCTAAACATGTCCACTAACTCAAGAGACTAAATTCATTTAATCCGATGAACCACTTTATATAAATGTTGGAGCGCTTCTGCGTGTTCCACGGTGGTTCGTGATTTACTTTCATGAATACATGAAATATTACTCTGGAATGAGTAATATTTTGTATAGATGGGTAGCATGGTGTACTAAACTGCTCTCGGTGTCATGCTGATTTGAGGACGCTCTAAGTGCCTAGTCGACCAATCAGATTCGGAACTACTGGTTGTAGAATTGCCTATATCGCCACTTGAAACAAGCTGGAGGTGACAGAAAGTGTGCTTCATTAACAACATAAGTAACAACTTGTACAGCTGCAAAGTAAAGTGTTGGACTATTGTTGACAATACACAAGTAAAGTGGACAGGGGCCTTTTATCTTCTAGCCTTACAAGTCAAACATCCACTCCAGCTGACAGCAGAATGACAATGGCCACATGAACCTGCTCTGAAACTGACACTCCAAAATAGCTGGCAGGGCAGAGCTGCTGTGGCAAGCCACACACACACGAAAACGGCTTCTCGCTACAACGAGGAAGAGAGATCATCCAGATTTGATCCTCTCAGTGAGACGGCATAGCTAGGCTGAGCAGGGCAGAGGGCACGAGAGCCCATCCACATGCTCCTCTTTCTCCTTTGACCCTCTTTAAGCCAAACATCTGGCACCACAGTAAGGCAGAAAGCCAATATTCCCCACTGCAATCAAAGCTCCTCTTTTTGCTTTGCACTATTGAACCTCAACTCAGGGAGAAATCAGCTCCATTCTTTTTTTGCTCTCTTCAGGGTAGTCGATGAAGTTATTAAAATAAACTGACTGAATATCATTTCAATTCTATGCAGGAGACAGGTTGAAGGTTGAAAGCATTTCACTTCACCGCTTCGGAGTTACGAATGTCGATGCTGAATTTAGGGGGCTTCCACACTTACCTCGTTTGGTCCGGACCTTCGGACTTTTCAGTTTGATCCGAACCAAAACTACAAGTGTGAGAGGTAGTCTCGGTCCGGATCAAACTGAACCATGTTTGTTTATAGTGTGAAAGCATTTTTTGGATGGTTTGGACTTTCGGAACCAAATACAGGAAGCTCTGGCAGACTATCGTCATGTTAAAAGACCGGGGAAGCTCCTTTAAGGAATAGCTCAGTGTGTAGGCTACATGAGAGAGTGTGTGTGAGACGGTGAATGCGCTCAGAGCAGCACTTGTTAAGTGGTTGTAAATGTCTGAATAAATGCTCCAGAAAGACCGTTCCCGTGTCTTGCTTCTCAACAACACAACAAAACAAAAAGAGCCGCGGCAGTAGGGGAGAGCAGCAGTCAGTTGGAAAAACTGGATACGAGAGCACGGGGAAGCCCGTCAAACTAATCAATTATAAGTATCTGGAGACGCAACTCACGTATGTGATGACGCCAGGATGTAGTTTTGTCACGTATAGATCATTAGTGTGCTTGCATAAAGCAGTGTGAAACCAAAACATACCGGATCAAATGCAAAAAGATGAACCGTGGTCCGGACTTTCAGGTGTGAAAGCCCCCTTAGACAAAATGGAAGGTGTCACAACAGAAAACGCGAGCCTTGTTACACAGAGACCTTGGCCACAGTTTGAGAAATGGCTTGCTGAGATATGGATCACAGCCCAGGTCATCTGTTGATCAGGCGTTGGGTCAGTGATGCAACACACAAAAAAAGAGGAAGGTTTTTATTTTAGCAATTTTGAAGAGATTTTTTAGATTAGATCATTAGTTCCGCAAAAACCAGCTATGTGCGAAAATGAAGAAAGTAGTCTGTATAAACTATATCATCACAGTATATTGAAAGTTACCGTGATATTTTGACTCATTTATGTCAGGCAGTTTGCCACGGCAACCACAATGTGGACATACTGCAACAGTACATCAAATACTAGAATACTAGGTAGAGGAGTAGAGCAAGTTCAACAAGACGGATGCTTTGAAATGCCAAGGATGACAGAAACTAAGTTGCGGTGTGTGGAGAACTTGACGTCAGCCGTGTCAGGGCAACCATGGTGTATACATCATTTCCCTCCATCAAAACTGGACCAGTTTCTCACTGAAAGACTTCTCTATATTGAAGCAAACATCAGCAATGACTCATCACATTTAAAGCTTACTCAGTGCTAGTCAATAGCCCTTTCACACAGTAACATTGTGAAATTCTTCTGATCTGATTAGACAATTTGTTCCTGTTGACTTTTACACAATCAGTTCTCTCACAGAGATTACTTCTTTTTTGCAGTATAGTGTTCATCTCCAACACGCACACACAGATCTTTAGACATCATCATCACATTTGAGCCAAGGAGGAATTTACAGAAAGATTCCTGGGCTCTGTGTAGGCAAATTGTCAGAGCTTGACGTCACCATGTAATAGTTTCGGAACATTTAAGGTGTGAGATACACGTCTAAATGATGTTGTCCCCCTCTCCCTGTGTAAGAAAGAATAAAAAGCCCCAAGAAGAACCTTTGAAATGAAAAATACTGACATTTGTACTGTTTTCTGTGCCTGGCTCCCTGAGAATGTTTTCCTAGAAAATATACTCTGTAGGGGGCACAGGCAAAACAAGTTTAAAATTGAGAAATCTTCTAGCCCCCTCTGCTGGATTTTAACATCTGTTTCAGGGTGCCCACACAGTGTGACATACCAATGGTACGTTTAAGTGGAAAGTGGAAGACGTGCCTTCACAATGTGCAAATAAGGGTATTGCAAAACTGAATTTTCAGTTCAAGGAATGGTTTCATCATCTAAGCGTGGAAATCTTAAAATGCCATTTACTCCTGTCTAGATGAGAGAAAATGAGTATGCCGTTTAAGACTTCTTCTTCATCTTTTTGGTTAACACATAAGTATTCTTACTGAATGGTAGAGGGCTGTCAGTAGATTTCCATCTGTGAGACAACCTGAACAGACTACTTTTTAAAATCGCAGAGATGAAGCAACTAACACTGCCAGTACAAGGAAATCTGATTAAGTTCTTCCCCACCACGTCCGGTGCTCTGGTGAAGTGAGTAAAAAACTAATTTAGAGACAAGACCGGTTTGGAGACACCGACACACAGCCTGACATGCTAATGGTTCAGCAGAGAGACTGCAGAATAAAACTCAAAGAAACAGATTGAAAAAGACAGATGGTTAAACTGGCAGTCAGCACACAGAGGCAACAGTGTACAGTGTTGAATACATTTGCTCAATAACGAGTAGGTTTCAAGAGTACTGTGACAGATGGATGATCAGGTGATTATTGAAATTATACAAAACAGTCGGACTGAAGATGTCACTTACGAGGCTTCAGGCCCCATAGATGTAGCTTCCGGGAAGAGTAGTAAATAAATCCCAGGACCATTATGGTGCACAGGAAGAACAGCAGCCGCTTGTGTGAGGGCGTCATGGTCTTCAGTCATTCACATGGCACACCATCCAGGTCATCACCTGAAATGACATGAGGGTATAGTCAGGGACATAGCAGTTATACAACCCGCAAGAGAAACTCATCTGTCTGCAGCAGGGAAAGCAAATTGACAAAACCAGCAAGGCGATAACATACAGTAAGAGCAAAGAAAAACACACAGGGAGGGATTGTTGAAAGAACTAGAGGTGGAGTCTAAATGGAAGACAGGTTGGAGATGCAAGGATGATCAAGAAAGGTATGTAAAAAAAAAAGAAATCAGAAAATATAAATGTAGGTAAATGGGATGAAAGATAGTTTTATAAAGATTGTTTTTGGTATGACTCCAACAAGGTTGAATCTGAAATATCTTCCCTTTGGGTATATACTGTATACACTATCCTTCTCTCTTAAAGACTATTCAATCATGTTTAGAGGAAGGCAATAAAAGCAAAAACAGAATATAATTATAACAGTAGCAGTTTTTTTTTTATCTTGATAAACTTGATCAGTAGGGGAAGCAGTGCGTTTCTGTGATCATGTTTAATTTTTTTAGTGGGGAGGCTGGCTTTCAGTGGTCGAAAGCATCCATTAAAAATGGCAGTCTCCAAATGTTCTCAGTAGATGACAGGAAACCACATCCTCATCCTGCAGAAAGCATGGCAGTTACAAGATAAAAGGGGTCAAAGTTACCATATCATTGTTGTTGATTCAGTTAACGGTGACACAAAAATCACTGCCACATTCAATCAAAGACAGTATATAAAATGGACCGAGTGACTCCGCTGTTTGACGGAGACAAGTGTAGTCTATTAGAAGCACTTTTCCGGTGATGGTTGAGCGTTACTGCGCAGCTGCAAACTGAGCTTGCCGCCGTAGATGTGACGTGAGCAACGTCTCTGAACGTTGTAAGTCTTCTGGTAGCTGTGCCAAGAGAAATCTCAATCATTCCCAATCTTGCAGAGACGGAGAGTGTAGGTATATATGTAAGGAGATAACATAGGCACACAGGCTAATTATTGCTAACTAAAATGCTAGTTAACATTAGTAATTAAACTAAACAGCTAATGTAAGTCGAAACTGCCTGCGAGCTTCTCCTGTACTGTACGGTAATTCCTCTACTATGCGACAGTAAGTTGCGTGGTTATGACACAATCGTTAGCCTATTTTTATAAAAACGTCTGCTACGGAGCCATAACGTGAGGTACAAGGTAATGGAGCCTTTTATACATTGTAATGTTTCTTTATAAATAAACAATGGACAAATAAAGTCTTTAAACGCTTCAGATGTAAAGTTATTGGCTGTCAAAGTGACGCCAAAATGAATGGCAGTCAATGGAATGCTAACGGGGGGTGATGGTTTGGGTAGTATAAAATGGCGCCATCGCGGCTTCGCTCTGAGGCGGCAGGCTTGCCCGCTTGCATTCAATTAATCTCACTTCTCAGTTCACCTGCTTCAGGCAAAAAATATCTAGTTCCAGATTATGCACATATTGAACCAGCAAAACAAGTTGCACTACATGCCATGGCCTGACAGAAGACAAGACAACCCATTATTCATCTGTGTGTCTGTGTGGGCTGGCTTCTGTTCTGAACATACTCTGTGAATTAGCTTGAGTCCTCTACCGTCTTAGGAACTGTAACCTAGCAGCGTGCAATTGCTTTCAACCCCAGATATGCTTTTATCTTATCTGGAGTCAACATCTTTCATTAAAAAACCAGACCCGATGGGAACACAAAATGCTGGACAGAATTTCTCAGATGACATATTTCAGCATTTACCACAAAGGAATTCTATCTCATTGGGGCTGGAGTCTGACACGCAAGACAACAAAGTGCAGTCATATTCTTCTGCACAGAATTCCTGCAGACAAAGCAGAAAAAAAATGTAATTGCACCCAACCCAAGTCATCCAAGAATAATTTGCAAGCAACAATTGGGTGGCAGTTAAAATATGATCGACTAAATCAGAGCTGCAAAGAGTAATCGATAAATCAGTTTGAGTAATTTTTAGGAGAAAAAAAAAGTAAAAATTCTCTGATTCCAGCTTCTGGATGTCAATATTTTGGAGTTTTGGACAAAACAAGACATTTGAGGTAGTCATCTTGGACTTTGGGAAACACTGTATTTCCATCTGGGGTATCTTTGTGTCATCCTTAGTACTGCTAGAGGCACATAAATAGCACATTGAGTAGTGTGAGCAGAGTTGAGCTCAGAGAATACCTCTGCAAAACCATGCATTTCAAATGAGCGGTTCATGCTGTCCACCAGGTTAAAAATGCAACTTGTTAACTCTATTTATCCCCTCACATAAACTGCAACCTGTTAATACTATATGACTTATCTTACATACAATAGCCTACAATTTACCAACCAATTATTCTAAAAAGGTTAACTGAAGCTAACTGACAAAGTGCCAGCCGGTCAGATTGATCATTATTTTTTACTTGGCTTGGAAAACAGATAAAATGAAAAATAGACACCTGTGGAATACATTCTACAGTATTTTCTGTGTAGTACAATACAGCTATAAGACCAGTTGCAACTCCTGGGAGTCAAGTCAAAACACAGGGTTCCATTTCCAGATATTGCATTTCTAGAACAACTAACGTTACTTAAGTTGCGACAGAACATTGTCCAACATTAACGTCACAAAACGAAATGGAAATAAGAAAAAAATATATTTATCTAAGAACAGAAAAAGAGCAAATAATGTAGCTAGCTAGTTAAGCAGCAGAAAAATGCTAAACTACGACCCTCGGCAATATATCCCACAGTTTTGGTTTTAACTCACCACATTAGTGGTTGTGACGGGTTTCAGTCGCCAGTTCTTATGCATAGTTGCAAAAGCAATATATATTTCAGGCCATGTCGAAGGTCTTAGTTACTTAGTGTAACTAGCTAGTTAACCAATTTTGCTACGCGTTAAGTTTATGGCAAAACGAAGTTCAGCAGCTAGCTAGCTAGCAAGACAAACCAAACATAACGGAACTCTGAGGTGCCATAATTCAACGCTTTAACTTCAACGTTACCTCAAGTCTCTCCAGTTACAACGTATAACGTTACTTAAAGGTTACCTGAGGGTTTATCTTACTTTGAAACGTTCAGTTTACGCTGAAGTTGTAATACGGACATAACCAGATATTTACAAACAGGTACGTTAACTGTAGAAAAGACGACAGCGAATATCAAGCGGCTAATGTCAACCGTTAGCTTAGCCAGTCACTACGCTAACAACGCTACGTTGGCATAGTGGAGAGTTCGCCTTGATCCAGTCGGCAGGCCCGCAGCGTTACCAACAAATGTTCTGGCCAGACAAGCTTAGCGGTAGCCTACAGCACCGAGCGCAATCCGTGGCCGAAACAGACCACACATGTGGGATAAATAACAATATGTTTAAACACCAGAGTGTGTCCAAGTCTGACAAGAGAACAATGATTGCTATAGAAATCCGGCGGAGGTTAGAACCATGGACTCCCGGTTTGCCAAAATTAACCACCACCATCATTGTCGACTGAAACACGGCGTAGCAACGTTTCATTGTCATCTCCAATTGATTGGGCTAATTATAGACATCACCTTTGTTCATTTTCTTCTTGAGTCCTCGGTTCAGAAACAATCCCAGCCTTAGTTGAAATAATGGATCGGTCGATAAAAGAACCGTGTTCTCCCTCCTCTCCAAGCCATCGTGATAAAATTTGGGAAAGTGCTCTGGAAGCACAAGACCAGACCAGTCTGACTGCGTGTTTCCCTTCTGTCTCACCAGCTCCAGGTTCACATCAAGACTGACAGAAGGAAACGCTCACCCTCCATCAACACTGTCATCAGCAGTGGTACGGCCGCAGTCGAAGGTAACGGTACCGCTACTAGTGTAGCCTACAGCAACACAGTTTGTCAGCAGCAGTCACATGGGGTATCCCCCTGAATGATGATGCTCCCTCCTGATTTAACAGAGCTTCAATGAATACACCTTTTCATCTGATTCTTCACGTGGTGTTTCATCAACCCACGTCATCTAATAAACATTGCAATCTAGTTAGCCTGGTTTCTCTGGCTCAGCAGCAACGTACTGCACGCTAACACGAGCTGGTCGAACTACAGATAAGTCATATGCTTTTATTGATGGTTGAATTTTCTGAAATCCTCAAAGGCCTTTAAATCAACCAGTGGTGAAATGTCACTATGTACATTTACAAAAATACGGTAGGCCTACTAAGTAGGCTACAAATGTGAGCTACTTGTAGTCTTTTAGAGGACTACAAATAATCATTACAGTGTAAGCTGATACTTTCCAGGAGGATAATGTTTTTATCCACAAGCCATACGCTGTTTGTCACAGCCTGTAATTTGGACTGTTGTTGAGTGTATTTAAATAGCTTGTATCCAAGGAGGTGGTTTCTACAGTTTCGGTCATCATGAAGTCAGAGACTGGGGCAGTGGTGGCCTAAAGGTTGAAGAAGTTCAATCCCCAGACTGACAGGATAAAATCTGGGTGGGGAAAAGTGAAAGAGCAGCGCTTGTCCCTCCCTCATTATCACCACTGAGATGCCCTTGAGCAAGGCCCTTAACCCCAACGGCTCCAGTGGAGCTGCTCAGTGGCCAGCAGATCAGACTGTGGTTGGACTGGGCAGCTTCCAGGTATGAATGCGGAATTGTGGGAATGTGACAGGCTGTCGTTGCAAATGAGAATTTGTTCTCAATCGACTTACCTGGATAAATAAAGGTTAAATAAAAATAAAAACCCAGGTATAGTCAAACACAATCACTGCTGAATACTGAGAATTCTAAGAATATAAGTAGGGCTGAGCGATATGGAGAAAATCTGATATTCTTGACCAAATACATTGATTTTAATATTACAACAATGTTGTAAGGTTGACAACTGGTGCTCTAACGGAATATATAACTAGATTTTAGATTTAAATAAAAAAAAAAAAAAATCATCAATAATGTGGACATAATGGCTAAGTGGTTAAAGCTACATTGCGTAAGAATTTCTCCCATCTAGCAGTGAAATTGTATATGACAACCAACTGAATATTACTTTCTAGCCCCTCCCATTCTGAGCGTATTTTAACTCCTACGGTGGCCGAACCCAAAATTAGCTTAGTATCTCCATCGTTTACACGCAACTGTTCTAGCCTCTCCAATATTAACTTTGGTCCTGTTGCTTTGCCTGTCGCGTTGTCGTTTTAATTCTCTTTTTTGCTTCCTTGGCGTTACATGTCCTCGAGAATAGGCATGATCCTCCATCTTCAACAGGCTTTCAAATCTGCCAGCAGTCACGAGTAATCTCCCTTTCCCCCTCGCTTTCGTCACGGTGCCACTGAGTGTAAAAGCGCGAAAGGCGGAGGTATGTCGCTCTTTGGCTAATGTATTTTAAAGATGGAGGCGAAACATGGCGGCCGTCATTCAAGTGACACGCTCGTATGTATTCTTAATAATTCTGAATGGCAGATTCTACGCTTACGAGAATACTTTGATTAGTTGGTGGCAGACACATGAATGAGCACCTATTTGTGAAAGAACAAAGGGTTTTTTGCTAAGAATCAACTCAAAAAATTACACAATGTAGGTTTAAAGGCAAATGATAGAACAGCTAAAACAGTCTGGGAAGTTACATCACTTTACCATAATGCAGATTTAAGCCATATTACGATATCCAAAATCTAAGACAATATCTAAGTATATAAGTACTGATTTTAATATGTGAATGACTTATAGTCTGCTCTGATAAGATGCAGCACACCTTGTATGTCATCCTCAAGCCCAGTTGGGACCTACAGTATCATGCGGCAGATTGTTGTATGGCAGCAGATCCATAGTCCTGTTCGTCATACCTGCTCGGGTTACTCTGCTAATTCAGTTTTCCTCTCGGATCTTACGGTTTTATTTGTGCCCCGACATTCACAAGGCTTTGTATCCTACATAAGCAGTTGTTAGGCTCAGAGCCAAGGTACGAGAGGGTGTGTGGGGGAGAGCAGTCTTCCATTTTTGTCTTGCAAAGAGTATGTGGCAGAGTAGCATACCGATCTATGAATATTAAATCAAGCAGGATATACAATCTGCTCACCCACTGTTCTCCATCTGGGGTCAGGACATTAGCAGGATCCTGGAGAATAAAATACATGCACAAACAAACTCTGAGATATACACACAGACACACAAACCTATTGAAGTTTTTCCAGGATCATAGGCTTTTCATTTTTTTTCGAAGCTGGCGTGGGACTCCTGGTGAGTTGGCAAGACCTCATGGCCTTTGGCACACAGATCAATTGTTTACCTCACACTTAGAAGAGGAAATGATTAATGTTTACAGAAAATAATGCAAGGAGCCGAAATTTTCCATTCCCTAACCACTGTTATTTGTTGGTCTCCCAGTAAAGAGCTGTATCCCTGAAGGGAAAAGCACTGATTTTCTTTTTACACTTCCCCAGATCGTAATGCATTCACTTCACTGTACATCCTAAGTCTAGTAGTAGTCTAGTAGCCAAGATGAAGTCACATCCAAATTAATTTGATCTCTCTGGGTTTGAAACATGACTCAATCATTTTACGGTGGTTTTCCCGCTTTCCATTTCGTCATGCCCCATTCATCTAATTATTATCGTACTGGCAAATTACAAACAAGTGAGTGGCTTGAGTGGCAAGTCTGTCATGATAACAGAAACGCATGCTCCAACAAAAATGAAAGACTTCATCCAGTGTGGTTTGTGGAATCAGTGCCACCAGGAGCGATACCATCAGGTTCATCGCTGGAATTGGCATTTCATCTTCGAGTGTAGTCAGACGGTTCCCGCTGCGCCAAAGCTTCCACTTAAGCCCACTCCAGGAGCTTAAATGTACAATAAATCAGCGGGTGTTGGAAACAAGTGAAACAATGTTTAGGAAAATGTAATGCCTTTCATGTGCTTGTATTAACCCTCCTGTTGTCCTTGGGTCACATTTGACCCATTTTTAAAAACCTATATCAGAAAGTTTTCTTTCAACCAAATTGTCAAAAAAAATAATTACTTGGATGGTTCCATACAACGCTCTTCACAAGTAAAATAAATGATCAATTCACTACTTTCATTGAATTTGGGTTTTTTATTCAATTTCATATCATTTGAAAAAAATAAACAATAAAAGAACATTGAAAAAAGTGACAAAAATGTCAGAAAAAGATTCAAAAACGTGGGGGAAAAAAACAACAAAAACGCCAAAGCACAGAAGAAAATCGACAAAAACTTTGGAAATAGTGATAAAAAAATTGGGAAAAAAGTGACAAAAAAATTGAGAAAAGTGACAAAAACGACCAAAACATTGAAAAAAGTTTGTATTTTAAATTTTGACCCAGAAAAACAGAAAGTTGCCTGGTCAACGGGAAGACAACACAAGGGTTAATTGTGACAATTTCTGTCCTTCAAGCTCTAATAATACTGTGTAGTTTACCTGTAAGTGCTAGTACTGGGAGACAACAGGAGAAAGTAAGCTCACAAGATATTGTAAACCCCTTGATAAAATCTGCGCCTACAGTCACCTGTTACCCCTACAATCCACAAGATTGCGTAAATAATCCCTCTTTAATGGAACTTAATCTGCATTTTCACCTCTTTCAACCTCTGTTGCAAGCTACATCACATTATCTTACTTAGCATGCAGACAAATTCCATAACAAGTGTATTCATTACCAATACAGTATGTCAAGAATGTACTCACTGCTGACCATAATAACCGACATCTTTAAACAGACTACTTTAATGTTTGATCATTCAATCTGAGTGAAAGTCCTACATGAGTAGAGCCAGACGTTACTGTGGCAAAGTAAATAATTGATCGTTGTCGCCTGAATCATAGATGAAGTATTGGCAGCAGTGCTGCTTATACAAGTGCTATTGGGAAACTGATATATCCTGAACATACAGCCTACAAGGGCAGCACTTTCACTTCTCATTTGTTCTATATATTTATTGTTCTAGGCACCATCTTGACTACAGCCTTTTATTTAGCAAAAGACACACTTAGACATGTAAAGATAATTGTCACTCTTCTTCCATTTGAAGGAACAAAAGTCCTATCTATCAACACAGTCACTTATTATTTTCATACTAGTGATCAACATGTCCAGAAATATGGACTGTTTTATCACAACTGTAATGGAACTGACTAGTAAGTTATTATACAACCCCAAATCAGAAAAAGTTGGGACAGTAATTTCATTTGTAAATATACATCCTTTCCTGTCATTCAGACCTGCAACACATTCCAAAAAAGGTTGGGACAGGAGCAATTTAGGGTTAGTAATCAGGTAAATTGGTTAAATAATGATGTGATTTGAAACAGGTGATGTCAACATGTGATTGTAATTATGATTTGGTACAAAAGTAGCATCCAAGAAAGGTCTAGTCCTTTAGGAGCAACGATGGGCCGAGGATCGCCAGTTTGCCAACAAATACGTGAGCAAATTATTATAATGTTTAAGAACAATGTTCCTCAAAGGAAGACATTTGCTTATTTCACCTTCAACAGTGCATAACATAATTAAAAGATTCAAGGTATGAGGAGGAATTTCAGTGCGTAAAGGACAAGGGCGCAAGCCTAAGCTGAACAACCGTGATCTCCGATCCCTCAGGCGGCACTGCATCAAGAATCGTCATTCATCTATAAGCGATATCACCACATGGGCTCAGGACTACTTTGGCAAACCTTTGTCAAGTACCACAATACGTAGTTACAGCCACAAATGCCAGTTAAAACTGTACTGTGCCAAAAGGAAGCCCTATGTTAACAGTGTCCAGAAGCGCCATCAACTTCTCTGGGCTCGGAGGCATCTGGGATGGACCATCACACAGTGGAAACGTGTACTGTGGTCAGATGAATCAATATTTCAGGTATTTCTTGGGAGAAATGGACGCTGTGTGCTCCGGACCAAAGAAGAAAAGGATCACCCAGACTGTTACCAGCAACAAGTCCAAAAGCCAGGGTCTGTCATAGTATGGGGTTGTGTCAGTGCCCTTGGCAAAGGTAAATTGCAATTCTGTGATGGCACCATTAATGCTGAAAAGTACATAGAGATTTTATTACAAAGTCCTGGCTGTGGAGGAAGAGGATACGGGTACTTGACTGGCCTGCCTGCAGTCCCGACCTGTCTCCAATAGAGAATGTGTGGCGAAGACCTCGTACTGTTGCCCACCTTAAGACTTGTTTGCAGCGAGAATGGGACAAAATTACACCTGAAACACTTCATCACTTGGTGTCTTCATTCCCTAAACGTCTTTTAAGTGTTGTGAAAAGGAATGGCAACATTACAAAGTGGTAAATGCTTTACTGTTCCAACTTTTTTTTAAATGTGTTGCAAGAACCAAAATAGGAACAATAAAAATCATGAGGAACACATTAAATTATGTGCTGTTGTATTGACTGCAATGAAATACAAGTCAAAGTACATTGAGAAATCACTACTTTCTTTTCGTTTTCCATACTGTCCCAACTTTTTCTGATTTGGGGTTGTATATATTAAGTAACTGCAAATTAAGTTAATTTAGACACAGATATTGTTGGGAAATACGCATACCGGTATTTGCTTTCTTGCCAAAAGTAATAAAAAGAAAAGATTTACATCACTCTAATGTCTGTATGCTAAATATGAAGCTAGAGCTGAGCTAGCGTATGAGGTGGTTAGCTTTGCTTAGCATCAACACTGGAAGCAGGAGAAAACAGCTAACCTGGTTCTGTAAAATGTAAAAATGTAGTATAGTGCAGTATAACCATAACTTCATGTTTATAGATGTTGGTTTTGTAAAGCTTAAAGCAACACTATGTAACTTTTCCTTACAGGTTGTCTCACTGGAACTACAGCTCGCAGTTCAGCTGGTCCCGCAAGCTGTAGTTTCAATGAGACAACCTGTAGGGGGGGGCAAAGCAGGAAAAGTTACATAGTGTTGCTTTAAACAAACCATATATTAAATAAATCAAGATACATAAACAAAGAACAATCAAATAAACAATGCAAAATTCCTCATATTCCTAAAAGAAATCAAGAACACCTTAAAAATGATTTAAATGAAATTGACTGGGCCTCCAAAATTGATAAAGAAAGCTGTGTACATACATGCAACAATATTATAACTGCTATAAAGAATAAAATTGATAAACATACACAGCTCAAACATAGAAAATCAAATAAAAAGAGGCTCCCGTGGTTTAATGAATCCCTTTGGAATACAATGAAACAGAGAGATAAAGCTCTCAAGGTTTCTCTTAAAACTAAATTAACCACTGATTATTACATTTATAAATCTCTGAGAAATAACTTAATCAAAGAGGCAAAAGGTAATTGTAAAAATCTGTGGAGAAGCATGGACAAACTAATGGGAAGGAAAAAAATAAATCAGGAGCATTTACAGCTCAAAATCAATGGAATTGTTCAAAATGAGGGCTCTATTCTGGCTAAACATTACAATGATTATTTCTTGGATTGTGTATTAGACCTGGCGGAGACTTTCCCTGAAGTGAACTGCTGCGGAGATGATCATGGGGATGGTGATGCGTCTTACTGTAGGTTGCAGAATATAGATGAAGACAAAATTTCCAAAATAATATCAAATTTAAAAAATAGTAAAGCAAAGGATATATTCGGACTTGATACATCACTTTTAAAAGAAGAGAAAACTATTCTAACTCCTGCACTAACAATAGCTGTGAATCAATCTATAAATAAAAACCATTTTCCTTTGGCGTTAAAAAAAGCAGTAGTCAAGCCGATTTTCAAGTCAGGAGACAAGCTCTGTGTGTCAAACTATCGACCTATTAGCATTCTACCAGCCATCTCTAAGATCTTTGAGAAGGTGGTGGCAGAACAGCTAGTAGAGCATCTCGACCACACTAATGCATTACATTCCTGCCAGTTTGGGTTCAGGAAACGATACTCCACAGAGTCTGCGTGCTGCTACCTACTAGAAGACATCAAATTCAGTTTTGATGGTGGAGGTGTGGTAGGGGCGGTCTTTCTGGACTTGAAAAAGGCCTTCGATACAGTTAATCACAAGCTTCTCATCAGCAAACTATCTGATTTTTCTCTTGACACAAATACAATAGCATGGATTCAATCTTACCTTAAAGGGATACTTCACCGATTTAGCATTCAGCTTTGTATCAGTAGAAACCCGGTAGTATTTCTGAATGACCGTGCGTCCCTCCCTCATATCCCCCTGAGACGGGAAATATCTGCATTGGGGGGTCCGGAAAAAATCTTCCGATGACGCAAAATGACGATTTTTGCGTCATCGGAAGATTTTTTGGCCAGAGCAAAAGACTACAACCAGTAGTAGGACCTACTTCCGCATGTTTTAAACCCGCCCATCGCCCGAAGCTAGCCGATCTCGGCCGGAAAAAAACGAAATGTCAGCCATCTTGAATCCTCGCTAAACAGGGCTCTGCTCTATCTTCTCAGCAGCAAACATTTACAACAATTATGTGCATTCAAACTACCGCACGTGTACCACCGGGATACATCGCTACACAGCAGAGAATATGCAGGAAACGTTATTACAGACGGAATAATCGGCCCACTACGAAAGCTTCGCCTGCACCGAGACCAGCACGGGGACGGGCGGACTCGCTCGTAGCCGGGTAGGACACATCCTCGTCGGCTAGGTGGGAAGCTAGCGCTAGCCGGGGATAAGGCACATCCAGAGCGAGCTAACGCTAGCCGGCTACCTGTCCCATCAATCCTGCTTGCAAGTGTCCGTTCATTTAACAACAAACTGGACTACATCCAACTTCAACGATGCTCCCAACGCGAGTTCAGAGACTGTGTTTTTTGCTCAACAGTGAACCAGACTGTCCAGCTACCAGGACTGCTAGCCCTCCGACAATCCGAGCTTCTTTTACTGTCTATGGCTCTCTCTCATGGATGTATTAAGAGAACTTCTCAGCAGCAAACTTTTACAACAATTATGTGCATTCAAACTACCGCACGTGTACCACCGGGATACATCGCTACACAGCAGAGAATATGCAGGAAACGTTATTACAGACGGAATAATCGGCCCACTACGAAAGCTTCGCCTGCACCGAGACCAGCACGGGGACGGGCGGACTCGCTCGTAGCCGGGTAGGGCACATCCTCGTCGGCTAGGTGGGAAGCTAGCGCTAGCCGGGGGAAAGGCACATCCAGAGCGAGCTAACGCTAGCCGGCTACCTGTCCCATCAATCCTGCTTGCAAGTGTCCGTTCATTTAACAACAAACTGGACTACATCCAACTTCAACGATGCTCCCAACGCGAGTTCAGAGACTGCTGTGTTTTTTCTCCTTTCGTGGAAAACATGGCTGAACAACAGTGAACCGGACTATCCAGCTACCAGGCCTGCTAGCCTTCCGACAATCCGAGCTAGAGATGCTCTGTATGAAGGTGAGCTGTGTTAACACGGACTGGTGCAGAAATGGGGTGATTTGTATCCAACTAACTGCTAACCGCTGGAGTTTGTGACTGTTACATGGCGACCATTCGACATCCCACGCTAATTCACGGCTGTGTTTATACTCGGTGTTTACAGCCCACCAAGCCTAATGCTGGTATGCTTAGCTGAACTTTACGGAGCCTATAATGTGTGTGTGCACGGTAAATGTAGCCTGTTTCGTATGTCGTTATTATATAATATAGTTTTTATATATTTTAAATGTGTATTTATATATTTTAAATTGACTCGAGCCACGGTGAAACGTTGTTTTGTGTATATGGTTGAAATAACAATAAAACACATTGAGTTGAGTCGAATGCCTCACTGTCTGTCTGTCAAGCGGTAGGCGTGGCTTGGGAGTGGACTCAAAGCAGCGAAGCGAAGTGCATTCTGGGATTTGGTGTCTTTCATCCATATGAGCCAAAAACACATTTTCTGGCTTTTCTCGGCCTAGAAGGCACCAATTAAATTTTTTTTTTCACATTTCTGCTACATAGGTGACCCAATTTAAAGATATATTAGGCTTTCCAGCGGTGAAATATCCCTTTAATGACAGACAACAATGTGTTGTGGTTGACAATAAAAAATCACCATTAAGACCTTACAGCATGGGAGTGCCACAAGGTTCCATTCTGGGCCCCCTGCTTTTTACTCTTTACATAAATGACCTACCAACTGTGTGTAGGAGTAAAATTATTATGTATGCTGATGATACTGTGCTATATGCACATGGTAAAACTGCGGAAGAAGTCGCTCAAAAACTGATGAGATGAAGAAAGTTTCTTTGTGGCTGAAAAACTCATGCCTCACTCTAAATCTAGATAAGACTGTTTCAATGTTTTTCACAAATCGTTTTAAAATACAAATGTACCCTAATATTTTAATTGATGGACAAATCATTTCAAATCAAGAACAGGTCAAATATTTAGGTGTCATATTGGAACCAAATTTAGGCTTTAAAAAGCATATAAAAAAGTTATCAAATACAATAAAAATTAATATGGCACAGTTCAGATACATTCGAAATTCCCTTACAATCGAGGCCTCAGGAGCATATCTAAATGCAATGATTGTTCCTCATTTTCGATATTGTATGACAAGTTGGTCACAGGCTACTAAAACTGCCCTCAAGCCACTTGAGTCATTATATCAAACCTCTCTAAAGATTCACGATAAGAAAAGCAGACGATTCCATCACTGTCATATTCTTGTAAAATACCAATTTCTCAGCTTTGAAAATCTGATAATTCACATCAATCTATGTTTGATGTATAAGATCCTTTATGACAACGCTGCTCCTCCACTAAAAGAATTTATATCTTTGGGCTCTGAAACAACAGCTCGAGCCACTAGATCTAAAGTGCGAGGGGAATGCAGGATCCCTAAACGCAGGACAGCATTTGGAAACTCTGCTTTCTCTTGTGTGGCTGCTCGTCAGTGTAATATGTTGCCTACAGAGCTGATAAAAAGCACAAATTCTTACACGTTCACACGCCAGGCAAAGAAATGGCTTTTATCAAATCAAATTTGTGTGTGTGACCAGATATATGTATGTGTGTGTGTAAGTGTGTGTTCTAAGGTCTAAGTGTATGAAAGGTGTGAACATGAATTTTTGTACCTTTTTTTTTTTTTTTTTTTTTATTCATTGTAAATCTTATTACTCATGTATGTTTTATGCATTTTAGCTTAACATCAGCCTGCCCAGGGACTACGGGTGAAAATTAGCTCTTGAGCTAAAACCCGGTACAATGCATCTCTCCCTTTGAGGTTAATGTTTATTGTACGCTGTCCCTGTTTCTCTAAATAAATAAATAAAATAAATATAACATACCTTTAGTGCCGGTAGGCAGGTTTTGTTACCAGACCTAGCCGTCTCCCCCTGCTTCCAGTCTTGATGATAAGCTAGCTCTAGCTTCATATTTGGCATACATGAGAGTAAAAAGGATTACGTATTGAAATGAAAGGGCAATATAGCACCATTAGAGAAGTTGGCCAGTGTCTAATGATCCTAATAATTAACCAAAGGCACTTTTTAAATGGCCATCAACCAGATGAGCTTGTGAGGTACTGTGCAAAGCAGTGGTCACCTTTCAAGTTTTAACACTTAAAAATGCCAACCCTAGCAGATATTCACATTCACATTCTTTACTCCCTCTGTTTATCTTCCTCATGGCTTATCTGTTCTCTTCCATTCAAACAATCTCTCTCTCTCTCTCTCTCTCTCTCTCTCTCTCTCTCTCTCTCTCTCTCTCTCTCTCTCTCTCTCTCTCTGTCTGTCTCTTTCTCCTTCTCTCTCTCTCTCATGCATGACTTCATTAAACACCAGTAATGTCTATTCAAGTCTTCAAGTTCAAGAAAGCAAGGGTCTTGGTTATTCAGTCAACAGATCAACAGATCTGTCAGAGACAGCCGTACCAGACTTTTTTTAGGTCTCTGTGCTGTTTATAGATAGTTTGACATTTTTTGGAATCAACTTTCTCGCTTTCTTGCCGAGAGCTGGATGAGAATTGGAGATCAATACCACTCTCGTGTACATATGATACGTACGTTGATTACGAAGCTACAGTCAGAACTACCAGCTCCCCTGAAGCTCACAATAAATTAACACAATTTCACCCGCTTGCTTAAACTCCTGCAAAAAAGTGTGTATGTTAAGTTGTGTTAAGTACAAGTCTATGGCTGTTATCAACAAAAATACTAAGTTACTGGACATATAAAATAGACTTTCCATGGCTTTCTTATGGACTGTACTGTTTACAGAGTCACCACAGAGCTTATTTTAAGCCCCATTTGGCCGAGGTCATGGATTCATTCTTGGCCCACGAATAATTCCTGTTTTTGTTTCAGTGCAGATACTGTATCTTAGGAGAAAGATTACATGGAACAAACATTCCCACGCAAACAGAAAAAACAAACCTTCTCTCTATATGCTGGAAATATGTTTTAGGATTATATAATGTGATATAAATCTACTTTAAAGGGCCTTCAAAATGTGTTCATCCTTCTCATGTCTGATAAGACTGTGTAAGACTATCGGCATATGATCAGCTGAGCAGTGCCTCTGGGGTGAGAATGTGGCTTTCAGATGTCTTCCTTTAACACAGATATTGCCCTGCTTTTATATGTGAATTTGTGTGACACCTTTAATTATTTTTATACATTCAAAAACAATTCGGACTAATGAAATATGTCTGTGGTTTATGACCTCGAATCCCCAAAGGTAGAAACACACATTACCTTTTCTGTGGCTGTCAAGTCCTTAATCCAGAGTATTAGTATCAAACAGACTGGCAGAAGTAGGCTATCGCTGAATGACAGAATAAATAATCAAACACTCACACAGAGCAGCGTCTTCAGAGAGAGGAAAGCCGAAGACACAATTGTATGTGGCCACTGTCCTTTTAGCACTCTCTGCAAACAATAGTTAATGAATAGCAGGGAGGATTTAAATAACAGATATAATGTCATCACAGATGTTCCCATGCAAACAGCAGCAAGGACTATCTGCAAACATTTGTTAACCAATGACAAGACAGTTAGGAAAATCTATTTGGTCCGTTACTCTTTAAAGGTATGGTAAACTATTCTGACATGTCACATGAAGAAATACTTGCTGTCTGGCTATCCATTTCATAACATGTCTGGGGATCGGATGTAGCGAAAAAACCAAGAGATAAAAGAGATCTTGCTATCACCTCTGTAGCAGAGGTCAGCAAGCATACTGCACGCTCATTTAAAAAAGGACCGATATTGTAAAAAGTGTTTTTTTTTGTGCTATATAAATAACGTAAACGTATCAAAACGCTCAATCCACAGAGAAATGCACACAGCCCGTATTCAGAAACTTTGCCTTTAAACGAGCTGTCGGGACTTCTGTACGGTTGTGATGTCACAGCTATACTATATAGGTAGAAAATGCCGCCACAATGCTGTTAGTTATTCCCCGCCTGCAATGAGGGTGCAGAGACGCCAAGAGCGCAGATGCGGAATACCCGGAAACGCTGACGAATCAGAGCTGACTGGGCTTTTTCAGGAGGGGGGCTTAAAGAGACAGGCGCTGAAACAAAGTGTTTCAGACAGAGGGTCAATACAGGTATATTCAGACAGACAGTATGAAGAAAATAAAGTTTTTTCAACATTAAAGCATGTAAACCTGTTCTCGTACAAACCCCAAAATAAAAGTATGAACCTGAAATTGAGCACAAAATTGGACTTTTAATTCAGTTTATATTGTGACAGATATTTTGTGAGATTTTAAACCTCTGTACAATTACTGGCAACAACTAGATTGTGTGCTTCACATAGTAGTCTTTTAAATGGGTGTGTAAATACATGCATATAGATACTTTATTTTTTATGGTATTTACTATAGTATTTTGCATGCAGTATATTGAACTTTTGATGCACGGAAAGGTGAACATGCATTTAACTGGCTACTGAATATAGAAATGTTTAAAGAGTCTGTATCAAAAGTCAAATTGTTTAAAATATGAAATACACACACCAGTCATATTACTCATGCTTTCATTACACTGAGCGTGAGGCATAATAGTAGTGCGTTTGTTGAAGCAAAAAACAACAAATCGTGATTATCATGACATTTGCAAAATGGAAACTATTTTACCTCCCAGCTAGAACTCAACAACCTACAAGTCATAACAGCAACATAAGGTCAAATGTCTGGAACATGCAGCCCACGTGTTAACTAGAGTAGGTTTCAACATCAATTTATTGAATGAAAACAGCCTCTCTTTCTCAAAGCCCCATCACCTTAAAATGTGGCCACTTAGGCATTTTATTTGTGGTAGCAACAGTATCACACAATATATTTCTAGCAGGGAAAGATTGCGTGTTTGCAGACACAAGATATCTCAGACGATTAGGGGCTCGATCCATCATGTGATAAAGTAGGGCCTGGGGGAAACCTATAGGCTTAGATTGCTGCCGTCTGCTGCTTAATGAGGTGGCAACAACAGGAGGTCCCATTATGAAACAGGAATAGTGCTGTACATGATCTGAATAGCAATGCAATGACATACATACATACATACGTACATACATACAGTTTGTATGGCATAAAATCAAGTTATTTTCCAACAGGATACATATGTTCATTCCTTCATTAGCTTCGAGATCAGCATCATAAGCAGTGAGAAATGTAGGAAAGATACAAAATAGTGTGCTATAATAAAGCCAGAAGAATAAGTAACACAACAGAATATACTTGAATATACAGTACACAAAATACGATGCCATGAACAGCAAAGTCAAAAAAGAGCTTATGAGACAATATGGGAAACGGCACAAAACTCAGTCAGTTTATCAAATCAACCTTTCACACCCTCACACATCTAGACTTTCTGTCTCTGTCACTCGAGCACACGCATGCACACACTTTCAGATCCTCGTGTGCGTGTGTAGCCTACATGCACATACTTGATGTTTGATGTCTCTAAAGGACTGCATGGTGTCAGCTACACAGCCACAAATACTGCAAAGCTTGTGTGTGAGGGGGCATGTAGGCAGGAGGATGTGGAAAGCAGCTTGGCACGTCACAAGTGCTGCACCTACACTGCAGATACAAAACAAGTGATTAGCCTAGGTTATGGTCGCTGCCACCAGCCATTCAGCGTCGCTCAGGATCTGTTTCAATACATTCTACCAGATTTCTCATTTCTGTCTACCTTGTACTGCGGCTGTCATAGAAGATCCTGTGCACGGTATTGTGCTTGGCAAATGGATTCACTTAAAGTCACACAGAGGCTTTATAGCCTTTGTTTGATCCTGTTTTGTTTAAAAAAAAAAAAAAAAAAATCTAAAAGACTGAAATACATTAGGGAACTTTGGTTCTCCACTCCTGTTCACTAATCTTGTAATACTATTTGCTTTTGTGATTAATGTAGGCTTAATACAATTTGAGTCAGACTAAAAGCAACCACTATCAGCCCAGGGACGAATGAAAAAATTGAGTCATACGTTTACTCACTGCGGTTGACAGTAATCCCTGTTTGCTCTGACCTGGAGTTCTGCTGTCAGACTGTGGGGCTATGTAACCATGACAGTGGTTTTTGTAGCCTTGGATCAAGCTCAGCTGTCAACAACCCTCAAATGGCGAGGCGTGAAACACTGTGGCCCTGTTAATGGACGAGTGGAGTATATACTTTCACCCCAGTCACTGCTTTCACCGCATGAGGGGCCTCTGATGTGCTAATGATTAATGTGAGTGCAAGTGCAGCCATAACTTCCGATATGTTTTGTATTCTCCCCTCTTGTCTCGTTTCAAATACTTCACTTTCTGCCTTGTGCGTTTTCCCCATCTTCTTTTTTGGATCGCCTGTCCAGCCCTGATGTTGCACCTTGTTACCTTTACCCTCCCCCCCTCGTTGCCTTGTGTATTTAGTCTGTGTTCTCCCTTTGTCCCTCCCAGTGAGTAATGTTCCTGTAGTGTCTTACTGATTTTTGTCAGTGTTTAGTTTTCCCAGTGTGTTGGTATCTTCCTGCTACCTGTTACCAGATTTCTATTACCTGCCCCTGGACACTTGGTGTTAAACCCGTTTTTCTCAATAACTCTCAAAGATCATCCTGCTGCCTCTTTGTCTTAACATTCAAGATTTTGGGTCCAGGCATGCTATTCCTCCAACCTTGGCAGGATCTTTAACCAGGGAGACAGTGATAGTAAAAGGAAAGCAAATGATATGTTGATGATGTTAGGCCTGCTGCTGCTGTGGCTACGGCGGCTGCTGCTTCTCTTTTGCCTCTACTGTTGGAAACTGACACTGGGACGTTACACACTTGGACATTACGGTACCACTCCCGCTCTGTACCCTAGATCTGAAATTCATTGGATTTGGACTTTGCTCTTCCCGGTTGCATTCCTGTTGTATTTCACAATAAACCTGTTAAAACTTTCTTTTGGCTCAGCGTTGTTGTCTGCACTTGGGTTCACTTAGTTTCACATGTAACATGATAACGGGAACTACCTTACTTTCTGATGCAAAGTAGTTCCTAGAATCATGTTCATAGTAAAACATTTGCCTGTTATAAATTAGTGAAACCAACCACTTGAATTAAGAGTTTACAGTCAACTTTCTGTTTTCAGTAATCACGTGTTTGATTAAAGAGATACAAAATCATTGCTTTGTAAGTGGAAGATACAGCCAGTGATGTCTAATACCAACTAAAATGCATCTCTTCTTTAAAGTAGTTTCACTGAGGAAGGATAATGGTTTCTGCAACACACCCTGTGGCAGTGCATTAGCCTCAGCACAAAAAAACTCTGTTGTAAACAGACCTTATTTGACTAAGGAAGATTAGTACAATTACAGTATCTTCACCCAGCAGTTGCAACTATAGTACTAGCTAATGAGTTAACAACATCCCAGTCATTTAGAAGGATTTCCTTCTTTTTGTTGCTTAATCTCACCAACATAGCTTTACATTTGTTTAATAACAGGAAACTATTACCCACAACCGCATTCCACTTCCTGTCCACACACCACCAACCACAATGTCATTTTTCTTGCAGGATTAATTAAGTATAAATGTATATTACATCTCACATAGCCTACCTCAGATAAAGATGTAGGCCTACGGGAGTAAGGATGGGCGATACCAAACGTTTTCAATTTGATACCGATACTTTTTTATTACAATTTCATCGATACCGACACTGATCATTTCTTAAATGGGTATGTGATTTTTCAAAAACAACGGTCTTTTAGAAAAAAAAGAATTAATGGCAAATCAAAGGACATATACTGGCAATTAAAAAATGAATTGCAAATATGAGTACAATTAAATAAAAAATGGTTGTGCTTATACGTTTAAACAATAGTAGGCCACAGTATTTTTAGAGAAATACTATTGGGATTTATCATAATAAAACAAAACCACTTGCAACTGTAGCTGAAACATTTTAAACAGCAGGCTAACGTTAACTTACCTAATTTATTAGCTAACTTGGCTAAAGCTAGCTAGGTAGCTAGATGACAAGGCTGCATGTGAAATTCCATACTAACATGCTATTTAGTAGGTCAAAACAGTATGTACGATTTTTTTAGTACATGTGCGAAACCTTATGAAACCAATAGTATGTGAATTGCATACTATTTCTGGTAAAATATTACAGTATGCAATACTGGACACAGTGTGTGTTTGTGTTTTCAGGTAAGAGAGCTAGCTGTCAACCACACATCTGGGAGGTTTTACACTCCAATTAAATCAGTATTATTTATTGTCGCATTCAGTTATATTTTATGTCCTTTCTGTGACTTTTACTGTGTGTGTGTGTGTGTGTGTGTGTGTGTGTGTGTGTGTGTGTGTGTGTGTGTGTGTGTGTGTGTGTGTGTGTGTGTGTGTGTGTGTGTGTGTGTGTGTGTGTGTGTGTGTGTGCGTGTGTGTGTGTGAATGTAAATGTAATTATTGCCTCAACCAAGTGAAGAATATTGTACAAAGCAATGAACTCTGGTGTTGAGACATGTCTTTTTAAAGTTCTCTGCTTATGGCTTATCATACTTTGATAACTGTCATTGTCCAGTGTTGGCAGTACTTCCTTAGACCTGTATCTACCTGACTGTACTGAGGTAGTATGGAAGCGATTTATTCACCCGATTTCCCTTTCTATTTATATAGCCATAACTATTTGAGAAATGTAAGAAGGAAGTGGTTTTGTGCCACGTGAGGTTTCAGCTACTCTTAGTTTGATGTGGGTTATACGTCACATGTTGTTGGTGAGGTTGAATCATATTGCGCTGGAGCAGAAGAGTGAAAAACACATTACGCTGGTTGCATATTTGCACCACTCAGCTTTATAAAATCTATTTTAACCCCCCTATTTAGTTTGTATAAGCCGTATATAAACAAGTATCCATAAGTGATAATGAATCTGCAGATAATAGCAGATAATTGAAAAATGTGTCCTCGTACTGTATGTGACAACATTGTCACATACAGTACGAAGACACATTTTTCAAGCTTAACATGCCTCGATGAAGTTTTTTTTTTTTTTTTTTTAAAGATAATTTTTATGGGCTTTTCCGCCTTTAATTTTTGACAGGACAGCTAGATGAGAAAGGGGGGAGAGAGGGGGAAGACATGCAGGAAATCGTCACAGGTCGGATTTGAACCCTGGACCTCTGCGTCGAGGCGTAAACCTCTCAGTATATGTGCGCCTGCTCTACCACTGAACCAACCTGGCCACTGCCTTGATGGATTTTGATCACATTTCGAAACCGTTATAAGCCTGTAAGTGTTCTATAAAACACTAACACTAAGTTTGTTTATTTCTGTAATCCTATATATTTTTTAATATAATTACAGCGGTATACAGTGTTATTAACCATTCATTAACTGTTCACCAGTTATGGATAATTACAGGATAAATTATAATTGCTGATAATTACATTAATTCCACGTGTGTGTGTGTGTGTGTGTGTGTGTGTGTGTGTGTGTGTGTGTGTGTGTGTGTGTGTGTGTGTGTGTGTGTGTGTGTGTGTGTGTGTGTGTAAAGACACCCCTACTTGCTGCTTTAAGGAAACAAGCTCAGTAATGTGTTGGTTAACACCAGTGTCTGAGAATCCAACAGCACAAAGTGCTCTGTCACTTGACTAGCATGTGACTGGTCGGAGGCGGCTGCAGACAATAATACCCCCCTAACAGAGGGACTTGAGGGAGCGACAGCTGCCGAGTCACAGAGTGGGGGGGAAAGATAATGTGAGAGATTAGATATGGAGGCGTGTTGGGAGATGGAGCGCTGGGGTAACAACAACTATAACTAACTATTAGCCAGCCATTTGCTCGCATGTTGTTGTGAGACCGGTGTTTGTGCTGTGTACCTACCGTATATGCAGTGGTGGAATGTAACTAAGTACATTTACTCAAGTACTGTAAGCTATAGTGCGTAGACGCAACTGTTTGGATCATTTCCAGTTTCTAAAATGTGAGGATTTTTCTGCATTAAGTACTTCTACTTTGAATAGTTTAAGTACATTTTCCTGATGATACTTAGGAAAATGTACTTAAACTATTCACAGTAAAAGTACTTAATGCAAAAAAAATCCTCACATGGAACTGGAAACTGGAAATGATCCAAACAGTTGTGTCAATCAACTAAGTGTTAAATGATGTAATCATTTCAGCTGGACTTATAGGCCTGTATATTGTTGAGTAGTTTAATTTATAATAAAACATGATTTATAAGCTGCATTTGAGATACTGTACATACCTTTACTAAAGTAACATTATCAATGCAGGACTTTTACAGTGTGGTATTAGTACTTTTACTGAAGTAAAGGATCTGAATACTTCTTCCACTTCTTCCATCCTAGTTGACTGGCCCTGAGTTTCTTCCTCTGCAGGCTTGAGGCTCCTGGTCAGAGGAGCACCAGCCCCTTGTTTTAGCCTTGTCGTTTTTACTTTGTTGCTGCATTGTTTTAATAGATACAGATTAGTTTTAGCTGTGTTTGAACTGTCTTGACTTGCGAGTGCTTTGTAGTTTTTTAAGGAAGACACTGTGTCTTAATATTTTTCTTATCCTAGTTTTAAAAATAAACAGTTATTCCTTATCAGTTTGAGTTCAGTTCATTTTTAAACACCACTGCTTTTTAACGGCTCTCCTCACTATAAAAAGAACCTGGCTTTTAATATTTTATCGCTTCCAATTTTGGTTTAATTTTTAAAGAGGTCCTAGGCCTCATGGGTAAAAACCTAGGTGGCATTGTCAGCCCCATTTTTTTAAACAACAGAACTTTAGATACAGTACATCCATTGATTTAATCCAGTTAAACTAGATTAAATCCTACATACTACGGAAGATCATGTCTGTCATGAAAAGACCAAAAAAATGGTGAAAAGTTAGATAAGATAGATATAAAAATACTAACGCCAGATGAGTCCATTCTGTGAAAATCTCTCAGCGTTATCATGTTTTGTCTTAGTGCTATTGTGTTTTTGTTGTATTGTATTGCTATTCTTTCGTTCCCACTGCAATATCCATCTTAAACGAGGCCAAATAGAGCGTAACAACTACTATTTCATGCATGTTTTTATTGTTTGTGAGCCCCTAACCTAAGATATATCATGATATATTTATATACTATATGTATTTCATGCATGTTTTTATGTTGTTTGTGAGCCCGTAACATAAGCTATATCATGATGTATCATGATTATTTATCTTCATCAAGCATAACTTTGTAGCCATTTCTTTTATTTTCCTGGCTAAAATGAACTTCCATAGAATACAGCACATGTTGAAGCCATACATTCTTAGGTAGTGTTTCCTCTGCTTCCCGGGTGAGAAATCAAACACTGCCAGACAACATCCGGAAAAATATGCACATTTTGTCAAATTACGCCCGAGCACGGTACCAAGGAACCACTTATCACCCCAGCAGATACCATGACCAGAACTGAGACTGAGAGAGACAAGAATAACACAACCAGAAAATGCCAACCAACAAAAGCTTGAAATGAAAGCAGGGGGAATAACTGCTCTGAAGCGTCACAGAGGCTTTTCCTTCCTGTCTTAAGTGATTTGGAGGCAGTACCAGTGAGGTCAGAGTATTGCATGAAAGTGAAGATGGCAGGATGTCGGTACTCATTTCTCACTATAAGCCTCAATTGCCACAACCAACCAGTCTACCCACTTTCATCAAACCGGTAACAGAAGAGTAAGGTTACACGAGGAGAGTTTACGCACTTTTGGGGCATTTCTCATTTAAAGCTCAGTCAGTCCAAAAACTCCCTTAGAGGCATTACGTTGCATTTCAGAAAGTTCAGGCTGGAAATGTGATTCCCCCTTAATACATTTTCGAAGAACTATTAAATTCCTCAGTGCACACTAAGCATTACTTAACCAAACTCAAGCGTGTAAGAAAAGAAAACTATTCCTCTTTCAGGCACTGTGTAGAGATACGTACACTGGATACCAGAGATGGGGACTTGAGTTTGAGACTCGGACTCGAGTCACTTAAGTCACGCACACAGTGACTTCAGACTTGACTTGAGACTTGTCCTCAAAACACTTCGGACTCGAGATGCAGGACTCATGAACAATCTTTACTTTTAGGAAAAGTCTGCGTAACCTATAACCTACCTGCGTAACCCGTAATACGTAACGTATCTTCTGCGCTCGGCCACACCTTCAGACAACTAGGCCTGAACAAAAGTAGATCTGAATGCAAAATATGTGGACTCTAATTTAAAGACTTGAGACTTGACTTGGACTGTAGCTCAGAGACTTGAGACGTGACTTGGACTCTAGCTCAAGAGACTTGACTTGGACTCTAGCTCAGAGACTTGAGACTTAATTGACTTGGACTCTAGCTCAGAGACTTGAGACGTGACTTGGACTCTAGCTCATAGACTTGAGACTTGGACTCTAGCTCAGAGACTTGAGACTTAATTGACTTGGACTCTAGCTCAGAGACTTGAGACTTAATTGACATGGACTCTAGCTCAGAGACTTGAGACGTGACTTGGACTCTAGCTCAGAGACTTGAGATGTGACTTGGACTCTGGCTCAGAGATGTGACTTGGATTGTAGCTCAGAGACGTGACTTGGATTCTAGGTCAGAGAAGTTACTTGGATTCTAGCTCAAAGACTGGAGACGTGACTAGGACTCTAGCTCAGAGACTTGAGACGTGACTTGGACTCTAGCTCAGAGACTTGAGACGTGACTTGGACTCTGGCTCAGAGATGTGACTTGGATTGTAGCTCAGAGATGTGACTTGGATTCTAGCTCAGAGACTGGAGACGTGACTTGGACTCTAACTCAGAGACTTGTGAGCATCTCTGCTGGATACTAGATATGTAAGCATCAGCACAGGCCTGATCTAGTCAAGGGAGGGGATCACAGTAAATCTCAGATTTCAACTTTGCATTTAGCAAATTGTCTGCGCAAATACGAAAAACAGATATACACATGTATGTACACAAAACGTTATATATAGTAAAATGTTACAAAAGAAACCCCTCTTATTTAGCATTATTAACATTAACAACCTATTTATAACACACTGATGTAGTTGTGTTGTGTTTGGATGGATTCAATCAAACAAGGGAAAATATTCTCATAAAAGGGTGGCGTCAACATTAAAACGTCTGAGCTTCCGATAAAAGTGCATGCACTGACAGCGCAAACAACATTCCCATTACGTTCAAAGGTTACGTTACCATCAATAATTGTGCCCATATACACGCTCATATGTTTGTTCCATAAAATTTAAATTAAACTCGCAGATTATTATTATTATTATTATTATTATTATTAAACGGGACACAAACCCTGATGTCCTGGGTGAAAGTCCTGTGTTTCTTTGACACTCGAGACCATTAGGAAAATTAGGATTTACATACGTTTCCATGTTATTATTAAACTGTTTGCATAGAATAACATTATGCTGATCACTCTTTCCTCTCTCTGGTAAATTAAACTGTTGTGTGGTTATTGCTAAGAAACCAAAACATTGCTTGAACTCCCAAGATAACATGGGAGCCACTGTTTTGTCCTTGTCTGAGCATGTGTTCCTGAGGGCATACGTGCCCTCCCACACCAGATAGATGAGACGACGTCGTCTCTTGTCAGATAACAACTGACGACATCAACTGATTTTATCATTATTACATTCACTTGGCATTATAAAAAAAAGCGGCTGTGAGAGAGCTTTTTGTTAGACATTTCCTGTACTATTCTGTAGTGCGGTAACTGGCTCCTTGTGTTCACAAGTAAAATGAACTTTGAATATAACTTCAGTGGGTCCTGTCTATTGTAGATAATGTAAATTATTCTAACAGAGACATTGCTGTAGAACTTTTCAAATGTATTTTTTGGTGCTCTGAGCATCACAAGCCGAGTGCCATCTAGTTCCGTCATGTTCCAGAGAAGGCAGACATCTCTACGGCTGATATCCATCTATCATTCTCTCTCTCTCTCTCTCTCTCTCTCTCTCTCTCTCTCTCTCTCTCTCTCTCTCTCTCTCTCTCTCTCTCTCTCTCTCTCTCTCTCTCTCTCTCTCTCTCTCTCTCTCTCTCTCTCTCTCTCTCTCTCTCTCTCTCTCTCTCTCTCTCTCTCTCTCTCTCTCTCTCTCTCTCTCTCTCTCTCTCTCTCTCTCTCTCTCTCTCTCTCTCTCTCTCTCTCTCTCTCTCTCTCTCTCTCTCTCTCTCTCTCTCTCTCTCTCTCTCTCTCTCTCTCTCTCTCTCTGCAGGATAACTGTCAGGTTACTGTCGATAAATAAAAATGTAACATTTTTGTAAGACTCCAATAGAGCTATAATAAATCGTACATGTCTTCTAACCGACTGCAGTGATAGGGAGAGCCAGTAGCCATCCATCTAATCAAATTCCAGCAGCGGTCTCCGCCTAACAAGACTTGTCCTGCTCTGGCACAACTACAGGCCCTTTTGGCTGAGACATCCAACATGCAAGAAAAAGAAATGCAGAGGACAGGCTGCTGCAAAACTGAACTGCTTCTAATATAACCACTACCTGAATCTCAGCACTCTGATCTGCTCATTTCAAGTGAGGTACATGTCGATACAGTACATTGCAGGTTATTTTTCTTAGGCCAGTCTTTACTCAAAACAGTTGTTTACAGAGAGTGTACAGATTTGAGGCTGCCTTAGACAAAAGGCCCAAATGAAACCTAGAAGGCCAACAGTTGCCATGAAACAAGTTTAACTTAAACACAGGTCACACTAGGTCCTTCTGAGAACGCGGAAAAATATTTTCTCTACACAAAAGAGGCAGAAACAAATGACTCAACATGAAAAAAAAAAAAAACTTGCACGAGTCTGAAAATGATCCTCTTAGCACTTTTTCGTTTATTTGGGATCAAACTAGAACCTGGTTACAACGTTCACCTCTAGAGCTAGCTTTTATCAGGAAAAACAAAACGGATCTTAGTGGAGGCCAATGTTTCGATAAAATGGTAAATGTCCTGTGGCAGGAGGTAAAAAGTGCTTTTTGCTAAGAGGGAGCTGAGCCAGATTGGCATTCACACCCTCCAATCCCGATCTCCAAATTTAAACAGGATGTCTGAAAACCAATCAATATAATAAATATAAATACATCTTAGGTTTTCTACAGATTGTGAAAAGGACATGACAAAAATAGCTTTCTTTTCAAACTCAATGCACTCATAACTCATTCACTGCATAAATAAAGTGTATTAATAACATTACTTGCAATTGTTATAATAAACCTTAAGCTTTGGAAAAACCAAAGTATGCTTGGCCCTTTAAAACGTAAGGCTTGGGCCTTGAAAACATGTCTAGTATCCTTCCATCTTCACAGTAGACGCACCTATGAGAAGAAATACTTATGATGCAAGGAGTGATGGGTACAATCTGAAGATTTGTCAAAAGGTTGCCTAATATTATTATTTCATTTCTTTTGGGGTTACAACTTAACACAGTTCTTGATTAATCAAATAGTGTTTGTAGTCAACAGCTGACTGGCTAAGAGTTTCCAGTTCTGCCTTTGTTAAACCTTAAAGCTGATCCTGAAGTTAATGCTTCTTTAAAACCTTATTCCCGAGCACAATTTGTCTCCACTGCAAAATTTCATAAAATTATGAAAATAACGTAAGTCTGTACGAGCAAAAGGTAATTTATAGAAGAAATGTCACTAAAAGCCCAATGTATGACATGTAAAGTTTTCTTTACAGCTGATAAATGTGGTGGTAAAGAAGAAACTGTTAAAATTGTCCATATTTAATAATTCATTGATGGCTTCTTCCTGAGAAACAAAATAAAATAAAGAAAATGAAGGAAGAAAACACAATCTACAGAGCGTGATGGTTAACGGAGGTCAAAGAACATTATTCAATGCACACAAAAGTCATGTTAAGTCCCAGCCGTATTCCATAAATATGTAGCCTGACAGGCCGTGAGGAAGAAGAAGAAGAAAGGAGGGGGAGGAGGAAGTTGGCTGTTCCTATCAGCAGTAGCCAGAAACAGAGACACAAAGATCTGGAGCTGCTTATCTCTGCCGCAGGCTGATGATTTGGAGAATTTGGAGATGAGAGGTGGTGGAGAGAGAAACGGAAAGGGACGTCACTCCATGATGGCTCGGTAAATGATGGGCTCGATGTAGTCCTCTCTGTATCGAGAGTTGATGACTCGTTGCCTTTTGGAGTTCTGTTTGACGTCGTTCTGTGTGAAGAGCTCGAAGCGCATGTCTGACGCCACCGACTGAGGACCGAGACATTGGAAATAGAAATTAGTCCTTGCTGGTGCTACAGGTCTCAAGTGTAGAATACGTTTTAAGTCATTTGAATAAAAAAGGTTCGGAGACCTTCTGATAAAATTGCAAATTACCATTCGTGACTTGACTCGTTTGGGAAGATTCTCATCTAGAGTGTAGATGTCATCTCGCTTGACACTGATTTGTGATCCATCCTCAAACTCCACCTACGCACGCACGCACACACACACACACACACACACACACACACACACACACAGTTAGCGAAGCCACTACAAAGCAATTTAAGCACTTTACACACATGCTGCAATAAATCACCTCATATAGGTGTTAAACTGGGAAAACAACAAGAATATGCAGACTTCAGTGTCCCACATCATTTCTCTCTAAAAGACTAAAACTAAACATAATAAGAGAAGACACTACATAATTAAAAAGCACTTAGATACCAGTGTTTCCCATACATAGGTTGATACCCACCCAGGTAGAAAAAATCCAACTTAGATTTTTTTTCTCCAATCAATGATGTAATTTTATAGCACACAGACCAGCGGCCTCCAGCCCCTCCCCCTCGTGAACTGTCCCAGCATCAACAGTTGGCTTCAGGCCAGGCAGCCAGGCCCAGGCTGACGTTGGTAGCACATTGGTAGTAGCACGCTGCTTGTGATGTTGTGACTTCCCGTGGGATTAACTGTACTGATAAACCGTCTTGTTGTTCACCCTCTCCGCAGTGTTTTCCAGCTGATCCATATTTGGAGCTAACCGGAGCTAACCGTTACTAACCGAGCCTTCAGTTAACGTTCTCTCCGTGCCCATACCCAGTAACTGTAACATTATTTATGCACTCGAGCCCGAATGAAACCCGACATTTTATTAAGTGTGCTGTAAACGTTTTAAACTGCAATCCAGAGTTGTCTGAATGACAGAAATCTGTTCATGAGAACAGACTGAGATCCTAATGAATGCAACATGGACATGTATAGTACAGAACAGCCTGCTTAACGTTATAGGATCCCCAAAACACTAAGGATTAAAACACTATGACGACCAAAATGAACAAGGATTAACTTTGGATAGCCTTAGTGTAAAATATGATTTAACAGGAGTTGCACACATGGTTGAGATTTATAATAACAGGTAACTTTCTGTATGGATTTTAGTATGGCTTTAAGGTTAACATTTTAGCTCTTAACGTTAATCAGGTATTATATCTGCTGAACTATAACATTTATTTGACAAACCGATCAGATTTAGTTGACAACGCACAGCTACACTTCATCTGCATCATCTTCAAGTCTGATTTTTGTTTAATATGTAAATATTTCTTTTCTAAATTATCTGATGGTAATTTTAGTTTTTAAATAAATAGTTCATAAACCTTTGACTAGTTTATTACTGAACCCAGCCATGATGGCATGACGCCTCGCCGTCACATCCCGCGCCACCCACCACTAGGGCTGTGACGGTAACCGCATCACCGCATCACCGCAATACCGGCGGTGACGTGCCACTACCGCGGTGGTGATGACATCATCACCGTATATTTATTTACTTTTTGCTTGCGGAAGTTACAGAACAGATATGGTGTGATATGAAATATAATGAAAGCAATAATCATTGTGTAGTTGTCCTCATCAACGGTCTTCTATCCTACATTCAAGGGTTTATGGAGAGAGAAAGAAAAAAAAAAACTTCAGTTGCTCGTCACTTCAGCTTTGCACATGAAGATGGACAGTCCACTGAGCTGAGGTGGACGTGGACACATTAACGTTAACGCTGCAGTGTTTACCATTGCACATTAGCCTAGCAGCTAGCGGAGTTTCCTTCTGCTTATAGCTTAATCCCAACAAAACTGCACGGTTGAATTTCAGCCTGCATGCACGTAAACAGAGCAGCTTATAGTGGTTATATTAGAGAGAGAAACAAGTTAGCGGACTCTCTGTCTGCTCAGCTGCTAAGACCGCTGTGCTGCGAAGCGTCTGCCTTCGGCATTGTCGGCAAACTTATTTTTCTTCTTCTTACTTTATTGATAATAGAGGTTTCTGAACTGTCTGTGGAATAGATCAACGGAGAGGAGAGAAAAAAGGGGTGAGCCAATGTTTTTCGGGGGTAAAGCCATTCACTCTACCGGCAGTATTGACAGCGGTGATCTGTCACCACGATAAGAAAAACACTTTACCGTCACAGCCCTAACCAGCACCACAAGTAAATTCTCAACCTGTGGGAAACACTGGATACCACAAGCTGAATCAGCTTTTTATTTATTTTTTTCACTACACAAGACACCCACATGTTTAAAGGTGAGCAACATAACTCTCAGATGTGGTTTGAACAAAGTAAGCCTTTCACATACAGTGCCAGTGAGACACAAAAAGACAGAAGCAGATTAGGGGGGAGGGGTTTACCAGGTACATAGGAATGGAGTGCGATGCCTTAAACTTGGCTCCATAGATCAACCCATCTGTCCATCGCACTTGAACTGCATCACCTTCGGCGGGTGGGCCGAGGCGGACGCAGTCGCGGTTCTGAAAAGAGAGCGAAAAGGTGAACTCAGGCTGTGTATTAGATGAGGAAACATCTAAACAGGGAATAATGTTTACTTTACCGTGTCACCTTAACTGGTCACTTTAACTTGCCACGTATCTCATCTTTACTTGCTCTTGTAGAGTAAATTTACGTTTACTAGCTGTATATATTTATTCCTTTTTTTTAATTTCATTTCACGTGTACTTCACGTAGACTCCATCGGTCATGTGCTGCAGCAACACCTGAATTTCCCTCTGAGGATCAATAAAGGTTTATCTTATCCTTATCTTATCTTCAGTCTCACTGAGTGTATCTATGTATGTTACTACACTTCTTCCTTTGACAGGGCCATTTCAGTAAATAATGACTGGAAGCAAGTCTATTAACCTCGATGTCCTCTGGGAAGAGGTTGTCGCTGTAGGAGCCGTCGTCGAACACAACTTCGTAGAAGGTTGCCGTGGTCAGCTCCACCACGTCGCATTGGTAGTAACGGGAGTTTTTGTGTTTAGAGATCACCCTCTGCCCGACTGCCAGCTCGCGCATGGAAGCCGCGTTGCGCTAGGGGGACAGAAACGGAGCATTACTTACAGAAGCTTATCACTCCGCTGCGATAAGAACCACATTAAGATAAGTGGTGGTAGTGAAAAATCAACAACACAGTCTATGCAGATAACCCTGCGAGGGTAAAACTAATGTAATGACTAAATCAACATTTGGTCAGTAATGTGTACCAAGCAATTGTGCTGCTCTGTGACAATATCCAATTGAACATTACAGCTGAGGATTTTTGCACAGACAAGCCCAACCTTGTAGTCCACATAACTTAATACCACAACAGCATGAAAAGAAACCTTGGCAGCAAGTTCATTTGCATTCAATGAACATTCATTTGGTCACTGCTCATCTCTCGACAGGACCAAACAGATGTCTGTCTCCCCCAATTAGTGAATCAAAGCACCATGAACATGTACAAAAATAAGAATTTAAGAGCTTAAAAAAAAAACGTCCTCCAACTATTACTGTGCTGCACGGCTGATAAAAGCACTGCCGGAAGTTTAGATGCAAGGCTAATCAGACTGCCTTCACAAAGATCCTCTGTCAAAAAAATCTACAATAAGACCCGGTTTACACGTACATGGTTATTTTGACATTTCCCTTTGTTTACACACAAACGGAGAATTTGCCTCTGAAAGTGTGACTTTCTAAAAAACTCTGGCCAGAGTAGAGATTTGTGAAATCTTCGTTTGCATATAAAATGAGACAAACGGAGGAAGTGAGGAAGAGAAGAGAGGAAGTGATTTGTTGCGGTTGTTGCTATTTTCGGGGATTCTGATTGGCTAAAGTGGGCTTCTCGTTACACTGCCACCTACAGGTTTGGCTTGCTCTTGACGGCATTGACGGCATATACAGTGCCTTGCGAAAGTATTCGGCCCCCTTGAACTTTTCGACCTTTTGCCACTTTTCAGGCTTCAAACATAAAGATATAAAACTGTAATTTTTTGTGAAGAATCAACAACAAGTGGGACACAATCATGAAGTGGAACGAAATTTATTGGATATTTCAAACCTTTTTAACAAATAAATAACTGAAAAATCGGGCGTGCTAAATTATTCAGCCCCCTTAAGTTAATACTTTGTAGCACCACCTTTTGCTGCGATCGCGGTCGCTTGGGGTATGTCTCTATCAGTTTTGCACATCGAGAGACTGAAATTTTTGCCCATTCCTCCTTGCAAAACAGCTCGAGCTCAGTGAGGTTGGATGGAGAGCGTTTGTGAACAGCAGTTTTCAGTTCTTTCCACAGATTCTCGATTGGATTCAGGTCTGGACTTTGACTTGGCCATTCTAACACCTGGATATGTACTTATATTTATTCCATTGTAGATTTTGCTTTATGTTTTGGATCATTGTCTTGTTGGAAGACAAATCTCCGTCCTAGTCTCAGGTCTTTTGCAGACTCCATCAGGTTTTCTTCCAGAATGGTCCTGTATTTGGCTCCATCCATCTTCCCATCAATTTTAACCATCTTCCCTGTCCCTGCTGAAGAAAAGCAGGCCCAAACCATGATGCTGCCACCACCATGTTTGACAGTGGGGGTGGTGTGTTCAGGGTGATGAGCTGTGTTGCTTTTACGCCAAACATAACGTTTTGCATTGTTGCCAAAAGTTTGATTTTGGTTATATCTGACCAGAGCACCTTCTTCCACGTTTGGTGCGTCTCCCAGGTGGCTTGTGGCAAACCTTTTATGGATATCTTTAAGAAATGGCTTTCTTCTTGCCACTCTTCCATAAAGGCCAGATTTGTGCAGTATACGACTGATTGTTGTCCTATGGACAGAGTCTCCCACCTCAGCTGTAGATCTCTGCAGTTCATCCAGAGTGGTCATGGGCCTCTTGGCTGCATCTCTGATCAGTCTCCTCCTTGTATGAGCTGAAAGTTTAGAGGGACGGCCGGGTCTTCGTAGATTTGCAGTGGTCTGATACTCCTTCCATTTCCATATTATCGCTTGCACAGTGCTCCTTGGGATGTTTAAAGCTTGGGAAATCTTTTTGTATCCAAATCCGGCTTTAAACTTCTCCACAACAGTATCTCGGACCTGCCTGGTGTGTTCCTTGTTCTTCATGATGCTCTCTGCGCTTTAAACGGACCTCTGAGACTATCACAGAGCAGGTGCATTTATACGGAGACTTGATTACACACAGGTGGATTCTATTTATCATCATTAGTCATTTAGGTCAACATTGGATCATTCAGAGATCCTCACTGAACATCTGGAGAGAGTTTGCTGCACTGAAAGTAAGGGGGCTGAATAATTTTGCACGCCCAATTTTTCATTTTTTTATTTGTTAAAAAGGTTTGAAATATCCAATAAATTTCGTTCCACTTCATGATTGTGTCCCACTTGTTGTTGATTCTTCACAAAAAAATACAGTTTTATATCTTTATGTTTGAGGCCTGAAATGTGGCAAAAGGTCGAAAAGTTCAAGGGGGCCGAATACTTTTGCAAGGCACTGTATACACGGGTACGTGTAAACGAACACTTTTCTGAAAGCTGACAGCTGTGCACAAGGTTATTTTTGAAACCGGAGAGGTTGAAATGTCCGTTTATGAAAACAGCCTAGAGAGAAGTTAGGTGCATTTATCCATCTTATGAAATGTTTAAGTTTAAATGTTAAGTTTTTTTTTTTTTTTAATGCCACAAATAACGGACAATATCCATTGTGGTTCCCCTATATCCATTCTGCAGCGACGCAGTGCCATGAGTCCATGAGCAGGGCAACCGTCTGATTAGTTCACGTCTGTAACAGCAAGCGTGTCCAAAAGTCAGAACAGGTGAAGCAAAGATAACGTTGTCGGTAGCCTAACTGCTACAAACACGCTAGCATGCTGACGGATTTGGTGTGTGTTTTCAGCTGAGCAGGACTAGAGAATATTTGGTTTAGACAGTTGGATGATGCCGTTCTCAATGCTGCTCATATTGCTCCATCAAGTTGGCTGGAAGTGATGTAATGTAGCGTTTTATGTGGAGTAAGCATTCCCGTTAAAAAAAAAAAAAGAGCCTTTTAAATTCTACATCACTTGTAAGGAAATAACGGGAGAATCAGCTTTAAAAGTGACGTATATTTCTATGTAAACAAGTGCTGCGCACTGGATCCCATTCATGCCAATGTGAAGAGTGGATTTGAAACTTTAAAGTGTTAAATTGAGAATGTATGTGGGCAACACTGTACACGTCACATTCTGGAAAGCACAATAATAAACAGTTCTTAACAGTAGTGTAAACAAGCTTCGATTATGTAAAAAAAAACAAATGAAATTGTTTTTTGAACACCTGGAAAAACTGTATGTATTATAACCTTATTGAATAATCAACAAAACCTCCGACATACTTAAAGTGTCTGGAATCTGATCCTCAGAAGATGTAACGCACTCAAACTCAGCCAGACAAAAAATCATATTACGCATTATCAAGCTTCTTGTTTGGGCCTGCTCATTATGCCACTGAAGTAGAAATCACCAAACTGTGGTTCCATGGAAGGAAACTTTCTTTACAATAAGGAACCACGATAAAACAGCTTACGTAAGGTATTTCTTCAACATTTGTGCCATTTGTGGAATAGAATAGCATGGGGGCATTCCAGAGGCAATCAAAAAATGCACTTTCAAAAGGTTAAGATAGGGTAAACTTGTCTTTTTCATCTTGTTTTTCAACATGCATGTCAGTTCTCAAATCAGAGAAATGGTCATTTCAGAACTGAATTTTTGGCTTTCCTCTCAGCTAAACAACCTAATCCACACTAACCAGCGGAACCAGACACCAGAAACCAGTTTATCATGCTTTCGGTTTCTTTCTCACTTTTTTCTCACAAAAAAAAAAAAAACTAAAATCTAAACAGCTTTGCGAGATAACGCATGTAGAAATGATGTGACCTTCCACACCTAATTCATTACTACATTACTGTTTCTGCACGGTTACCTCAGGTAAGAGGGGCG
This sequence comes from Gymnocephalus cernua, assembly GCA_023631565.1. Classification (NCBI taxonomy): domain Eukaryota; kingdom Metazoa; phylum Chordata; class Actinopteri; order Perciformes; family Percidae; genus Gymnocephalus; species Gymnocephalus cernua. The sequence continues at coordinate 14,405,493 of CM042436.1, forward strand.
CTCTGTGTCTGTGGCAGGTGATGAAGACTATGAACGGCCAGTCATCCGGGTACATGAGGATACCAGCTGCCTGAGCGCAGGTGGGGTGGAATGCCGTTGAGCAGCGCCCGTGGGAACACTGGACACAGCAGCCATTCACCTCCCTCTTCATCCGTTTCCTGCAGTATGCACACTTCTACCAGAGTGACAAAGACAAGTGTGGAGAGGGAACAGCAGTCAAGAGGAAAAGTGGCGAATTATAGCAGAGGAAGTACAGGAGGAGAGAGGAAACAAGCCAAGTGGGGAGGATGGGAGGGAGAATGACACAAAAAAACAGTTATCAAAGGAAGTTCAAGGCAGGCAGACCCAGACACGAACTGGAACTCAGACACGTTAAGAGGGAAATTACACAACTTCCTTTCGATAATCTAATGGTGTTATGACATAAAGTAAATCCATTGAGATCAAAGACTAGAACAATGGAGACAAGGCCAACCTTTGTGAAGAAAGTCCGGCAATATTTGCAGACTGCTTGTACGTGACTCATACACAAGTATAAAATAATGTGAAAGGCAGACAGTACATGTACTGTCTGCCTTTCACATTATTTTCAAGTAAGCAAGTAATATGGCCATGTTCTTTTTTTTTTTTTTAAATCAAAATGTAGGGTGGTAGAGCAGGCGCCCATATATAGAGGTTTTCTCCTCGACGCAGTGGCCGCGGGTTTGACTCCGACCTGCGGCCCTTGGCTGCATGTCGTTCCCCTTCTCTTACCCTTTCATCTTCATCTGTCCTGTGGAATTAAAGGCCTAAAATGGCACAAAACATTGTGGGCTAGGCTTGCCGCGGTAGTCGTCGTTTCCGGTGTTGCCCGATGGTCGGGCATACAAAGTACACATCAAAGTAAGCACTCTACAGATATTGAGCGATATCAATCAATATCTATTCTTGTAAAATGACTGGGGTGTTCGGTAACACCAGTGTTGTCATGAGATTATTAACCGATGGGAAATGTTCCTCCCCGTGGCATCCCTAATGTGGGCAGAATGTCACAGCTCTACTACGCAGTTAAAACAGCAGAAGCTTTTTTTTTTTTTAGGGCTAGATTGAGAAGTGAAACAGAGTAAGGACAGCCAGCAGGCACCACAGCAGTTTCACTTGGGTCAAATGTGTGTTCTCAGTGAGAGCCTCAAACAGACAACAACACTGTTTACCAAGAATCCAATCTGTGTGTGGGTTTAAAGTCTTTGGAAGTGAAAAAACAGACCTGACTCAAAATGTCACATGAATACATAGACAGGTGTCATGATATTAGTGATGTAGTTACTGTTCTTCAATGAATATTTATATCAACGTATTTAAAGATATTTTTGAATAAGACAAACTCAGCAAAGAGGCGGGCAACTAGTTTGATTTCAGGATTCTGGCACATGAAATCATCAAATATTAGCTTCATGCCTACGGCTGCCAAACAGGTCTCCTAATCTGAATCCCTACAGTTAGACCATAACGTACAGCAGACCACTGTAGCTGTAGTGAGTCTTACCAGTCTGAACCGCGGCAGTGGGATTGCAGAGAGGTCAACGGGGCCTCGCTCAGTGACGTTGACAAAGCGAGCTTCCAGCACAGTGATGGCACACAACACATGAACCCACCTGTGTGAAAGTCAAACACAAAGTACATTTAGGACAAACAATTCAATGTCCAGGGTGCAATGTTGAGCATGTACAGTATTAAGCAAGGTCTGCCGTTTCTCTTCCCTCCTCTTCTCGAGAAAACAAACTTTGTTATATCGAGATAACGAATTAATAAGTCGTTATCACGAGATAACAGTGCATAAAAAAAAATTAAAAATCCATGGCCGTTCTCGGCTTCCGTACAAAACAAACGTGTGATATAGTGGAAAGTCTGCACAAAAATAATCACAAGAAATCCCACACGGTCATAAGCCATTCAAGATGATGCTGAAACGTTGCTTCTGTCGAAATGCATTTCCTGCCATTTAAACTGACGTTCACTTACTGTGTGCAAAGCGCAACCACGGGCTGGGGGTGTGTAACAATTGCACGCACACACCGTTACTGTATGGGTGTTGGTATGAGGTTGTGTCAAATGAGAGTGAATGGTACGCATGGGCATCTGATATGTAACAACCGGTCTGACTACGTCTGGGCTGTTTAGTAAACATAAATCCTTCCTGAGCACTTTTTCTTCAGTGGTGCCCTCATGCTGCATTAGTGGGTCGAACTAGAAAGTCAAACCAACTGTCCACTTTACTGCCTGTCCCATTAAACCAAACTCCACTTCTCCCTATAACTAACTCCACATAAGACCGACCACTCACTGTCTAATGTCCTGTACATCCTTTTTCAAAAAGGACATTTTATCATGTGACATTATTTCATTACATATTTATATCAGTATTCTTAAACTCTCACCTTAAATGTTACTGTTGTAAATTAGGGACCAGCTCAGATTACCATGACTACTGTACTATACATATGATATTACTTTAAAGTTGGTGATCCACAGATTAAAGCTTGATGGCAGCAGCACATTTGTCTGCTGGTATGACTTACTTGTCATTGTTGGCTCTCTGCAGAGCGCCGCCTCTCAAGGAACACAGACAGCAGTCCTGAGGAAGAGGAAGAAACACACAACAATGCTAACTTTGGCAACACACTCTTTTATCTTCATCACATCTAAATCCTGATGTTTGAATATATGATGGGATACCCCAGTCTCCTCTACTGGATAACATGGATAAGCATTAGCAATTAAAGCTCAATCTATTGCTAATCCTTTGTTTCTCACAAATCCACTGCGTAGCTGGTGTGGCAGCTGGCAGACAGACTGCACTTTCTTAAAACCTCCTAACGTACAACACTGCAGGTCAGTGAACGGCAGAGTGGCACTAATATATAAAGAGAAGCTGACAGGTTCAATGAGGAGGACACTGTCAGGGAGTGAAGTGAAGAGACCTGGGGCCTCATTTATACACGTGGTGGCGTACGCACAAAACGGGGCTGGAAATGTTTGCGATTTATAAAAAAAAAAAAAAGAAAATTGACGGGAGAATGTGCGGTCCTCCACGCAAACTCTGACCCATGTGTACGCACATTTTGGAGACAATGGGAATTGAACTGAAGTCAAGAAGGCAGAAAGTAGCTGTATGTGGGAAGAACAATTATTCGTAATATTTTAAAGTAGGCTATTGATGCCTCACACACATTTTTTCAGTCCATATCCTCCACGTTATCATGAAGATTAAATCCAGCAGTGTTATTTGGGATTGTACTGAGTGATACTTGTTCCATAAACACCTTGTAAAATCCAACTCAAATCTTAAATCAAAATTCGTTCTTAATATTTAATCGGCGCTGTCTCACCATTGCATTGTCCGCTACGGAGCACAGAAGGAGGAAATGGCCCGACTGCATGGAATACAGGATAGCATTTAAATACCCTACCATTAGATAACTGCAGAACACAGTGTACATAACTACATATCTGTCTTTAATACTGTGCATATATCATCAAATGTCAAAGTCTGAAAATACAGCCGTTAAGCTCTCGCGCAATCATTACATTTAATGTCCTCGTTATCGGACCGAACCTTATAGTTTTTGCTGATTGCTTACACACCGAAATCAAAAGCATTACACAATTGTCAAAACCTTACACCCCAGGAGCAAAACATTGGCCCAGATGTGCAGCATTATAAGCACAATGTCAGCCTCACATTTTTTGCAAAACATTCAACACACTTTTATACATTAGACACAGAAGAGTATCATGATGTCACTTCCTTGCAATTCCAAAGCACTGTCGTCAAAAAACCCTATGAAAAAACGAGGAAGGGATAGAGAGACCCTGCCCGGAGGAAGCCCGGGGCCCCCGTCTGGAGCCAGGCCCAGAGGGAGGGCTCGTCAGCGAGCGTCTGGTGGCCGGGTTTGCCACGGAGCCCGGCCGGGCACAGCCCGAAAAAGCTACGTGGCACCTATCTCTCCAGCCCATGGGCCCACCACCTGTGGGAGGAACCGCTGGGGTCGGGTGCGCTGCCACACGGGTGGCGGTGAAGGTCAGGGGCCTCGACGGACCAGACCCGGGCAGCAGAGGCTTGCTCTGGGGACATGGAATGTCACCTTGCTGTGGGGAAAGGAGCCGGAACTTGTGCGTGAGGTGGAGCGCTACCATTTGGATCTGGTGGGGCTTACCTCTACGCATAGTCTCGGTTCTGGAACCGTACTCCTGGAGAGGGGTTGGACTCTTTTCTTCTCCGGAGTTGCCCAGGGTGTGAGGCGCCAGGCGGGTGTGGGGATACTCACAAGTCCCCGGCTGAGCGCTGCAACGTTGGAGTTTACCCCGGTGGACCAGAGGGTCGCCTCCCTACGCCTGCGGGTTGTTGGGGGGAAAACTCTGACTGTTGTTTGTGCATATGCACCAAACAAGAGTTCAGAGTATTCGGCCTTTTTGGAGACCTTGAATGGAGTCCTGTATGGGGCTCCGGAGGGGGACTCCATAGTTCTGCTGGGGGACTTCAACGCACATGTGGGCAATGACGGAGATACATGGAGAGGCGTGATTGGGAGGAACGGCCTCCCTGATCTAAACCAGAGTGGTTGTCTGTTATTGGACTTCTGTGCTAGTCATGGATTGTCTATAACAAACACCATGTTCGAACATAGGGATGCTCATAAGTGTACTTGGTACCAGAGCACCCTAGGCCGAAGGTCAATGATCGATTTTATAATCGTTTCATCTGATCTGAGGCCGTATGTTTTGGACACTCGGGTGAAGAGAGGGGCGGAGCTGTCAACTGATCACCATCTGGTGGTGAGTTGGGTCAGGGGGTGGGGGAAGACTCTGGACAGACCTGGTAAACCCAAACGGGTGGTGCGGGTAAATTGGGAACGTCTGGAGGAAGCTCCTGTCCGACAGACCTTCAACTCACACCTCCGGCGGAGCTTTTCGTGCATCCCTGTGGAGGCTGGGGGCATTGAACCTGAGTGGACAATGTTCAAAGTTTCCATTGCTGAAGCTGCGGCAGGGAGCTGTGGTCTTAGGGTCTTAGGTGCCTCAAGGGGCGGTAACCCTCGAACACCGTGGTGGACACCGGTGGTCAGGGAAGCCGTCCGACTGAAGAAGGAGTCTTTCCGGGATATGTTATCCCAGAGGACTCCGGAGGCAGTTGCAAAGTACCGAAGGGCCCGAAGGACAGCAGCCTCTGCCGTGAAAGAGGCAAAGCAGCGGGTGTGGGAGAAGTTCGGAGAAGACATGGAGAAGGACTTTCGGTCGGCACCAAGGCGCTTCTGGAAAACCGTCCGCCACCTCAGAAGGGGGAAGCGGGGAACCATCCAAGCTGTGTACAGTAAGGATGGGACGTTGTTGACCTCAACTGAGGAGGTAATAGGGCGGTGGAAGGAGCACTTTGAGGAACTCCTAAATCCAGCTGATGCGCCCTCTTTGTTAGAGGCAGAGCTGGAGGATGACGGGGGATTGTCGTCAATTTCCCTGGTGGAGGTCACTGAGGTAGTCAAACAACTCCACAGTGGCAAAGCCCCAGGGATTGATGAGATCCGTCCAGAAATGCTGAAAGCTCTGGGTGTGGAGGGGCTGTCTTGGTTGACACGCCTACTCAACATTGCGTGGAAGTCTGGGACAGTGCCTAAGGAGTGGCAGACCGGGGTGGTGGTTCCCCTCTTCAAAAAGGGGGACCAGAGGGTGTGTACCAATTACAGGGGTATCACACTTCTCAGCCTCCCTGGTAAAGTCTACTCCAAGGTGCTGGAAAGGAGGGTTCGGCCGATAGTCGAACCTCAGGTTGAAGAGGAACAATGCGGATTCCGTCCTGGGCGTGGAACAACGGATCAGCTCTTTACTCTAGCAAGGATCCTGGAGGGAGCCTGGGAGTATGCCCATCCAGTCTACATGTGTTTTGTGGATCTGGAGAAGGCATATGACCGGGTCCCCCGGGAGACTTTGTGGGAGGTGCTGCGGGAGTATGGGGTGAGGGGGTCCCTTCTCAGGGCCATCCAATCTCTGTATGACCAAAGCGAGAGCTGTGTCCGGGTTCTCGGCAGTATGTCAGACACGTTCCAGGTGAGGGTTGGCCTCCGCCAGGGCTGCGCTTTGTCACCAATCCTGTTCGTAGTATTTATGGATAGGAAATCGAGGCATAGTCGTGGTATGGAGGGGTTGCAGTTCGGTGGGCTGGGGATCTCATCGCTGCTCTTTGCAGATGATGTGGTCCTGATGGCATCATCGGCCTGTGACCTTCAGCACTCACTGGATCGGTTTGCAGCCGAGTGTGAAGCGGCTGGGATGAGGATCAGCACCTCTAAATCTGAGGCCATGGTTCTCAGCAGGAAACCGATGGAGTGCCTTCTCCAGATAGGGAATGAGTCCTTACCCCAAGTGAAGGAGTTTAAGTACCTTGGGGTCTTGTTCGCGAGTGAGGGGACAATGGAGCTGGAGATTGGTCGGAGAATCGGCGCAGCGTGGGCGGTATTACATTCTGTTTATCGCACCGTTGTGACGAAAAGAGAGCTGAGCCAGAAGGTAAAGCTCTCGATCTACCGGTCAGTTTTCGTTCCTACCCTCACCTATGGTCATGAAGGTTGGGTCATGACCGAAAGAACGAGATCCAGGGTACAAGCGGCCGAAATGGGTTTCCTCAGGAGGGTGGCTGGCGTCTCCCTTAGAGATAGGGTGAGAAGCTCAGTCATCCGTGAGGAGCTCGGAGTAGAGTCGCTGCTCCTTCACGTCGAAAGGAGCCAGTTGAGGTGGTTCGGGCATCTGGTAAGGATGCCCCCTGGGCGCCTCCCTAGGGAGGTGTTCCAGGCACGTCCAGCTGGGAGGAGGCCTCGGGGAAGACCCAGGACTAGGTGGAGGGATTACATCTCCAACCTGGCATGGGAACGCCTCGGGATCCCCCAGTCAGAGCTGGTTAATGTGGCTCGGGAAAGGGAGGTTTGGGGTTCCCTGCTGGAGCTGCTCCCCCCGCGACCCGACCACGGATAAGCGGACGACGATGGATGGATGGATGGATGTCGTGAAATTACCACACCTATGAGGCGACCTGTGACACACGGCCATCAGGCACGCAAACACATGATTGCTTAATTATAGACACACCAATCAGGTTTGGGCACTATAAAAATGCAGCAGGTAGTATTTTCTGTTCTGTATTTTCAATTTTTTTCAGATCTTTCTTTTTGTTCTGTTTTTTACTTTAATTGTAACCTGTACTGGATACAGTATTTTATGTGTGTCTGTTTGCTGAGCTAACAGTGTCATGCACACTACTGTAGTAGCTGTATGAAAACTGGGACAGGTTTTGTTGTGATTCTCCATGTTGACTGATTTGGGTACATGGAGAGAAATACATTTTCCTCAGTCTGCAGCACTGGTCTTGTGTAGTGTAGTGAACTTATTGTATATTTGTACTTTCTCTGTGTACTTCATTTACAGTACTCTAACCACTGAGAAGTAGAATTGCTAACAGTGTTTTAGGTTAGCAACAGCAGTGTGTAACTAGTTCAAACAGAATTAAAATCATATGAAACGTGTGCGTTTCAAATGGCAACAAAATATGTTTTTATGAATTAGTGTATAGTTTTTGCAAGAGTGTTTCATTTAGCAAAGGTTCTGAGGTGTTCTGCTGACTGGGTGTGTGGTTGGGCTAACTGTGTTTTGAAAAAAACAGTCCCCGTTTTCAAAATAGTGCTTAAGCAATTGAAAATAAACTGTAATACTGGTCGTGACAAAACCTGCATGAAGAAAAGCGTTTGCCTATTAGGAAATGACAGCCAAGTGTTTTACATACATTTTATCATATAGGTCTGGTATATCGAAGCTGTCCCAGAGTGCCGTAATGCCTGCCGCTTTGGACGGTATTATTAATATAGGTAGTCAGGTTTCCCTACGCGGTGCGAGAACAGGCCGCAATTGTGAATGGAATTGAAATTATAATTTAATTTGCAGCAATTCCCGAGCATCTAAGAAGTTTTTTTGCTTTTTCCCCGTTAGTCGTCATGATTCAGCGTAACGAAAGAACAACTGCCAGAGTCTATATCAGCATTTCCAGTTCACCTCACACTAAAGTGCTGCTGTTGAGTGACAACTTCCATATGCCATTTATGAGTTATTAAAACCAGTTCAAACCTTGGCCACAACAAGTCTGACACACCTTTCTCCGCAGATATACAAAATATTACAGGAAACCCTGCAAAGAAAAGGCAATTGGCTCAGTTGCCAGGGGGGGAAAAACAACTTGATGAGGGCATCCTGAGCCCCGATGAAGTTCTTAGCCAACTTAATAACATCAGGAATGGCTAGAAGTCCTTTGCGGAAATCCACAGCTTTCGATGTTCTAATATTTCAATAAAATAAATGATTATAATTCTTAATATACTTATATAAAGAAACATGAGAAGCCTTAATCCTACTACAGACACAGTGTGAAACCAAAGTCACAATGAAAATATAAAGTGAAGCACCCACTGGAGGTCAAAGGTGTTTGTGCCAAAGTTGGGCCACATTCCCAGAATGTTTCAGAACAAGCTATTGTTCTGAGCAGATAAGCATGCTGAAAGCAACGGAAATTTAAAGATACATTTTTACAAACAAACCCCCAAACGATAGCACACAATGAAAGTGAACCCTCTCACTGTCTCTGAGCATAGGAAGTGGGAGCATAGAGAGGCAAGGTTATGCAAGTGTGACAAAAGCTGCTGTTGTTGTCTGTGTTAAACTATTAGTTCAGTAAAGGTACGGTTTGTATTGTGCTTTTAGATAAAATAAGGACTGACTTTAATAGAATGGATAAGCCTCATGAGATGGTGCTCATACATGTTGTTTGATGTAGATAGAAAGCAGCATAGAGCTGCAGTAAAACAAAGACGCATCATGATACTGACAATGGTTTCAGCTGTAGCAGCTGCAATTCACATCAATTTAAAAGTCTTAAATGTCCCTGCGTGGGATAATAAAGGTTTATGTTATGTTATTACATAGAGGTGACAGTGACTGTCAACCAATGGCACTGGTCTGTCATTGGAGGAAGTGAGCTGTGAATACAGCCGTTTCGTCTATAATAAACTCTTAATGTTGCACCGTGTGCCACCATGTGGTTTTCACTCTAAGCTGTTACTAGACCATGTTTTCACTATTAGGCACGCTTAATCCGAAAAACAAACACCTGCAGCTGTGACAGTAATGACACATGTAAGGCCAGTGCATTCAATTTCTTTGTCAATAAAATTGTTTTTTACTGATACATAAATAAAACATTGGTGCACTTATCACATTTCAATTTACAACAACTCTGCAGCTGTATTTTTGGACTTTGTCTCTTATTAGTAGGATGGTCATTTTATATCTACTTTAAAGCTATAGTGCGTAGTTTCTGTCTCCCCCATGAGGAAGTAAGTAATCTAAGTAAGTAATGACAACAACACAAGCCTTCGGTGATCGCACACCACCCCTCCTCCACGCAGCTGCTAGTAGCGTTTATCCCGTCAAATCAAGTAGGACAGGGAGGATTCAAAAACACGATGGACTCTTCAGAAGAGGCAATTATCTTGTAAATTTTTTGTCCTTTGCTGAGAAGGAAACAACAACAACTGCTGTTGTCCTTTCTCAGCGGTGACATAAAACGCATCACTCTAGCTGCTATGCGCACAAGTCGCCGGACTACAACATTTAGTAAACATAGCCATACTGAGAACCACAGAGAGTTTTGTGAAGCCGATAGTCTTAATAAGCTTTGTATCAACTCATTTGGCAATGGCTTGAATGTAACGGACGTCCATTAATACAGAATAGTTGCACACTATAGCTTTAAGTAGCCCAATTAACTAACCTCGGTGATGGCATTAGCCTCACAGCGGGCACACAGCCAGTTGTGTAGCTCTGCTTCATCCGCTGACACACCATAGCAACCTGAACAGGAAAAGAACATGGCACATATTCAAATGATTTATTTCACAGCATGGTTATTGCTCATATTTGGCTGGTTACTTCAAAGAAATAAATAAGGGCTCAGGCTATAGCACGACCAATACAGACTATTGGAAAAGACATAAATTAGCTCTATAAGTAAATGCTGTTTCAGAGCTCTTGGTGCTACTTGAATAATGTGTGACAAGAGTGTGGCACATGTGCGTTTGCATATTCATCCATAATCCATTTATGGTCTTTAGTGATGGCTGTTATGTTATGTTATGTTGTTATGTTATGTTTTCGACATAACTGTGTAACAGCTGTTTTAAGAATAACCATCGAGTAGTGGTTTCCTAAAGAATAACAAAAAATCTGAATGGGCTGTATGCAAGATATATTTCATCCAACAATCCTTGAACGAATACTTCAACAGATACCTGTTCATCACAGAGAAGGGGCTTACTGGTATGTACGCGGACGCAGCACTGAGCACAGCTGACCAGCCGGCTGGTCCCGTCCTCTGCTACATGAGGGTTGGACAGCTGTCCCTCCCCGTTATCATTCGTCTTGCTGGATTGGGTGTTGAAACACACTTCAGGGATGAGTGGCTTGGACCACTGGCGGCCCCCTTTACGGTTCAACAACGTGACGCTGGAACTCCCACTACTGGACTCAGACTTGAGGGGAGAAGAATAAAAGTTCAGAAGCTTGTTATATGAACATCTGTTTGATCCAATCCCCAGTCAGAACTGGCTGAGACGCAGTCAAACCCGTCAATTGATCAATGCACGAGCGGAGCAGCTTCGAGCGGGGGAGCGGAGGGAACGAACAGCTCCGTGAGCGACTAGCGGACATTCTCACCGCTCCACCGTGCTCACATAATCTGCACAGTCCATCACAGCATTTTCTCTGAAATGTCTTAATTCGTGTCTACTCCAGAGTTGGTTTACCAAAAATGACAATTATTTATGAAATGCTGAAAACTATGACCTCAATATCAATGCAAAATGTTGTTAATAAGAACGTTAAATAACAGAACTAATTTCATAAAAGCAGAACATGCTTGTAGTTGTCACCTGATGGTGAGTGTGGAAGAGCAGGCAGATGGAGCAGTAGGGGGCCTGCTGGCCCATGCTCTTGTTGTACTTCCTCTCTGCCTGAGGGTCATGTGGTCGACACTGCCACAGCTGGGTCAGCGGCTTTGCCCACTCCTCTTTCTCCTCTTGCTCAAACTCCACATCTACGTTCACATCTACACACAGGATGATGGGACAAGGGACAGAGTTTTAAGTGTGAACAAAGGAGGAAGATGGCGGTGGAAGCAATTCGATTTAGAAAAATGGGGTGAAAATAATTACAACAGGCCTTAATATTATGACCGTAAATATGGTGTTTGATAAACTGGCACCACACAACACACTGCTACATTTTGCAAATCAACTAAACAAGTGCGTACCATCGTCACTGTGCACCTCTTTGATTAGCGGGTGATGACGGGGCAGCGTACAGAGCTGTGCCTGCTTCTGTTGCTTCTTCACAACTGACTTGCAGTATGACTGCTCTTCTGACACCTGCTGGAGCAAGAAGTGTATAACAAGACAAAACAAGGATTATACGGCATCTGTAGCAAATTGAAATAAGATAAGTTGCCAAGTCTCACAATCATGAGGCATATTGGGAGCTCTGTACTGGTATGTATACATTTTAAGATAAACATTGGGTCCATAGATCCCTTTGAGAAGTTGGTCACAGCTAGTAACTACTTACGTGATGTTTCTGAGCGATCACTTTCACCTCATTATGGATCGGTTTCGCGACAGGAATGGTGTCATTCAGGATGACAATGCCACTATCTCCAAGGGGGGATTGCTTATTCTGTAGTTTGAAAAGCATGGATGACATGGAACATTTAGGGCAGATTTTGGAATAATGCCTGATAAAGTGATCAATAACGTGTTAGTAAGAGTTAAGCCCTTCTCACACATGCACTGCAACCCTGAAATTATCTAGTCATTACCCGGAGGAGCTGTATGTGTGAAAGCAAATGTCTGAATTAGTCGGATCAGACTTTACACAGACTTTTCCCTGTCAGATCCCGAGTTAAAAGGCTGTGTAATGTCCTATTCAGCCCATGTGTGAATAGAGCAGGTCATTGCATGGAGAATACAGAGCGAGCGGGTGGGCTTGTGGATGACGCTTCTATCATGTGGCCCGCGCGAAACCGGACGAAAACATCCTAGAAAGGGTAAATAAGAAGGGTCATTTTAACGCAGATCACAAAAAGCAGCAAGAGACTGTTGTTTATGACCAAATAAACAAACCAGCTCCGTGAGCCAGTGTACTCCGCGTCATGTCTTGCCTCGTACATGCTCTAACCAGGCGCCACCCCTCGCCTAAACCAAGCAAAGTATTTCCAGTAAGTGACAACGCTGGCACGGACAATCTTCTGTTGTGCGTCACATGTGTGTCAGGGGCTTGACAAATATACACAAAAATGCGAAATAATCGCCTGCGATTCATACCAGCAGTGATTTGAATTTGCTATGTTTTCAAAAAAGTTTCAAATGTTCACGCCAGCTCATCTATGATGTCGGTAAAGCGAGAGAGGAAGTGACGGGAGATGCGGTATGAGTGGACGAGAGAGAGCGATCGGAGCAGAGAAGAGTCTACAATAGCTAGAGTCTGCAGTCTGAGCACAAATAAATGCTGCAAGTCCTCAAAACCAACAGAGGTGTACCGTGACTTGTTTTCCTGGCTGCCCAGTGGAGTTATGGGGGTTAGCTCCGGAGACTCCAGCCCCATCTCCCCGTGTGCTGTCCCACCACGGTCGCTAAGCCGAAGCAGGAAAAGCTAACACTAAGCTACTTTAATTCCCTCTGTTAAACAGTACACAGCGTAGGTTATATGTCTTGGGATTTTTAATTGTAAAAATGTGAGAATGCAAAGATAGTCTCTGGTAAACGCTGTCTTTGTCAAGGTTGAAAGTAGTAATAAAGTTTACTGTGAAGTCTATGGTTCAGACCGCAGCCTCTGTGTTTTATCATCATAAGTTAACACAACAGAATTGGTTGATGTCTTTATTTGCGGTGCGAAAGCTCAGAAAAATCTACCTTGTTTCGGGGGGAAAATTACGTTGCTTTATCGTCGCGTAATATTCACATTCTGTGTGAAAGTACTCTTGACAAAAACAATGGCTTGAAAAAAATATATTGATGTGCAAATTAATCGAATGAAAAAAAAACGTCCTCGGAGTGTAAAGACCTTTATGAGCACACAACATAAATTTGACAAGTTACATGTTCAGAAGTGACAAGCCATTTTGGGTAAGTTGGTGTTAGGGTAAGAGACAATGCATGCAGCATATAACATAACCTGTGCTCAAACAAGTGTGTGTGACACAGTGTACTGAGAGCAAACAATGACTAACATTTTAACATTACACTTGTTGCATCTTTGGTATGAGTGTTCTGTCAACGTATGTATTAAAAAACAACAACAGACCTTTCGCTTGTTGTTCTTGGGGTCCTCCATCTGTGTTTTGCTCATCTCTTTGAGTTTTGTTTGAGTCTGAGAGGAAGCAGGCGTGCTGGTGGGCTTAACTTCAGGCTTCTGCACTTCTGCCTGAGCCTCAACAGGCATAGACATTTTAGGTTTGTCCATCTTTTGGTCCTGCTCCACAAGACTCGGTGCTTCTGACTTAATCGGTGCTGCTTTGGTAAGAATAATCTTGGATTGTGGCTGTGGCTCTGTCCTTTCACAGCTTGGTGCCTGAGGCGAGGGCTGAACCTGTGTGTGTGATGGTGTACAGGTTTTGTGCTGGAGATGACGGGGTTGATGCTCTCTGGCATAGCTGTGCACCTGCAGCTGTGTGCGGGGCTGCTGCTGCCTTTCTAGAGTGTAGCTGTGCACTTGAAGAGTGTCTTTTGGACTCAGAGTCCTGTGGAAGAGCAGGCTGGCTACCCCCATTTTGCGGACAGGCTGAGCCTTGATTTCTGTCCATGAAGGTGCAGCGGAAACTGATAGATGTCCGTTTCTGGGCAGGGACTGAGACGAGATCGCGGGGGCGCGAGTCTTAGTATAATGTGGGGGACGTCCTACATCACTGACACTTTGCGTCAAGCCCCTATGAAATGGATCCAATAAAGTGAGTTTGGTTGGTGTGACAACCAACTTTGGTGGGCCTGTTAAATAAGAGATCTCTGTTTAGTAGGTGAGGGGGGAAAATACTTTCATTCCACTTCATTTTCTTAAAACAGCTGTTATTAGAGGCTTTATTGCCCAACAGGAAACTAGAAGACAATACACAGGTGATAATACCTTTATTTCTTTTGCCCTCTTGTGACATGGTGCGTGGAGGTATAAGGCTGAGCCTGGGACGCTTCCCATACTGCTCCACATCTTCGTCTTTGGGAACAACCTCCGTAGGCACCTCCAGGCACACTCTGTGTCTCTTGGTCTCTATCCTCTGTGTAGTGCTGTGGACCAAACAGAGACACAGGGCAGAGGATTGGAAACGGTAGATATATTTTTCCCGAAAATTAGATGAATCAGATCCCGGGACAACGCATGACTCGGGATTCCCGGGAATTCCCAGCTGTTTTTTTGTTGTTCTTTTTAGCCCAAGTAATCAATATCATTCAAATATGCGTTCCCAAATCCCAAACTGACATTTTTTTATATTATTTGTATCATTATTAGGGCAAAAGAACACAGTTTATGTCCATCATCAACACAGTTTGCAATGATCAGTTCTGCTGCGTGATCAAGTGAGCTGCGTGCTGCAGCACTAATGATGAAATGCCAGGTGGAATGTCTGGGACTTGTCTTCTGAAAATCTAGGCAACCCTTATAAAACCAATATTTTACAGAACTCCATTATAAAAACTAACAAAATCTGCTAAAGTAAACCATTGAATGATTCCTAATCCATTCTTTATTTATATATATATATATTTTTTTAGCTAATCCATTCTGTTAAACGAAATCCATTCCGTAGCTGTTGAGATGTGTAAGCGGCTGCAAACGGTAATAATCACTCGAAGTTAACCAAATATTTTTATATTAGGGCAGGGCAGGCATATTTCTCTTTTCAACACATACAAGTTCAACTAAATTAAAGAAAACAACCCACAGAAATGTACAACTGTGCACTGCAAAAAGACAGGGCCATATGTAAAACTGAACTGAAAAAAAAAAAAAAAAATGCCTAAACACTCTGCCGCAATATCAGCATTGCATTGAACTTGTGACAACTTAGGCTACATATTTCTTTTAGTTTACAATGAATTCTCACCCTGCCTTTCTTTTTCTTCTGGAAGTGTGCTTTCAAAAAGCAGAGAGCGTTGATAGACTGTGCTCAGGTGGATTTTCGTAACAAATTGGCTGCAGATAGAAAACCAGCTTCAAACAACTGTTGAAGGTGAATGGATTTAGTGAGCCTGTATTACCACAGCGACGGTACGGCACCTTCGCCTGCATCAATGTTACCGTATGACAACAATAGACACACACTCCTTGCGTTTTTTAATTGAATTTTATTTCCCGTCATAACCTTTACCTGGGATCGGGAAATAGTCTTGATCAGATTTCCCGGAAATCCCGTTTCCTGGGATTAAACCCTAACAATGACCATAGTGCTAAATCGTTTGAGTGACCTTTAGCAAACCAACGAAGAAGACTGTCGTACTGAGCAGTCTTTAGGTGCAACTGTGTCTAGTCTCGCTTTGCCAGACCCTCCTCCAAAGCGTGCTGACGGACGGTCTGGCTACTCCACATAGCATTCAGGGATGGGAGGAAAACGTGCTCTGGTTTAGTGGCATTTCTTTAAACCAATCACAATCGTCATGGGCGGTGCTAAACTCTGCACAGAGCCGTTGCAAAATAGTCGTGCGAGAAAAAACTCAGATTGGGCTGTGTCTAACTGTATGAGTGTGAAACATGGCATTAACATATCCCAGTAATTCTTAATATATAAAAGCAGTGATTTGTTTTGTCTCGACTAATAAGTACTGATTTACTTTGCTCTAACTGGGTCCTTAATCCAGTAGTAACTGACAGGCTGACATGCCCATGGGTGTTGCCAACAGAGAGCGCCAAATAACCAGGAGTAATAAAAATCACCCAAAGCACGTACCAAACATTGTACGATATAAACCGTTTAGAAACAAACACATATATACACAAGGACATTCTTTTCTGTAGTAAATGACCCACCTCTTCCGCTCTCCGTCCTCCCCACAGCTCTCCATGGAGTTACTGTTACTGTTGCTGGTGATGTCATTAAAGGACTCCCCCAGGAACTCCCTCGCCTCTGGGGTGGGCCGCGTGTGGTCAATGGGTAACACATCTCGCCCTGCCAGCCACTGTTCATAACGATCTGGCTGGTATTTTTTAACAAATACATCCATGGAAATCTTCACCATGTCTTTACGGCATGAGCACTAAAAGGGACGAAGGGCACAAAAACACTGTGATTCAGATGGCGAATATTGCAGATGATATTGGTGCATGTACATCTATAAACATATAGTTGATTCGATGAATTTATATATAGTTACATTTTTTTAATAAGCAAGACAAAATCTGATTCAAAATGAGGTGACGTATGGTTTTCTATGTGGTCATTTGGCGATCCTCACCAAAACTGCTTGCTTGCCGTACTCAATCCATCTCTCTGTTGCAAAGTTGGTGGATTCCGCACAGTTGAAACCATGGTTGAAACCAGCATGATATGCATAAGGGAAAGTTACCATGAACTCACCAGCCTCCTGAGTAATCTTAGGAGAGGTAAAAAAACATTTTTTAGAAATCAGTAACGGCAGTTTACACATTAGTTTGTTCAGTGGGTATGAAGAAAAGATACGATGAGCCATTATTAGTCTCACAGTGGGGACATTCGCATTGTAACAGCAGCAAAAGGGATGGTGCAATAACTAAAAGCATCAGTATAAAAAAAAATAAAAAAAAAATAGTCAAAAAAAAAGTCATCTGAATGAGAAATACAAACAAATAATACTCTACTCATACCTTATCAAACGGAATGCCATACTTCTTCAGTATAGAGGGAGAGATGAGAGTCATCTTGTGCCTCAAAAAGGCCTCACAATTTTGGGAACTACCAGGAAAAAACCCTAGAAGAAAGGAGAGCACACCAATGTTAAAAGTCCATGAAAGTGATTAGCCTTATACTACATACAGGTACATCTACAAAAAATATTGCGTATGTTTCTTACCTTTAGCCAAACGCTCCAATCTTTTCCCATGCTCTGGAGGAACACAGTACCTGCACATATTCAATTACGTCTCATTAGTCACAGTAAACTGATATTATGCATTTATGTATATAATATGCAGTGTGTTGCACCACTCCATCTATGCTGTAGTGTCACTAATATAAAACAGGAAGCCTGCATTTTCTGTGTCAAAGGGCCCTTACTTATTTAAATGACACTCATTTCCATGTGACAGAGAAGCTTGTGTATCAACATCCAGATCTAACAGCACATATCCCTAACCACGTTTCAATCAGAAGTGGTAAATTTAAACAATTTTAGATTAATATAAAAAACTACATAAGAATGTGTAAGAATCGAAAGCTTATTTCTGTAACTGATCAAAAAAAAAAATATATAGTTTGTATCCTTACCACGATTTGGGCTCTCCAAAGTGCAAGTAGTTGATACTGTAGAGGTCCATGTCCTCAGTATGCCATGCAAAAGTGGTCTTCCACATGCCAAAATACAAGTAGGGTGTATTAACACCCTCAATTGTGATGCCGCTTTCACATTCAACAGTATCCAAAATGGTGTTCAGTCGGCGAATGTTCCACTCTTTGACTTCCTGCAGGAGTAGAGCAGATAACATAAGAGCAACAGATGAGACTGGACGCCGAGATTATGATCAGTAATGTTATCAGCAACCGTTATGTATCAGGTCAACAGGTAGACAGACAGCTTTAGGAAAACCCATCAATATTGATGATGAATAAGAGTTTAAGAGTAAACTTAAGACTCTCCTCTTTGATAAAGCCTACAGTTAGGGAGTGAGGAGCTTGTTACTAACCTAGCCGTGGGAGCTTGCTCCCCGGAGTCTTTATGTTTCTTTTCACCCAGGATGAAATCCCGGGAATAGGATGGCACCAAAATCATGGTTCCAGCTGTTGCCGTGGTTCTGCTGAAAATTCCCTGCTATGCCATGCTGCTCCCTGCGCTACTACAACCACTATTTCTAGTCACTGTTTCATTATCTATACTGTGATTGTTATTGCCACTGTTCATAACACCCCAACCGGCACATCAGACACCACCTACCAAGAGCCTGGGTCTGTCCCGTGGTTTCTTCCTAAAAGGGAGTTTTTCCTCGCCACTGCTGCACTGAATGCTTGCTCTTGGTGGATGTGTTGGTTTTTTTGTAAATTATAGAGTGTGGTCTAGAACTACTCTATCTGTAAAGTGTCTTGAGATAACTCCCGTTATGATTTGATACTATAAATAAAATTGAATTGAATATTCACTACAGCAACAACATCCAAGAAATGTCAACTCACTGGGCCATATAGAGATCCATTAACATCTGCCCCATATATGGGAGGGTTAAATGTCACATTCTTCCAGTACTTCCTTTCCAGCTCCTCAAAGTCATCATAATGTGGACTACAGAACCTATAAAAAAAAGGCATTAACAATAGTTAGTCAGTACCAGCACCATAAAATTATTTTCACTATCATATAACTGAACAAAAACTTAAATGTCTTTAATTTCTGCACTTCTCACTTGTCACTGTTGGCCATTTTGCGAAACTCTCTCACGGTCATGGACTTCTTCTGAATGTTGTATTGTGTGAAAAGGCCCGACTGGCCTGTCACTACCTGCTGAATGGGTGCAGGGATCACCAAGTCGTCTATATCGTCATAAGAGCCTCGCGGCTTCCATTCCTTTGGTGGAACAATCTTGGAGGAGGAGAGTGAACAGTGAGTTATTCTGCTGTTCTTTTTTAACACCGTTTGTTATCAAAATGATTCACAAGCAAAGCTTGGAGGTATAAATGTATTTTTTTTTTCTGACAAGCTGGTATGAACATATATGTACGTTACATAAGAGCAAATGTATACAATAGATAGGCCTTGTCTAAATAATTTCATAGAAAAAATGTATAATAAAGACATCGCAATTGTCTGATAGGCATCACAACTGCTAGTTTTTAAATTTTACATTTGCTCACCATTTTTTACCGCAAATAAAAATGATCACAGAACACTGCAATGGCTGTGAATATGGCCTGTGTGAACACATGCAGTATGTCGGTACTTACTTTAGCCAGGCCTGCTTTATGTGCTCCCTGGGATTCAACATATGCAATGTAGCGGCTGAAGTTCTTGAATTCCTCAACAGTGGGGTAAAAAGTCATGATCCCCTTGGAACCATGGGTTTGGGAAACT
Source organism: Gymnocephalus cernua (assembly GCA_023631565.1). Taxonomy (NCBI): domain Eukaryota; kingdom Metazoa; phylum Chordata; class Actinopteri; order Perciformes; family Percidae; genus Gymnocephalus; species Gymnocephalus cernua. The sequence goes on from CM042436.1 coordinate 14,424,854, forward strand.
ACGTCTGACGCCATCCCAAACCTCAATGACAGTTCCTGCAGGTTATAAATGGAGAAATTGTGATTTTATGATGTGATGTGACGATTAAGTATGGGTCTTCTACCCTCAGCCAGGCATCTTTAACTGGATCTTGACTTTTTATATTTCGGCACATCTATTTTTCAAGATTTACCAAACTGGTTGCTTACAATATTAACACTTCAACATACCAACTGCATGGTAACCTGAGTGATAACTGCTCATAACATTTTTTTTTTTTTTGCTATATATTTTTAACATTGCAAAATACTCCTACAAAGTTATTTGATCTTGAATTTCCCCTTGGGGATCAATAAAGTATCTATCTATCTATCTATCATGGCAATCAAACTCTAAAACTGAACCCTCCTCCTGGTTCTAAATAGTAGAGAGAGCATAACATAACTTAAATATGTCACTGTCATATGTAACGTGTGTGTATCATTAATGTATTAAGCGAAAGGTGTGTATACGTTTCTTTACTATGGCGGGGGACAAGCTAGCCTGGACCGACAGGGCTGGGAAAAGCTACAACCGCCCCTGATTGGTTAAACCAGCCGCTCTTTAATTCGGTCCCACTGTGGAAGCCCAGCCAGCTAACATGAGCTCCTTTGCTAACTTGCTAAAGAAACATGAGCTAATTCGTATAACGAATACCGGTATGCAATGACACTAGCATTAGCTAGTCTGATAGCATGTTTTCACTACTATTCAAATCCCATTAGGTCAGGTCACGCACATAATAGTTCTAATTACTAATTTGAGTGAACTCGCCATCTTCTTTCCATGGTGTCTGAAAGGAAAAAGTAAGTATCCCAAAAACAGCTAGCTACCCAGCTAATACACGTTAACACAGTCATGGGATGGGACTATTTCCTGCATCACAGAAAACACCATAGCTGCGTTACAACCTATCAAGTTAATTCGTATGGCGTGCCGTTGGCAAACTTGGACAGAGCTAGCGTTAATGTTGTAATACGATATGGTATGTTATACAAATAGAGCTATCTTATTCCTAAAAGCGACGTTCAGCAACAGTTTTGAGTTAAATTGTACAGGCAATACAAAAAGTGAAACTATCATTTCCCAAGTCAGCGATATCTATTCCAGGAAATAGACTACACCCGACCCCTAGCATCGACATTAGCCGCTGAGCAGTTCCGGCTAGTTTAGCCAAAAGATTAGCATTGTGAGTTAGGAAGCTAACATTCTGGGACGACCGTAAAATAACTCGACAAGCATGTACATACCACCTCCTCGGGATTGATTTACGACGTTGTTCCTGTGCGTTGTAAACACCTCGTAATCAATAGAAACAGCAGTTGTTAACATAAGAGAAAGAAGACAGCTTGCTAACTAAGCCCCCTGTAAATAGATCATCCTCCATTACCACTTCTACGCATGCACACGCATCTCGGATTTTGTTTACCACAACACGCATGGGACACGCTCAGCCAATCAGAGGGCGGCTCTGATGGCTCGTCGTATGATGCATTAAAATCTAGTTTATCTCGTTTTGTTTGTGATGACTGTAAATATTAACTTAATTGCCGATACATTGTCTATGATGCTGCATTTTGGATCCAAGTTATATTAGGAAAGAGTGGGTTCTAATATTAAGAAAATTACATCGTCCAACAATAAGATATCTAGGTAATTCATAATTGTTTTTTTGGTTGTTTCAAACATATATAATATGTTAGCCTAATGTTTCAACTCAAACATCTGTTCTTACTGATCACAAGGCAATCAGTTTACCATTTAAACATTTGAAAAGAAACATTGAAGCTACTGGAAATTAAATAGTAATTACTAAATTATAATACATTTAAGAAAGCAATACAAACTTTTAATAATAAATACTGGGCAATAACACAAACAACGTTTTGGGGAATTGATTAAATTAGGTAGACTTCTATGATAGGCAAAGAAATTGCATTTATTGAAAATAATCTGATTTTACTAATGTAACGTATGCCAACAGCTTCAGTCCTTTTTTGTTTTTGTTTATGTCATGCTATTACACCCAACACTCACTGAAGAAAAACAGATTATATTACTACAATCCATCATCCATCCATCTTCGTCTGCTTATCCGGGGTCGGGTCTCCCGGGGCAGCAACTTCAGCAGGGGACCCCAAACTTCGCTTTTCCGAGCCACATTAACCAGCTCTGACTGGGGGATCCCGAGGCGTTCCCAGGCCAGGTTGGAGATATAATCCCTCCACCTAGTCCTGGGTCTTCCTCGAGGCCTCTTCCCAGCTGGACGTGCCTGGAACACCTCCCTAGGTAGGCACTCAGGGGGCATCCTTACCAGATGCTCAAACCACCTCAACTGGCTCCTTTCAACGCAAAGGAGCAGCGGCTCTACTCTGAGCTCCTCACGGATGACTGAGCTTCTCACCCTATCTCCAAGGGAGAATTCAGCCACCCTCCCATTTTGGCTGCTTGTACCCTGGATTTCGTTCTTTCGGTCATGATATATTACTACAAGCAAACTCAAAAACAAGCAAAATCACCAGTAGTCTGTGAACATCGGTTTTATTTCATGCCAGGAAAGGCACATTAATACACTGAATCCAACTGTTTTGAGAGCTATATAATGTTATATGCATCTACATCCAGGCAGTGCATATATTAAGATTCCCACGAATAAATGCAACAATAACATTAACACATTTTGTTAACCACAAAAAGATATAGCACATATGAGCACTGACAATTTGTATATGCACACTTTTAGCATAAGAGGAAGTACATGTGCACCAGGTAGTCCATACAGTTTCACTGACCTTTCACACCGAAAGAGACATATTCAGCAGCACTTTTTGGTTTTTGGAAAGTCCATAGAGAATATATAATGTTTTTAGATGCCAGTGCCAAGTAAGTTTATTTCCACTCTATTTCTCTCTATGTTGTTCCAGTTGCATAAGACCAGTCATGTTGCATCAGCATCAGCATCAGCATATGCATATACATATTACAGACCAGCATGTTCAGTACACATGTCCCTCTTCTTAGGGGGGGGGGGGGGGGGGGGGGGGGGCTTCTCCTTTAGCTGAATCATATTTGATTTTAAGCTTTGGAAACCCAGTCTCAAATCCACCAATTTACACATTTTGCCTCTCAAAACAGTCTAAATTATCCAGTCAACAGATACACACTGTAAGAGAGCATATTATAAGACTGTGCTTTTACTTGCACCTTACTGTCCCACCATGAGACAAAGCAGCACCCATGAACGAATATCTTTCAGTGAGCATAATGTTCAGCTCATTCTTTCTATCTAACACTATAAGATAAATAGGATGGACTGGAGTTGGGGAACACACCCAGCAGCATAAAGTGGTCAATACAACCACAATTTGTTATGGCAGTTTCTGTTTCAAAATAATAATAATAATAATAATAATAATAAAGGCAAAATAATACTTATACATTAAAAGGAATTTGATTAGAGAGAAGTGCACAGGGAACTCAATTACATTTTCAAAATATATTGCAACTGTCCGACACTACCCTCACACTTTTTAAAATTCTGCATGGCCTCAGTACTTTGTATCCTTATTATATCATATACTATAGCAGAACAAGCTGCTAGAATAAAGTAGGATAGTTTTTTTGCCATCCATGTTTGTTAACATCTGTTTTGCAACCAGTTCCCATAAATCTCTCATTGAATATTACTTAACTTTCATGCAACTATGAATTTGGTTACATTGTGCTTAACATAGACGCACATAGCTTTTTGGATTTATGTTTTGTTTTAGAGTTCAATATATGGTAAATATATTGTTGTAATTTGAAAATAGATGAGCCAATTTGATTGACAATAGCTGTGATTGTTTGAGATGGTGTACACTGCACATTGTATGGATGTGGTTACTAAGTCAACAATGAATTGTTGTGTTTCTCCTTCTGGCACAATGTAATTTACATATGCATGTGGTGCAATTATTAGTTATGTTTTGCATGTATTCAATGTCTTTAACCCATGTCCAACTACTATCCAGTCAGTGTTTGATAATAAACTATTACTATCAACACTTAAGTTTTTTTAAGTTGTCCTTCATCATCATACTGGGAAATCAGATCAATGATTTCTCAATTCCCTACATATAATTTTTCCAGTTTCCCACTTAAAGCAGATGTAGGAAGTGCCCAAAGATAAGTTAATAACCATTTTGTAAAGGCAGAAAAGAAGCTCTGCAGTACTTGACATAATATTTAAGGTGAGGGAATTCACACACCATTTCATGGATTTTATACTTTTTGCATCTTGTAGTAGTCACTTCATCGCCGGATACATTTCATACACAAATCACGAATGGACATAGTCCTCCAAGTATTGTGTCGTTTTGCAAACACAATGTAATGGAACACAAACTGGTATCAAAAAGCAAAGCTGAAACTGACTGTGTATTTGCATCCATTCCTCTCATCTTTATGTTCGTTCCATCGTTCTCTGGTCGGCACTATGCCTAAGTCCTGCTTTATCTTGGCGCACCAGTGGCCATCCGCATCCTTAAGATGTGGCCCTGTTTATAACAGCTCTCAGCCTGGGAGCAGCCTTTAGAACGCATGCCACAAAAGGCCTTCTGCTTGGGTCCATAAGAAAACTAGACTCCTCGTTGGTTATTTTTCCATAGGCTTATTGATTTTCAGTGTGTGGAGAGTGTCACTGAGAGATGTGTCTGTCTTGCTGCTGTCTTTTCTGGACATGTCAGGCTCCCATAGAAAGAACTCGTGGAGGAGGGTGTTGACGGTGTCAGGGCACTCCATCATGACCATGTGACTTCCCTCCTCAATGACTTTTAGGAATGCAAACAGAAGGATCTAGAAAGGGAGCCAAAGGAATGCAGCACATTACGATATGTACTACAGTGCAAACACGTAATTTCAAATGAAACATCACGTGATAAATCAGCACTCATTCACGCATGAAGATGTACTTTACCTCTGCCATGCGCTGGTCCTCATCCATTGGCACAAACTTGTCACACATGCCATGAACCAGAAGGATGGGCACAGTGAGCTCAGCATGGTAGACCTCATCCCCCTCTGGCCAGTACTGGCCACTCATCATGGCTCGCAGGACAAACGGAGACACATTGAAGGCATTGCCCTGCTTCAACAGCTGCTTTTCTTTGGCACCCTGACGGGCAAATCCAGCTCTAAAGGTTAGAAAAAAAAGAGAGGAAGTTAATTTTAAGGTTTTTCTATGTACATTTTTCAAATGTTCTGACATCAACAGGCAAAGCTTTTTTGTCAGCGACGAGAGAAGTTACTGTGGTGTGTCACTGTCTCTAGTGACAATTTTGGCACAGTACAAATGCAGATCTTACTTGAGGAAGCTCCAGGCCAGACAGGGTGACAGACAATGCAGGACACAAGATGGCAGCTGGAAGATGGAGCATAAGCTGGGCTCCAGAGCTGTGGGACCCCCACCATTGATCATTACCACCTTATGGACCAGATCAGGATATTCATGGGCCAGGAAAGTGCAAAATGATACTCTGCAAGAGATATGATGAGAAAGGTACAGCATGTTAACAACAGCATGTTAATCACTACTGGGTGGATGGATGGATGGATGGATGGATAGATGGGTGGATGGATGCATGAATGTATGGCTAGCTGGATGGATAGATGCATGGATGGAGATATGGTGATTTATAACAAAAGCGTGTCACAGATCCTCACCCATATGAGTGGCCGATGAGTATGTTGCGTTTACGAGCATATCTCTTAAAGATGGCACGAAGGTCCTCTGCAAGGGCATAAAAAGTATAAGCTGCTGCAATCTGTGGGGCAGTACTGGCTCCATGCCCGGCCAGGTCGGGTGCGATAACCTCATAGCCCAGCCGAGAGAAGAAGTCCAGTTGGCTGCCCCAAATGTCCAGAGAACCTCCCACACCGTGCACGAAGAACAGCGCTACGTCCGAGTGCGTCCCTTTGCAGCTCGAGATCACCCTCTTTGAGTCGATTTGCACCGTGCGCTTGGGCTTGCGACGGCGGCGACGAGGAGGTGGAGCGGGTTTCTGTTCCCCATGAGGTGAAGGAACTGGAGGAGGAACAGGATTGGGTTCTGGAGAAGAGGGCATTTCTTTGTAGTCAGCCAGCTCCACCTCTACAGTGCTGCAAGGCTCCAGGTCCCCATCCTGACACTGCAAGATCTCAGAGTGCAGAACATCACCCAGATTCTCAATCACCAGCTGGCCGTTGCGGTAGACTGTGATCTTCCTCTTGCAGTGGACACTGCTGCCGGTACTGCTCTCGCTATAATCCTCAGGAGAGCCGTCATCCTCATCCTCTTCACCGTCTGTCTTCTCCTTGCATGCAACTTGCTGTTCCATTACTACGGGCTGACGCTCGGGGATAATGTGCCGCACTCGCAGGACTCTCCCAGGTTTCACTTCCACAAACTCAAAACCATCAGAGGGTTCTGATGACTCCAGGGGCAAGACCAAACTGGCAGCCTTCCCAGTCAGGCAGCATAGTATCCCTTCAGTGATACTGGTCAGCATGGTGCTTCCCTGCATAAACAAATACACAAATACAACAAAGATCATCACTCAGATGCTTAATTTGAAATATAACAAAGAAAGATGTAGGTTTATGAACAAGGTACAAAATGGGAAAATAGACCATGTTTGTGAAGCTAGTTACCTTTCTCTAGCTTTTCACACTTATTTTTAATCACATAATCATTATATGTTTTTGAGGTTTATTTCCTGTCGCAGTGTTTGCAAATGTTAACAGCTCAACAGGAAGAAATTGGGCCCCAGCTAGATTCCTGTCAAATTGGAACAAAGCTGTTTCCTAGCAACACAGTTACAATGAAACGATCCACAGCCAGTGTTGAGTGACATGAAACACACCAAGAGCAAGGACGCTTTCAGTTTAACAGGCTCCAGACTGCTATGCAAATTCAAAATACCATAGCCAGTAAGTGCAGCTCCTACTGCCTTTGTAAAGCTCGACTCACCTGGGTGACAAAGCAGCTTAACATTCAGGGATTCCAAGTGCATAAACAGACAACATCAAAACAATACTTGTGCTATACAGTTTCAATGTCAGTGACTGACCTAGACGTTTGCTATTAATAAGCCCTCTTTATCACATGGTCAGAATCAGGATATATATAAATAGAAAATGCCAGTCATATGGCATCACTGTGATAGCAGTTTTCCAATGGAGATGAGGGGGAAACTATCTTTCTTCTCCTGCCCAGCAGGTCCAGTCGCAGCATCTAAACTGCATTTTGGCAGTTATGCAAATAAAGCATCATTAGTCCTCACTTTTCATACACAGGCTGGTTATCTCTAGGAAACAGAGTGGGAAGAGTCACATCTATATAAGGCTTTATTGTTTCCTGGTTACAGAAACCGAGTAAAACAGAGCGCAGTATGCACATTACTGCCCACAGGGCAGATTTGACATTACTGCTCATAGCACATCATATAACATGTAGTTTAGAGCATGGCTTCAATTACGCTCCCTACTTTAAAATAAATATGAATGCATGACATCTAGGCATCTTGAGATGTTAGTGGGGGACATAATATAATGAATGCATTATTGTAAATTTACTTTAACATGGTGAATATACGTATACTCATAATTGTGAATTGTGGGAATTTGTTTTCATTGATTTTCTCCGGATTAAAGTCATATAAAGTGTATATTAGGGGTGGGACAAAACATCGATATAGCAACATCGTTGTCCAACTTTGGTGTGATACGATAATCGATACACTGGGTGAAATATCAATATTTTAATGAATAAAATAAGGTGCTCTAAAGAAATTTCCCTGCTCCCAGCGTGGCTACTTCATGGCTCCTCGAGGTGGCGCCCAACACATGCACGAGGGAAACTTGAACATAAGTTAACTAGCCGAAGAGGAAGAGGTTTTCAACGGGATGGTGGACAGAAAATAACTGATGCCCCAGCCAAGTTTAAAGGGATACTTCACCGCTGGAAAGCTAAATATAGCTTTAAATTGGGTCACTTATGTAGCAGAAATGTGAAAAAAAAATTAATTGGTGCCTTCTAGGCCGAGAAAAGCCAGAAAATGTGTTTTTGGCTCATATGGATGAAAGACACCAAATCCCAGAATGCACTTTGCTTCGCTGCTTTGAGTCGTGAATTAGCGTGGAATGTCGAATGGTCGCCATGTAACAGTCACAAACTCCAGCGGTTAGCAGTTAGTTGGATACAAATCACCCCATTTCTGCACCAGTCCGTGTTAACACAGCCCACCTTCATACAGAGCATCTCTAGCTCGGATCGTCGGAGGGCTAGCAGTCCTGGTAGCTGGACAGTCCGGTTCACTGTTGTTCAGCCATGTTTCCACGAAAGCAAAAAACACAGTCTCTGAATTCGCGTTGGGAGCATCGTTGAAGTTGGATGTAGTCCGGTTTGTTGTTTAATGAACGGACACTTGCAAGCAGGATTGATGGGACAGGTGGCCGGCTAGCGTTAGCTTCCCACCTAGCCGACGAGGATGTCCCCTACCCGGCTCGGGGCATCGAGCGAGACCGCTGGTCTCCGTGGCAGGCGAAGCTCTCGTACTGGGCCGATTATTCCGTCTGTAATAACGTTCCCTGCATATTCTCCGATCTGTACCGATGTATCCCGGTGGTACACGTGCGGTAGTTTGAATGCACATAATTGTTGTAAAAGTTTGCTGCTGAGAAGTTCAATACATCCATGAGAGAGAGCCCTGTTTAGCGAGGATTCAAGATGGCTGACATTTCGTTTTTTTCTGGCTGAGATCGGCTCGCTTTGGGTGATGGGCGGGTTTAAAACATGCGGAAGTAGGTCCTACTACTGGCTGTGGTCTTTTGCTCTGGCCAAAAAATCTTCCGATGACGCAAAAATCGTCATTTTACGTCATCGGAAGATTTTTTCCGGACCCCTCAATGCAGAGATCTCCCGTCTCAGGGGGATATGAGGGAGGGACGCAAGGTCATTCAGAAATACTACCGGGTTTCTACTGATACAAAGCTGAATGCTAAATCAGTGAAGTATCCCTTTAAGTCCAAAGTCTGGACCCATATACATATATTGCTCTATAATTGTGTCATTTTGGACTTGCAGTGATTAAAGAGAGAAAACCTGCACTTAACCTTTTCGCAGGCAATTTGTAGTAATAGTTAGAGCGATATCGTGATTTATCATTATATTTTCTAGCAATATATTGATTATAGCAGAATTGCAGTATCGTGATATTATCGTGAGCCATGTATCGTGTATCGTATCATGAGGTACGCTGTGACTTTTCACCCATAGTGTAGCCTATACATTGAAACAGATCATATCTCACTACTTCTAATCCCCTTCAGTTGCAGATTCTTATTAAAAAATCTGAATAAACACAACGTTTGTTATAGTTTCTTGGTTCAAATCAAGGTCAAAGCTTTAACAACTGCTTGGTTAAGGTAAACGAATGAAACAGACATTTAATGCACGGCACTTCAGTAGCCTGGCACTGCAGTAAGGGGGAATGGAGCTGGGTTACCTAACCCTATCTGCACAGGAGGGTTCATGTGTACATGTGTCTGTGTGTGCGTGCGTGTGTGTGGTGTTGTTGTTGTTAGTGGCAGGATGGTCTGAAGGTCAGTGCATCAAGTGCTATCCAGTTACACCCTGGAGCCAAGTGAATGTTGACCGAGAGGCCTGTCTTTCCACAAACATCCAAATGGAGCGTCCAAGTATCAATTCTGCAGTGTGTCCTTGTTATCATCCATCCAGCCATCTATCCATCTATCTATTTGTGATGGTCTTCAATTTTGAAGCCATTCTGTCATTTTATTATGAACCAATCAGTCATGCCACTTCAGCTACAAGTGGTACATGATGAGGTAAAGGTTTCCAATGAGGAAAGTCCTTTTAGAGGCGGTCACTCGTGATATGATGAACATTTTGACGACATAGCAGGATATCTACCATGTTTAGCAGTTTGGATGACCCCGGCTGGTGTTGAGATGCCAGAACTTCCTCATTAACACAAATCTAACTACATTAGCAGCCCTGTGATTTCAATCAATTCTCCTCCTGACATGCTATGATATCCATCAACACGACAAGCAGCATTTAAAAATGGCTGAGGGTATCTCAGATCCACGAACTCTAAAGTCCAACAGGCTCAAGGTTACTCATCCATGTGAATTTGTTTGTCTGCATTGCAGAATATGTAGGTCGTTATGTCTGCCAAGTCTTACAGTAGGCTGACACACATTTGGTACACAGTGTGCTGCTCTATTTCCATAACAAACGGTACAGTACGGCGCAGTCCGACGTGCTGCACACGAAATGCGTATAGTTGCATACATTATCACTTTCTGTTCAAATAAGGCCCAATGCACAAATATCCTACAGCCTATAGCTGCTTCTACAAGCCAAAATATCAAGCCATAACCCGGAGTAGTCTCCATATTTCCATAAATGGACGTAGGCTAAATCATTGAGTATTGTTGGTATGCATGTCTCACATTCAGAATGAAAATGCTTTTTTACAAGTGTTATACATATGCCCAATTAATAGTGTCGCATCACAAATAAACATGTGGCAGTCTGGTGCAGTGTGGACCATAATTGCTGCGTGTATATTATTGATAGATCCATTAACCTACTTTTGAACAAATGCATGCAGTCATTGTGCAGCTGTTTATTGACGCTGATGGCTATATGTTGCACATTTAATTAGACAATATCATGCTATAAAAATCGATTCCTTACCTGCAGAATTAGTGGTGATTAGGGGTGATTATATATCTGCACCGAAAGATGAGGGCCGACGAAACTGAACAGAGAAAACGTTGCATTTGGTGCAACAATTTGTCTACGCTAGAGATGCTGCAAAATAGTAAAAGCTTCTTATTGGCCTATTAGTCCGCTACCACAGAACACTGGAGGGGCTTGAATTGATGAGAAAGCATGCATCCATAAAAGTGTGGCCACAGCATCTCAGTAAGATACCCATAACGATAACAAACAATGTTTTTTTCTCTCTCCCTCAGCATCCACTGCGCACTCAGAGCAGACCCTACCCAGCCCTGCTGTTCTTGCATCCGCAGCAGCAACACGAGTCTTCGGGCATTTTCGCTCCTGAGTGGCAGTGAGAAGGGCGAATAGAAGACAGCTGAACGCCGAGAGGAGGCCAATGGGAGAGGCTTGTTTCCTTGTTGCCAAGGCTGACAGAATAGCAAAATGCGTGCGTGCGTGCGTGCGCGTGGTTGCGGTCATGGAGAGTGACATATATGATAAAATGATAGTCCAGCTAATTATCTAAATAGGCGAACACATGACCACGATCAGGCCTGCATGTGTGGTCCCCACATTACAAATTCCACACCTGCGGTTTAAATCATCTTCACTGCTCATCATAAACTGACACTTGGGGACATGTTATGGTAGCTGCGTTGCTGAAGGGAGAAATGACCTTTTACGTTTTAAATAATTAGATTAAGATGTGCTGTGTCCCTCTTTTACCCTTGGACTCACACCAGTCTGGGACAGCCCGGTGCCTGTCACGGAATTGCCAGCTGTGACGTTTATGGGGCGGGGAGCCAACAGCTGTTTGTGTTATTGTTTGGCAGCAGATGTAAATAACAATTACTGCTTTATGTGTATGCATGGCACGCATTTGTGTTTTAATCAAATGCTTCAAAAATCAATTAGGCAAATTAACATGCCAGATAGCCTATAAAATGTTTTACGATTCCACATCGGCGCACAAACAGCATCCAGGGCATTTTTCTTATTGAGACAGCAGCATTTATATTACAACTCGTATAATATACAATACATAATAGGCCTATACACATTGCACTGTATTGTACCTAGATGAGAACTTAACAACTTTCGGTTGTTTCGACACAATTCTCAAATGAAAATCATTATTCTATAAAATAAATACATTTTCTCACACCTCATCCTCTCATGTAGCCTAAAATCTCATTCAGATGTAGGCTATTAAATATCTTCACACATAGTCACACATATCAACATGCTCGTTGTGTATTCAAAAGAATGTATCCAAACTAAATCTTTCAAACATTTGTGAGGACATCTCAGCAGAGGCGTGGAGGGGATGCGGTCACCATGTAAAAAGGTTTCTCCCACGGTGACATTATGAAGGCAATGACTAGATGGGAGGTAGATGGCATACAGTGGTACACAGTAGTTTTTGAATGACCACTGAGGTGGTGGAAAAGATTCACATATTGTTTTTCATTCATTTCTACAGTATTCCTATGAATGTGTTGTATTAAGACATTTACTGTATTGTATAATGCTGATGCTTTAATCTGGTTCAGGTTCACATTATTGCTACTGTAAGGTTCAGCTGACAATGGTAGCCTACATACTGGAAAGGTATTTACTAGGGATAGAGATCTAGAATCTAGCTACTTGGGTGAAACTCGTGTTTGAATGACATATGCTCTGATGGATACTCGTGAGCACGCTTAAAAGAACGTTTTTGATTGTATATAAATGAGAAATGAAGTGAAGAAACACAATTTTAGTAGGCCCCTACACATTGACTATTTAGACTTGGGGGGGGGGGGGGGTACATTTTGGTAGCACATTTATCTAATTTTGACATTAGTTGACTAATTGCAAGTGCTGTAGTGATTTATGATGACTGCAGTACAGTAATTGTATTGTGAATCGTTACAGGGATTTTAACATGAGAATTTTAAGAACTGTGTGGAAAAACAGTACATTTAAGCATGCTAGTATATACCCTGAACACAATCTTTCAGGCAGAGCTTTTCTCAGGCTGCATCATGGATGAAATACATGGGCTGCATAGTGCATACGATTCAAATCCCATTTCTTACCTAGTTTAGTATCTCCCATCTGGCAGACACTAATCTCAAACCGTGCCCGTTAAAGTTAGAGCCGTTATCCTTGCCAATAAAATGTTTAATTGGTGACAGTGTGGGTCGATAAACTGTTTTGAGTTTAACCTGAAAGGCGCTACTTAGGGTATTAAGCCATGGATGTAACGAAGCACTATCACTCCAGCAACAAGCCTTTCGATTGGCTGAAAAGTCTAAGCCAATCATTTTGCTTCATATTCGCATGGAGGCTGGCAGACCTGTGACATTCAATGTCCTCATGTCTGTAACTGTAGAAATATTATCTAAAGATGAACATTATACGGTCATCCTTTTCCCGACTGCGTGGAATAACTAATTTCACCAGGTAACAGAGTTTACGTGTTTTCATGCTCGATAAACGGCAGAGCCAGTGTTTGTTTACGATGCTAACGTTGGCAAGCGAGCTTAGCAGTGCGTTAGCAGCGTTAGCTAATCATCATGCAGATAGCTAAAGTCAGCTACCTAACGTTACTTGGAAATTGTATTTAGTTAGCGATTGTTAATTCTATTATAGCTTAATGATAGCTAGTTAAGTTCATATTAACATATGAACGACAGTATTGACTTACAGATGTAGGTAGTATTTGCTGTAATTAACCCTAACCCAATAACACCAAGCATCAAGTAAATATATTTAATGGTGTTAAACATGTTAATATCTGTCTTATACACACTGTATATCATATCCACCTAACGTTACCTCAGTTATAGATGCAACCTGTTATTTTAGCACTTCTTTATTTATTTCAGCACCATTTGCACTTTTGCATTGTCTTACTGTTTAGAATCCTCAAGGAGCAGTCTGTTTACATGTTTGTATTTACGCATGTGTATATTTATATACCTTTTTATATACAAACTTTATCTGTACATAGTAGTCAGACGTTTATGTTTACCTTGTTCAGCTTTCCTGTCCCTGTTTTGAGCCGTATGTCTATTCCTGTGTACTTTGAGTGCAACAAAAAGCCGGAGTCAAATTACCTGTATGTGTTCACACTTATTTGACAGTATTACAAATGTGAGTTATAGTAGCAGTTAAAATGTATTTTTCAATCTGTGTATTCATGCCATAATTGTGTTGATAGTGGACAGTGACACCAAGGCATGTAGTGATTGTGGCGTAATGTTGATATTAAATAATAACATTTGTATATATACATTTTATTCTGTGATGTGTCAACAGCATTCCTGCAGGGAACCTTGCAGTGACTGGCAACTCTCACCTTAGATTATTCAGCAACTGGATTGTGCCCAGAGCAGCCGCAGGACCTCCGATGTCCAGATGTGGGCCACTTTCTTCACAAGCTGAGGGTTCAGGAGTGTTCCAACAGCTTCCGTGGCAATACCAGCAGGTGCGGACACGGAAGAGAGGCACAGAGTATCAGCCCAAGAACATCAAACGCAAGAGGACCCACGGCTGGATCAAGAGGATTAGCTCTCAGAGCGGCATCGAGGTGCTTCTACGGCGCATGTTGAAGGGACGGAAATCACTCTCACACTGACGGACCCTGTTGGAAAACCTGCAAGACATTGGTTCAGAAATGCTGCCGTTGCTCAGGATGCTCAGCAAAGACCTTGTGGGTTGGGTTAACTGGTGATACTGGGTGTCGGTTGTGCTCCCCCCCCCCCCGCAATAATAATGGGCGGGAGGATGAAAACTGGCTATTTGCTTTGGGTAAAAAGAAACCTGGTAGTTTCACCCATTTATTTTTGATCCATAATGTTTTGTTCATTATCAGTAAATGTTATCAGATGGATGTTTTTTTTTGACTGTATGAAGTCATTTGATTCAAAGATAAAATGTGTCTCTAAAGATCAGTGTCATGTCACGTTAGTTAATCTCAAATGAAAACACCAATTCTGGTTGACTTGAAAATAAAAACCACCCCTGCAGAATATACATGTATTTGCATGTGTGATTGGAAAAAAGATTTGTGGACAAAGGATTTGTTCTTTGTTGCCTCAAGAGACAAAGTTTTAACCTTTTCGTTAGCTGCCTTCTATTGATTTTTGACAAAGTTGTAGGTTTATTCAACAGAAGGCAGTATACAGAGAGAGTTGTAGGAGCTGGGGAGGGTGGGGGTCTCTCTTATGTCAGACAGGGTGAGCCAGAATTTTATTAGTGGCCTTTCATTTTCAAGCCGAAAGATTTTTGAAAATGAAAAATCACATGAGAAGCAAATGAAGGCATTAATTGAGAATGTAACAGTAAAACATTTTACATAAGTAGAATTAACATACAGTTTGCCAGCAGATGCATTTTGCAACTTGCATCTGTACCCTTCTAATATCCAGTTACTTTATATGTATGCATTTTATATGAACGCTTAAATCATGAATAAACGGACATATAGCTAAAATTTACTTTAATGATCAGTAATTAGTTATGACATTTAGCCATAGTTTTATTGTCAATAATTTAGAGTTCTAGAACAGTTTGCTATTGTACAACTTATTTTAAAAAATCAGTACCGAGGCTCGCCCGTCAGCTCAACTCATAACTGAGCAGCGACAGCAGTTGAGAGATCTATAATGCATGCTGTACATGGAGGACATGCTGTAAAAAGTGCCTGTGTTGTTTTCATCAGGGCTTCGTGCACAACCCCTTTGTATTGGGAGATTGGTCTGTTACACAATCGCTTTCTAGCCAATCAGCGCATTGCTTTTTATCTCACTTCACGCATCTACCACTGAGGTACGTCGAATCTTGGAAGGTAACCGCCCCCGAAAAGACGAACAACAAAAATGGAGTTGTGAACTAGTAGCAAATTAGCTTCAAAGCACGTTCAATTTCAGTTTTTCTGTAATTACCTTTACATGATTGCAAGCTTCCAGCTGATTGAAGTTGCGTGATGCAATCATATCGAAGGCATACGTAGTTAAGTTGTAAGAAGCTGTCGAACGGGTAAACAAACCGGTATCTTGGCTACGACAAAGACATCAAGGCTTAGTTAGCTAGCTAGCTAAAACGGTAGCATCTTCTCCTTTTCCCTCTAACGTTAGCTAGCTAGCTAGTTAAGTACGAAGAGCGTGACTCGGACAGAAATGGAGAAGGTAGGCTCGCAGTTGGTTCTTTGCTTATTTGTTTACATTATGTGTTAAATTGTTGGTTCGTCTCCTGAGTGGTTTAGCTAGCTCCACAGTACATCTCTGACTTGCTCACTGGTCATAACCCCATCAGGCCTCTCAGGTCATCAGGCAGAGGTCTCCTAACGTTAGCTAGCTGTAACGTTAACGTTACCCAGAGTAATCCAGGACCGGTGAGGGGAGCCTTCGGGCAGGCCTACTGTGGTCCTGATCTCCGTAACAAGCTGCCTGATGACCTGAGGTCCATCACAACTGTTTCCACATTCAAAGCAAACTCAAAACTTTACTATTCTCTTAGGCTTTTGGTTAGTATGTGCGTGTGTGTTGGTTGTTTTTGTAGATTGTCTTGTGTTGATGCTTATACTTTGTTTTTATTTTTGTTGTTTATGCTTATATTTTTACATGTTGTCTTTCAAGTGTAAAGCACTTTGAGTTTTACGTGTAATGAAGGTACTTTATAAGTATAATTTGCCATTATCGCCTTCGATACACTTGCTTTCGTGGTGGCAAGTACGGCGTAGGTTACTGTAAATACTCTGTCACCTTATACCACATTACTGCCACGTTATCTAGATAAATGTAAGGGGTAGGAGTTGTTCTCTACTACCCAGTTATGGCCTTTACCACCTGGAAGTGTTTTTGATCATATTTGTTTTTTTCTGCTCACAGTCAGATTTCCTAAAGGGACTACCTGTCTACAACAAGAATAATTTCAGCAGGTTCCATGCAGACTCTGTATGTAAAGCATCAGTAAGTCGTCTCATTTGTTCTCAACATGCTGTGATAAAGTCATGTTGTCACTGTTCGTGTGATTTAGGTCTTTAAATTCAAGAAATGTTGTCACATGGTAGCACTACGTTTTTTGTCTGACATAATTCTAGCTAATTAATAGACTGACATGGATCTCAATGTTGTTTTAGAACCGTCGACCATCTGTGTATCTTCCAACCCGGGAATATCCATCAGAGCAGAGTAAGTGTGTTGACTTTTGCAAAAGCTTACAGAGCAGGGGGAACTACAGCACACTTTCCTATCACAACAGATTACATATTGTAGTTATATCTCAGGAAAAGAGTATACCCCAAGCACACATCACAACCTATGTTTTGCTAAGTAAGGAACTCGGTCGCAGGCTTCTGTTAGAGGAAATCACCTTCAGTTCCAGGATGACAGTGTAGTCATTACTCAACTTATTTAAGTCAATGCTCTCTATGGAAACAGCTGATCATTCTTACTTTTCTGCACCATTTAACATTGTGTCTCTCATGATATAATCAGTGTCTTTGTTGTCTCTCCTCAGTCATAGTCACAGAGAAGACGAACATCCTTTTGCGATATCTTCATCAACAGTGGGACAAAAAGGTAAAGGTTTTTAAAGATAATACATTAAAGTTAATGTAATATAATGGAAAGTTGGTGCTAATAGTATTGTTTATAACTAGAGCCCGACCGATATGGATTTTTGGGGGCCGATGCCGATATTAACTTGAAAAGAGCCGATTTATAAGCCGATATTTTGATTTTGAAAATAAACTGGATATTAGACCCATTTCCTATAAACTGCACTTACACAACATTCAATAGCAAAATATCTGCCTGTTCTAGGTATGTGGGCTGTATAAACCATTTTCCAGAAGGGATGTTAAAAAAAAGCCTTAGATTACAGTCTCAATGACTAAACAATTGCACATCTAAAGTATATATTTTTCAATGATCACAAAACAGTCTGGTTTTAAACATTTAACACTTTTATTTACTTCCAGTTGAAGCTGGTTTTAACAGTGTGTATTGTAAATAAATTATAAGTTAAAGTTAAAGTAAAAGAGCTATACCAAACCAATTAAATATTCCACAAAACCATAATAAAATTAAAATAAGTTAAATGTATAGCTACATATACAATAAATAAATATAAAATAAATTAATATTTATTTATTTATTTTATATTTCATTTGAGGTATCTGTGGAGAAGTAGTCCCACACTTTGCTGCTACATCGTCCTCTTTTTTCAGCCATCTGTAGGGCAGAAAGAGAGACAGAGAAAGAATAAGCATGTGTATTAATAATATCACCATGTATCATTACTTATGTCATCATTACAATTATAATAATAATAAACAGGGATATCCTACATGGGCAAAAATGAGAAATATAGAGAAATATTTTTTTGTTTTTATTTGTCAAGCAATAGGTATTACCTATTACCTATTTATATTTAACAATATTATTACAACATTTTCCTGTTATGTCTGTGAAGCTGCTTTCCCCTAACGTTCCCCTAACGTTGTAACCTTTAGATAACGTTACCCTAACGTTCCACTAACGTTGTAACCTTTAGATAACGTTACCCTAACGTTCCCCTAACGTTGTAACCTTACACAACTGTCTGTGCATGAGCAGGAATTAATTATTATATATTGGCAGGAATGAATGAACAGGCAAACTTTAACTTGATTAGCGTTAGAACAACGTTGTTTTTTCGAGGCACGCTGTACATAACTTCTAGTCATTTACTACACGCGCCCCCTGCCACAGTTACGCGGTCATTATGTGGGAAACACTGCAGATATATTTAGAATAAGTTAAACGCTAACGTTATAGTTTGACCTCTTATTAACGTTCGCGTTCTTCCACTGATAAACATGGTATTAGTTAGCTTTATGGCTAATCTAATATAGCAATGCATTAGCGGCTGTAAGTGATGTTACAGAATATTTAGAAGTGATATTGATAGGACCGTTAGCTAGAACTACCACACCGTTTTTATATGCAGTGTATGAACTAAATCTACAATCATTTCACATGACGAACGACAGACTCACCGTCAAAACAGTATCTCCATGCCGGGTGTAATGCTCTGCCACTGGCTTGGCTGAGACTTTTCTTCTGTAGTGGATTTCTGGCGCTCTTGTCAACTGGGGAGTTGCAGACCGCCCTCTGGTGGGCAAACTATGCAACACTCATAACATGAGTGAAGCATGAGACAGTTTCTCATGTTTCATCGGCCGTTATAAACGCCGATGCCGATTTAAATGCCATTAGCTCATATCGGTCGGGCTCTATTTATAACAGTAGATTGCCTCTGTTTTGTTGTTTGTGGTTTGTTAAATGTGTTTGTTTCTTACTTTATCAGAATTCAGCAAAAAAGCGAGAGCAGGAACAAGGAGAGGGGGAGAACACGGCGCCTCCACGGAAAATCGCCAGAACTGACAGTCGGGAACTGAACGAGGATTCGTGAATTGCTGTGCTGTTGATGCACACCCAGCAGAGACTGACCTATACAAACAAAATGCATTATGTGGAATAAATGTTTGCAAACCCAGGCCTTGACACTGAAGACCTCAAGGATCCATTACAGTTCAGACCACAGCCGTCATGACGTTAGTCCCCAAAAAACATTGGTCATAATGTTTGCATTCAAATTCAGATTTCCTCCTTAACCAAAAACTTTTTTCCCCAGTTCATTTACTACTTTCGACCAGTATTTTCTTTTCTTCCAAGACACCCCTGCCTCAGATTTCAGTCTTTGTAGTGTAAAGAATTACATACTTCTACCTCCTTATTCCTCAAACCCTCTGATTTGTCCTAACTTATGCTCACAGTTTTCTTTTAAAGGGATACTTTGCAGATTTTAATCCAGCTCTGTGTCGTCTTTGTGTGGGCAGTGTGTTTAGGGGAACTGTGGCTTCGCTCCATAGCGACAGCGCATGGAGCTCAGAGCAGCCAGGGTCTGTCGAGACCCCGCCGGATCGACTGACTCGACAGACCTCCGCTGCTCTGCTCAGCTGGGCGCTCCGTACACTGCGTCTACGGAGGGAAGGCACGCACCATTCATCTGCACACACTGCCATGACACAGAGCTGGTTTTAAATCTTAAATATCTCTTTAAATATGCAGCTGCTCTGCTGCTATTTAAGGGTTTACAGCTGTAGTTATTCTTACCATCTGCATGTTTTAATGTAAGTTTTCATAAATAATTAAGTGGCATGCCATCTTTTGTGGCTACTACTCAAATAGGAATTGTTTAGTTTGGAATTACATAATGACAGTGGTCCTTTTGAAATATAATTTTTAGCTCATCCTCTGTGATAACTGTCATTACGGTAACTGAAAATAAAACTGCATTGTGTTTCGTTGTTTAGATTTGACCATGCATTCAGGGTTTGTTATGGACGGTTGCAGAAAAAGCCGAGTGCTAAAAGAAATGTTCCGGTGTTTGCTCCTGATGAATAATGATTTATTGCCTTAAATGGACGTGAGTGTGTTTTCACTATGTCTTAGAGCGACCCCTAGGTTTACACCGTTGTTTCAGGTGAAGAAATGAACCACAGTGGAGTTGAACGAATATTAGCGTGTCTGTAAAGACCCGTTCAAGCCAATACAGTCATACTAGAGGATGCAGTTTTTGTACAGCGTGAACTGCAGATTTCGTAGCCATATTCTATGTCTCAGTAGTTCGAGATCCCCACCTTATAAGCAGCACGTGTATCTTTGTAATTGCAAGGTTAGCACACTATTTTATGGAATGAGGATGACTACAGGTATGCTTACATTTACAATGTAGCTGTACTGATGTGTAGGCTACTTGTAAGAAGTACTGCTGTAATTTGCTTAAACAGGTTGGTTGTTAGAGTTTCCTATATGTGTTTGGATTTACAAGCTTTTGACAGCAGGTTAAAATAAAGAGTCTGCGTTTGCTGCTCATAATGTCAGTGAAGCTAATGCTTCACAAGTCTTGTATATTTGTACAGTATGTATGTTGTGGTTGTTCTGACCCTTTTATCAGGTAACAAGACGGCTCACTCTGGTTTGGTCCTAGCCATATTGTTAATTCATTTTGTTTAGCCAATTTGTACTTGTATGTTGGAGTGATCCAAGCCAGAGTTTAGTCAATACAAACGAAAGCATTTTGCTTAATTTGCTTTGCACCTTTAGAAACCTCACTTTTCACATCTATAAAGACTAATTTGCTTCAAATTGTGTTTGGCTGCATTTTCCTTCATGTTTGGCACGGCTGACAGTTGAGTCTAATGTACATTTATACTTTTGTTACACATTGCTATTCAAAGATTACATAGTATATGTGCAGTTATGTTGCTTATGTAAGTAGAATACACACTGTAAGTTCCAGAAGTATGACTTTAAACCAGAGACGTGCAGTTGTATTTCATAGAAGAGTGTCCTTATTCTACTTTTGTCATAATATTTGTATTCCAGGCCCTGCTTAAGTTTTGAATGTGTCTATTGTTAAATGCCGTGCTTTGATTTGAATTGTATAAATGTATTGTCAATTTGAGATCTTGTTCTTATATAGATTACACTATGACATGCAGTAAAGGCTATAACTCAGTTTACAGCAACATTTTTGGGGTAAAACTAGAAAATCCCCTCCCACATTTATTGTATGTGTTTGAGGAAATGCTGTAGGAGAAAGTTTATTGCAAATGATCTTCTGGCAAATGTACACCTACATAGGTGTGAATATATAAAAGAGCGTGTATGTTCTGTTCTTATCGTTGTGAATTTACCTAAAAAAAAAAGTTTACATAAATGCCCTATTTCCAGGAAACAAATCAACAGCAAACATCTACCATCCAGTGACATATGTTTTTTTACTGTTAGTTACAAAATTACCCAATGCTTTAATCTCTTGATGGATGTTTATTTTAAGTGCGATTCATTTGCATCATAGAAGTACATTCACTAATTTATGTAGTAAAATAATTCATAGAAAATCAAAGTTAAGAAAAATAGAATATTGTTTTTATGGTCACAGTGAATAAAATCTGAGCTATTGCGGAAGACTACGGTGGCTTTGAAAAGTGCTCCATAACTGAAAAGACGTGATGGACATGTGATGCATGCACGTGACGCAACATGCATTCAATACAGGCATGGCAATGAGAAACCAACCTGGGATGGGAAGCTGCTGTTCATGCCCTTTGACAAAAAGGGCTCATTGATCAGGTCCTGGCTTTTGATAAAAAGATTCTTCACATCCAAATAAATCGGTTCTGTGGATGTGTAAAACCAGGCAGTCATGCAGTATTTTAACCGGACCGCTCAAGCCCCATTCTAGGAGTTACACTTACTGTACATATTATACATGGAAGCTAGATAATCAAGTGTTAATACAGTATAATATTTTGTGCGAAGTAGGGCTGCACAATATGCCGTCTTTTTTTAAAATGTCATTGCGATATTGCGCGCAATAAACATTGCGAAAGGCTGCGAAATATCGCGAATGATAAAAAAAAAAATATCAGTAAAAAACTGCACTTCAAAATGTTCTTTTTTTGTCTTTTATATTCAATTCAATCTTCAATTTGTTCAATAAAAGCACGTTGGAAATGATTTCCTTTCATTTGATTTAAATTCAACCAGCAGTTTGTTGTATTTTAGCAGAATACTGAAAGCAGCAGAAATGCAGAACTGAGTAGCCTACACTTTAATATCTGCTTATTTAAAGTAAGCAAGTGATATCATTATCGCGATGTTCAAAAACATTATCGCATATCACATGTTATCGTCATATCGTGCAGCCCTAGTGCGAAGTAAGTTGCATCGGGAGGGATACGCTCGCTGACCTAACACGTGGCCCTTGCGACTAATGAGTTCTCCTACGGTACAGGTGTGTCTCTGAATGCGGCCTGTGTACATGTGCACATTGCTCTCCATTCATTACATTACATTGGTGTGGCTGAACATGTATTAACTCTTTGAGTTTTCCAAATCACTCGATTGTCTTGATTCCCCTTTATCTGACTCATTGGAGGGTAATTCCTCCAGGCTTGTGTTTGAGTCCGCCCTGTTGGGCTGAGCGTTAGCAGGCTGGGGCGGTGGTTGTGTCCCGTTCACACACACCACAGTCCCCTCTGATTTGCTGAAACTGAACAGCTTCCCAGGACTGAATGTCCTGTTGGGGGACTGCGGCCTCTCCTGGCCACTAGGGGGAACGCTGGAGGCCACTATTGACCCTGGTGCTCCGGCTGCCCCAGCTGGCTCTTTTTTCCCCTCAGGCGACTTCAAGAACTTCAGAAACCCTGGCAGCTTTGCCTCACCTCCTGTTGGGGACTGGGCTGGGGAGGAGCGGGACTTCCCCTGGAGAGGGATGATCTGCTTCAGCTTCATCACGTTGTTGTTCCCCAGCAGGGAGCTGGGTCTCTTGGGCTTGTCCCCTGACTTGCCCCCCGGGGGTTTGTCGTGGTGGTGCTGGTGCTGGCTGTCTGTCCGGTGCTCGCTCTCCTGGCGGGCCTCAGCCTGCAGCTCCGCCTGGCGCTGAAGCTCCTCCTCCTCACGCCTGCGTCTCAGCTGCTGTTGGAAGTGCTGTTGGGCCTGCTGCTCATGCTTCTAAACGGGGGAGGCGTGTTAAAATGAAGACAGAGGAGGAGGAGGAGGAGGAGGAGGAGGAAGAGAGAGAGAGAGAGAGAGAGAGAGAGAGAGTCACAGGTAGAAAAAGAAAGACGGAAAAAGACACAGTGGAACAAGGAAAGAGAGGAGACAACTGGATAAGGAATATAAATGATAAAGTATAGATTCTGTGGGGCAGCCTTTTTCAGATTAGTGTTGACTGAGAGTAACGGAGCCTGTGTGCCCTCCCTCGTTTTGCATCTTCACTGTTAAATAATTTGTCATCCTATCCAGCAGAAAGCTGACACAGACAAGTTGCATTTACACTAAATGTGCTTTTCTACCTTGACATGTTAGAGTAGCTTTGAATTTTCAGTTAGTTTTTTGAAATAATTTTTTTAGTTTTGATTTTTGGATTTCATTTTGGTATAGTTAGTTTTCAGTGTGTTTGCTTGTTTTAGTTTAGTTTCAGTTTTTACATGTTTTAGATGTTTTGTCAGGGCCAGGTATAATGTCTCAGAAGTATGTAGCTACATAAGTCATGGCTGGACAATAGCCATGATGTTTAATGTTTAATCTTTGCGTTACTTTAGTCTCCGATGTGAAGCAATTACGGCACAGCGCCATCTCATGTCAAGTCTGTTCAGTTTCTGTGGTTCAATGTCACCAGAGTTGATGGAATGTTCTTCCGTAGTGATATATATTGGAACTTATTTTATTATTTTTTATTGTAAAACATTTTTTTTATTGTTTCTTAACCTGGCAATATCATTTAAGTTTTTATTAAGTTTCAGTTTCCACAAAATATTTTTCACTGCTTTTTTTCGTTTTTGTTATCTATATGAACCCTGTTTAAGACACCATCAAGACAAGTGCCACTGATGTGATACAACACTAGACAGACAAGCATACCCAAAAACATACAGTTATTTCTTATGGACAGAAAAAGCTGCACTAGTGTACATTGTTAACCAATGCACACCAAAAGACCCAGGGTCACACAGGGGTAACGTGTATAGAAATATGATATAAATTGCACAGAGTGCAGCCAGCAGCAAGACATATGTTGGCCGAAGGTCTTTCAAGCTATGATACAACTATACCTTGAAAGCTTCCCTTCGTCGGTACTCTAGCTTGGCCATCTCATCTGCTACCCAGCCAGGGATATCAGGGATGGCAACATGGATGATGTACTTTAGGAGGATTGCAAAGTGCTGTAAACCACGAGACCACAAAGGGACAGGCTCAACACACAGTTGCATCAAGGCACAATTACATTCTGTTTCTTATTCTGGATTGTTTTTTTTTTGTTTTTTTTGACAGACCAAAGAGCACATCTCATACACATACCAAAAACTCTAATGAGGTTTTGAGTTCATTAATGAACCTAGATTGAAGATTTTACAAAGTCACAACAAAAAATAGCAGGCCATGCACATTTGTACTTGTTTTGTAATGTTAAAAAAAAGTGTCATTTTGGGAAATAAAACTACAGTCTCTTAAAACTACAAAACTCTCAAACCTGCATTAACCGTACACAGTACAGCACATACCTCCAGTAAGACGATGGAGATGATGGTCATCTCAGGACTCAACCAGGGGAACAGACGCTGTAGCTGCCCACACTGACCAATCAGGTAACAGTTCACTATAATGGCTATCAAGCCCATGGCCTCCATAGCAGTCTGACGTTGACAGAAACAGATGGAGAGAGATACAAAAATGTTTTATTTGTGTGTGTGTATATGTATAATATGAACGTGTATGTATTATTGCACGCACGCACGCACGCACGCACGCACGCACGCACGCACGCACGCACAAATACAAACCCTTAAAACAAATGCTGTTTGTTTAGTTTATAGTTAAATGTTTGTAATAGCGCTTTATATATCTGTACATATTTATAATATCTAATGTTAAATTCTCCCGTCTTTACATTTTTATTAGAATTTATTTATTTAGCTCAATAACTTTTGTTTTCATATTTGCCCATTGATTGAGTGATTGATTGAAAAGTCCAAAACTAAACACACTGACCTGCCATTGTCCGATGTTCTCCACCCTCTGTCCAAAGGGTCTCTGCAGGCCGGTACACAGCTTCAGGGCGTCGCTGCGGATCTCGATGATGTTGTTGAGAAGAGCACACATGGCCGCCAGAGGAAACGCAGAAGAGAAGAGCACCACATAGCCAAACTGGATGAACATTTCCTGGTAGTCCTGCAGTGTGTCCTGTTGGAGTCCAACATAATCAAACAATATTAGTATTTTCATGGGCACACTGTCGTGAAATTGAACGATGCAAGGTAGTCTGTAAAAAACGAAATAAGCATTTCTTTGCCCCATATCAAGAGTCCCTCCTCTAGAGGTGGCATCACAGGGTACCTAACGATAGGATACACCATACATGAGGTGTGTTAGAAACTGTTCCCTATCACTGAAATACTGCACTGTATAGTGTGTTCGCCATTTCGTAGTGGGGCTCGAATTCTCAGTGGCTATTTAATTCCTTAAATAGTCCACTATTAAATACCCACAATGCACAGCTAATTTGAGCATACATATGATGTACCCTACATTTTTACTCCCGTATACCACAATGCAACACAGTCGTGCTTTCCCGGAGGAGAAGAAGAAGCAGAAGGACTCGTTTGGTCATTCCCTATATAATTCACAATTTAATAAACACTATATAGTGAGTAAGTGAGTGAGTGAGTGAGGGAACGGCTTCAAACGCAACTAAGGCTTATGATAACGATAATATCACGACACAGCAATTCTGCGCTAATTAATATATTGCTAGACAATCCTTTAATGACACATCACGTTATCGGCCTAACTATGAATACAAAGTGTCCGTCTTTATTCACTGCAAGTCCAAACTGTTAGAAAACAGCACAACTCTGCAGCACAAGTTGTTCAGTCTGTAAATTAAAATGACACAACTATTAATAGAGCAACTATGGGTCCAGACTTTGGACTTAAACGTGGCTGGGGCATCTGTTATTTTGCTCAAACTGCTGTCCACCCATAGACAGTAAAAGAAATGGACACAACGACGCCATAGACTTCAACGGAGACCAGTGAAGTCTAGAAGCACTTTTCCGGTGAGTGCTGAGGGTTGCTGCGCAGCCTCTAACTGAGGTTGACGACGTAGATGTGACGTGAGCAACGTGTCTAAACGTTGTAAGTCTTCTGGTAGCTGTGCCAAGAGAAATCTCAATCATTCCTAATCTTGCAGACACGGAGAGCGTGAGTAGGAGCTGTCCATGAGCGTAGGAGCAGGAGCAAAACGTTGCTGAAATATTTTGTTCAGATGCTCGTGGACTCTCTATGGGCTTCTCCCTTGACTGTATGCCTCCACGTCCCCCCGATTGCCTGCGAGCTTCTCCTGACTATATGGTAATTCCTCTACTGTGCGACAGAAAGTTGCGTGGTTATGACACAATCGTTAGCCTATTTTTTACAAAAACGTCTGCTACGGAGCCATAACGTGAGATACAAGGTAATGGAGCCTTTTATACATTGTTTTGTTTCTTTAGAAATAAACAATGGGCAACAATATATTGACCATGTTAAAGTGAATTTATAATATTTTGTCCCACCCCTACCTACCTCATATGTCTGCATACAGCTCTCAATCTCAGCCTGGGTCAGGGTGACAGCTTTGGGTTCTTCTGGTGGATCAATCCATGACTTCTTATGCTCATTCTCCTCATCTACGTTCTTTCTTCTCTGACAGAGAGAGTCAGATTCCTTTGGAGAGAACACAGGGGCATACTCGTTGGTCTACAATACTTTCTCTAGTGACTACTAGAGACAATTTCTTTTTTTTTTTAATTCTGCAGCTTTGGAATGTAGTTTCATTTTGATCTGTCAGTGTACTACTGTACCTGGATGAATGACATCAATCTCCACTGACATGATATAACTTAATTTCGTAAAACTACAGGAGACAAGTTGAACTGTATTGGAAAGAGTTAAGATGATTTAAATATAATGAGAGATTTCTGTTTCGTTAAAACAGTGGAAATGGTATGACAATTTAAGACAAAATCACTGGTTGTAGAGTAGACAAAGGAGCCAAAACGACAATGCTGAAAGACAGAATGATGAATAACAAACAGACCACATACTTCAGCCAGAGATTCACAATCACTGTCCTCATCACAACTGTCAAAAATACTGGACGGGTCCATCCCTTCCTCTACCATTGTGGGACTGTCCTCGAGGTGGCTGCGATCCACCGCCTGCGTTTCTGTCGCGACATCCTGGTAGTCGACCTTCTCGGTGAAGCTGACTTTACGTTGCTTCAGATTGCCGTCATTCATGTCCCACTCTTCTTCTGTCAACCTGAATCCGGCTTTCAGATCCCCTCTTCTCTTTTGCTCTGGGTTACCGTTAGCAGCGTGACTGACGGGGATCCCTCTGGGACCCAGTAAGGAATAGGCTGTCATTGAGGCTTGGGCCTTTCCCAGAGCCAGGCGGCCGTACTTAAGTACGATGGTTTGGAGGAGCTCCCACAGCACCTTGGGGGTGAAGACGCCCAGCTTGTTTTGCTCGTAGAGATAAGGCTGGAGGACCTCTTTGATGTTCTGTAGGAACTGGCGGAAGATCAGTAGAGTAGCTAGCATCTGTGAGGAGTAGGACAACATCTGTTAATGTGCTGAATGTAAGGAGTGCAAAAGAGAAAACATGCACGCATTCCAAAATGTGTTTAGCAAGCACGTATGATGTAGATATTCAGTCTGACTGAAGTACAAATGCAGGTCACTGCCTGACAGTGTTGACTGTGTTGAAAGTGTTGACACTTTACAAGCTTCTTGTCTGAAACGAGTCAGCTGGAAATGTTAAAAGTCTGCCAGAGACAGCTTTTCTAACCAAATCAAGGACCCATTGTTTCAAAATTGGCACCGTTAACAAATCTAAACTGCAAATGAGCCATGTGAAAATAAAAAGCTTGACAGGCAGACATAGCAACTGTAACTAAAGGCTCTGACACACCAACCCGACGGCCGACCGTCGGCAGAAAAGCCAGTCGGACTGATCAGTCTCCCCGGGTTGGTCAAAAAAGTGCCTCGGAACACACCGAACAGACTCGAGTCACCGACCTCGCCAGACTGTCTGACGGCCGATAATCGGGTGGTGTGTCAGCACCTTAAGAGTGGTGGGGGCTTATCAAACAGTCAATTACTACTTTTGGCCCCTGTAGCCCCAGCCTAGTTACAAAGTTACATATTGTCAATAGTCTGTAGTCACTAGACCAATAGTTTGTCTTATTGTTTGTGATGCTGCCAATAGTTGTTGTTACCTCCTTTAGTCGCTCCATGTCCTTGAGGTAGAACCCGATGTAGAAAAGGCTAAGGTAAGAATTGATAAATTCAAACTGTAAAAACAACCAGAAAACAGAAAGAAAAACATTACAGGACGCAAACACCCACTCAATCAAGATGAATTGTGTCTATTCTGCCACAAACAGAGGAGGATGCACAGCTTACAAAAACCATCTTGATGATGAGATTACTCTCATAGGCACTCTGGAGTCTGTAGTTCTCTGGATGAAGAAATAAAGAGAAGCATTTGCCAACATGCAGCTGAGTTTCCTTAGATCAATTATCGAGCATTTGAGATAATACAAAAGACAGGAACCTTATAGCTAAAAGATCACTTTATCAGTACTCAGGAAGCAAAAAACCTACCCAATTATTACAATCATGGGCGGAAATGTTCCATTTTAATTCATTTTCTTTTAAAGTAATTCCCGTATTCTAAGTCACAGAGATAATATTTTCACTATTGTGCCCAGAGAGTGTCCACTGTGTGTATCTTACCCATGTCATTAAGCCAGCAGGCAATCTTCTTATACACTTCATCACATATGGTCACAGTGATGGCCAGAAGTATCTTGGGAAT
This sequence comes from Gymnocephalus cernua, assembly GCA_023631565.1. NCBI lineage: Eukaryota > Metazoa > Chordata > Actinopteri > Perciformes > Percidae > Gymnocephalus > Gymnocephalus cernua. The sequence continues at coordinate 14,454,116 of CM042436.1, forward strand.
GAATCTTGTGACACCAGGTAGCTCCTGAATCTCCATCACCACTTCCTGCAAGGCAAGGGGCATTAGAGGCATGATGAATATTCAATAAGCCTATTCATCCATGTCTACTCCCACGGCTATTTTTAAAAAGGCTATTAAATGAATATGAACTGGCAAGAGGAATTTTTGAATGTGCTTTGTTTAACCTGTTTGTAAAAATGATATGATTCACACATTTTTAGACTAAACTGTAGTTATGGATCTTACCTTTTCTGGTATATAATAAACTGTAATTCTACTTTGTCTGTCTTGCTGTTGTTTAACTGTTAGTGGGTGGGTTTAAAGTCCTCACGAGAAATACATTTATACAATATCAGCCCCATTTATCAGCCCCAGACTGATTCCATATCTTGGTGTGTTATCTGTTCAAACCATAGACTGTATAATATTAATGTACAAAGCATCCGGTTCGGCGAAGTGCTGCAAATGCCTTAAACCTGCATTCTATCTGAATTCCAGCAGGGGGCGACACATGCGGTTGCAAAAGGAGGTTGGTTTCTGTAGAAGTCAATGAGAAAGTGACCCACTTCTCACTTGATTTATTACCTCAGTAAACATTTTCATAATGAGTTTATGGTCTCAATCGCTAGTTTGAAGTCTTCTGCAATACAGAACGATGTTCATTTTTTGAATTATGGTCTTGTTGATTTTAAAATCGGCTATAAAGCAGGCGGTGTTTTAGTGCGTGGCTATGATGTGATTGCCAGTGAAAGTGTGTAACGTAACATAGAGTGTAAGGGCCCCTCCCTCACTCCTTCTCGTCTAAAATCATCACACAACCAGGATGGCTGCGCCCGTAACAGCAAACTCGACGACTCACAGTAGATATCCACAAACCAATGGGTGACGTCACACACATGCTCTGTCCATTAATGTTATACATCTTCATCTATGGTTCAAACCTGCAGTTCCAGGCAGAGGAGCATAGCGAGGAAGACAAAACAGAGACAGAGGAGGCAGATGGGCAGGCTGACCAGCCATCTGAACAGAGTTCTCTTCCAGGGCGGGTAGTAGAACTCCTCACAGCCCGTTATGGGACTGCAGCGCTTCACTCCCTGCAGACACAGCAGAGGAAGAGAAAACAAGAAACCAGGGAGAATTTTAGAGACTTTCTTTTTTGCACGATTGCAATAATCTTCACTGAAAAATGGATTGGAAATGTTTTTGCTCCACAATAACTGACTTTTTAAGACCTTTTTTAAGACCATTATGAATGATATTTGAGACCTGTATCACAACATCAACTGAGCCCTAAATTCAGTTTTTATTTTTCAAGTCAAGTATCTTGCACTTCCCCATTGCTGAAGAATAAAATCTGCTTTATGTCTATGGTACAATCCGAAAGAGACTCGCGCCAATAATATATAAGTTGCATGTTGGTCTCATTTGTATTTGTAATACAGCAAAATTATATTTGGACTAGCGAAAGACATAACCACAACACCACGGAATAATAAAAAAAGAGCATTAGAGGTAGTGTTGCATGGACATGGGGCAATTAGATTAAACCTGTTTGAAATTATTTAAGATCTAGAATATAATACTTAAGCGAATTTAAGACTTTTTAAGGCCTAAAATTTGGATTTTGAAATTTTAGACTTTTTAAGACCCCGCAGAAACCCTGTAACTGCTTTCTTGCCTGCTTGCATTTCCTATGTGTTTGCTGTTGCGTGCCAGGTTATTGTGGAAAACAGACATCTAAACCCCCATTAATATTTTTAGTTTGTCTAGTGTTTTCTCAAAGTTGTTCCGTAACTTCTTTTTTATAGAAGCTGACATGAATTCAGAATGTATATACACAATGGGCCAATGACTCAACATGATTGAAGTGTACCACAGTCCACATCCTCTATTCATATCATTCATTACATCATATTATTCTGAATAACCATGCTGCTGTTAACACAAGTGCTCTCCCAAAAATATCTCTCGCCCAACATTGGGCTTGAACCCACGGCCCCTGAGATTAAGAGTCTCATGCTCTACCAACTGAGCTAGCTCAACGCTGTTTGTGTCATTTCAAACGAGTCACCCCCCCTTCTCTTCTCTATTAGAGCACATGGGGTATGAAGACACACTCCTCTTATCAACACAATGATCACATTTCCTGCTATTGTGTGCCATTCCAGTCACAGCAGAGTTGCGCAAGTGCTCGCTGATAAACCACTCAACCAGACTGATAGGCTGTGTCTCAAACCGCCTACTTGCACACTTCAAACACTTAGTTTTAAGTATATAGTGTAGATAACGCAAAAGTCAGTGCACTGAAAGTACCCGGATGACCCCCTAAAAAAAGTCAAAAAGTTCAGTGTAGAACGATGGACACTACGCGCACTAAACCTGTGGCATCTTGACTACAAAGCGGAAAGGGGAGGGACCAGGGACATCGACCAGCAGCTCATTGGACGAACGCGTCACGTGCGTCTAGCTCTCGCGGGTTTCACAACCGAGCTTAATGGCGGCCAGAAGACGGCTCGTTTGGAATACGATCTCGAATTTTACGAAAATAGTTCACCGAAATGTGTTTCTGAAAACATTTTAAGCGAGAATAGGCCATGCAGTTGCTGAATCTGTCTGTTTTTTGTTTTTTTTTAATCAACAAGGGTCAGTTTAAAAGATTTTCGTCCGATTTTGAGAGGCGGCGAGCCGAGCCGACCACTCGTCATTTGCGGTAAGTGTTTTACCATAAGTGTTCCATTTGGGACAATATTACCATTGAAAGTGGGCACTACGGCAGTAAGTGGTCAGTGCACATTATCAGTGTACTGACCGAAGTAGGTGGTTTTAGACAGCCATACATTGCAACTTCACCTGAGAATAGTTGCTTTGTAGTCTATATCCTTGACATTTCAATTCCGGGATTGCTCTGTTGCTGCCAGAAACTCGGATTTCACTCATTTAGGTCGGATATCCGTTGCCTTGGGCTTCCTGTTGGAATTTTAAACTCCGGTGGATTCATGAGGACTATGGTTAACTGCTCCTCAGATCTCTGCAGGGTAAATCCAGACAGCTAGCTAGACTATCTGTCCCAAGACGATTGTGATTGGTTTAAAGAATGCCAATAAACCACAGCACGTTTTCCTCCCATCCCAGAATGCTATGTGGAGTAGCCAGACCCTCCTCCAGCACACTTTGGAGGAAGGTCTGGCAAAGCGAGACTAGTACTAGTACGTAGGTAATGTGACTGTTGATGCGTGGAACATTGTGAGAAGTCTTCAGCTCTATTGACAAGTGCCTTATGATTGTTTGGGAGTATATCCGAGCAAATACAGCTGGGAGTGAATAAAACCTTTCGTACGCCACAACAGAACAGTAGCTGCTTTTTTTTTCTATCCATGCCTGCTAAAATGTCAGTAAGGATCCTCACCCTGAACTGTGGCCTGGGCTCCTCCAAGGACTCGGCGGGGGTGTCCAGGGTACCCCACCTGTAGGCCAGCTCCGCCTCTCGCCTCTTCCAGCGCTCCAGGAACAATGTCGCCCACACAACATTGAAGAGGGCAAAAACCACACAGCAGATATCCTGACTGGTCTGTGAGCGAGCATGAGAGAATCAGAAGATACTTATATAAGCCTTGAGATTATGATTATGCTGTGCAATTTTCAGTTGCCGAAGCTAGTGCCATTCCTCTTTTTCTATCTTTACAAAGCATGCAAAGGATATTATCAAAAACGTATGAGGACAGAATAGACAAAATAAACATCAGTGAGAGTGAGATCCTGATATTCCTGGCGTAAAAATACAAACAATATAATATGATTATGAATTAGCATGAAATGAAGTTGCCTTCAAGTGTGGTCAGAAATGTCGAGATTTCTAAACGATCTGACGGAAAACAGTAATTTTGTCTACTTGTGCTACATGGGGGGGTCATGAATGTCATGTCTTTTGTGTAGATTTAAACTCTGAAGGTTGTGGCTTGAACAAGGTCTCATTCTCTGATAGTGTTGTTATTGAGATGTAAATGTGTGTGATGTTCCGAATATGCAGAAAGTTTTGAACAATACAGGAGAATAATTATTAATAATAAAAATAATTAAATAATAATAATTTCCTTTACACAATGACATTTGTGCCATAAACTGATGCAAAAAAGGCACAAATTGTTGCTTTAAAATTCACCAGAATGCAGGAAATACGCTTCAAGTACCTGGTCGGCCTCTGCCAGTATCCAGAGGAGAAAGCCGATGACAGCAGGGTAAAGCATGGAGTTAGTGTAGAAACCCAGCCAGGCAAAATACATGCCGATCTTCACTCCAAAGTAGTCACACACGTCATCTACAAAGCAGATCAAATTGTAAACATACATAAAAAACTAATGTTAAGACTCTGAGAAGAAGACTCATTATGTCTCAAACAATGACATGTAGCTCATACTATTTTACGCTATTAATAGATGTGACTTGGTATTAACGGCAGGCCTGCTGTTATACTGTCCGGCCAACAAAAGCAAAAAGTTGATATTTCCCACCCAGGGGCTGCCGTTCACACACAGCCTGGACCCAAGATGTCATCAGCTGGTTGAGGATCCTCTGCTCGTGGAGAGGAAACATTTGATGGATCACTCCCCGAGCTTGCAGCTCTGGAACTAAAACGGAGACAACATGAAACTTTCACATGGTAACGTTTAAACGAGGGCTGTCAAAATAAACGTGATAATAACGAGTAATAATTCATGCCACTCATTTTTTTGACGCGTGACTAATTGCGGTTAAATATTTCAATCGATTGACAAAACTCAAATGTAACTTAGCATATAACATCCACTGCACAAAACGCTGATGCTATTTAGATAGGGAAGAGAAAAATAAAATCATTTAAAACTGTTATAATCAGTAATAATAAATGACAGCATACTGATTGGCTGGCCCTCCAGGAAGTGAATGTTGTGGAGCACCTCCCCCTGTTTGGCTCGCAGATTGTCCAGCCAATACTTTATGATGCACTGACGCTCCTGGAAACCATTACAGTTATGGGGAGACAGCAAAAGGTAAGTCATAATACTTAGAGTCAATTCCAGAAATATAACAGCAAAAAAGACAGACAAAAAGAATCTTTAATAACACACCCAAAGCGACAATATGTATATCATTAACAACGATGTTGACATACAGCTCACATGGCCCACAGTTGTAACCTCTAACCTGTGAGGTGAAAAAGCAGAGCTCGCTCTCTATGTTCTCATAGATGTTGTCTTCCTCACAGGAGAAGCGCCGCATCCCGCCGCCAAACTGCGGTTTGACGGCCTTGTGCATGCCCATCTGCTCTGCTCCCCGCAGTAAGCTGAGGGTAAATGACAGCAGGATTAAACCTGATGGAGCACTAACACTGTGGAGTGGCTGGACTGCAGATGTTTGATAGATTAAGTGCACTCAAGCAATGCACACAACAAACTGTAACACACACACACATACACACACACACACACTGTAACTGGGTGATAACTCTCAGTGTGGTTTCTGAATCTTCTGAAGCGTGCCTAAAGGAATAGTTTGACATTTTGGGAGATGAAGCGGTTGGTACCTCTCACATGTGCGTGCACTAAATATGAAGTTAGAGCCGGTAACAGATTAGCTTAGCATAAAGACTGGAAATACACAAAAATGTGTACCAGCAGCTCTACTGTACAGCTCGCTAGTTAACATGTTACAACTAATGTGTCTAAACCGTAGGAATACAGGAATGTAATGACATTGAATTACACGCTGAAACTACTTCCCCCGGAGGCAGTGACTTCCTGGAGCTTCTGCTGTTTTTTGGCTGGACCAGCCCTACAAACTCAAAACTCAGTCCAAAATGTATCTTTACCATGTAAGTAAGTAAGTAAGTAAGTAAGTAAGTAAGTAAGTAAGTAAGTAAGCAAAGTTTATTTCTAGAGCACATTTAAACTGACCAAAGTGATGTACAAAAAAGCGCTGGTGCTGTATTGATTATGAACATTGAAATGTAAAAATAAAAAGTAGAGAGGAAACACAAAAACAGCATCCCAACGGCAGCAAGTCAGCAACAAGTATAGACATGATAAGAGATTGAGAGATTAGTGTGTAGGCCAGTGAGTGAAAAAACAGAAATGGAGGGAGCACATCTGCTATCTGAAGGCAGCAGATTCCACAGTCGTGGAGCAGCAACTGCAGAGGTTTGAGTGGCGATCGGGGGACATACAGGAGAGACTTTTCATCAGACCTAAGAGACCTCGGGGCTGAGTGCCAGAGAATAAGATGTGTAATATAAGATCCAGACCAATTAGAGCCTTGAAGGCGATCAGCAGGATTCTGAAGTGGACAGGAAGCCAGTGAAGAGAGGCTAGCACTGGGGTGACTAGGGTGCTCACATTTATGTGATATGCTATTTTGGGACACAACAAACAAAAATACATGGTCCAGCCATAAACTGGGTCGATTGTAATCCTTGGACAGGGCCACGCAAGCTGTTTCTTCTTTATGCTACGGCTACGCTAAGCCCACTGTCCCTGGTTGTAACTTCTTATTTAGCAGAGAGACATGAGAGTGGTATCAATCTTCTCATCTAGTTCTTGGCAAGAAAGTGAAAAAGCATATCCCCCAATATGTTGAACTGTTCCTTTAACTTGCCAGACTTCAACAGGCTTAAAATACAAGACATCCATAACAAAATCTAAAAAAACAAACACATTTCTTACATTCTGTATTGCCTTTGTTCATACACATGCATTAAATACACTAATACAAATACACACATGCTTACACCATGTTTGTTAACCCTAATTGACTTAATGAACTGTTCCCTATCCCTATATAATATTGGCATTTTCTGCAAAATGTAATGGAGATTTACAACTGTAAATCTGGGTAACAACTGGACTCCTTTCTTGCCATTTTGCTGCACGTTGTTATATATAACAACACACACACACACACACACACACACACACACACACACACACACACACACACACACACACACACACACACACACACACGTGCTCGCGCACAGTCAGAGCGTGAGTTTTCGGAGTCTTACTTCTCAAATGTTGTCGTGATGAAGAAGGCTTGTGCCTGGGTGTGTTTGTGCTGTCGAACCTGAATGCTGACTTGTGGGATTCCAACACGAATCTGATTCAGGAGCCACAGCAGAGTGTGGTCATCTATTGTATCTGGAGGGAGAAAAAAAACATTTTATTTTTATTTTAAAGTGCTCATATTATGCTCATTTTCAGGTCATAATTGTATTTAGAGGTTGTACCAGAATAGGTTTATGTGGTTTAACTTTCAGAAAACACCATATATTTGTTGTACTGCACATGCACGTGCTGCAGCTCCTCTTTTCACCCTGTGTGTTGAGCTCTCTGTTTTAGCTACAGAGTGAGACATCACACTTCCATCTTTGTTGGGAGTCGCACATGCGCAGTAGCTAGGTAAGGACTGCTAGCCAGTCAGAAGCAGAGTATGAGGGCGTGCCATGCTAGCAGCTAGGCGAGCATTATAACGTGTTACAAAGTAAGTAAGGCTGGACTACAACAGAGCAGTTTGGAGCAGTTTGTGAACAGTGTTTTCTGTTGGAGATGGTAAGTCCCTTTGGGGTGGACTTTGTGCTTTTTCACTTTGTAAACCTATAACGTGCACAAAAAAAGATATATAACACAATAAAGGAAAGGGAAAAAGCTAAAAAGCATAATATGAGCACTTTAAGTTTGACAGTGAATATGAGCATCACAATACATATTTTGAAACAGCAGTTTTATTCATCAACGTTCCTTTTAATTCCTCATACGTTTGCAGGCATGTTCGCCAAAGGCAGAAGAGGCCAGAGGCTGAACCAAACCCATCCTTCACCGCCCTGACAGAAGGGGCTAAGAAGCAGTGGAGTGGTGCCAATAGATAAGAGGTCGCTCCAATTAAATCCCTGTCTACAAGCAGTATATGACACACAAACATTCTAGGGGTGGGAAAAAAATCGATACAGCATAGTATGCCGATATTTTCTGTGGCAATACCGTATCAATGCTAGGTGTGAATCTTCACTGATCTCTCGATTCGATTACGATTATCATGTCAGCGATTCAATATCTCAATGCATCATGATGCGTCAAATACATTTTTCTATTAAAGCCATATAGGATATTTAATTCATAGCTTTTCAAGCTTTAAAAACAAAACATTCTGCAGTACTCTAATACTAAATAAATTGTATGCATAAAACTACAGCACTGAGCACATGGCACTTCCTGAATGTGCAAAACATAACAGAATATGTAAACAGAAATGTTGTTAGGCCTACATTAAATTGTAAACAGAAATAATCGATTATGGCCCGGTCGATTATCGATGCAGCATCGTCCATGTCCACGATTCGATGCATCGATAATTTGATTGGAAAAAAGGTGATAAATTGCAGTACATCGCAGAATGTCGCAATATGTTTAAAATCGCAATAATATCGTAACGTGACATACTGTATGCAACTGTATGCAGCATACTGTCTCAATCATCTGTCATTACACTGGGCATTTTAGACCCTTTCATCTCGGCCCCCCTAAAAATTATAATTCATATTTTTCTTACATTTATTTATTTATTTTTTTATTTTAGTGCTTTGAGTCTATTAGTGACAGAGGGCAAAAAATGACAGGTTCAAAGAAACAGGTTTAATATCCTCTGTGTCTGTCTCTGATGCTATGCACCTGTAACCCAGTCAAGGAAAGTTTCATTTTTTATTTATTTATTGTTTACACCTCATTATCATGTCATTGGATTCTGGTAGTCCATAAAGGGTCTTTAGAATTGCCCATGACACTGGGACCATTTTATACCTAAAATTGAAAACAATGAAGATCAAATTGGAAATGACTGAGACTTTGGATCCATCATCCACAAAGACTTTACCTCTGGAGTAATATATATCACATACATATGTCCTTTATGAGCCAAATGTTAGTTAGGAGACCTGCTATTGATTAATAAAGCTAATAAAATAAAGTTTGGTGCCCTTGAGCAAGGCCGAGAACCCCCAACTGCTCGGGGTGCCTGTTATGGGCGGCCCCCTCACTCTGCCATCTCTCCATTAGTGCATGTATAGGTCCTGGGCATGTGTGTGTATTTCGGGCCTGTGTGTAATGTGTGTAATAACTAACAGAGTGAATAAATGTAATATCCGCTTGCTGGATCAATAAAGGCTTAATTTGTAATCTTAATCTGCACTTTGCTTATTGTTTAGTTTCAGTTTTGTAACTGGTTAATAGTCATTATCATAAACAACACATGCTATGTCATTTAGGGTACATGTATACTGTTTTACAGTAACAGAAAACCAGAAAAGGCTACATTTAAAATAAGCGTGCTTGCTTACACTGAACATTGTGAAGAAAAGAAAAGTGAAAAGGTCTTCAAATGTTTCAATGTAAGGTGTGTGGGAGTAGCAGTACAAGTTGAAGCACTTAATGTTTCAGTTTTTAGTACTGAAAGGGTTTGTAGTGTCTGTTGAAGTGTAGGAGGTGAAAGCATTTTATTTTTTTTGTTAAGGCATGTGGGCAGTGGAAGTTCCAGTTTGTAAGTAAAGCACTGAAAGCAGTTGATACAGTATAATAAATTTAAATTTCAGTTGAAGCGAAACACTAAAGATAGTTGAAGCGTGTGTCTGTAAACAGTTAAAGTGTCAGTTGGTCTGACATACTGTCATTTAGGCTGGATGTATACTGGCTTAATAGACAATTAAAACAACACTAAGCAAAAATACGTTACAGATTAGTTTTGTGAATAGCTGCATGCCTTTTCATGTTCAATTTAACGAAAATCTAAACAAGAGCTGTTCTTTGTGCTCAAGTTGTCATAGGTATTTTGGTTTGGTTTTGCATTTTAATGTTGGTTAAAATCTGTTTTTGATGGCTGGAGTCTGTGTTGACGCTGGCACTACTTACAGTTTAACTGCAACTAATCAGAATGATTAATAATCCCTTTGTTTCGATACTTACACAAAAAAAAGCCCATTGAAGTGTTGTGTACACATGCAACATAACATACAGGATGTGTTTTGTACATTGTGAAGTTTATCTGCCTGAGTCAAACTGCAAAGTTAGTTTGGTAAAATGCCTCCAATTCACAACTCTATGCCCACAACAGCAGCTTCCTTAAAAGATACTGCAGAAAGGGCTGGTCTATGGAAACGGGTACAGTAAATGGATGAGATCTAATTGTCCCCAGAGAAGTCCCAGTCATGCATCTGAGTGGCTGGCTGAGCACTAAAGACATTTAATGAGGAAGCACTGTTCTCTCTACAGTGATGGACTCATCATGGGATGAACAACGGGGACAGCCAGGAGCTTACCGTACCTAGGAATGTCATCAGGATATCACAGTTTTCGGTGGGCACCATCTTCAGCCAGGACTTACGAGACATAATGTAGTGTCTGGCCTGCAGAAGGCGCTTCCCAAACAATTTATCTAAAAGGGAAAGAGGGGCAGAAGGGGTTAATAAAGTTTAAAATGATCGCAGAGGATCGATGATAAAGAGGGTAAGACAGAGTGTGTGTGTGTGTGTGTGTGTGTGTGTGTGTGTGTGTGTGTGTGTGTGTGTGTGTGTGTGTGTGTGAGGGAGACAGACAGATGGGGATATTTTTTCATCAGGGTGATCAAGGACACAGATGACAGGTTAGTCATTAGTAGCGCTCTGCCACTCATCACTGATGTTATTATTTCACCATATTTGCCTATTTAGGAGATATGAAACAAGGACAGTGTTAAAGGTTAAAGGCAGGGTTGGTAACTATTTCCAATATACACTTTTTCATATACTGTTTGAAATGTCCTTTACACCACAACAGCAATAAATAACTTCTGGGCTCTGAACAAGGAGCAACAAAGAAATGTCATCCGTAGCTGCTGTAATCTTGTAAAAACGCCCACCAATCACTGCCTCGCGGTCAGCTCGGAAAGAACCAATTAAATGCCTCCTTGCCCCGCTGCGTGTACTCTACCCCTCCCGTGTGCGAGCCTGAGCTCAATGTGGCGACAGTAGTCATGTTTGTTTTAAACATTCAGTATGATAATATTAGGTGTTTCCTAGTCTGGATCGACGACAATTCATTTACCGGATAGTCCCGGTGCCGCTGGAAGTTCCGCCGGATGGATCTTCCGCTTTCTTTGTGTTTACACTAAACTCCAGTCGCATCAAGGAACAGCAACCGGAACCTCTGAGCTAGCAAGCTAACGTTACATGCTGTAAAAGGCAAGTTTTGAAGAAAATTTGGATCATGCAACAAGGCAGGCCTGCTTGGTTCTTTCGGGGAATGATTGTAAAGATTTACAAAGAACATGTTAACGCCACTTACTCTCTAACTGGGACGTTTTGGGACCTATTGATGGGAATTTGCTATGGACATGCTATGGCCATATGACTTTGAGCAAATGCTGTAAACAAATGAATGATCTGTAAACTGGGTGGTGTGTAGAAAGCCATTCCGCAACTGGCTTTTCAAGTCGGTCTCTAAAACCATTACATATAGGCTAGGCAAAGCAGCAGGTCTTCCCAGCAATGCCAGTACAATACAGTGTAAGCTCCGAAGGCCTCATTTGTACAGCTTCTTCTTTCACACGCTCTAAAGTCACACTCTCAAGTCACACTCTCTGTCTCCCGCAGGCACAATAGACCCAGTGACTGACCGATGTCTTTATTGTTCACAGAATTGCCCTGTGAGACTATCTCGTTGCGTGCCTGTGATCAGGCTTTCACGTTCTGCAGTGTAACTGCATTATCACATCACCTACTTTCAGCACACCTCATCCCTCTTATTGAGAGGAATCAGTGCTGCTGCCAGCTCTCTGTTCTAGTATTATGTTTTAGACCAACATGCCAACTCAGTGACTGTAACAAACACTTGATGTACTGCACCTGTAATACATGTCAGACAACAACGCAACGGGATCATGCTCCGGTGTTATTGTGCAGGAGATTTTATCTGGAGATGTTTTTAGAAATATAATGAGATGTATAAATCCCTGAACAATTTGGTTCGTGTGAGTGCATGTGTGACACATGATGATGCAATCATCGCCAAGTCACTGAATGTTTTTTTTCTTGCATTTGCTGTATGTTTCTGAATACTTCAAAGTGATTGTCTCTCTGACTGTCTGTGACATCATTGCTCATTTAGGCCATGATACCTGTAGATACATCTGAATGTATGTATGATGAGATGATTTAATGTCAATCTGCAGCAGGACAAGTTTAGACTGAAGAACTAGAGTACGCACTAGAAATTGTATTCTTCCGTTCGTGTAAACAGTTGTGGTAAGCTCTATAGACTGGTCCACCATCATTGGAGCTTCCTAACTTTGACTAGGCAATAAGTTGATATCTATTGCTTATAGTCTACTTAATTATTAGGGAAACAGTCAGTGTTGTAGTCAAGACCACCTAAATCAAGACCAAGTCATCACCAAGACCTGAGAGTATCGAGACCGCGACAAGACAGAGGGGTTGAGACCAAGTCAGGACCAAACACCAAGGCAGGGTGAGACCAAGTCAAGACCAAGACCAAGCAGGGCTAGACCGAGTCAAGACCAAGACCAGACCAGACCAGTGCGATAGAGTCCCACACTGAATACCACGATAAAATGTTCAAAATGCTAACCATAGGCACTCCAGATCCACATTCCCATAGAAAACACCCACACAATACAAATAAACATAGCGACAAATGATCTTGGATATAGACCGGCTTAGATATTAAGGGTGATATTTGGGGTGGCAGTAGCTCAGTCCGTAGGGAGTTAGGTTGGAAAGCGAAGGGTCGCTGGTGCAAGTCCCCGTATGGACCGAAGTACGGCGGTGGACTGGTAGATGGAGAGATGCCAGTTCACCTCCTGGGCACTGCCAAGGTGCCCAGGAGCAAGGCACCGAACCCCCCCAAACTGTTCAGGGCTCCTGTTCTGCAGTTGCAGCCCATTCACTCTAACATCTCTCAATTAGTGCATGTAAAGGACCTGAGAGTGTGTGTTTCAGGCCTGTGTGTAGTGTGTAGTATAAATATATATATATATATATATATATATATATATATATATATATATATATATATATTATATATATATATATATATATTATAAATAAGATATTGATTTTGTCATATATGTACTGTATATATTTCTTTCTAATATCACTCATTTGAGATTGATAATAAATGACATGTATCAAATTACCAACATTATGGATGTCTTGCCAATTTAATTAAGCTCATCACAATTTTCAATAAATGTCTATGAACTGAGCAACCATTGACATTTACCCAGAAGTTCAACCAACTAACCAATCAATCAAAAGCCCACCCTTCTCATATCATCATAAGCATTTATTTTTCACAGATTTGGGGGTGGGCTCCTTGGTCTTGTGCCTTTCCCAGCATGCAATGGACAAAAAGCAGTCAGGCAGCCTGGATACGGTTGCGGACCATTAAGTCATATCAGACAGACCATTACATTCAGACCTGCAGGTGGCTACACTGTCCAGCTCCCACAGTAAACACAGAGAGTATGCAGCCAAATTTTCAACAAATTAATTCATTCAATAATTAACAGCTCTTTAACTACTGCTAATCTGTTTTAGCCTCAAAGGCCACACTGATGTGATCATCAGCAAAACCCTCCTACATATTCCAGAGCTCAGCTAAACACTAACACAAAGCATATGATCTCACTAATATTGTTGAGACTGTTGTACAAACAAAAGAGGACATGAAAGTGTAATTGTGCTTAAATATCATATTTTGTAAGCCTATATCACCTGTCCTGACCCATATGAATGTGGTTGAGATTTTCTCCAAAAGTTTACATTGTTTGGCTTGAAGTCAAGATGCAAATGAATGCAATTACTGCAGAACATTGCTCAGGCTAATATTGTAAATGTTAAATGGTCATATCCAGACCTCTGGCTGAGTCTCTCCTGTTTGCCAGAAATGCTGGATGGGCATACAACTCAACACTTCAGGGGGCCCAGTAGTGGACAGGGCCCCTGGAAAATGCGATGGGTAATCTCAGAGCCCTCGGTGAAAGTGACATACATCTCTGATGAACCCAATAATGGTTGTGAAATATGAAATGTTCGGCGCTGCTTAATAATCCTCATAATGCAATTCCAGAAATAATTGTATGCCACCAGTCATTTGCTTACTCACCACTGAAATATTTCTCCTGTAAAATCCCCAAGTCTTCAACACGTGAGACAAAGCGGACACAGCTGACACCCGAGTCTGCAACACAATCTTTACTCTCTTTAAAGTATAGCGTGGCACGGGCACAGCCCGTGGGCACATGCACCCCCGCTCCGCTGCGTAGGACTCCCGCATGCACCTGTGGACCACTAGCCTGCCCCACTCTTCTCGGGCCTGTCTCATCGGAATGCGCACTATGTGAATGAAAAGAAAAGACGCACCGATATCCAACCCCAATCACAGACGATTAGTCTCCTGTGAGTCATTCAGTGAAGTCTTTCAAGCATCAGTGACTGCACCATATTGCCCATGCACAGTAGCTTCATCTTTTATCCCCATCTTCTTCTTTTTTTGTGTGTGTGTGCAAAAGAACAAAAAATACCCATCTTCCTCAGATCTCCACTGCACGCTCTTATACAGTATTTTATATGTTTAACCGTTTTTCTGCGACACTCACCGAGGACTCCGGATGGCGTTAGGGACATATTCTGCTGCTGCTGCTGCTGGTTGTTGGTCCTGTCCTGCTGCTCGCTTGGCACCGTCCTCTCCATCCTCTCCCCTGCCCCGGCGCTGTCGTCGACGTCTGCGGCGCAGCAGCTGCTGCTGCTGCTGTTTACAGTAGCGTCGCTATCAGCTGCTCCGGTGCCCGCCGCTTGCATGGTGCTGCACACAATACTTAAAGGAGTGGGAAAAGCGCACTGCACGGAGGACTGTGTTTTTAGTGCATCGCCGTTGCATGTAAAGGGAAACCCTTGTGTATGATGTAGCCTATCTGATAGAGGAGGAGGAGGAGGAACATGATCATGGCATCTACACGCGCACTAGTCGTGACTGAGTGCTAGTCGTGACGACAGAGTTGAGGGGAACACCGCGCAGGCTACAGGTCTGCGCATGCATCATATTATTTAGGATACATCTGCAGACTAGTAGCCTATACTACATGTCCCACAATGCCCTATGTAATCTCGTTGGACAGTTTCCGAAAATTTCTTATATGAATTATCGACATAACAAGGCCTCTGTGTGTAAGAATAAGTCCGGAAATATAGGCTATCTATGCCACCAAACTTGATATTTAATGCATATATTTGTGAATGGTTACTTATTGCTTTTTATATGAACTATTTGACAGAGTAAGGTTGTCTGCCCCTGGCAAAAATGTGTTGTGGGCCCCTGCAGCTTTTTCGCTGAGTGATGGTAATTATGAAGTTACAGCTATTAGCTTAGCATAGCATAACACCTTGATAAAAAGGAGGAAATAACTAGCTTAGGTGGTGTGTACTCTGTCCAAAGGCAGTTTGGATCAACGGAAGTACATTTCCAGGATAATTGCCTCACATCCAGCACCGACAGATGTTCTGCCGGATGTCCCTCATCTTCCGCTCTCAGTGCCTTTGAAGAAAATTTGCAACAAGGCAGGCCTGCTTGATTCTTTCGGGGAATTATTGTAAAGGTTTACTAAGAATATGTTTATGGCATTTACTCTCTAACTGGGACGTTTTGGGACCGATTGGTGGGATTGCTATGGACGAAGTTCACTCGGTGATACACTGGTGAGAGCAAATTAGGTTCAACCATGTTGCCAGTTAATTTAAATAGCTCACCTTACTGTTTTGTGTGCAGGGTGCGAACTACGGGGGAGCAAGGGTGAGCTTGGCTCCCCTTAATAAGACATGGGCTCCACTGAAAACGTGATTTGTGAAATTTTGGGGGGGACAGTGTGTCATTTTGACGTGCAATTTCAGTTTTGTGTAATGTGATCATTGTGTATTATTATGTGTAACATTGCAAAAATATCATTCATTCATGCATAATCAATCAATCAAAATGTATTTATAAAGCACTTTAAAAAGCAACCACCGTTGCACAAGGTGCTGTACAGAACAAAGTAGAAGTCATTTAAAACATGAAACAGTATCACAGAAAACATTTTTGCACAAAAATATCAGCCTCAGTTGGGAAAGGCCAAGGAAAAAAGGTGGGTTTTAAGAAGAGATTTAAAATTAGACAGTGAGGAAGCCTGTCTAATAGGCAGACGTAGGTCATTCCATATTTTTGGAGTTGCCACAGCAAAGGCACGATCCCCTTTAAGTTTCTGCTTCGTTTTATGGCCACTACACATTGACCAGACGGGGCGACCATCGGCAGAAAAGGCATTTGGACTGATCAGTCTCCCCGAATTGTTCCAAACATGCCAGAGAACACACCGAGGAGACGAGACGTAATACGTCTCCATAACAGCAGGCAGCGCTAATCTGTATTGTAGCCCAAAAATGAAAACCGACAGCTGATTGGACGAATGTGTCACGTGGGTCTGGCTTCTTCTTCCGGATTTTGGATTTTTCAAACAGCCATTAATGGTGACTCGTTCAGAATACGATCTCAAATTGTACTAAAATAGTTAACCGAAACGTGTTTCTGAAAACATTTTAAGTGAGAAATAGGCCATGCAGTTGCTGAATCTGTCTTCATTTCAGATCAACAAAGGTCAGTTTAAAAGATTTTCGACTCTAGTCACGCTCATTTCGGCTCCCTGTTTCTGGGTTAGCACTCCACCAATCAGATTGGTCATTTGAGCCCGATTGCCAGCAGTGCCCGCCCTTCCGATTATGCCCTACACGTCGGCGAAAATGAAGGCCAATGGCCCCTCCAACAGACGATGGCACGGAACACACCACACAGACTCGAGTCACTGACCTCGCCAGACTGTACGATGGCCGATTTTCAGCTTGGTCTGTAGTGGGCTTTAGGGACACTCAGGCGCAGTTGTTCACCTGACCTGTGTGAGTGGGTCGGTGTGTAGGGGTGAAGTAGCTCGGACAGGTAGGATGGGGCAAGACCATTTAGGGATTTAAACACAAGTAAATTAATTTTGAACTGGATCCTAAAATATACGGGCAGCCAGTGGAGTGAAGCTAAAACAGGGGTAATGTGCTCATATTTACGAGCTCCAGTTAAAAGACGCGCCGCAGCATTTTGCACCATCTGGAGACGAGCAACAGATGAGGCACTGATGCCTACATATAGGGCGTAACAGTAATCCAACCGAGTGGTCACAAAGACGTGTATTACTGTCTCAAAGTGCTGCCTAGTAAGAATTGGCTTTATTTTGGCTAACTGCCATATTTGGAAAAAGCCTGCTTTAACCACTGCCCCAATCTGTTTGTCAAGCTTAATATCGGAGTCAGTTTTAACCCCTAAATTGGTAACGGTTGGCTTGACACATTGAGCCAAGGGACCAAGGTCGATAAGGGGGGTCCCATTGTGGACACCAAAAACCATCACTTCCGTTTTTGTTTTATTAAAACTTAAAAAGTTAGAAGCCATCCAGGCCTTTATGTCATCCAGGCAGTCGACTGCGATTTAAACCTAATTATCTTCAATAAAGATAACTATACATGATATTCTTGTCATGAGCATCAAGGCGTGTATTCAACTCAAGGCATGAGTTGAATTTGCGGTTTGGTACATGTTATATTACAATATAAACGTTGGAGGCCATTAATCGCCGCACAAACTCCTTGAAATCCATTCTGCTGTTAGTATCATATAGCTATGGCAAAAAGAAAACAAAGCAGTTTAATTCATTTTGGTTTTACTAAGAAATTGTGTAGCGATGACATTAATAGCACAACCAATTAACCTGCTGCAAGCCCTGTTAGTATACCTGCAAGAAGAAGCTGAAGAAATAATGTCCTCTCTGGCTGAAGATGGTGGTGGTAACAGATCCTAACCCCTCTTGCTCCTCTCTCCCGTTAAATTGGAACATCCAGCAGTGGAGAGACTGGAAGAGCCGATATACATGGCTGTTTGTTAAGAATGGAAGCTTGGAGTGCGTCGCTTAGGCCTAATTGAACGGAGGAATTATGGTATTCTTCGGTAGCCTGAGTTACTTGTTCATGTGAAATCTCAAAAACAGCCTGATGCTTTGTTTATAGACTATTTGTGGGTGGCTGTTTGCTGTTTGACCTATCAATTCATGTCGATAAAGTATAATAGGGTAAATCCTGTATAGTGCATACACTTGTACCTGTTATGTATCTTTGTAAGTCATTGTAAGTGGGCTCCCCCAAAGGACACTGTATAGTTCGAACACTGATTGTGTGAACATATTCATATTTAATATAATATGTGGCGTTTGCAGGGTGCAAATGTTCAACCAAAACAAGTTCCTTCCCGAGACTATTTTGCAGAGCCACTGTTGCTGCATCCAGAGCTTAGCACCGCCCAAGACGATTGTGATTGGTTTAAAGAAATGCAAACAACCCAGAGTGTTTTTTTTATCCTATCCCGCAATAATTACATTTGTATGTGGCAGGGAGGTGTGTTCATGCAAGCTAGAAGACATTCTTTGTAAACATGTCAACAAGTCACAGGAGTCACAGGCCTCTGTCATTGATTGGCTGCGGGTATTCTCTGGCCGCACTTCACTGCTGAAAGTTTAAACTATTGCCAACGTTTTGGCCGCACTTCAGCTAGCTGAGCAGCTTTAATCTCTTTACAGGCTTCTTACAGTGCAGACGCTTTTCTGCTTGCTCCTGCCTCTGCTTGCATATTTCTGCTGATAATCTTGCTTTTCCTCTGAGAGAAACTATGAGCAGCGGCTCTTGGATACTTATAAATCACTGGACTATACACTTTTTGTAGACATAGTAGGCTATTGCCATATTTATTAATTTTTCTGCGTGAGCGTGGCCTACCAATAGCTCAAGCCTGTACTACAGTGACTGGAAACGTGGTACTTAGCTAAAGCTAATTAGCAGCAAGATGCCTCCCTTCTCCGTGGATGACTATTACAAACTCCTTCAGAAGATTGCTGTTCTGGAAACCAAAATTCAATGGTTAGAAGTAAACGTGGAGGTGAACACATCATGTGGGAATGACACCACTTTACCATGGACCCAAAACAATGGACAAAAGCATGCTAACACACGGCTAATTAGCACCAACAAGACTACAAACAAACAGGAGGACTGTGAAACGGGTAATAAATCAACAAGTGGTAGTCCTCCCTGGAACTCTTTCGGTGCAAAGCCTAAGAGTAAATCTTCCTGGGAAATGGGAGGATGACTAACGGGCAGGGCATAGTGCCCTGAGATTTATTATATGAACGGCTGGCCTGCATTACCATCCAGGCAGAGCACCTCTTCAACCCCTGTACTTAGTAGGACACAGCCGTGGACAGCTGCAAAAGGGAGAATTAGCAACAAAATGCCTCCCCAACAACCGAATCTGCAATATGATAACAGATTTGCTCCACTGCAGCAGGACCCTGGACCTTCATCTGATGACCTGGATTGTGTCTCATCGTCACACAGCAGGGTAAGGACTGAGAGCCATTTAAAAAAATAAAAAGCTACAGGGAAAGCTAACAACTGGGCCTCATTGTGGGTGACTGCTGTAAAAGATGTAAAAAGCAGCAAAAACACCCAAATACTCTGTTTTCCCAAAGAAATGGTGTCTGACTTGGCCAACAGAATCCCGGATATCGTGGCAGCACACCCAAATGTGAAGAACATTATGCTAGTGCTGAGAAAGGACTTTATGGATCTACTGAAAACAGTCAGCTCCCTAAACGCGAAGGTGTTTATCAGTGGACCTCTACCGCCAGTCAGAAGAGGAGATGAGAGATTCAGCAGACTGTTGGCACTTAACAAATGGCTTTCAACTGCGTGTACCACTCATTCTCTGCAGTTTATTGACAATTTTAACATTTTTTGGGAGCGCAGACATCTTTTTAAGGCAGATGGACTTTTCCTTAACAAACCAGGAGTAAAGCTGTTTACCTCTAACTAATTTTACTTTCTGCGCCACACATCAGCTCCCTCGGCCAAGGACACGAGACAAGAGGAATCTAAACAAGAGGAAGACATAACAAAGCAGGGCAGTAATCCAACACAGCCCCCGCCTGAGCAAAGATTTGACCATGGAAGACCACAGAGCAGAGATGAGAAATCTCAATCCCCCTCTTCAGCCGTCCAACACATCTCAAACCCCCTCACCAACCCTGACGCCTTTGAGGATTCGTACACCCCGCCCATGCCATCGCTCTCTCCACTCACCCTTTCCCCTCTTTCCCCCTGCTCCATGTTGGAGTTCACTGACCAGATGAAGCAACTGGTAGATGATGGAACCAAATTTATCCCCCTTCCTTCTCCCATTATTCGCCCCTGGCCAAAAGTAGATGCTGGAATCAAACTTACCCCCCTTCCTTCTCCCATCATTGGCCCAAAAGTAAAACGCCAGGCACCACTGCCCACCCAAGGACGGCAGCTAACTCCTCCACAGACTGATCAGTATACTTGTGTACAAAATGCAGCAAGCTTTGTCTGATATGTGCCGGGTCCAGGCTGCACACCTAGTGGCACTCATGACTCTTTTCAGGACAAGCCCGGGTCCTGTGTATTAAATCCTTCCTCAATTTATGTTGTGATAGGTAATAGAAAAAGAATGATGAATCCGCTAAGTAAGAAGAAGCACTTAACAGCAAACCTAGCAAATTTAGCATTCATTCCTCGTCAGCCAACGCCTATACCAAAAAATTAGACAAATAATTATTTTAACACACTAACACTAGCCTTACTAAACGTCAGGTCTTTGGCAGGAAAATCATTTTTAATCAATGATTTTATTATTAAGCACAATATTGATTTTATGTTTTTAACTGAAACCTGGTTGGACTATAATAACAGTGGTGCTGTTCTCATTGAGTCAGCTCCCCCTAACTTCAGTTTTATGAGTGAGCATAGAATAAGGAGGTGGAGTAGCCATTTTGTATAATGACTCATTCCATTGTACTCAAATATCTTATGGAAATTTTGCTTCTTTTGAATATGTGACTCTTCAGCTAAGGTCCTCCCCTCGAGCTATATTTCTAAATATCTACAGACCACCGAAATACTGTGCAGCTTTCTTCGATGACTTTACTGAACTGCTGTCTATAATCTGTATTAACTTTGACTGTGTAATTATTGCTGGTGATTTTAACATTCATGTGGACAACCCACAGGATAGAGGGACCAAAGAACTGTGTTGTGTTTTTGAGAACTATGGACTGACTCAGCATGTGACGGAACCCACGCACAATAAGGGGCACACTCTGGACTTGATTATCTCCAAGGGTTTGAACATTTCCAAGGTTGTGGTGACTGACGTTGCTCTCTCTGATCATTCATGTGTTTTCTTTAACGGCACTATCTCTGTGCCCAAAAGTGTCCAAACTATGGTAATCAGAAAACGGTATATCACTGAAAACACCAGTGAAAGATTCATTCAGCTTTTATCCTCCACACCTGCCCTCTCCAGGGTCTCAGTCAATGAGCTTGTAGATAATTTCAATTTTAAAATTACAAATGTTATTGATGCCATTGCTCCCACTAAAAGCTGCTCCTCAAAGCTGTCACTAGTAAGAAAAGATCTCCATGGAGAAATGTAATACGGGTAAGAACAGAAAAACAGAGTGTCGAAAAACTGAACGCAGGTGGCGAAAAACTAATCTCCAGGTCCACTATAACACCTATAAAGACAGACTTCGCATTTATAATTTGGAACTGAGGAATGCGAGGTGGTCCTTCTTCTCTGGCATTATCACCAGAAACAATAATAATTCACATGCTTTGTTTGCTGCTGTTGATAGGTTAACAAACCCTCCAGTACCAGTAGCATCTGAACTTTTATCTACCAAGGCCTGCAATGATTTTGCCTCCTTTTTCGAAGACAAAATTCAGAAAATTAGACTGTCAGTGCCTCCATATAAAGTACGGGATATGTGTTGTCACACTGTCCAGGCAAAAGAAATTCCAATATCACACAATTTCATATGATCAACCATAAAAACCTGGAGGACATTATACAACATCTGAAAACCTCCTCCTGTTGCCTTGATATTCTACCAACAGGCCTTTTCAAAAATGTTTCAAATTGATTTCTGATCTTTTACAGATTGTAAACACGTCTATTCTCTCAGGTATCTTCCCAAAGGCCCTGAAAACTGCAGTCATCAAGCCACTTTTAAAAAAGAACAATCTAGACACGGCACTACTGAGCAACTATAGGCCGATATCCAACCTTCCATTCTTAAGTAAAATCATTGAAAAAGCGGTTTTTCAACAACTCAACCTTTTCTTGTCACTAAACAATGATTTTGATGACTTCCAGTCGGGTTTTCACCCACACCACAGCACTGAGACAGCTCTTGTTAAAGTATTTAATGGCATCCACTTAAACACAGATAGTGGCAAAACTACAGTCTTAGTATTAGTTGATCTCAGTGCTGCATTTGACACGGTCGACCATGACATATTACTAGACCGATTGGAAAACTGGGTTGGCCTTTCTGGCTCAGTCCTAAACTGGTTTGAATCCTATTTAAAGAATAGGGACTACTTTGGGACTACTATAGGTAATTATACATCTGAGCATACAAATATGACGTGCAGAGTTCCCCAAGGCTCCGTTCTGGGGCCTCTTCTGTTTAACATCTACATGCTTCCACTGGCTCAGATTATGGAAAACAACAAAATAAGTTACCATAGTTATGCGGACGACACACACATTTACATAACCTTATCGCCAGGAGACTATAGTCCAGTACAAACACTGACTAAGTGCATTGAACAAATTAACGACTGGATGTGCCAAAACTTTCTTAAATTAAATGAAGAAAAAACTGAGGTGGTTATTTTTGGAGCAAAAGAGGAACGATTAAAAGTCAGCGCTCAGCTTCAAACGACAATGTTAAAAACAACAGACAAAGCCAGAAATCTTGGTGTAATTATGGACTCAGACCTGAATTTCAACAGTCACATTAAGACAATTACAAAGTCAGCCTATTACCACCTTAAGAATATATCAAGGGTTAAGGGACTTATGTCTCAGCAGGACTTGGGAAAACTTGTCCATGCTTTTATCTTCAGTAGACTTGACTACTGTAACGGTGTCTTTACAGGTCTCCCTAAAAAATCAATCAGACAGCTGCAGCTGATTCAGAACGCTGCTGCTCGAGTCCTCACTAAGACCAAGAAAGTGGATCACATCACTCCAGTTCTGAAGTCTTTACACTGGCTTCCTGTGCCTCAGAGAGTTGATTTCAAAATACTTTTGCTAGTTTATAAATCATTAAACGGTTTAGGTCCAAAATACATTTCTGACCTCCTAGTAAACTACGAACCACCCAGACCTCTCACGTCTGGGACAGGTCTGCTTTCTGTCCCCAGAGTCAGAACTAAACAGGGAGAAGCAGCATTTAGTTTCTATGCTCCACATATCTGGAACCAACTTCCAGAAAACTGCAGGTCTGCTGCAACTCTCAGTTCTTTTAAATCAAGGCTGAAGACCTTTCTTTTTGATGTTGCCTTTCGTTAAATAATTGTCCATATCTTATACTAACGTTGCTTATTTTATCTGCTTTTATATTTGTAACTGTTTTTAACTGCTCTTTAATGTTTAATTTCTTATACTGCACTGTAACTTTTATTCTTGTATTTTAATTGTCTTCATGTAAAACACTTTGAATTGCCCTGTTGCTGAAAAGTGCTATACAAATAAAGCTGCCTTGCCTTGCCTTGCCTTACAAAGACTGGTGTTTTTTTGGCGAGGCTAGGCCAGCCTTTCCAGCAGCTCCTGGTTGTAGTGTGATGGTAATATTTAACATACAGACATGGCAGACTCTTGGCAAGAAAGCGCATAAGCATATTTCCCAAAATATCTAACTATTAATTTAAGTATAAACAGTTCACATTATACCTCAGTGGTGCAAATTCTCCAACAACCAACATGCAGTAAATATGGGCTTCTTGGGTCCCCGGGGCAGTTGCCTGCTTGTCTGGTTGGTAATCCAGCCTCGTAACTCCAACAGACATAATTCCCAGAATAATACTTCAGTTACCCATATTTGTAATTTCTCATAAACCCTGTGAGATAGAGCCATTGCTTCCATGAACTGTTCACTTTCTGTTTTACTCAGAACACAAGACAAATATTTATATAAATATTCTGAAGGCCCACATATATGTCTAAATAAATTACAGTCAACAAGCCCTATACTGTAAAATGCTATGTCAGCTGGTTCTTAAAAACACTTTGACAGGTAAACAGCTTGGAGTTTAATGAGAGCTTAATTATATGGTGCTGTATTATGTACATGTCTCATTTTCCATCAACAATATGAATAAAAAGTCTTGTGTGTAAATGTTTTGCCTAACACTAATTAAATTATTCATCCACACCTTCTGCTGGGGCCATCACCCAAAGGCACGTCTGCCGGCCTGCCTGCCTGTCACAGTTTCCCACTGTCACGTCAGGACATGGACAAGTTCTCCTTCAGCTTTGCCTGCTGGGAGAAGGAGTTTCATTCCTTCAGGCCCAGCGAGCAGTGAAGATGGACAGGATAGATAGATCACTGTGTCTGTGGACTGGATTCAAAAAAAAGCTAAGGTCTGAGAGAAAAATACAGTAAATCACATTATTTAAAATAATGACTGCTGATAAACTTCCATTACATGACATTTTGCATGACTCCGCATTCCAAAGCTTCCACTTCCATTTTTAGCAGCAACAACACATCATATGATTATCCAATACATTCACCTTGTCTGTATACTATTCATGTGTGATTGTGTGATTATTAAGTTCCTGCTTTGTACACTACTGAACCATTTAGAGCTGTAGAAAGAAGTAGAACCTGAAAGATGACCCATTCATTACACAGTAATTTCCCTTCCAATTCCAGTATTACAACACACTGCTATGAACACTAGATGGAGGCAGTAGACAGTTTATCTCAGCACCCTTTATTTAGAGAGTTTGGCCAACTCAAATCATGGGCGCCATATTGGATACCAACGTCAGATGACTCTACAGTGTAACCTTATGTGGCGAATATGCTATTTTTTAAATAAATCGGTTATTTTTGCCTTAAACAGGCATATACATGTTATTGTCAACGTTTGTCAATAAGTAAAAGGCCCATGGCTAACTTTAAACTTCATTTATTTCTAAAGCAGTGTTAGAAATTTTTTGAGAGCATGGTACACATTAACGATGGTATTACTATATTTGTCCTATGTAATTTGTTATCATATCGAAGAGAGATAATAATGAACAGCTCCCATACTTTTCGCTTTTTTGGTTCACGGGGGGACTTGTGAAATCTTTTGCCACTTCCTTGTCTTTCATTGCAGCCAAACCCGCAACAGTTGGGCATTTTTTCAGTGATTTATGTCATTTTTTAAATAATGTATTACATCTTTCCACTATTCCCTGCACTATGTCAATGGGAATCAGATGAATGTTGGTATACAACATGGAGTCCACGAAACACGTGACCACCTCGGAACCAATTGCATAATGGGATAGCTCAGAACATTCAATTCCCTAGTTGGCCAAACTCTCTAAACAAAGGGCGCTGGTTTATCTCTTAAAGCCACCAGGGCTAAAGTCAGTTCTTCAAATGTTAAACTGCTGCAAGGGGTCTCTCAACCAAAACAATGGATTGTAAACACGGACTTTTGATGACGTTGGTAAGTTGCGTGGAATTATGGGAGTTGTACTTTTTAATGTTAAACACCTCGTTGATTAGAATGCATCTGTTCACGGACAAGTTTAGCTACCCATTCAAATGTATTCACTTTACGTTTACTAACGTTTATTCATGTCATTCTAATAACATAGCTGCATTTTCCCCAACATAATTACGTTTTTCTTGATTCGATCTGTATTGGTAGCTGACCAGTTAGCTAGCTAGCTAGTGAGCCAGCAAGCTAACATTAGCCAGCAGCTAAAACACAGTGACCATCACAATATATTTCACATGTCACTGTCACCTTTTGGATGGTTTCAGCACCGGGGTGGGACGGGGTTTGTTGTAATGCTAGCTAGCTACTCAACGTGGCTGAGACGGGTGGGGATTACCGGGGGAATCTCCGGCAAGGACGGCCGATGGCCGATGTGCAGCAGCAGAACATCTCCAAGCTGCCCGGAACGATCTCCCCCTTCACTTTTCTTTAATCTTAACTATTCGTTTTGGTGCTTGTCGGGTTAATTTAGCTAATTGTAAAGACAGCTAAACGCGAAGCAGTGAGAAATTCGGCAGGGAGGAGATTTTCGGCACAAACACCGGTAGCTTGCGCTAACGGAGACGCAGCTAACATTAGCTAAGGATGGCCGCTGTTGCGACTCGGATCTGGGTCTGATATGGTCTGTCTCACGACGCTTCATTAAACTACCGTTAGTGTCGTAAGCACCCGGCACCGGAGTTAAGTGCTGTATAGTACTTATACTGTATGGATTGCTGTAATGGTGGCTGGCTATGGGCTAACGGTAACTGGCTATTGCTACATGTCCCAGCTGTGTTGTGTTCTTATCCCAGGCAGACAGACCGGGTGCTAGCTGGCTAAATTAGCATTAGATTAGTCGTCTAATCTATACAGCTAACGTTAACATTACTGGTAAACTCATTCGTGGGTTAGCCCACCGCTGCTTTTATCTGTGGTGAAAACAATCATGCTACCAATAACTTCATGAGCATGTTCAACTATGTGGTAACCCTATAATGTTATGCACCAAGCATTAGCTAGCTAGCATTAATGTTAGCTACTTGTCAACCAACACATTGTAGGTTAAACTGGATCAATATTGATATGTATCAATAAATATGTATTACTGTGTTGCAAAGTGGCATGTTATCAATCACAAAATGATGCTGCGTGGCAGAAAAAGCAGTATTATGGTTAGGAGTATTTCTTTCTGTGACATTGTATGATTTACAATTACGCTCAAACGTATCGTCTGGGAGCCGTGTTTTGAAGGAAGTTGCGAGTAACTAGAGGGTGAAAGGTTATATGACGCCACTGACAGGCGGCTAGGAAGGAAAGGAAACGTGCCGTGTCAGATTTCTCTGGGTTTGAAGTTTGGTGGAAACATTTGGGAGAGTGTAACTACACAACTCAAAAAAATATATAACATAGGTATGGTCGTTTTTAGACATTTTAATGCAGAAATGTCACATATTGTACCTTTAATATAACAACACTGACATTTAAACACTATTATGTCTGTTCTGACATGGGATGTGGAATTTAGGGTAAAACAAAATCCAAGATGCCCAGTTTCAAGACAGGCTTTTTTATATTTGTATCATAAATCATAGTCTCATATGGCTTTGCAATGTTTAGACAAGCAATACTTAAACTCCCCAAAACAATCTGTGAACAGGAAAAAAAGGGAGTTATCAGGAAGTGGTAAAGCACACAAAGGTTTAAAGTTAAAGGTCAATGTTCTGGCTTCTCATAAATTATTGAGAAACAAATGAAGAAGAAAAAAAAACGAGTCTTGTGGGGATTTTCCATCATCCAGTTTTGAGGTTAAGGACAGATAACAGAAACAAATCATTTCTATTGTTTCCATAAAATAACAGAAAAATATGATCAGAGCTCACCAGTCTGCAGAGAGCAAAAACTAGCTCTGTAAATGTCTATTAGTGTAGAGGTTTGATAAATCACTGGACCTCTCTGAGGAAACTGTAGGCCTTTGGGCAGCCCTCTGCCTCTGTTTAAACTTGTTTTATAGATTATACCTGCAAATGCTGGAGTCAGTAGACATTCTAAATTGACTTTTAGGAATTTAAAAAATCATCCCTGACGTTTTAAAAGAGCTTGGGATGTTCCACTTCTCTTGGTTTCACTTTTTGTTTTATTCTAAATAAAAAGAGGACTGATAACCTCTAAACCTCTGGAAACTGCCAGGAAACAGAAGACCTTTTGGTCTCACGCACTAGTGTGTTATTTATCCATTATGAGAAAAATATTTATTAAAAGAGGGTCATCGTCCTGCTGAGCCAGGTTACTCCCATCACCTTACGGCTGTCATCACATAATCTTAGTGCAATGACTGATGTAACTCAGCAGGTGTGAGGGATTGAAACCAAATAACTGCAGTTGCTTTAGCACTGTTACTCTTTCTTAGCAGACTAGATGAGCCACAACCGTCTCCATATCCCTGCCTGCAGTGTAGCACCAGTAAGACTCTCAGTATGTGATGGATAATCAATGACATGGATAAATAGGACACTGTGGACGCTGGTCTGGGCTTACAGCAGCTCAACTCGAGACATCAACAATGTTAACAACAAATGACGCTTGAGATGTAGAAGAGCTCCAACTGTGAGTCACATAACATTCTCCGGGACAAATGAATGGGACTTCTGTGGTTGTTTGTGGTACTGCAGCCTAAACCTAAGAAAAGTTGTATCTGCAGAATTGCATGTTGACATCCCGTTTGTTGACTTCACGTTTGGGACTGCAGGATTTGGTCATAAAACTGAGGCTATTAGGTCTAGTTGCTCAAACACAGGTTACATGAAGTCAAATACGTCCTCCTTAAGCAATTCAACAGCCCCATGTTTTCCTTCCCATAACTCCTCTGCAGAAAGAGGCCAAGGTGAAAGTCAGGGTTGCGCCCAAGGACTTCAACACAAAAGGACGTCAGTGTTGGAGAACATTCTCCCTCCCAGCTGCTTCCAGTGTTTACCAGTGTCCCCCTCAACACTATAGTATCTGCACAAGTGAAAGTGGTTTTGCCCCCAGATGTCATTACCAGCCTGGGCAGCCATGGGACTGAGGGAGGCCAGGCAGATAGGAAATGCAATTAGAAGTCACAGTAAAGAAGGAACATTAGCAGCGACAGACAAAGAGTTCACAGTCCTGCAACCCCAGGTAAGGAAGGAGGTCGTAATCATGAGCAGCCGTTCCCTTTCCTGTATCAGCAGGCAGGGAGGTGGCTGGGAAGGCTGCGACAAAATGGCCCCAAGTCTTCATCAGTGCTTCTCAGTGCTGTCCACGATGCTGAGGGTCACGATCCCTAAAGAGCAGCCAGCAGGGAGTTTAATAATCTGTCATTTAGCCTCAAACTGATCCTGTACTGGATGATCCTGATCCCAGTGGTACATGTGGCCTAGATTATGACCTACAACTTGGCAATAAAGAAAATAAGGACAGGCATTGATAGACCTATTAGATAGTGTCCAGTTTTGGTTGAGTTAATTGAATGACAAAAATCACACCCCAACATTTTTGGCAGTGCAAAGCTGTACTAAATGCCCCTTAAACAATTCTAAAAGCTGTTTGTGTTGCACAATCACAAGTTGATATGGTCGTACATACGTTTTTCTTGATTCGATCTGTATTGGTAGCTGACCAGTTAGCTAGCTAGCTAGTGAGCCAGCAAGCTAACATTAGCCAGCAGCTAAAACACAGTGACCATCACAATATATTTCACATGTCACTGTCACCTTTTGGATGGTTTCAACACCGGGGTGGGACGGGATTTGTTGTAACGCTAGCTAGCTACTCAACGAGGCTGAGACGGGTGGGGATTACCGGGGGAATCTCCGGTGGTTTTTACATCACACAAATAATTTGACTCTGGGGTTCAACTGCCTCCCTTCTACATCTGTATTGTGTAGACTGTGTAATGGTTTACCACAGTCATCTCACACAGTACTTAACCCAGTATGGATTTAACATAATTAAGGCCACAGTTTTTTTTTTCCTTTTTTCCTGGAGTTTGGAACAAATTCCACTTTGTATAAGGGTCATAACCCTCACATTTTTTTGGATTATAGCCATACCATTTTTAACATGCTTTTAAAAAACACCACTGGGTGCTTATTCCCCCCTTATTTTTAGGTTGGTGTCATTGTTGTTAATTTTGTATTGTTTTACTGGATCTAATCTGTGATTTGTTTTGTCTTGTACTACAGGGACCTGCAGTAAAACAGTTAAAGTTACGGTTACATTTCATTTGACATAATTATGAAACTATTGTTTTCTGTTCTTTTTTTTTCCTTAAAGAAATAAAATAAACTCCAGGGGGTTGATGATTTCCTCCAACCAGCTGGTAAAACGTAAGGTGGGAAAGTTCACAAGTTCATCTCCCCTTTCCTGCAACATTAATGGTTACTGTTCAAACCCCGTTGAAGTTATATCACTTACCTGTATATGTTCTGTCTGTAGATTAGTAGTTTGGTCGACTCTATATCAACAAATTCAATAATTATGTACTAGTAATCATTGTCCACTGCGTCAGTTAAAACAATAGTCAATTGCGTTATGTGTGTACAGGGAATAAAGAAATGACATGAGTGGACAGGAAACATGTTTGCACAGACCAACAGCATGATAATCATTTTCCAGTGAAGCAGTTTCAAAACGTCCTGTGTCTCTGTGAGTCTAATAAAGAGACTCCCAGAAGCATCCAAACAGCTGACCTTTAATATCCTCACAGATACCCGTGCAGTGAGCTGCACATCCCAAATGTGGAAAAACACTCGATGTTAAACAAAGGATATCCTTTAGACGGAAAAGAGCTCTCCCTTTGCTCAAGTCTAAGTGCTGTATTTATTAATTGGCGCCAACACACAATACACTCTTGGTTTGTGAATTGAAAGTGCGCTCCCATCCTTTCACAGTGCAACAAACAGGATGTTTGTCTGTTCTCAAGATGGTTGGTTTTCCTGCGCCGTGGTAACGTTGCACTGGTCCAAATAAAAGTACATGTGCACTGAGCTAATTCTATGACCCATGTCAATAATACAATTTAAAACTCTGTAACAGACACGTAAGGAAAGTGCCATTCATATCTAAAAAATGTTCAGACATGGGGTATTTTTCTTTCTACACACAAACAACCCTGTTTATATTTTTCTATATTAATTTCCATCTCTGTTTTTTAAACCAAACAAAGAATAAAAGATTCAATCCGTCTGTTTTCGTTTTTTTGGGAAAGGTCATAGCACACATAAGATACCAAGACCCCCCCTCCAGTCACGCGTTCTTTATGAGAGATATATATTGGGATTTTATTTTGGCTGTGGATATCCGTGTTCTCTGCAGTGAAGTGATTCACATTGTTTTTACCAACAGTATGTATACAAGAGCGTTTCCAAAAGTTCCTCCCATTTGCCTCAAGCCTGCTGACAGGTTGGCAGGTAAACATAAACATGCTGGAGGGTTTAAACTGCGTAGCCAGTAACTCTCGCCTGAAACATTACAGGAGGGGGGGGGGGGGGGGAGTCATTTTTAGATAATTAGCCACACAATAGGTGACGCACACGGGGACAAACAGTTGTTTCCGTGTCTTCGTTGGATAATATCTTAAATAGCTTTGTTTATAGAGAAGAGACAGCCACAGTTGATGTGCTTATGTTTAATCAAAGCTTTTATTTTTATGAAGTCTAAAAATACAATATGTGCTTATTCATACTGTGTAGACACAAATCCTTAACACACAAACTTCACATGTAATGTTCAAAAGTGCAAAAGTCATTCAAATTAAAATGCATATCAAAGTATAAACTGTCACAACCAGTGTATAATATATGGTACATTTATTGATATAAAATATGAGAACTCAATAGGAGAAGCTTGCATTGAGCTGTGCTTGATAGATGCAGTGGGAGACAAATCTCCTTTAAGCTTTGGCTTTTCTAATTAAGGTGGACTAACCCAACATTCTGGAGAGATCTTGTTTCTCCCTGGAAAAAGAAAGAAAGAAACAAAGAAATAATAGTTAATAACGTTATTTCTTGATGTGACACTAATGAGTGAGTTTATCAAACTTAAAAACATGTGTCTTATTGTCAACAAATCCCATGAAATAAACCAAAACCAACATTAAAAATATTGTGTAGTCAAAGCCTGATTTAGTTCATTTCTTAATTCCCCCCCAGAAACAATAAAAACACATCAATGAGCCACACTGTTGCACTGGGTGATATGTTCCTTCATTACAATCAAAAAAATAAAAATTAAAAGAACGTAATTTTTCCCACGAGGGCACTTCATTTGTGATTAGGCACATTTAGACACAACATACAACAATATAGTCAATAATAATAATTATACCCGAGAATAAATAAATACTTAAAAATACTAAAAACCCTGAGGGTAGGAGTAGAGGGGTGGGTTGTTGTTTGTTAAACAGTCTGATGGATGCTGGCACGAAATGAACATGGGCACTAGTTTATTTCCAGTCACTCCTGCATACACTGTCCTGTAGATACTCATTAGAGCACCAAATGTATATAATATTAATCCGCGACAAAAAAAAATTGTTCCTAACAAATGCGCTATTTAGAAAAAAAACTAACTAAAACTATATATTGGTGACCCGTTACGTCATTTACACATTTACATCTTCAGTGGGAACCAGTGGGTTTGGGGCTGAGTGCCACAGACAGGGTACGGAAATCAAAGCATTGAGAGACATTTTGTTTTCATGGGATTTGTTGACAATATCAAAAATATAGAGAATGTCTCTTCGTGCACCCACTGTTCAGCCTGCAACAAAAACACCAGCAACACTTTAACATTCACTCTCAACCTACAGCTCAAAGACATTTGATACTCACTCTGGGCCAGGGGGGTTGATGAGGCGTTGCAGATCTTTAAGGTGCTGAGCGACGTTGACTGTTGGTTAAATACAAGAAGTTTGTCATTACTTAGCCATGATGCAATCAATCAAGCTGCATTTATGCTTAACAATACTACACAAATGCTAACAGTTAGCATTAACGAGATCTAAGGCTACAAACATTAGATCCATTTATTCAAGGCAAGTAAGAGGAATTATTAATAATGGCGTTTGAACCCAAATACGTACTTTAAATACAAATGAATGGTTGCAAACTGATTACTCATGATGTTTGCTTAAAGGGTCAGTTCACCCAAATTATCATATCTTGTAGATAGTTTTGGGTTTTATCAACCGAGGTTTTGAGATATCCGTCGTCCCTGACAATGGGGATGAATGGAATTTCACTTGTGCTACCTGAAGCATTTTAAAGAAATTCAACAGCAGCTTGAAAAGAAATGCTTCTTCTGCAGAAATATTTTATTGTAAACTTTCAATGCTTTAAGAACAACAAATAGGTTTCCATTTGCCTGTTATACTGGGGTGGGTGCAGAATTGGTAGATTTCTCAAAACCTGGGCAAATAAAACCAAATCTGTCTGCATGGTGAACCATACCTTTATTTAAAAATGCCCCAGAATAGCAATGATAAATTGCAGGTATATATTCTTACCTGAGCCACCTGCCAGTCCACTCGTTCTTCCTGCACCAAATGACGACCCAGTTCCACCATAACTATTCCCTGTGGATGGTGCTTTCCCTGTTCCACTTCCTGGCTTACTTTGTCCTGAGTTACCCATCCCAAGCCAAGAAAATGGGTTGCTGGCTGACCCACTTTTACTCGTTGCCCCAGCTGTCCCAGAGGACGACACAGAGGAAGAACCAGAGGATGACCCAGAGGAAGAACCAGAGGATGACCCAGAGGATGACCCAGAGGAAGAACCAGAGGATGACCCAACAGGGTTTAAACCTAAGCCTGAGGAGCTTTTCAAGCTTGATGTTGGCTTATTCAAGCCTATCCCGCTTGACCCAGAGGATGACCCAAAAGTGGGAGAACCTCTCCCACTCTGTGCTGGGTTATTGGAACCTGTCCCACTTGGGTTAAGATTTGGATTTGACGCTAAGCCAAAGCTTGGGTATGCTCCCCCAGTATTGAACCCCGACCCGGTGGAACTACCTGACCCAGGTGACAAGACAGACGAACTTGAAGAGCCTGCACCAATTGATCCTTGTCCTAGCCTATTGAACCCTGACCCGGTAGAGCTACCTGACCCGGATGACAAGACAGACGAGCTTGAAGAGCCCGTCCCAATTGATCCTTGTCCTAGCCTATTGAATCCTGAGCCGGTGGAGCTACCTGACCCGGATGACAAGACAGACAAGCTTGACGAGCCCGCCCCATTCGATACTGGCTTATTGAATGCTGACCCAACTGAGCCAAAGCTCGAACTCAATCCCCCTGACCCTGCCCTACCAGGCTGACCCCCAATAGAAGAGCTGGATCCACCACTGAAGCCCCACCCAGGCTGGGGCTGTGTGCCTGACCGACCGCCTCCTGGAAATCCACCAAAACCTGTCTGAAATAAAAAAGGGGCAATGTTAATATGGGGAAAAACTGATTATAAACCATTTGTTAAAACTATCTGTTATTTTGGTTAAAACTAAAACTAAAAGACGTGATTATATCAACTTACATTTTCGTTTCGTTTTCGTTTCGTTTTCGTTTTAAGATGCAAACCCCTGATTTAAAGAGCATCATAGATCTTCTTCATATCTAGGTATAACTGACAGAAATATTTACCCAGTTCTCACCCTTCTGCCCTCTTGTACTTTACTGGCTGCCCTCTTGTACTTTACTGGCAGACAACTTCCCTCCCCCACCTCCTCCTCTGCACTTAAAGCTGGATCATTTCCAACAACCTGTCAGGCTGCTTTAATCTCATGCATCTGCGATAAGTGCTTTGTTTGTATTTTAGTATTTCTACAGGTGTTACATAAGCAACTATGTATTCTGATACTGCAGAGATGGAGAGTATTATTGACAACAAAGCTCACATGTGTGCACAAAAGGACCTAATAGCTGCACAAATGCATGCAGATCATTAAATATGACAGGAGTTTTATACCATGCATGACAATAACCTGTATAGTAAATGACAGTGTATACATTATATTGTACTATACTAGAGAATCTCCAGCAGCATTCCTTTCATGTAACATCTGCTGTTACTAGGGCTGTGCAATTAGCCGAATTTCGTTCGTGATTTCGCCTCCTAAAGATCAAAAAAACAATGTAACTGAGAAAAGCGATTATTTTGCACATTACGTTTTGCAAGTAAACTCTTATTTTGTCTTGTGTTCTGAAGAGGAATACAAAAAGTGAAAATGGGAAAATGGAAATATTAAGGGAAATGTCACAGTTCAAGGTATTTTCACTGTTGATTTGTTTAACTGTTTCACTGTGTTTCAAGTTCAATAAATGCAACATTTTTCCAAAAGTCAATGTGTATTCATGTTAAATACATTTTTCCCATAATCGAGCAGCCCTAGCTGTTGCCTTTTACAGCTCGCAGATAGTTTCCTTAACTAAACTCTTATTGTGTTCCCTCCTTTTAACTACCTTCACTGGTAAACAGCTTCACTAAAAAGTTCAGGATATTTTACAAGATTGTTCTTGGTATCATAGGTCTCATTTAAGTAAAAAAAAAAAAAATCGAACATTTAAATCTTGAATCAAACGCTGAACGAGGAACACAGAAGAGCTCAGAGAGCCCAGGGTGTGGCCCCTAAAGGCCACGCTGCTGCTTACGGCCCTACAGAGCGAATTACATGTTCAATTAATCAGTCATGGCTTGGTTCTTACCTTAAGCATGCAGGACATGTTGAGCTGCTTGATTTGCTCTGTAAGGTGATCAACCTCTTTACTTTTATATTTGACATTGTTTCTCAGGACTTCCAAGTCTCCGTTAAGCCTCATCTTGTCCATCAGGAGTCTCTCCTTGTCCTCGTCGTGTTTCTGCTGAAGCTTGTCTAAGTTCTGTCTGTGCTGCTGGATCAGGCCTGTGCGGTTCGTGGTGCACCAGCGGTAGTCGTCAGACAGTCGCCAGTTCTCTGCCTTCAGACGGCTGCTTTCTGCCTGGATGGCTGACACCTGTCCTCCCACACTATCCAGGTAACGCTGGAACTTGTCCTCCACTTCCATGGACAGGCTGGTGCAATTGGTGCGGATCTGTTCCAGGTGGTCCCTCTGTTTGGGACAGGTGAGCTGGAAGGCGATGTGCGAAGGGAAGAGGGAACTGATCTTCTCTAGGAAAGCCTTGGAGACATTGGAAATGCCACTCAAGGACTGGGTGAAGTCATCTTTGCATTTTTGCCTAAAGAAGTCAACCTCCTTTTCATGCATGGATTTGTCCCTCCGCAGACGGATGGCCTCCAAGCTAATGGTGTCTCTCTCTTTGGCGGTCTGGTCCATTTCCATCCTCATCCTCTGCGTTGTTTGTGTGAAGTTGGACTCCACAAGGTCAAGCCTGGCTTTCAGTCGTTCACTCAGCAGCCCACAGTTGCAGTTATCCGGAAGTTGAACTGCTTAGAAAAAACAATAATTACAGAAGAGAAAAGAAGTAGACAGATCTATCTTTCTCAAAATGGCAGGTGTTTGAACTGCAGGTGAGAAATAGGGACAATAGCTCATATGTCTCATTTAAGTATTTGATTATTTTTGGGATTGCACTGAAGAAATGTCATACTTACATGCGGTTGGGCATCGGGCGGTGTTCTTGCAGGAGTGTAACTCGATATAGCAATCTCTCTGTTCACATTAGTGAAATAAAAGATGTTCAAGGAATTTGTACTAGACCAGTTGCAAAATGTAGACAAACTATTTAGAATGTACAGTTTACCTTAGTCATTATTAACCAAAATGATTATGTTTTTATTGTCTTACAAATACTCTGAAATGTGGGTTCAACACTTAAGTGGTACATGTAATAATTATAATAAAAAAATCATCTGATGGCAAGGCCGCTTTAATGCACGGGCTTACCTGGGCTGAAGCCCAGGGGCCTCCCAAGTTTAGGGGCCTCCCAAATTCACGTTAGTGATGAGCTGAAAAGGTCATATTGTTTTCTAACTTGTCAGGTTTTCTGTCAATCACTCTAATCGCAGGTTACATGGCTGCTGATTGATCCAAATTAGGAGTGACCCACGTGGCCCCATCGCCTATGGCCCGTGAGCTTACCTATCAGAATGTCTAGTTTCATAGTGTCTCTTAGTTTTGGGGTGTGTCCCTCTATGACTGAGTGATGTCTTCTAACTGGTTTGCGGTTGAGAGCAACAGCGGGACATTTTTAACACTTTTTCACCACCTTATTCATCATTAAAGTCAATTCTGACAACGTTTTACGCGAGAAATGAACTGTTTAGATTTCGAATAAAGGCAGTCATCTGAAAATCGTTGCCAAATTGACAATTTGCTTCAAAGTTTTCGGAGTTGAGAAGCTCCATAAAGTGACGGACAGCCAGCTGGTGTATTAAGAGAACGGTGGCCCGGATCGCTCACTCGCTGGCCGGCCATGATGCTGGGACGCCCCGATGTAAGTTGCCGGTCTGTCAGACCGATCTCGTAAATAAGAGGCTTTTATTTCGCCGTTGACGGATTGTTTGTTTAAATATCACAACACTTGTCCATCATAAGATTAGCAGGAACGTGTGGTTAACTGCCTTTTTAGATTAGATTTAGTATATAGTTCATACTTTTTTTTGGCGTATTTCTTTTCTGATTTTAATGCTATAAAGACCGTTGCCATGCTTGCATCACTCCCCTTACCCCTCCTAGGCCAGTGGGAATGCAAATGGAAAAAAAGGATTTTGGGGGAGAGTAGTTCTTAGAATTGCTTATAAGTGTACTTTTCCTCTAAA
This sequence comes from Gymnocephalus cernua, assembly GCA_023631565.1. Lineage (NCBI taxonomy): Eukaryota > Metazoa > Chordata > Actinopteri > Perciformes > Percidae > Gymnocephalus > Gymnocephalus cernua. The sequence continues at coordinate 14,491,656 of CM042436.1, forward strand.
AAGTACAAGTAGGCTACTATCCGGTAGAAAACCCTTGGCTTCCTCAGTTATTGTGTATTTTATCCTCATGCCCTCTCGGCTGCTGCTTGCTGACGTTATTTCAGACTCTGGCTCTACAGCTGATCAACAGTTTGCCTCGGCGGTGGACGAGGAAACATCAACTGTAACATCTACAGATATAATCTTGCTAAATTTAGCTGCATTACTATTACGGAAGAAAAACTCTTGTATACTTTTCTGCGACATACTCTTCTCTACAGCTAACGTTCAGTCAACTAGTCTCAGCCTGCTCGCTTCTCAGCGAGTCACGTCACTGTCACCTCTATCAGCTATAACAGTTCATTTTTAAAAAATAAATAATAAAAATAAAAAATATTAAATCCAGCTCCTGCCAGCAGGTGCATGTGATTGGTTCACAGGGCTTGCTGAGGCTCCTACTTTGATCTGTTGCTGTTCTTTGCTAATGCTGTTATCAGTTATTATCAATGTTTGTGCAGACAGGTGATGGTTGGTGATGTTTTTCATAATATCGTTTGAAATCATACTTTCACACATTTTGGTTTTATCATCACCATAAGTTGCTGTGTGTGGTTGTTACATAAAGTATCTTGTGTTTATGCTCAGGTGGACTCAGTGATATGTTAATAACAATATTATGGTGATGTCTGGCTCAAAGAGGGAAAAGTCACTGTTGTATGCCTGGAAAGAAACTAATGCATTTTGTGATGTAGATTACCTAGATATTACACTTTTTTAAAATGAGACTCTGTAAATCGAGGGGATGGGGGGCCTACAAAACCTCTCAGCCCCGGGGCCTAACATTAGTTGTCTGTTGGGTTGCCTATAAAGGAATATCTCAAAACTACATTTTACAATCTTGTTTCTTGAAATACACAAATAAAATCACATTTACACAGTAATTAGTGGTGCTGAGGCTCAACTTGACTAAAGCATTGCAGGTATATTGATCGCTATTTTCCTTTCATCTGTAACTTAACATTCATTGACACAAACATATCCACACCTTATTTCTATGGCTGTTGAAAGGGTACGAGTTCAATTCCAAAGAAGAAGTCAGAGTTAAATCACAAAAGGTAAAATACTCCAGAGAGTAATAAGGATATAATCAAAAGTTTCTCACCAGCTTTGACTCGAAATCTTTGATATAGACCACTGAGAGGTTTGAGTAGTGGCGGAGGTTGACCAGGTCCCAGTAGTTGCGGGCCTTCTCCATCAGGGTGGTGTTGAGTAAGTTGGTCAGGTTCTTCCTCTGCAGCCTCAGGGCCACATTCTCTATGGAGAGCCGGCTGAAGCTCTCCTCCAGGTCCTGGATTCGCGCCGTGGACGCCGAGTCCTGCGTCTTACCGTAGACCAGGAAGAGCACGAGGCTAACTATGATCAGAGACTGAATGAGCGAAGAGAAGAAGAAGACAATGCGCATGTAGTAGCCGCAGCCCTTGCCCTTTGAGCGGTACTGCATCTTCTTCTGTGCCTGCGGGCTGGACTTGGACACCTGGGAGTAGCCGCTGCTGTACATGGATGCCGATGGCTAAAGGAGGCTCTGACAGAAGTGGTAAGGATCGAGGATTACCATGAGTGGCCAGCCAAGTTCAAACAAGGCTCATTTCAGGTGCCTACTCAGCACTCTGCAAGCCAAATGAACAATAACACAATGCTGAGTTATTTCAGACCAGTCGGTGGATTTCACAGTCCATCTCATGCAAAGCATGCCCCTTCCTCTGACAAAGCCAAACACACTTACAGACACGGACCAGACGTTTCCTCTCAGCAGTGTTGATAGCATGAGAATTGATCAGATTTGGAGGGACGTGTAAACATGGATAGGAATTTATAAACTCCTCTGGCTACACACTCCCCATGATGGGAGGTCATCCTAGCCTCAGTCCCCTCCCTCCATGGGCCCCTCCCTATGCAGAGGTTATTCACACACACACACACACACACACACACACACACACACACACACACACACACCATGTAGAGTACAAGCCGTGCCACAAGCCCCCCCCCCCCCCCCCCCCCCACACACACACACACACGTGTTGAACCCATTTCAGTGTTGAAAATGTTGCCAGTCACAGCAAAAAGACAACATTTTAGATTTTTGGAATCAGCGTAAAATCTAATTTAGCATTTAGTGTTGAGCAAATTAGTATGAACCTTTGAAGCGATAATGCAAAACAACACCTCCTGTTTTCTATTGTAAAAACCAACAGGCCATAAAAGACCCTTTAGCAGACTAACTGTGCCAAACTTTTTTTATGGGATCATGAGCAGTGTTTTCCGGTGCACAGCAGGTCGGAGGACAATGGCTCATGTTGTTCATGTGACGTTGTCTTTGATGCCGCGAGTCTCAGTCCAACACAATGACGTGGGTAACCTGCCCTCTGTCTCGCTGGACGGACACACACACACACACACACACACACACACACACACACACGAGCCTGACACTAATGAGCCACAACTTTGTCCTGCCAGGCATTGTTGACTTGCCAGGCCTCATCTTGACAGGAAACAGTAATTCATAGAGAAACTGTTGATGGCCAAACCTGCAGCAACCTTTTACATGAGATCCTAGATTAAAGGCCCAGAGAAACGCAGGATATCAGAGACAAATACAAGAGATAAACAGTCACAGTGTTGATTCAATTGAGGTTAAAGTGGGTTGTTTTTATTGTCACTTCTTGGAAGTATTTTTTTTTTAGATGCGTTTACATTTTGTATCCATTCATGGGATGTTGCCAACCCGGCTGACGCAGCACTCTCAAATCATTAAAGGGATACTTCACCAATTTAGCATTAAGCTTTGTTAACACTGTAGTATTTTCAAATGAACATGCTTCCCTCCCTCATGTCCCCCTGAGACGAGAGATCTCTGTATTGTGGGTCTGGTAAAAACAAATAGCCCAGAGTCTTTGGACTACAGTCAGCTAGTTCCGCATGTTTGCAACCTGCCCAGAGGGGGTTGGGCTGTCTTTACTTGAAGCGAGGCGATCTCAGCTGAAAAAACCCGACTGTCAGCCATCTTGAATCTTCGCTAAACAGGCTCTCTTTTCAGCAGCAAACTTTTACAACAGTTATGTGCATTCAAACTACCGCACATGTGTACCACCGGGAGACATTGGTACAGATCGGAGAATATGCAGGAAACGTTATTACAGACGGAATACTCGACACACTTCGCGAGCTTCGCCTGCTACGGAGAACAGCACCTCAGCCGATGCCGCTAGCCAGGGAAAGGGACATCCAAAGCGGGCTAACGCTAGCCGGCCACCTGTCCCATCCATCCTGCTGGCAAGTGTCCGCTCATTAAACAACAAACTGGACTAGATCCAACTTCAACAAAACTCCCAACGCGAGTTCAGAGGCCGTTGTGTTTTTGTGGAAACATAGCTGAACAACAGTGTACCGGACTGTCCAGCTACCAGGCCTGCTAGCCCTCCGAGCTAGAGATGCTCTGTCGCAAGGTAAAAGACTTGTGGAGGAGAGCTGTGTAAACACGAACTGGTGCAGAAATGGGGTGATTTGTATCCAACTAACTAACTGCTAACTGCTGGTGGAGTTTGACTGTTGCTACATTCCACGCCAATTCACGGCTGTGTTTATACTCAGTGTTTACATCCCACCAAGCGCTAATGCTAGTATGCATTAGCTGAATTTTACAGAGCCTATAATGTGTGTGAACTAAATGTAGCCTGTTTCGTATGTCGTTTTTATATAATGTCGTTTTCATATATTTTAAATGTGTAACACATTGTTTCGTGTATATGGTTGAAATGACAATAAAACACACTTGAGTTGAGTTGAATGCCTCTGTCTGTAAACGATAGGTGTTCTGCCCACAGATATTTGTGGTAAAAAAGAGACACTAAGTTGACTGTTTAAATAGGCTTTTATTGTTAAGTATACAAAGTACTGTTGAGCTTTTATTCTGAAACGGAAACTTAAGTGATTAAACAGGAAACAGGAAGTAGACTTTGGAGACCTGTCAACAATGGGAGCGGCATGGCTACATTTGTTAAGTGCCTGAAATTGAATCCTGAGCAATCCTCCATGTGTTTCCCTCGGAAAGCAATGGCTGTAAGCATTTATTTTCCTATACATGTTTATTAGAGTATATTGGTATTTCTTTTATGGAAATGTATTTGCGTTTGTACAATTTAAATGCTATAATGTGCTGTAGCCTGCAAAGTTAATGTTAGCATAATATACAGTACTTACCTTAATTTACACTTAACATACTTACTTGCTGTTTGGCTGGACGTGTGTTTAGTTATCTTTTTTTATCTTTTTTCTAGTTTTACACCGATTCAACTGTGTCATCATGACTTACCTGTTGTAAAGAAGTCAATAAAGGAGCAAGCACGCTCACTTCCTGGCTCTTTTGAAAAGGAGTTTTGCTGGCTGTTTATTTATGTTAACGCTTGGATGCAAACGCATAAAGAGAACAGTACAGTAAAAAGCCATACTATCGGAAGGATTCATTCATCACAACTATGGAGGCCAATACAGAAGAAAAAGATGAAAAAGTGTCATCAGTGTCCAGTTCAAACAACACGTCTTCTTCCAAATCTTCAGTAGCCAGCGCTGCTGCCAAAGCCCGGGCCAAGGCTGAAGCTGCCCGCACCAGGACCACTTTCATTCAAAAACAGCTAGAATTAAAGAAACAAAAGGCCAAATTGGATCTGGAAAAGGCAACTGTAGAAGCGGACCTAGAAGCACTAGAACTCGAAAAGGCAGCTGCTGCTGCCAATGCTGAGGCTGAAGTATTGGAAGCTGCTGCCGGAGCAGAAATTGAGGGTACGTCCAGCGTCAGGAGCAGCGTCTCACCACAGACAATCAAACAGCGAACAGAGGCATACCTGAAAAATCAGGCTCAGGTCAGTTCTACACCTATCCAGTCGCTTTTAGCCAAACCATCCACTCTCTCTGTTACAAAGACAAAGCAGGAAGACTCAAGCCTAGCCTTCCACCATGATGTCTCACCCACAATGCCAAGTAACATACAACAGGGTGAGCATTTACCTGTGTCAAAGCAGCAGGCACACCTGCCTCAGCACCCTAGCTCACACCCTCTCCCCACACATAAGGCCAATCAGGAACAGGGCACCATGCCATTCAGCCGTGCAAGCGGCCCAGATCATTTTCCCAGGAATAACACTCAGGATTCTGCAATTACTCCAGCCACCCACATGATAGACTTTGCTAAGTATCTGGCGCGAAGAGAATTGGTGACCACAGGGCTTTGTAAATTTGATGATCAGCCCGAAAGCTACAGAGCGTGGCAGTCATCCTTCTCAAATGCCATCGAGGGCATAGAGCTTACAGCCAGTGAAGAGTTAGATTTATTAGTAAAATGGTTAGGGAAAGAATCAGCTGAACATGTCAAAAGAATTAGAGCTGTCCATGTCACTGACCCCCAAGCCGCACTTCAGTTATCCTGGAGAAGACTCCAAGAGTGTTATGCTAATCCTGAAGTTATAGAGAGCGCTCTCTTTAAGCGACTGGACAACTTTCCTTATCTCACTATCAAGGAAAACGTCAAACTAAGAGAACTTGGGGATCTACTCATGGAATTACTTGCAGCTAAGGAGGATGGGTACTTACCTGGGCTCACTTACCTTGATACACCACGGGGCATTAATCCCATTGTTGAGAAGTTGCCACCAAACCTACAAGAGAAGTGGCTCACCTTTGGTTCGAACTATAAAGAACACTACCAGGTTTGTTTTCCCCCATTCTCTTACTTTGTTGATTTTGTCTGCTGCCAGGCAAAGGCAAGAAACGATCCTAGTTTTGCCTTGACACACAGCAACCGCACGCATCACCGCAATGAAAGGCCCACGGCAAGGCATGATGGTGTTAAAACCGCTATATCTGTCCACAAGACGGACGTGTCAGCAACAGCAGATTCAAGTGGAACAAACAGAGAAGGGATGGACAAGAGAAACAGCAGCGATCCAGTCAAGCATTGTCCGCTTCATAATAAACCTCATCCTTTGGAGAAATGTAGAGGCTTCAGGATGAAGCCATTGACAGAACGCAAGAACTTGCTAAAAGAATACAAACGTTGTTTCAGGTGCTGCTCTGCTACTCACATGGCTAGAAATTGTCCTGTAGAGCTTAAGTGTAATGAGTGTGAGAGTGATCGGCACTGCACGGTCATGCATCCAGAGGCAGCCATCTCACCAGCAATGTCTCCCACGAACAATCCACGCACGGAGCAGGAAAACAACTCTCCTCCAGAGGTAACTTCAAGGTGCACTGAGGTCTGCGGAGAAGGTCTCCCGGCACGATCTTGTGCAAAAATATGCTTGGTCAAAGTTTACCCACAAGGACAAAGAGAACGCTCAGTCAAGATGTACGCAATCCTTGACGATCAAAGCAATCGCTCACTGGTCAAATCCGAGTTTTTCCAGCTTTTTGGCATCCAAGGTACCCTTTCACCTTACCTCATGAGGACCTGTGCTTGTACCACTGAAATGACTGGAAGGAAGGCTATGGGTTTCCAGATAGAAGCACTGAATGGTAAAGTGTGTTTGGACTTGCCCCCACTCATCGAATGTAACGAGATCACGAGCAACAGAGAAGAGATCCCATCACCAGAGGTTGCTCTTTCCCATGCTCATTTGAAACCTATTGCACCTTACATCCCAGTGATTGATCCTGAAGCGCAGATTCTCATCTTGCTTGGAAGAGACCTCATTCGTGTCCACAAGGTGAGGCAGCAAATCAATGGGCCTCACAACGCACCTTTCGCCCAGCATCTGGATTTAGGGTGGGTGATAGTGGGGGAGGTCTGCATCAAGAGTGCCCACAAGCCTATGGTATCTGTCTTCAAGACCAATGTCCTGCAGAACGGACGTCCTTCCTTTCTGACACCATGTCAGAATCACATTTCTGTTAAAGACAAAGCAAGCTACGGCGGGGAGAACAGGCATGATATCTCCACTCATTTGCCTAGCAATCTTGATGCCAGTGTACCTGCAGAAGAGAACATTGGACAAGGTGTGTTTATTACAAGAGAAAACGACAACACACCTGCTTTGTCTTTTGAGGATGAGACATTTCTGGGCATCATGCAGAAAGAGTTCAAGCAAGATGAGCAAAACAGCTGGATTGCTCCGCTACCATTCAGGTCTCCTAGACCATTGCTTCCAAACAACCGTACTCAGGCTCTCTCCCGCCTCCACTCACTGCGACGCACCTTTAACAAAAATCCTGAAATGAAGGAACAGTTTGTTGAGTTCATGGAGAAGCTCTTTGAGAACAGACATGCAGAGGAAGCTCCTTCCTTGCATGACAATGAAGAATGTTGGTACTTACCTATCTTTGGGGTGTACCATCCCCAGAAGCCGGGTCAAATACGTGTTGTGTTTGACTCAAGTGCACAAGAAGGTGGTCTCTCTCTTAACAGTGTATTGCTCTCTGGCCCTGATTTGAACAGTTCACTGCTTGGAGTTTTGCTAAGGTTCAGAAGAGAACTTGTGGCGGTAACAGCGGACATCCAACAAATGTTCTATGGGTTTTTTGTGAGAGAGGACCACAGAAACTATTTAAGATTCCTCTGGTACAGAGATAATGACCTGACAAAAGAGATAGCAGAGTACCGAATGCGAGTGCATGTGTTCGGGAACAGCCCTTCACCTGCGGTGGCTATATACGGCCTTCGAAGAGCAGCCCAAGAAGGTGAACGGAAATATGGATCTGACTCACGCCGTTTTGTTGATCGGCACTTTTACGTGGATGACGGTCTCATCTCCCTCGCGACTGAAGCAGAGGCCATAGATCTGCTCAAGCGCACTCAAGCCTCACTGGCAGAATCAAATCTCAAACTGCACAAAATCGCCTCAAATAGTGTCAAGGTGATGCAAGCTTTCAAACCTGGAGATCTGGCTGCAGGGCTGAAAGACCTGAGCCTAAGTGATGAAGCTCTGCCTGTGCAAAGAAGTCTTGGGTTGTGCTGGGACATTGACTCTGATACTTTTACATTTAAAGTAGCAATCAGCAACAAGCCGTTTACCAGACGTGGAGTGCTTTCTACCGTCAATAGCCTCTTTGACCCATTAGGTTTAGTTGCACCGGTTACCATTCAGGGGCGAGCACTGCTGAGAGAACTTTCTGTTGACGTTCCAGACTGGGACACAGAACTTCCTGCAGACAAGTTTAAAAAGTGGGAAACATGGGAAAAATCACTACAGGATCTGAGTAACCTTCATCTTCACCGCTCATACGTACAGCAGTCCCTTTCCAGTGCCACATACACTGAGTTGTGCTTGTTCTCTGACGCCTCAAACTGGGCCATAGGAGCGGTAGCTTACCTGAGGGTTATCTTGACAGATGGACAGTGTAGAGTCGGCTTTGTGCTGGGAAAAGCAAAGCTAGCTCCTCAACCAGTGCCCACTATCCCTCGCCTAGAACTATGCGGTGCTGTGCTGGCAGTTGAAATGGCGGAACTGATCCTTGATGAACTTGACCACAAGCCTAATGGCGTGAAGTTTTACTGTGACAGTAAAGTGGTCCTTGGATATATACACAATGACAACAAGCGTTTTTTTGTATACGTGCATAATCGTGTTCATCGTATACGCCGGACAACTTCTCCTCAACAGTGGCACTATGTGCCTACAGATCAAAACCCAGCTGATTTGGCTACCAGGTCTGTCTCTGCATCTCGGCTCACAGACACCATGTGGTTTACAGGTCCAGAGTTCCTTCATAAAACCCATCAATCTGAAGCAGACGAGTCATTCGAGCTGGTGGATCCTGAAACAGACGTAGATGTGAGACCTCAGCTGACCACCCTTGCCACTCATGTAAGTGAAGTTCAGCTTACCCCAGAACGGTTCCAGCGCTTTTCCACCTGGGAATCTTTACTGAGAGCAGTTTCTTTTTTGGTCCACCAAAGTCGTTCATACAGGGCAGATTCATCAGGCATCTGTAAAGGATGGCATCAGTGCAACAAACTTCGTACCCCAGAAGAGCTGGCTGTAGCAAAGTTGGCCATAATCAAATCTGTCCAAAGGGATGCTTTTCCTGAAGAGTATTCTGCACTAAAAGAAAACAGACCAATCTCAAAATCGAGTGCAATCTTGGATCTTGACCCTTTTATGTGTGATGGTCTCTTGCGGATTGGAGGGCGCCTAAGACATGCATCAATCAACTCTGAGCAGAAAAACCCAATAATTCTACCAAAACAAGGCCATGTTACAAAACTACTGGTGAGCCATCACCACACAAAGGTGGAACACCAAGGGCGACAATTCACAGAGGGCGCAATCAGGGCTGCTGGGCTGTGGATAGTTGCTGGCAAAAGACTGATAAGTTCAGTCTTACATCATTGTGTTACTTGCCGCAGGCTTAGAGGGAAGCTTGAAACCCAGAAAATGTCTGACCTCCCTCCAGAACGCCTCAGCTCCTCCCCACCATTCACATATGTGGGATTAGATGTTTTTGGTCCCTGGAATGTGATCACCCGACGCACCCGGGGCAATGCGGCTCAAAGTAAGCGATGGGCTATTCTTTTTACATGCATGAGCACTCGAGCTGTGCATATAGAAATTATAGAATCCATGGACACAACAAGTTGCATCAATGCCCTGCGGAGATTTTTTGCTGTTAGAGGGCCAGCAAAGCAGCTAAGATCAGACCAAGGTACGAACTTTGTTGGAGCACGTTCGGAACTGGGTATGGGACGAGACAATCCAAGCCAAGTGAACATCGGAAAGTACCTTCATGACAAAGGTTGTACATGGAAGTTCAACCCCCCTCATGCATCTCATATGGGAGGCGCATGGGAACGCATGATTGGTGTAACTCGGAAGATACTTGACTCCATGTTGCTGCGAACTAAACATACTCACCTGACTCATGAAGTGCTCTGTACTCTGATGGCAGAAGTGTCTGCTATAGTCAATGCAAGACCATTAGTCCCTGTTTCCTCTGATCCTGCTTCGCCGACGCTACTGACTCCTGCAATGCTTTTAACCCAAAAACCAGGTGTGTCTGCTCCTGCTGGTAGTTTCAGTGAAAAGGATCTTTTCAAGTGTCATTGGAGACAAGTGCAGGCACTAGCAAATGAGTTCTGGGCCAGATGGAGAACTGAATACCTCCATACTCTCCAACCAAGACGGAAGTGGCATACAGCATGTCGGAACTTGCAAGCTGGAGACATTGTGCTTCTCAAACAGAGTCAGTCACCTCGCAACGAGTGGCCATTGGGTCTCGTCACTACTGCGATTCCAAGCAGTGATGGGAAGGTCCGCAAGTTAGAAGTCAGGACGACATCACAAGGCAAAGTGAAGACATTTTTAAGGCCCATTTCGGAAGTTGTTTTGCTTTTGCCGAGCAACAGTTGAGGTTCAAGTTATGATGAAGTTTCAAGTGGCATCAGTAAATGCCAGACGGGGAGTGTTCTGCCCACAGATATTTGTGGTAAAAAATAGACACTAAGTTGACTGTTTAAATAGGCTTTTATTGTTAAGTATACAAAGTACTGTTGAGCTTTTATTCTGAAACGGAAACTTAAGTGATTAAACAGGAAACAGGAAGTAGACTTTGGAGACCTGTCAACAATGGGAGCGGCATGGCTACATTTGTTAAGTGCCTGAAATTGAATCCTGAGCAATCCTCCATGTGTTTCCCTTGGAAAGCAATGGCTGTAAGCATTTATTTTCCTATACATGTTTATTAGAGTATATTGGTATTTCTTTTATGGAAATGTATTTGCGTTTGTACAATTTAAATGCTATAATGTGCTGTAGCCTGCAAAGTTAATGTTAGCATAATATACAGTACTTACCTTAATTTACACTTAACATACTTACTTGCTGTTTGGCTGGACGTGTGTTTAGTTATCTTTTTTTATCTTTTTTCTAGTTTTACACCGATTCAACTGTGTCATCATGACTTACCTGTTGTAAAGAAGTCAATAAAGGAGCAAGCACGCTCACTTCCTGGCTCTTTTGAAAAGGAGTTTGGCTGGCTGTTTATTTATGTTAACGCTTGGATGCAAACGCATAAAGAGAACAGTACAATAGGCATGGCTTGGGAGAAGCAGGTGCATTCTGGGATTTGGTGTCTTTCATCCATATGAGCCAAAAACACATTTTCTGGCTTTTCTCGGCTTAGAAGGCACCAATTTAAAAAATAATCTTCACATTTCTACTACATAAGTGACCCAATTTAAAGATATATTCAGCTTTCCAGCGGTGAAATATCCCTTTAACAGAGGCTTGTTGCATAATTCAGACGCCTCACTTATGCCTTGTATATCAGCTAGTTCTCAAGCAATAAAATAAATAAAAAATAAATGTAGAGGCCATTCCAATCAGCTTTCCTAATTTGTGTCCAGCAAAAATAACACAAACAACTCATTCGCATTTTTTGCTTTCTTGCTGAGAGTTAGAGACGATTGATGCCACTCTCATGTCGGTATGCTAACCATGAAGCTACAGCCAGTTAGCTTAGCTTATCATAAAGACTGGAAAAAAACGGCTAGCCTGGTTCTGTCCAAAGGTAACAAAATTCACCTGCACCCCCTAAAGCTAATCATCTCTTTACAGGGGCGTAGCACAACATTCTGGGCCCTGTAGAAAGGCATTTTCTATGGGCCCCTCCCCACATCCACAGCTATTCATTCTAGCATCTTTTTGGGCCCTCCTCACATGAGGGCCCTGGGTACTCTGTCCCCTTTTTCCCCCCAGTCCAACGCCCCTTTACTTACCTAGATCTCTGCAAGAAAGTGAATAAACGTATTTCCCAAAATGTTGAACAAAACCTTAAAAAGTAACTAATAGTTATATTGTTAGCTGACAATATAAATGTATTAAAATAAAAGTGGAGAACAAATGCAGGTTTGTTTTACTGTGAAGAGCAAAGATATCAACTGGCGAAATCGTGAAAGGCTGCGTCATATCACGAAAGACACTGAAATTGTGTGTTAGTTGAAAGAAAATATCAGAACAACTTTAAAATGTAACACTTTTTTGTGGTGCCTTTTATATTCAATTCCATGTTCAATTTGTTCAATAAAAGAATGTTGGAAATGATTTCCTTTCATTTGTTTTAAATTCAACAAGCAGTTTGTTGTATTTTAGCTGAATACTGATAGGCCAGGAGCCCGGTCCACTCCTCAGGATGTTTTTTGCTACCTTTTTTCACTATTATTTCCTATTATCTTATACCTTGGGCCATCACAAGTTGATAACGACCACCCCCAACCCTGCCCTGTTTGGTCTCAGGGGCCAAAAATGGAATGATGATAATTGTGAATATTCAGGTATTGCGGCTACATAAATGGTCATATGACCCTAACATTTTGCATGGTGTATCCTGATACATAGGGGAAACTAGCAGAAAAATATTCTGGGGATTGCTGCCTTTTTGCTGTCAAATATCACCCTCAACATACCCCAAAAGACAAAAAAATGTCTGTCCGCCTGTTGTCATCAAAAGTGATCATTTTCCAGCATTTTAGTATACATATCACTGCCTAAAATGTACATGAAAAAAAAATAAGTCCAAGATGACCTTTCTATCTAGAGGATTACAGCTGGTATAACTTAAGTTCTCCACTGTATCTCAAATCGGAGAAAACAGAACTTTCAAGCATTAGCATTCCATATGGGATTAAGCATATTTTTTTTGCATATGAACAATATCTTAAACAAGAATTGAGACTTGACTTATACTGCTATACTATATGAAGTGAATTGCATGAAAAGTGAGTAATGTTATGCCCCTAGGTGGACTGGGGTCAGGGTGCACCACAGGGTACAATCACACACAATCAATTAACCAAATGTGAGATTTATTAAAGTCCACAAAGTCCTCGCAACACAAGGAATAAAGATGACTCTAGTGTGTAGTCTGTTATCAAAAAGCCAACCTTCAATAGAGTAAACGTTAGTAACCTTCTGTACAGGTAAACATTCTTTACAGCCAAATGGCAAAACTAAAATACAGCTCAAACATAAAATAGAAAACATTTCTTTGGTTCTTAGATCTTTTTGCTGCTTATCCATGCTGTACTTCGACGAATGGTCATGTTAGTGTATTGTATTAGTGTAGAACATAAACTCTTAATCATCATTTTCCTCCTCTTCCTCATCTTCACCTATATTCATATTGATTTCATCAGTCAAGTCATCTTCATCTCTTTCCTTTTCTGCCAAGACATCAACAAGGGCTTTGGGGATGACGTCACCCTTAAACCATAGTGGTTCTAGCTTGCCTGTCTCTGGGTTTATGTGAAATCCATGGTCAAGAGGGCTTGGGACATCCAGGTAGAGCTCATGAGCCCTCTTCCAGATGCATACTTGAAAGTTTACTCTTTTCATGTGCTGTAAGAGGACCCTCTTGCAAGGTGGGAAGGTTGAGAGGTCAACGGAGAGACCCTGTCGAAGCTCAAGGCTTGAGCCACACATCTTTTTGACTTTAATCTCTCTTGCCTTATCAACTTTTTTGATTCGACGATTGAAACCATAGAGACGACAGGTGAACTCTTGAACACTGCTAAAAAATCTGTTCACCGAGCTACCAAGAGTTCCCCACTTCAGCAAAGATCTGAAAAAACTTTGAATTCTGATTAAGAATCTTCATTGGACGGACCTTCTCTTTGCCTTTGAATGCTGAAGTACAGTCACCACCAGTGAACGCATGCAATGATGTTGACAGTTGATGACTTGGCATAATACAGGAGGATGAAGAAAATGTGAGATTATTTTGCTCTGACTCCAACTGTTCTGATGTGAGGCATTTTGGTTTGGATATACTGCATGTAGTAAATGATCACCCTCACATCTGTTTATTCATGTTTTGAACAGATATCTGGTAGTTCTTTTGACATAACTCCTGCATTGCATTCTATCTTGAAAGCTTGACCAGCCTCTCTTTTGGTGCCTGCTATAAATAGAACGGACGCCTATTTTTCATGCGACACACAAGCGTGTTGGAAGCGTTTCCAGGCAAAATAGAATAGGAAAATATGTTTATGTCAATTTGACACAAATACATATTAATAAATGACATTTTGATGTTTGAAAGTCTCTAGGCTTTGACATAAATGCAGATATAAATGTAAAATAAAAAAATATAGATTTTCAAATGTCGCACCTGTCAATACTGTAGCCTATTTTGCCATCAATACTGCCGACGTTGTCTTTTCTGTAATCAAATCAGTATGTTTAACATGAAGTATACTACTTGAGTGCAGTAAATCAATGGGAGACATATATGTGTGTACAGCAGCAGCAGCGCCGCGTTTCTAGTGTGCAAAGACATAGAAAAATCCACGCAGCCGCCACGCAGCTGACACGCAACAGAAACGCCATGCTCAAGCCACGCATCCAGTCTGTCGCCGGCCTTAGAGTTGGAGCAAAATACTCCATTTTCTTCATCCTCCTGTATTATGCTAAGTCATCAACTGTCAACATGGCATGGAAGATAGACTAATCAACCAGCTGGCTGAAGATTATTCACAGATTTATAACACATTTCAGCTCTTCAGGGGCCTCATGTGTAAACGCACGAAAAGCTTGCGTACGCTGGTTTGTGATGTATAAAAAATGAACTTGACGTGAGAATGTGCGGGCCGTCACCCAAACTGCTGAGCAGTCATGAGAGGCTCTGTAACGTGTCGAACTGAAAAGTGCAGAAAATCAGCAAATATTACAAAATAAAGTTTCCACTTCACTTACTGGCATACGTCTGTGACATTGTCTATGAAAAAACATAATTATATCCGCTGATACTCCATAAAAGTTTGATCATTTATGTGGATAATGTTTCACATCTTTCACACTATTAACTGTTTAATTCGCAGGCTACTTAACCTCTGTTAAACATGAGGACGGGAAATGAATGATAAATCCACTTAGAAAATACTTTGTCATCCTGAAAAAAAAGTCATCATGAAAGCAGCAGAAATGCAGAACCAAGTACACTAGTATCGGTTCATCGGTATTCAACAACGTTATTGCACATCGTATATTTTTGCTCATATCATGCAGCCCTAAAAAAAAAAAAATAATAAATAAATCAACAAACCAGCGTAAAGCATTAGTAAAAAAAATATTGTTTCGCTTCTTAAGAACATAGCAGCAGTGAGATCATATCAGCTTCCTGTCAAACATTTAAACAATTAAATATGATTTTAAGAGGCCCTAGCCAAAGCCGTTTGTGACAACAACAAAAAAATTCCAGCGAAAACTGTTTATCCAAACCACCAAAATAGTTGGTACATTTCTTCCCCGAAAAGCTTAATCAAAAGCTGCCATATGGGTGTGAAAAAGCCTAACTTGGCAGCACCTCTTGAGGGAACAAGCCAAAGCTGCACACATCCCACACAGCAGCCAGTTACTGCGGGGGTGTGTAGCATCTGCTCCTGTCGCTGATCTTACACAGTTTTAACAGAACTGTATGTACAGTTTTTGGAGGGGCTCTGTGTGTCACAGATTACCCTCTTTACTGGGTCAGGTAGTGAGGGAACAGAGCTCTATTGTGGCGGCGGTGTTTAGGGTATGAAATGTTCTGTCAGACACAAAGCAAACTCAAGTGTTTACAGGGATGATTTCCTGTCAGCTGTTGAGATTGTATTTCCTTGGTTTTGGGGCTCTTTGTAGATGTCCCTGACATTACTATTACACCCCCGGCTCATGTTGTCATGCAGCAAAAAAATAAATAAATAAATGAAAAAGGCCAGTGTTTAACAAGAATTGTTTAAATGAATTAGAAAATAAATTGGTTAAAATGCTGCTGTAACAAAAGTCATCTGTGCTGTAAAACTCACCAGTCAGTTGCACCTTGAGTGAACTTCACACTCACCTCATTAAGTTTCTTGAATATAAATACATCCACCCAACACCCACTGAGGTTCCACTGAGATCAGCTTGGCTTAACATGGAGAATACTCCTGCTTAAAACATGAGATAGGACTTGTTTTCCTTTTAAATTTCTCATTGACACAAATAAGCCTTAGTGGCATAATACACACAAACTCTATTCTTGATTTACCTGAATTTCATGAAGAACACGACAAATATGCATTCATCATTTTCTTATGAATTCATTATCATTAGACAAAATAGAATCTCCTGAGTCCACCGTCTGTTTAACACTTTCATGCTAACACATGGCAGTGACAAAGCATCTGGCTCTTTTCCACACCATCTCCACACACTTCACATCACACAGCTACAAAACCGCATGTAGCTGGTGAAACATGCATACTGTACATACTAAATATAGGAATTTTGGCGTTATTTTGTATTTACTGGTATATGTTGAAACATAAGCTTACATTTTTTTATTAAAACAAATACTTTAAATTAAACAAGTAAAAGCTGTTGATATATTGAATGACTAGATAAGCTCATAATGGCTTTACTGTATTTTAACTGATCATGTTACAACTGCTACACATAGGCCTACATGTATGTACACTATATAAACTAACATTTACATGCAGCTGGTCATTAATAGATACAAATTAGATTATTATTATTATTATTATTATTATAGAAATAATAAAGACGTATGATATTTAAAACAAGACAAGCGTATTTTTTAGTCATTATGATAATGATGGTATAGTGATATAGCATTTGGACTGATGGCACAGGGAGAGGACAGTCTCAATATTAAAGTAACAGTATGAATTGTCATGGAACACTGCCACCTAGTGGGGGGTCCATAAAGCTGCAGCTGATAACTGCCTCCATGCTCTGTTTAGCAATACATGTAATGAATGAAGATTTTAGAAATAAATGATCAGTGACAATATGGCAGCACATGGGGGAAACAGCTGTGTCCTGTATACATCATGTTAAAAAATGTGTACTTTACTTATTCATGGCTTTTACTGTTTAGATCTGATTATTTGTGTTCAATATTTGATGGGCCGAGTCCCACATTCAGCCTATGCTCCTGAATTGTTAAACTAACAGTCCTCCAAGTATGAAAAATGTAAACTAACCTAGAATCTGGCTGAATAACGTTTTTATTTTCTAGCTGTAAAAGTATTTCTAGTTTCAGACCATGGTTAACGAATGCTCAGCGAAGTCAATTCTATTTCTCAAAGAGATAGTTTGACATTTTTGGAAATACCCTTACTCACATTCTTGCCAAGAGCTAGATGAGAAGATAGAGATAGTTAGCTTAGCTTAGCACAACAGTTAGCCTGGCTCTGTCCACAGGTAACAAAGCCACCTTCCAGCACCTCCACAGCTCACTAATTAACATGGCATGTCTTGTTCTTTGTACAAAAACAGAAGTGCCATTGCTGTACATGGTCGAGATTACTTCCTCGACCATGTACAGCAACTTCCTGTTGTCTTTTTTTGTTACCTTGGCTTTGAGCCAAGCTAGCTATTTCCTCCTGTTTTCCAGTTTTTATGTTATGCTAAGCTAAAACAAGCTAAGCGTCTCCTGGCTGTAGCTTCATGAGTTTTATATATTAGATATGACAGTGGTATTGCTCTTCTCGCCTAACTCTTGGCTCTCAATAATTTACTAATCTGTATGACTACAGAGTTGTAAAAAAAATATGCTGTTTTTTTCGTGCTTCAAAGAGACTGACAGTATACTGTGCAGAGTGTTGAACTATATTCTATTGGCACAAATAAGACAAAGTCAAATAGCAAAACAGCCTATAAACACACAAATCAAATCCCAAACGGAGGATCAAGTACAGGGAATCAAGACCTCAACAACTTTTAAAGTCATCACACACACAGATGAGCACAATCATTTTCTCAGTAATATTAAGACATCAAATTTAACAAACCAGACTGGGTGAAACTATGGAAGTTCCCCCCCCCCCTTTCTGATCTTTGAGTGTAAAGCGGGATTTATGGTTCTGCGGGGGCTCTACGCGGAGCTTACGCCGTAGCCTACGTACTGTATGCGGCCTGAGGTTTATACTTGTGCGATGGTGTCTGCGTCGTTCTAGCGCATCTCTTTAAGATAAGATAAGATAGACTTTATTAATCCCACACTGGGGAAATTCCTGTGCTACACTGGGGGAATTCCTTTAAGAGAACAGCAGACCCGGCATGTGTGTGGAGTGTGTGGTAGAGCGAGTGAGAGAGTGATTAGCTTCGGAGCGAGTAGCGACTCTAGAGTCATAGTGAGAGAAACAAAGCGTCTCCCCTGTGCTTTCCGACCACGGCGGGAAATCTGTAGCAGGAAAAGTTACCCCTCTCCTTGATTTCATGTTGTTTATGGAGGAGAACCAGGAAATGAGTCGGGGGAAATGCAACACTACCAAGCCACGGCCAAGCAGACCATTACCGGTTGTTGCGGTCTGCGACATGTAGTTTCATTTTTTGAGAGGTCCAAGTCTGACTACGACATAGGGTCTGTATCTACATATACCTACATACGTACCTACGCTGTGGATTTAACACAGAAGCATAAATTGTACTTAAGTGAAGTTTTCGATATTGCACCACCAAGCTTTGTGTATGTTTATCAAAGTGAATTAGTGATGAATCACCCTCATGCATAAATCATACCATTCAATACCATCAACAGTCAATATTTTAGAGACCCCAAAAAAATGACACAAACAATGTTTTCAGGGGAGCTTATGTGTTATTAAGAGCCAAGCACCCCAATTGCTCACCTGCAGTTTGCACCCACGACTACCCCTTGCATGGAAAATAATCACATTACTCTTTTTTTCTTTTTACTCCAGCTCTTCTCACTCCATCTACATGCTGTATTGTTTTACCCATACCCTGACAGAACAAAACACTTCCTGATGATGACGCCTGGATAAGACGTAGAATCACACCATGAGGTTTCCCTCCAGAGATGTTTGTCTAATTGGTAACTGGCTCTGAAGGATCTGGTTACCCATATCACAGCCGCATGCCATATCAGATGGCTAGCCTGAAGAAAGAGGTCTCTGTTACTGATGAGAGATACAGAGGGGGCAGAGTGGTAAATACCTGAGATCACCAGACAGAACAGAGACAAATAAACAATATGGTGCTAAATAGCTGCATGGGCTTTTTGTTGTCTCCACTCCAGCTCCTGAAGGGGCAACTCCGTCGGCCGAATTTAAGTGGGCTTCAGTGTGGTTAAAAAATTCAGACGCTCACTTATCATGACAATGCATGATATCAAAGCCAGAATTGTTCAAATTCATTCTTCTCAACGGGCCCTGTGATGTGCAATCCTCTCAGATCATTTATTCAGGCTCAAATTCAATCTAAAAAATGAAAGGCTGACTGTGACCAGTGGCTCCTGTGGTGATGTGATAAGAAAGACTCCAGGATTCACATCAAAGAAATTCTCCTTCATATTGTATTCATCTGCTCTTTTTTTTAAACCAATTTTTCCTGCTGAGGAAAGAGGCATCTGGGGCATTAATGGGTAAAATAAGGAGGATTTAGGGTCGTAATGATGCAATGTACAGTGGCTTTCTGCATGCTCACTTCATTTGGTCTTTTCAGCCACCTCTCATCAGAGGTGGCTGAAAAGACCAAATGATAAATCCCTGTGAGCTAATCCCCCTCTTCTCACCGTCTCTTCGTCCCAGCAGATGTCTTCCCTTTGACACGCACAAAAGGCCAGTGTTTTTGTTTCCAGGCTTGTCCATTCCTCAAAGGTCACAGGTCACTCTGGTCTCAGGGTGAAGCTGTCACCGCAAGTCTAAACATTTGACAGCCATCAGAGCGTGCTGAAAAACACAGTCCCCGCGAGAAGGCTGCCTCATGATTACTTTAAGTAAATACCTACTTTCCATATGCTGATGCAGTTGAGAGAACACACTAACACCCTGAGATTGAATTACAGTGGTTGCTGGGGATGCCTCAGGGAAAGGCCGGGCCTAACTTTAGACACTTGACACACAGAGGGTGGGGTGGGGGGTCGTATTTGTTATGGGACAGTCTTCTGTAACAGACCTTAAAGGTTAACTCAAATGGTTGAAATGTTAACTGAATCAATAGCTGAGGGATTCGTGTTTGGGCCTGTCCAGAAATACCAAAGGGTGGGGTTTAATGAGCCATCCTGTAATCGGAAGCTTAAAAGAAGTCTGACAAAAACATACAAATCTAAGGATCAGTATATATTTGACCGACAGGGCAACTGATAAGATGTTTAAACATCATTGCAAGTTTAAAAAGGTGGATTGCACACAATTGCACAAAACTTTGTTATTAATGTGTTTCATGCCATAAAGATTCAGATCTGTTGAATAATCTAGAAAACCCAGAACCTGCTTCAACTGAAACAAAAAAAAAAATATATATATATATATATATATATATATATATATTTTTTTTTTTTTTTTGACTATATATATATATATATATATAGTCAAAACGTTGTGGGAATTAGAAATGTAGATAGACACATCTATAAAAAAAAATGTATCCGCTTGGATCAAACACTACATGCACATTTGCTAAATTTGTAGGACTTGTGAAGTTAAAAAACTATTGGCTAGCTGATTGGACTGTGTCATCTTATGGGTCACAAAGGCCAAAAAGCCCTTTTAGACTGCAAGGTTATCCTTTGAACTCAGTAAACCAGCTGCTTGACACCCACTTTCAGATTTGAAAGGAAAGACAATTAATATATTCACAGCAGCAGTTCATATGGCATGATCCCAATCAGGCATGCTCAAACTCAAACAAGTCTTTCAAATTACAGCCACGACTTGTTAATTCTTTTCCTCCCATCAACAACAAAACGGGGAGACTTTTCACCCCAATAAAGCAAGACACTGCCAGCTGAACAAAGACAAAGTCTGGACAATGACATTGTCTTCTTAGTGCTCCGAAAAAAAAATCAGAGGACTGATGCTGCTCCAGTCACAAGCTGTTGGCAACATTTTCAGAAAGTTTCATATGAACAACATCATGAAGCTGGAGGTAGAGAACCAAATAATTCAGACCTTCTGGCAGAGACATGGTGGTGCGTACAAATGTGTGATACTGCGGTGAGTAGAATTGTTTATTTACACTCACTGCTGGCGGTGCGAGAAGACTCGACAGGTGTGTGCAACCCCGGAAAACCAGAAATAGAAGTGACTTCAAATGGCTGCAGTAAAAAAAAGCCAGCAGGGCAGTGAGAGGATTTAGATTTGGACATTAACATTGCAGAAATCCAAACTAACTCAGGTTGAACTTTATTTGTTTAAGGTTTAAAAGTAATAATCTCCAAGATTTTAATTTAAATAAATGTCCGTTAAGTCACTATCTATTGGCGAATGAGGGAACACAATGGTGATTGAGCCTATGGCCCAATGATGAAAGGCCTTGCATTTTCAGTACGAACTGGGTGTCTGTAGTGTCGCATTGCCAGACCTTCCTCCACAGCGCCGCACCGGAAGGTCTGGCAGCATTCTGGGATGGGAGAAAAACGTGCTCTGGTTTATTGGCATTTCTTTAAACCAATCACAATCTTCATGGGCGGCGCTAAGCACCGGGCAGAGCCACGGTGCCGCTGCAAAATAGCCTCGGGAAGGAACTTGTTTTGGTGGAATGTGTACGTTCAAAAATTGTTTTAGTCGTGCAACAGAAAACTCAGATTGGACAGATAGTCTAGCTAGCTGTCTGGATTTACCCTGCAGAGATCTGAGGAGCAGTTAACCATAGTCCTCATAAGTCCTCATGAATCCACATAAACAACATGGAAGGTAACGGACATCCGGCCGAAAAGAGTGACATCCGGCGAAATTTCCAGCGGCACCGGAGCAAACCTTGAAGTGGAACGTTGTGGATATAGACTAGGTGTCTGTGGCGTCATTCCCAGGACAAATCACAAGCTGAAGCACTGTTAGAGACGCGATACGTTTACCTCGGAAGTCGGAACCAGGAAAGACGTTACACCCAAGTTGACCGCATTTCAGTTACAAGTCGTAAAAAACATTATAGTTAACAGGGTGTGGGGACTCTAGCCAGGTTAGCCAATGTTAGCAATACTAGTTGATAACAACCCATTACGTAGTATTTTGTGCGTACAAACACTGTAGCAACATGTCCACAGATAGAAGGTGGACAGTACTGTGCGTACAGCCTATTTAATTGGACACAAATAGGAAAGAAGTGCTAACAAACAGCATATTCATACAGCTTTCACGACTGTTAAGGCTAGGAGCAGCCATGTTGGATTGTGATGTCAGGGTTGCTGAGGTTCTCCCCACTTTCTGAGTTGGAAATCCAACTTCAGTAGGGTGTTCCAGTTGAAATTTCTGATTCATAACTCGGTAATTCCGACTTCCCACGCACAACACTTTTTCCATCACCTAGCAGTAGTTTGTCCGCCAGAGAGGGTAGGGTAGGTGGAGCTAACAGACTTGCTCTTCAACTCACTTGTGTGTCTTTTCCAGTCTCTGCTAGCATTGCAGGTAAACCGTTCCTCTGGCCAAACAAAAAGAAAAGAGCGATGAGTACAGATGATGAAACTTCGAAAAGGAGTGAAAGTGAGATTAAAAAAATATACGAGCAAGCCTTGCTTGGTCACTGGGTATAATGCAGTGCAAAATAAACCTGTCAGGTCATGGGAAACATTTAATGTATTCTTATTTTGATTTTAGATGTGAAATACATAGATACACTTGCTGTTTGACATCTATTAACTTGAGGGTACCGGTTATTTATTTAACATGAACACTACTGATATGTGTGTCATTTGAGAATTTGATGGTAATTCAATTCAATTCAATTCAAAATTATAAGTGGCAGGGTCAGCCACCATGCCAATTTTCACTAGTAGCCAAGTGTGGTACTGCATCTAATACTGCACCACGAACAGCACACAATGTACATTTTTACTTTCAGTACTAGAGTGATTTGGGAGACCTGACCCTTTAATATGTTTAGTCTAAATACAGTTTTGGAACTGAAAGTTGCTAATAAACTGTTAGACTGCTTTACTGTCAAATGTTTCTGTGTGTGTCATACTATCTGTGGGGTGGCAGAGTGGGAGACGTTTTTTTTTGCAGTCTTTGCAGTTCTTCTGGATTCCTCGTGCAAACATTCCTGACAGTCGGTTCAAAGGTCACGTCACTCCTGCCCCCCTGCGGTATCGCTCAGACACATACCGAAGTGGAAATGATAGGCATGTACAGCATCTCTTATCTTTGAATCTATCGTTTATCATACTTCTTCTCCTTTGTATTTGACATTTTCTATATAATGTATGTACCGTATATCTGTCTGTGTAAATGCATTTTTAATGTAAATTACTAATAGTCAATATTCTGCTGCAGTTTGGTGAGGCTAAACCTACAAGCATGACGACATGGAAGTAGTCCAGTATCCAGGGGTTGAAATCCACAGGCGCACTGGGGCTGAGTTGGGATAAGATTAGGCCAGCCTGCTGTTGCTGGGTAGCAAAAAAAATTAAAATAAATGTGACCGAAATAAAAGTCAATGTGGATGTTACCACTAGTCTGATGGCATTGCTTTTGACAAGGACATCAGTGACAAGTAAAACTAGATAATGTCATTACATATTCATTAACACAGAAAAGTAACTCAAGAAGTATGAGTGGAATTAACACTGAGATGACATCTACTAATTAACAATAAACTAAAGAAGATAAATAAAAAACACGTTACTAAAGTTTACTTCTTCTTATGTACAAAACTATTGATTGATTAACAGCTCTGTGGATAGCTCATCCACAGACACACAGACCTTTACAAGCACCCTTTATTTGACAAGCCTAATCTTCCCCAACACAAGAAGTGACAATAAGCAGGCACAGCGGCCTAATTAAATGGGACTTTCATTCAAATTAACACACACTCTCTCTCACACACACAAAACCCTCTGATGACCCATTAGCCACACAATGGGCAACACACACACACGCACACACACACACACACACACACACACACACACACACACACACACACACACACACACACACACACACACACACACACACACACACACACACACACACACACACACAGGGTTTAGATTTAGGAATGCCATAAAAGTGTTTGTTGTGGTGCAAGGCGGGGACGAAGAATGCCTGTAAACGCTCACTAGATAAGACAACAAGTTGCATATAGTGAATCTCTCAGGGGACTGACACTTTCATCATGCCATATCTGCAACTGCAACCCCCACTTAAACCCCAAAGAGACTGCACATTTACAAGCAGATTCGTCACTTATCTCTTTGAGCTCTTATCCGCGGCTGCTGTGCATCCTCTCCTCTTTATCTGCATTTGACCCTGGGCTTTTTAGCGTGCCAGGGGTGTGAAAGTCGGTTTGACCTCTCTGGGTAACTTCGAACACAAATCACTGTGTGCTCCACAAAGCGCTGAGAGACAGAGGGCCTTGAGCAAATGAGCAATGACTACAAAAACGGTAACCTTTATTTCCAGCATAATAAGCTGTTCTTAAGCGGGCTGCTCGCACGTATGCGAGATCAAAGTGTGTTATTCGAGTGGGAACGATATATCCTCCCTTTGAGAAATAAAGCTCACCTCTCTGCTGCTTTACACAGCTTCTTTAATCGTGTACTGCAATGTTGAAACTTTCAACCCAACATATAATTGCTTTTTAAAAGACAAAGGCCAGGCAGGAGCTTGGATTGCTTGTATTTGTTGCAGGGCTTCAGGGTAATCTGGTATTGTCGGGGTGTTTTTTGAAGCTATGGGGTCATGCTCTCTGCATCTCTGAGGAGAGAGATCCTCCACATCCTTCGTGTGTGTGTGTGTGTGTGTGTGTGTGTGTGTGTGTGTGTGTGTGTGTGTGTGTGTGTGTGTTGCCCCACACAGCCCACTCTCTTTGCTCTTTGACTCCATTGGCCATATAAGGCAGCCAGCACCATGGAAACCGCAGGGCTTGAATAGCAGTGTCAAATCCCTGGGAACACACACACACACACACACACACACACACACACACACACACACACACACACACACACACTGCCCCCTCCCCCTCTGCATACATACACACTCCCTCCCTCTCTCTCTCTCTCTCTCTCTCCCCCCCCTTGCTTTGCTTGATCTCTGTCTCAAACACACACAAATAGGTTGGATGAAAACAGACAAGGGGAAAGGAGGGGGAAAAAAAGAGAGCCAACGCTGAGAAATCTAGCCTGTCTCCATCTGTGACCATTTTCTTCAATCATAATTTGATTTGTGGACTCTGAAGCCTGAGAGAGAGAAAGAAGGGGGGGAAGAGCAGCACCCGTCCCTTCCACCCCCACCTCCTGTTCGCCTGAGCCATAGGAAAAGGCTTTAGACAGACACACACACACATACACACGGACGAAAAGCAGCACACAGGGCTAGGCCGCAAGTCATTAGTTCTTGGTGGGCAAGCACTGACAAAAGGCTGGAGGAGAGAAGACCGCATGAGTGCCTGGAGAGCGACCACAGGAACTATGGAGGGCTGAGCACACGGATGCGCTCCTGCTTTCTTGATTTTTTTTTTTGGTTTTGTTTTGGGAAGGAAGCAGCACGCAGGATATCGTCACAACCGAGCACTCGTGCTACAACAAACAGGGAAGAGAGAGAGTGATCACTTCCTTGTGTTGAGGATCTACTCGCGTTTGTGTATTTTGGAGGTGAGCGAAGGCGGCCCGCGTCGCCTCGTCTGCTGCCTCTGCAGCCCGGCAGTGCCTCGAAGAAAGAAGCCCCCACGGCCACATTAAAGTGATGCTGTTGTTGTGTGGACGTCAACTTGTTTTGGCATGATGTGGAATGTCTTCATTGTGGGTCACAATGCTGCAGCCGCTGAGAGGATTACAGCAGAATAGGAGAGCTGTGTTTGCACTCTCAGCTTCGCTGGATGGAAGGAAGGTCTAGAGCTAGAAAAGGATTTATTTTCCAGTGAGGGAAGCCATAGACACAGCACATCAACACTGAGGTAAGCTTGACATCATTTCTAGAAGGATTTAGAAGTAAATCTTTCGGTAGACAGCTGCCTTATATGAGCTGAGCTAGTGTCGAGCAAAGACAAATTCAGTGCAAGGGTGCTTTAAGAGGGGTGGTCATAGCCTCTCCAGGCATGTGCTAAGGCGAGCTACACCGAGGTCCTTTTTCAGCCATTACTGTTGCTACAGAGACAGAGCTGGGAGAGTGGAGCTGTGTGGTAGAGATTTTTTTTTTTCACCTCATGTCATTTGCTTGCTAATCTTTTCTGCCATTGCTCTCTTTTAGGAGAATGTGCACTGTATATTTGACTCATTGTTTCCTGTGAAAGGCTCCCTGGCTAAAGCGTGAGGCGCAGGCTCTCCTTTAACCATCTCAGGAATCGGTCCAAATAAAAAGACAACATACGGAGGCTACGAGTTGGAGACGAGAAGAAGAGAAGAAAATGGGGGGATTAAAATCCACAGGCATGCAAAATTAAAAGTTGCCACTGAGACTGTTTCCAGGTCATAGTGGAGTGGGAGGAGACTGAACTGCACTCGTTTTTTTCTGCCAAACACCCTCCTCCTCGATGCTGTAGCCTATTTTCTTTCTCATTGACATCTGCTTGTTTAGCCTGAGGACTTTTTATTTTCTCAGTTGTGCTATTACATGCTCTAAAATAATCCAGGGGTCCTATTTAACACATGAGAGCACAGGCCAGGCACAGGCAAGCAGAAACTACTAATTCTCCCTAGGTGAGGGAGAAACACTTTTTTATATATATATATTTATGTTACCTTGACAGCAGCCAGACATCTTGGCTGCCTGTCCCGTTTTCTTCTGCCGTGGTTCGGTAACCAAGCGATGGCCATGGTGAGTGGGGGCTGGGGAGATCCCAATGGGGGCACCAACGGGCTGGGGGACAAGAGCTACCTGAGGGGGGAGGAGGAAGACGGCTCTCCCCAGGCGGGAGGCAGCGACATGGAGGCCGGAGACGATGACAAGTCGTGCGTGGTGGACTGCGTGGTGTGCGGGGACAAGTCCAGCGGGAAACATTACGGCGTGTTCACGTGCGAGGGCTGCAAGAGCTTCTTCAAGAGGAGCGTCAGACGCAACCTCAGCTACACTTGCAGGTGAGTGGGGAATTATGGGTAGCCTAATTGTTGTTTAGTCTGAAAGTCTAAACATACTGCTGAAAATGTATAATGTTGCTTAAGTTATTGCGACACATTTTTATATTATATATGTATGTTATGCGTAAAATGCGTTGCTGTGTTTCCATAAGACATAGCTGCTGTATTTCTAACGTAGTTCTAATAAAGTAGTTGAGTTTTGTGGCACTGTTATTGCACTCTTTCTACATTATGTATTTATGCCATTTTTTCGTTTTCGTTTTTAACTCTCTGAAAGTTATTTTTCAAACCAAATATTTCTGAATTTAACTTTGCTGCTGTTACACAAAAGCAACGTGTCTTTGTGTGGGGGGGGGAAATCGTATACGGGAACCACACACACATAACTAGCCTACAATAAAGGCGTCTCTATTAGGCTATAGAGCTGAAACAACAAACCGATTAGTCGATGAAAAACAATTTATAGGCAACTATTTTGATAATCATTTGAGTATTTTTTTCAAGGTGAAATGAAGTATGCATACACATAACCATACATAAAGGTGTCCATAATAGGCTATATCCACATCCAAAAAGGTAAATAAAGACTGATTTATGGCTCTATTTACTGTTAATGACTCACCACATACAGGTTTAGTTCCGTAACTATGATGCTGAGTTTAGAACTGCAGCTAACCATTATTTTATTAATTTTCTAATTATTTCGACAGTTTATTGATTCATTGTTTAACAATTTCTCAGAGCCCAAGGTGATGTCTTGGCATTGCTTGTTGTGTCTGACCATAGTCCAAAATGTAATCATGTTCAATTTAAAATTATAGATTAAAAAGAAAAGCAGCAAGTCATCACATTTGGAACAATGCAACGCAGAGAATGTTTGGAACGTTTTGCTAAAAAATACTGACTGAAACGATGAGCTGATTCTCAAAAAAGTTGTTTCTGTTGATGCATTCATTGCTTAATGGACTAATTGTTTCAGCTCTAAAAGAGTATGTTGTCCAGTACAATGAATGATACAATCAGCTGCTTCCCAAGCATGCTAACGTTGCCTGTAGCCTTATGGTAAATCTGATGCAATATTAATGTTCAGGAGCACTTTAAATCATGCCATAGATACTTGAAGAATATAACAGCTTTTTGCATCCTTTCAAATGGTTTGCATAGACTTTGCATCACTGAGCACAATGAGCACTGAAGTAGGATTGGCTACACATTTGTCATTAGGTGAAAACTAGGGCTTTACAATATATCTTTTTTTATTGTCATTGCAGTATCAACTGGCACAATACACATATTGCGAAAGACACTCAAGAGATTTTTTATCAGTTGAAAACTGGACTTAAAAATGTAACTGTCATTCTTTTTTCAGTGGTGCCTTTTATATTCAATTCAATATTCAATTTGTTCACTAAAAGAATGTTGGAAATTATTTCCTTTCATTTGTTTTAAATTCAAAAAGCAATTGTTGTATTTTAGCAGAATACTGAAAGCAGCAGAAATGCAGAGCCGAGTACACTTCAATCTCTTTATTTATCACAAGTAATATTATCGGGATATTCAACAACGTTATCGCATATCGCACATTTTTCTCATATTGTGCAGCCCTAGTGAAAACCAAAGTAAAATCAGAATCCCACTTGTTGAGGTGAAAGCAGATCACACAGTCCGACACCTGCACTAAATCGGACTGTTACTGCATTGGTGCAAAATGATTCATTTCAGTTGCTAAAACTCAAAAAAAGGTTGGTAATAATCAGTCACCTATAATCCCATCCTCATGTATTTATGTTCTCAGGTCAAATAGAGAGTGCCAGATTGACCAGCACCACAGGAACCAGTGCCAGTACTGTCGACTGAAGAAGTGTTTCCGTGTTGGCATGCGCAAAGAAGGTATCTGTCCACCCTGATCCATAAATCTGTCATCCATTTTGATTCCTTGGAAAGGTTTGAAGACACTGTGGGACACACTGTCATTGTACATGTGCAATGTTGCAAATACCGCAACTGAATTGGTATAAAAAATGAAACTAATTTATATTTCCTTCAGTGAAGAGCCTCAGAGAGTTGTCCCATTACTTAAATCAGCTGCTCTTAGGACATAAAATCACAAAATCAATCCTAGGTAAATTAGCCTTTGTCATTACCTCACCTCTTCTGCTCCATGAGCTCCATAGTGCAGAGAAAATGCCCCACATGGCTGTCTCGGCCCTATCATGGCTAGGCAAGCCATGCGTGTCAGCTTAATGCCATGTATTAAGTGGCTTAATCTAGTGCTTGTGTAAGAATGACTGAGAGGGATACAGTGCTAAGACACCTGCGTCCCAGAGCCTTAAGCCTCCAGTTGAAGCTGCAGAAACCCTCGGCATGGTAGGTTGATCAGGCAGAATCCAATATGGGGAGTTCACCTTAAAGGAACACGCCGATTTATTGGGACATTAGCTTATTCACCGTAACCCCGACAGTTAGACAAGTCGATACATACCCTTCTGTGCTACTTGGGCGGAGTGATACGCTGCAGCTCTGAGCAGAGCTGCAAGCATATCACTCCGCCCAAGAAGCGCTCAGCAGAGCTACAAGCATATTACTCCACCCAAGTAGCACTGCTTCCCTTTCTGAGAATATAGTTCCCAGTTTATATACAGTTAGAAGATGGCTGTGTCTCATGTGACGTTGTTATTTGTACACGCTGTGACTATACAAATCACAACATGTAAATAGGAACATGTTGCCGTTATTTTGTCACTTATTCGGAGCAGTAGGCTAGTTGGAGCCGGTTACCTCCAGGATCTGTGCTAGGCTAAGCTAACGGTGGAGCCGTCAGACAGAGTTACAACACGCACGGAGATGAGAAGGGTATGTATCGACTTGTCTAACTGTCGGGGTTACGGTGAATAAGCTAATGTCCCAATAAGTCGGCGTGTTCCTTTAAGTGTTGGAGCCTATGGTGGAGCATCATTCAGCGTCATGCCGATAGATCCACAGAAACAAATCCCTCTAGTTTAAACAAGGGTATCGGATGTGTCTCTGAGTTAGGGCTGCACTATATAAATATATATTTTCTCAATATCAACTAGCGCAATAAACGCATCGCGAAAGACACTTGAGATTCTTTGTGTTAGTTGAAAGAAAATATTGGGTACAAAATATTGGGAATGATTTACTTTAATTTGTTTTAAATTCAACAAGCAATGTGTTGTATTTAAGCAGAATACTGAGAGCAGCAGAAATGCAGAACTGAGTACACTTTAATATCTGCTTTTTCTTACCCGTTAACGGAACGTTATTGCATATGTTCCTCATATCGTGCAGCCCTACTCTGAGTTGTTTTTCCCCTCATGATCACAGATGGTAAACATGCTAATGAGACACATTATGGCTCCCTGCAGAGACATTGCCTCTGCTTGACCACCTCCGCAGAGAGGTCAGAGGTCAGGGTCAGCTACAAAGCAGCATTCCTGGGGCTGTAGTGGACTCAGTGTCTTGCTCAAGGACACGTCATCAGAACAGATGCTTACCACATGAATTCATATCCCCAAATGAGCGTATATCTCTGTTCAGTAGTCTGCCCTGCTGTCTCCGTTTTGGCAGTAATGTGGTCTGTCACGGCTACGGTGCTTTCTCTACACCAAGTGATTTTCTTTTCTCAAAGGGTGATTTGGAGCGCAGAATAAATCAGTGTGTATGAAGATTGGGGTACAGTAAGGTTACGGCAACAGCATGTTGTAATTCCCTTCCAGAATTAATATTTTAAGATATGAATGGAGAATAAACTCTTTTCTCAGAGGCTTTGTTTTAGTTCCATAGATAACCTTCATCTAGCCTGAAGAGCACAAGCACAAGAATATTTTCTCCTCACTTACAAGCTGTTCTTGAGGAATCAGTCTGGGCTTGATTGTGCCTCCTTTAATCTTGGGGAATAGTTTCCTAATTGGGCCAAGCCTGTCTGCTGATAATCTGACATACAACACTGGCTGTACTCAGTTTTAATTTTTTTTCTCTCTCCGTTTTCTTCACCAAATCCCTTCCTAAACCTCCCCTTGTCCTTCACCTATTTCTCCTCTCTTCATCTGCTCTTTTCCCTCTCCTCTCCTCTCCTCTCCTCCCCCCCCTGTACCCCAACCAAACTACAGCAGTTCAACGCGGTCGTATCCCCCCTCAGCCGAGCCTCAGCCCCTCTATAACGGCCATAGGTGGCGCGAGCGGCCTCGGAGGCGGCGACTTCTATAACAACAACAACAACAACGGGGGAAGCGGCGGAGGTCAGCCGGTGTCCGAGCTGATTTCCCAGCTGCTGCGAGCTGAACCGTACCCCAGCAGTCGGTTTGGACACCAGTACAACCAACAGGCGGGTCCCGATAACGCCATGGGGATCGATAACATCTGTGAACTGGCTGCCAGGCTACTCTTCAGCACCGTGGAGTGGGCCAGAAGCATCCCCTATTTCCCTGAGCTGCCTGTGTCAGACCAGGTTAGCAAATTAGATTTGATGTGTTTGGATGCATAATTGGAATTAAATAATAATAATTATAAATGGAATTCTTGGAAATACAGGAGAGAAACAGGCCGTGATGGAATGTAACTAAGTACATCCAGTCAAGTACTGTACATAAGTACAAATTTGAGTTACTTGTTCTTTACTTGAGTCTTTTCTTTTCATGCCACTTTCTACTTCTAATATTGTACTGTACATTTTACTCCACTACATTCACAGCTTTAGTTGCTAGTTACTTCACAAATTGAGAAGTTTGCACAGAAAACACATGTAGTTTATAAATATGTTTTTGTTGTAAATTAAACTAGCCAACAATATAACGGCCTACAAGTCCAGCTGAAATGATTAGACCGTTAAACACACAACTGTTTGGATCGTTTGGAGTTTTCTTCATTAAGTACTTTTTACTTTTAATACTTTAAGTATATTTTCCTGATGATACTTACATACTTTTACTTGAGTAACATTTTCAATGCAGGACTTGTACTTGTAACAGAATGTTTTTACATTGTGGTATTAGTACTTTTACTTACGTAATGGATCTGAATACTTCTTCCACCGCTGGAAACAGGATAGGTTGCCTACATCAACATTAAAAATGGATGGTGACAGTGTAGGTCAATCTGATTATCACACTAACAAAATCTGCAGGTGGCCCTGCTGAGGCTGAGCTGGAGCGAGTTGTTCATCCTCAACGCGGCGCAGTCGGCGCTGCCACTCCACATGGCTCCCCTGTTGGCTGCGGCCGGCTTCCACTCCTCGCCCATGTCTGCGGAGCGCGTGGTGTCCTTCATGGACCAGGTGAGGGTGTTTCAGGACCAGGTGGACAAGCTGACCCGGCTGCAGGTGGACTCGGCTGAGTACAGCTGTCTCAAGGCCATCGCGCTGTTCTCACCAGGTGATTGTTACTGCTCTTCTGTTTTATCTGCTGTTATTGTAACACAATGTTCTGCAGAACCACTGAATGGCTGGGGCACTCCAGCCATTCAATTTTGCCCGTAAAGTTGTTGGACTTGAGAGAGACCGATTAAAAAAAGACTGGTCAAAATGAGTGCTGCAGTGGCTCAGATAGTCTGACTTTTAGTCTCTAGCATCTCCCAAAACACTGGATCCTACATTTCCCATAATGCAACTTAATAACGTCTTTCATCAGACCCTCCCTGCCTGGTAAACACAAGCTTTCAGTTAGAAATCTGTAGTCTCCCAGCCTAAACTGAGATAATGTCTTCAGGGTTACTTTTTCAGACTTGACAGAAGACACTAAACAACGGTTTCCACTTGCTGAGGAGGACTAAGCACGACTAGGAAACTGATCTTCATGTGCACAATAGTTGAGGTGCCTGTCTAATAGATAACCATGAATAGGAATTGAACACACACAAAATAAGAGTCTGGAAGCACATCACAGGCCCACAGCAGTAAAACTGTAGATCTTAAAATTGAAAGCTTCACCATTTGTGAAGTGTCTGGAGAACTGCAGGTACACTTGCAACCCTAATCTGGGAATTCACCGACTATGGCACCATCTCCTGGCTTATTCATGAAAATGCAATGATGCACTATGTGCTGTATAATTTAGTGCTGTCACTGATCATTATGCAGCACCGTGCATTTTAAAACTTTTTAAAGTGGCTTCCTTAAACGAATTGCTTAGTGGGTATGCGTTATTCAAAAGCATTCAAATCTTTTTTTGAAACTAAATGTCCCCATCCTGCTGTTTCTTTAAAGCTATGATCAGGGGTTATAGGTTTTAAATGTGTTCTTTTTATAGTGTAGACATGCTGAGGCAATGTATTTGTGTATTTTGTGTTCCCCTTAGGGGCATTTTATCCCATTATCTGCTGGGATTTCAACCTTCCTCTCGGCTCATCACGACTCTTTATGTAACCAGCCCACACTATTAAGTAACTACCTCCTCCTCCTTCCTCCCTCCCTCACCCCCCCTCCTCCTCCCTCTCAGACGCCTGTGGTCTAACAGACCCAGTCCACGTGGAGTCTCTGCAGGAGAAGGCTCAGGTGGCTCTGACAGAGTACGAGAGGATGCAGTACCCGAGTCAGCCTCAGCGCTTCGGGCGCCTGCTCCTGCGCCTCCCCGCCCTGCGCGCCGTTCCTGCCAGCCTCATCTCGCAGCTCTTTTTCATGCGCCTGGTAGGAAAGACACCCATCGAGACGCTGATCCGCGACATGCAGCTCTCCGGAAGCTCCATCAGCTGGCCGTATGTCCCGGGACAGTAGCCCCTTTAGGGACGAGGTCTCCGTTTGGGATTTGTGACGACAAGGACCCACAGGAAACCTCCTGACTCATCACTATCCATCTGTGTGGTTGTCAAACTGCAGTGCCAGCTGGCCGTCATATGTACTGTACTGTAAGCGCTCTATTTCCCCTCATGAAACGAGCTCTCTGTCTCCACACGGGCCTCCAGTGGAGAGACGAGCCAGCGCCAGGCTGGATCTGTCTTGTTGCCAACCCAGTAGTTCTGGTGCCAGGTCTCAGGCCAGAGACCAGCTTTTCATGCTGGGCTCCGATATGGCCACCACAGCCAGTCATGTCACCACCCACATGCCATAGTGACTAAAGACGCTGCAGTTTCATGTAGAGGGCAGCAGCACCCTGCTACAAATGCATCCAGAGGACAAAACTGTCCCACGGCTGAAAGTCGGCAGAACAATTTCCTCCCACGCTGGGCTCATTTTCCATGGCTCACCATTTGTGATACAGTGACCTTTTTATCCACACAACTGATAACATTACAATACGGTATCATGATGAGAAAGGACCGAATGGAACAGCGGTGAACTCGATATAAGAGAAAGTAAAGGCCTCGTTGTTGAAGAGAAACTTTTGAATACACCGCTCTCTCAGCTTGACGCCGAGGACGAAGCCAACGAGCTGATCAAATGGAACAGAAAGAAAATAAAACCAAGGAAAAATCACCAAAGTCTAACATGTCATCCTCAGAGATGGTTTCTAAATAGAATAATTAGTACACAAAGCAGAGAGAAAGAGATGAACGGACTCTTGTGACTGCCTGACCATCAAAGCGAGCAATGCATTTACATTCATTCACTACACTGTTGCTGTAGTTGAAGATTTTTCACAGAAAAAAAAAAAGCCACAGTTACATGAGAGTGGACTAATACCTCGCGAGACATCAGAATGCTTTAGTCTGATATTTCCAAAACACAAACCTCTGTAAATGTTGTTCACCAGAAACCGCCTTCTTTTTGACAACTGCCTTGTTATTCATTATAAATTTGGGACACATGAAATATGAAATGGGCATCGCAAACATTTGTCTTGTATCTTTTTAAAAAGGATCCCCGAGTGATTTTCACTTGTTTCGGATATGAGTTTTGACTGACTGAATAAGGTGAATTCAGCTACATTGTTTGGATCAAGCTTTGTTTAATTATTATTATTATTATTATTATTATTATTATAATTATTATAGAAACGGCAGGCTGACATTAACTCGGGTTCTTGTAAAACAAACAACTCAAGATTCAAGAATTAGTTATAGTTGATGGTGAGAGAATTTATAACCAACACTACTAATTAAATACCAGTTTACGTCGATCAATGCTGTTTCTGGGGTTAATGATCCCTTTAAAAAATGAAATGTATATATTGAGGCCAACTTTGTCTTTTTGCATGTTCAAATGTTGTTTTGGATCTCTGTTTAATTCTTTTACGTTATGTAATTCAAGGTTCATTTAAACATTAAAGTGTTGCTTTCACTGTTAGCTCCTAGATGTTTATTTCTATATGTATTTACATGAAAATACCTCTGTCATCTGTATTAGATGTCAAAAAAGAAGCTTATCTTCATGCCATTACAGCTGATATGACACAGAGATGCTGTTGAGTCAGTCTCTACTGTTGTGAATGATGTGAGACGATACTGTAAAGGATGGAAATCAGGTGGGAAAAAAACTGCACTTGGAGGACGTTCGATGCCAAAACATCTTGCTATCTGTGACAAGTTAAAAGAAGACAGGCCCTGATTCGCTGGTCCACCAGGATTTACCTCACACTGGTATTTCAAAGGACGAGTTTACAAAATCACAAGTAAAATATTTGAAAGAAAAGAGCAAGGTTAACCCTAAATGCGGAAGTCGGTTGTATTTAGTTTTCAAACACAAAGTAGAAGGATGTAACTCTGCTTCTTGATCTACCGCAGGGCCTTTTTGAAAGTTGTTTGGATATTCTTCTTTTAGGCAACAGCTCACACGACTACATCATCGAAAAACAAAACAAAAACATAAGTATGATATTAATGTTTTCTTATCTTTGTGTTACTGAGTTCTTATGGTTTTTAAAATTTCACGTGTATGGCAACATTATTAAAAGAATCAAAAGTTGACGATGTGTCTTTTGTTACGTTTTGTGTCTTTTCAAACTACTTGAAAAAGTGTTGTTATTACATCTGTATGAAGAATGCCAAATAAACACTGCAACATGTACCATGTATGTATAAGTGTATTAATGAAAGTGAAAATTCATATGCCAAAAACTGAGGTGTCTTAACTGCTGATTTATTTAAAGGTCCCATATTGTAAAAAGTGGCATGTCATGTCTTTTTTGATTATGAAGCAGTATTTCAATACTGTGAAAGTATCAAAGCGCTCAATCACACAGAGAAATGCACACAGCCCGTATTCAGAAATGGTGCCTTTAAACGAGCCGTCAGGACTTCCGTGCAGTTATGTCACAACTATACTATATATATATATATATATATATATATATATATATATATATATATATATATATATATATATAGGGTTGGGTATCGTTTTTTTTCTTTCCCATTGCCAGTGCTCAGACGATACTTTTAAAACGGTGCCAGAACCAAAAAAAGGAAGAACAGCTTGTTTATTACTTTTTATCGACTTATTAAAAATGTACTAACAATATTTCACCAGTAAATTGCTGTTGAATGACAAAACCAACCACTAGATAGGAAAAGGGTATTTTACAATAACTTTGAATGTATCACGAGGCTTACCAGTTTCAAGTAAACGCACCGTCTGTGTTGTTTTTCCAACGACAGCTGCAGACTGTTGTACGTCCCGCTGTTGGAATCCTCTACAGTGAAATACAAACACGTTAGACCGTTTACCTGTTAGCATTAGAACCGTGTTTAACCCAGCTACTAGCTAACAGTAGGCTAATGTTACCTGCTGCCAAGTGTAGTGTTAACTAGGGGTGCACGATTCCGAAAATGTCACAATTCGATTCAATATCGATTTTTAGGTTCAAGATTCGATTCAAAATCAATTTTCGATTCAAAAGCGATTCTCAGTATGTAAATGTAGTTACTTGTGATTGCAGTAGACATACAATTTAAAAAAAAAATTGTTTGGAATTCTATGAATCGATTTTGAATCGGTAGAGCTTGAATCACGATACGAATGTGAATCGATTTTTTTTGCACACCCCTAGGGTTAACTAGCGTCATGTGCAGCAATGCTTCTGTTGTCTCTAATGTCTGTTTCAGAGCATCAGAGGGCAGCGCAGGCTTTAAGTGACACCGAAACGAGAGATATCGGTCGTTTAGGCATCTGTGCCATAATAGCACCGGGTTAAGGTACTCAACCACAACTATATCTAGGTAGAAAGTGCCACCACAGTACTGTTACAGTCATTCCCCGGCTGCAATGACTAGAGAGCGCAGATGCGGAAGACACGAAAACGCTGACCAATTTTTTGACAGGTGCTAAAACGGAGTGTTTCAGACAGAGGGTGAGCACAGGTATACAGACAAACACTATGAGAAAAATAATGTGTTTCTTGAACATTAAAGACATGTTCTAGTAGAAAACCAAAATACAAGTATGAACCTGATAAATATATTTTTCTTCCATTTCTGTTGCTATATCTTCAGTCATGACATTATTTCTGTATAAAAGCTGACATTCATTAA
This sequence comes from Gymnocephalus cernua, assembly GCA_023631565.1. NCBI lineage: Eukaryota > Metazoa > Chordata > Actinopteri > Perciformes > Percidae > Gymnocephalus > Gymnocephalus cernua. Next base: position 14,529,075 of record CM042436.1, read on the forward strand.
TTCCCATACTACAAAATTCTGGAACAATTAAGCAGTATTAAATTCAAATTGCCACTGAAAGTAAAATCCAACACAAGGTAAAACAAAATACAACTTTAACAGTGCCATGTTGTTGCAGCAAAGCAGAAAAAAGTCTACCAGTAGCTCTGTTCTATTGACAGTAATCCACTCTCACAGCTGCAAAAGTAATACATAAATTGTAAACATTAGGGTCAAAAACGTTCAAGGTTCAGTGACTGAGGCCAGCATGAGGGTCATGTTGTGCTGAACCGTTACTATTCAAACAGCAAAGCAGTAAAACTGGAGAGAAAATGGAGGATAAATCCTTGTTTCTTTAGCCAGGTCACACATCTGTCAGTGTTCATCCTCAGCCGTTTGGACAGATTATTAAGACACACTATACTAACAAAGACCTTGGTCAAAGGTTTTCACCAGACGTTTGATGTGAAAAAGTTTTTCCCGAAGTTCTTTGCACTGCTTCTTCTTTGCTTGATAGTCTGACGTCTAGAAGAAAGAGAAATTTAAGCAAGTGGATATTAAACAATCCAAATTAACAGTAGTAGTAGCAATACTAGTAGAAGAATAGTTTGACGTTTCGAGAAATTCGCCCATTCCCTGTTTTGTAGAAAGTTAGATGAGGAGATTGATACCGCTCTCTATCTGTATGTTAAATATGAAGCTACATCCAGGAGATGGTTAGCTTAGCTTAGCATAAAGGCTGGAAACAGCTAGCCTGTCCAGTTTTATGGGTTTTATGTGCTAAACTAGACTACTTACTTACTTATATTCCATTTCAGTTGCAATTTAAATTTGGCAACTTGGTAACTAGGTAATAGCTGAGACTAAAGGAAGTCACTGCACCCGGCCAAGAAATGTTACTTTTGGAGCCAGGCTACCTGTTTCTCCCTGCTTCCAGTCTTTATGCTAAGCTAAAACAGCTGATGACTGTAGCTTCCATATTGACTCTACAGACATGAGAGTGGTAATAATCTCATCTAACTCTCAGCAAAAAAGGGAAATAAGCATATTCCCCAAAAGGCTATTCCTTTAATTTCACATTATGAGACCACTGATCTAATTCCACTCACCCTTTTCAGCTCTTTGAGTCGGTTATACTCGTCTGCCACACCCTGAAAATGAATACAAATTCTCTCACTGAATTGTGCTGACTTTTCACATAGTATCGCTAAACTTGCACTTCCCCATAGTTGAAGAATAAAATCCGTTTTATGTCTGTGGTACAATCCGAAAGAGACTCGCACCAATAACACGAAAGCTGATTGGCTGCAATATAAATTGCATGTTGGTCTCATTTGCAAAATTATATTTGGACTAGGGAAAGAAAGAACTACAGCACCACGGAATACATAAATAAAAAGCATAAGAGGTAGCGTTTAAAACCTTTAAAATAATTTAAGACCTAGAACACAATACAAATTAAGACTTTTTATAGCCTAAAATTTTGATTTAGAAATTTTAGACTTTTTAAGACCCCGGGGAAACCTGTTTCGTGACAATTCTGAAATTGTAGCACAAAAGTGACATCTGGCACTGCTTTGTGTCTCTGTGGCAGTCCAACCGACTCACACTGAGGATGAACTAAGCTCTTGTAATTAAAAGGCACAGCTATGACTCTGTATTCTCCTGGCAGTCGGTCCTGGGTTTTTCCACTCTGCGCTCCTCCCTCCTGTTTTTCTCTACCTGGTACTTAATGGAGCCCTCGTCCAACATGTCCAGTTCTCGGCTCAGCTTGTGCATCTGGTCACTGATGTCATCCATTTCGGCACAGAGGCTCTTATAGTGGGCCAGATCCAAGTCAAACTCCTTCTTGTACTGGCGGCGCTGTTCGTCCGAAGTTATCTCTGGGTACAGCCTGGAGTGGGAGATTAACATGAAGACTTGAAATTATTATTACATTTAAACTATTATTGAATCAGAGGCAAAAAGAGAAGGGAATGAGCATTGTTTTACTTGTTTTCTTACCACTATTACATTAAAAATAAAGTGTTGGCCAAATTGCCTTGAAGACAGTAGTGATGCTGGCCAGTATTTGTAGTATTAGAGCATTTTATATACAAAATAATATTCTGTCATTTTACAAGAAGGAAAGGCATCTGAGCTTTTAGACGGTACAGCCCTTCAGTGAAACTCATTGAAATAAAGGTCTGTCAGTTGGATTACAGTCATAACTTAAGTAATTTTTAGCTGACGCTATGATACTTTTTTTAAATCTAAAAAATGTCTTCTACCCTTTTACTTTGTATTTGAATGCTTTGGGTTGTATTTCATGTATTTTGCTTTAATGAATTATGAAAAAAACACTTTGAGCCGCCCCAGCGTAGTATGTGCTGTACAAATAAATGTGCTTTACTCAAAAGACCAAGATTGCAGTATTAAGTGGCAGGCAGCAGAGAAGTGGCCCACCTGTAAAGGTTATCTGTGTGGTCCCGGTCCAGCTCATTGCCAGTGTCTCCGGTGGTGTAACCGGTTTCACACGGGGACTCCATCCTCTCCCGAGCAGCAGGCCTGGGCTCTCGGCCCTTCCTCCGTTCCTTCTCCATGTGATAAGGAGGAGGTTTCCTCATGCTGTCAGTCTCCTCTGAGGAGCTGTTGGAGCCAACTGTGACCCTGCTATTCTGGCACAGAGGCTCAGCACCCCGACCATTACTGTTGCCAGCAGAGAAACTATGGAAAAGCAAGACAGGTGTGATTGATTGTGTATTTGTGCTACAATGTCTACAGCCACATTCATATATGTTGCATTTATTTATTTTATTTATTAAAGATTAAGCTCTCTTAGTATATCCAGGCATGGACCTCTAATATCAAGTACTTTGAGTTTCAGTAGAGTTTTTAAAGAGTGCCTATTTTACTCCTTTTCAGTGTCATATTTGTACTCTTGGGGTCTACTAGAATAAGTTTAAATGCTTTGATGTTCAAAAAAACATATTATGTTTCTCTCACTGCCCATCGCTGCAGCTCCTCTGCCTGAAACATTAGGCTCATTTGCGATAAACTGCGCCTCGCCTGTAAAGTGAACAAGAGCAGGCAGCAGCAGCAGCAGCAGGGGGCGGTGACAAAAAGCTGCGGTCAAGTCGGACAGTTTCCAGCCGTTTCCAGCAGCCTTCAGGCTGAACAGGAAGTCACAGAAACACTCACATCCTGTTAGGGCAGATCAGACCCATATATCAGCTTGTACACAGTCTCCAGTTTTTATTATGATAGAGAGAGACCTGCGGTTATCGTGCGGTTATCGTTGCCCACGTGTGCATGACGTCAGAGCAAGTCGGCATCAAGTCGGACACAAATCTAACCGGCACGCGATGGGTGGCGATCGCCGGTTATCGATTCTGCGCTGACCTGGCTCATCTCGAACCAGCGTAATCTGTCTGAGCTCTTGGCCCGCCTTCCCAAAAAGCTCGGTCTGCTCTGATTGGTCGGATAGGAATGTGGGCGAGGCATTTTCAGGCAGTTGAGAAAAAGTGCTGTCTGTGGGAGAGAATGCTGCTATTGACCTGGTATTTATGAGCATCCTTCCTGTATAAAACTGTGACTTCTTTGTTGCTGCCCAGACCATTCCCCATCTTCTGTGTGTCCACGAGGTATGAACAAATGCTTTTAAATAAGATCAATATTGTTGCCTGATCAATTTCTTCCTCATCTGATCGAGCATAGAGAACTTCATCTTTCACCTCTCAAACTATGAAGCTGCAGGCCACATAAATCTAATCTACAAAAAAAAACTGTTTTCACAGAAGAAGCGTGGTGTGTTATTCCAAATGGCATTTTGCATGAATAGCAGATTGGACAGTTAGCCATGATAATACTTGATGCATCTCACACACATTACCATGAAAAGAACAATGAAGAACTAATCTGGCTGCTCTGTTCTATGCAATATGAAGTTTTTTTTTGGATTAGGCAGTACTTCAGGTGTGACAGAACAAGTGACGAAACAACGTCAACACTTACAGAAGATGTAACTTATGCAGAACATCTCTTTGAAACTGCGTCATCCTTTCCCATTGTGGAAACAATGTGATCCGACCAAGACAGCACATTATCTAATTTAACACTTAGGAATTTGTTTTTAGTCCATTGTTCCACTTCTTCTGCTATGAAACAATACATAATCACATAGTTGTCAGAACTTTAACGAAGACCAAAATCAGATAATAATTGATAAGATTTACACTAAGGCAGAGATCTTCAACAGGGGGTCACCACTGATGATAGGCTTACTGGCCTATAGTTAAGGTAGTCACTAAGGTAGCCATCCACAGATCCAGATCATCCTAAGGATTCACTGTGTCACATGTATGGTTAACATAAAACATGATTTATAAAATCATACCAACAGTATTCTATGCACTAAAAAGGTGTGTATAAAGGCTTTAGGCCGCTCTACACTTTATTGTAGGCCCAGCAACTTTGTTTTCTACAATATACTGTATGTAATAGGGGGTCTCTGCTCGGTATCTTTTTCAGTTAAGGGGTCCTTGGTTTAAAAAACATTGAAGAATTTATTTTTATTATTATTATTATTATTCAATCATTGTCTAGAGAGCAGATGAACATTAGGTATCAATCATTGTCCTGACAGGAAGTAAGATGTGTGCAATTTAAGGTTCAGGACTGAAACATGTTTTTCTAATGTGTCCTGTGTTTTGAGCACGTTGGTGTTCTGGTGTCAGACTCATCAGCTGATACCATCACTCACCTGTTGCTTTTATAATTTCCCTCACTGTGGATGCTGACTGTTCCATTGCCGTAGGAGACCACACTGTTCTCTGCCCTCAGGTCAGGTGCTGCTCTCTCTGATACAACAACAGTTGGTGCCTGCTGGGTGCTGCGCACCTCTCCCACATGGTTCACCTAAGACAATATCAGGAGACTGAAATCAGAATGCCTTCATTTAATGTTGAGGTTCGTTCCACCGCAGTGCAGATCATTAGATTGAGATGTAATAAGACAGAAAATCTTCAATAAACAGAAAATACACATTATATTGTCAGGCTTTTCCCTACAGCTATAAGGCTTACGGGCAGCACCCAAGTTGTTTTGGGCACCACCTAAGGCGAATGAATGTAAAATCAGTGTGAGCATCAAAACTAACTAAATGACTTTTCACAGATCTAATGATTGTAGTCGGTCCCCAGTCGACTTCTCTAGGAAGTTTTGTCTTTAAGCTTTTTGAGTGTTATTTATTTATTATCTGCTCTAGCATTTCCAATGTTTTAGACACAATGAAATTGGATTTATTTTTACTGAAAAACGTAACATGTTTTTAAGGGAGGAACCCTAAACCCCCCGGCCAAATACGTGCACCTAAAGTCTTCCACACACCCAGGGAAAACACTGTAGTATTCTGACACACACTGATGGGCAGTTACGCGTTAGAAGTAACGTGTTACTGTAATCCGATTACTTTTTTCAAGTAACGAGTAAAGTAAGGGATTACAATTGCAAAAACAGTAATTAAATTACTGTTACTTCCCCGTAAGCAGCATCGTAGAAAAAATACCGACCAAACACGGTGTCAAGCGGCCGCAGAGAAAGTCATTTGCAGGACACCTTGAGAGAGAATATGACATAATGGACGCTAATTTGAAGGCTGCACTCGGAGATGTAGACTTTGTTTCCACCACTGCTGACATCTGGACGGTGAATAACAAAAGTTTTATGGGTGTAACAGTTCACAGGTCATGCATCATGTTTTTGAAAAGTAACTTAGTAACTAGTAAAGTAACTAATTACTTTTGAAAATAAGCAATCAGTAAAGTAACTGGATTACTTTCTTGGAGAAGTAATCAGTAATCAGTAACTAATTACTATTTCCAAGTAACTTGACCAACACTGCTGACACATAATGCCATATGTAGCTTCATGATACATATGAGAAAGTCATCAGGGTGAGTCAGGTGCATTGTTTATGCTGGAAAAAAAACCTTTCTGCATTAAATCTGTAACATAAGCAACAAAGTACAGAAGTGGAGAGCTATAGCTGTCTACGCTGTGCTCAGAAACACTCGTATGAGAGAGGCTGTGTCACTGCCAGACATGCATGCTAGACAGATACATTGAAAACAAATGCTTCTAATGTTGGCTTAGATGGGTAGCAGAAAATATCCAATATATAAACACATGCATACACATAAGTATATACAGCTGCACACACACACACACACACACACACACACACACACACACACACACACACACACACACACACACACACACACACACACACACACAGTAGCCTTGGACATTGTGACAAACTGCATTAAAATAAAAGAAGAGCAGAAGCCCTTTCCCCTGATCAGCGTCTCAACTCAATGTCTTTCTTTCAACAACTATCAGAACTAATTAATTTAATTAGTTTGCGCGTGTGTGTGTGTGCGTGCGTGCGTGTGTGTGCGTGCGTGCGTGCGTGCGTGTGTGTGTGTGTGTGTGTGTGTGTGTGTGTGTGTGTGAGTGAGTGAGCACACTGAGAAAGGTTGAGACAGGAGTGAAATCGGTGGAACAAACATTTCTGATGTTCCATCTTCCTGAACTATCAGGTAAACAAGCAGCACTGGGGTTCTTTTCTTTTGCAGAAAAAAAACAGCACGATGTGCTTATCAAACAAACAACTGTAACTGTTACAACCCTTTACAGCCACAGCAGTGGGGGGGCAAAGCATCACCAAAATAAAACGCATGGTCATAAGAAAACAAATGATATACAGAGTATAGCAAACACAAAAGCTGTATTATGTCTCATGTAATCTACTGTTTTACTGTATTATGCATCATTAATGACTTTCAGTCTTTGACCTATTTCTCCAGTGAGCTAATGCGAATGTCTGGAGAAAGAAAAGCAGCCTGTGAAATAGATCTGATGAACGTGGAGTCGGAAGATGATCCTCTATGTGGAGAGAAAGTCCCAGAAAGCTGCATGAACTGTGACAGTCCGGTCGGTGTTTGTGTGAAATTGACACTTTCTGCTGAAAATCCAAAGAACTGGGACAAGGAAATCTGGATGTGCTCTAAAGATGGAGAGAGGGAGCTTTCAGTGTCTCTTTTCATTACAGATTAATCTGCTGATTATTCTCATTCATAATGGCATCACAATTTTCCATTTATAATAAGCGACTCACACTATTAATTGTGTGTTGTTAAATAACATTAAACTCTCCTATTGAGTTTGTTTTTATCTAGTTATCCTACAATCTTTTCTCTCAATTACCACTCTTTTCCAGTTCTGTTAAATAAAAATGTAGCGCAAAACACAGGGAAATGACTTCTTTGCCAGGAGTCTAATCTGCAGCAGTCCCTTTGCATACTGAATCATTTAGCGCCACCACGATCTGAAGGGATTCACAGAGCAACACTGAGGCAACTCAACCTTTTTTATACATTATACATGCCACATACATTATATATGCCTCCCTGCAAGGCAAGCATCTTCACTGCAATACAAGAGTGCCCCAGAATAAGGCCTGCATCTCGATAAAGTGCCTCACTGCACCCTTTGCAGTGATAGGCGGTATGTAGGCCAGGGTCTCGCTGGATAAACTGATTGAGTAGCTTTCTTCCCTTTTCATAATGAGTCATGGTGGACATGATACACTGTGACTGTAGTAGATTAATCACTGTTAAATACCACATGAAGCTACCGCTGTGAAGTACAAGCAGCACAGCTTTCACAGGGCTCCACAGCAGCAGGAATACCAGCTAAATGCTGGAGCGCTGACGGTCTGAGACAGCAGCTCTCAAACTGTCGCCAGATATTTCTGCTTTGTACACCCATACATAGGATTGGGCATCCCGTAGCGGCCACTGTACTTCCAGACTCTTGTTGCGTTGCAGCCATGGAGCACAGTAAGCGGCGCTCTAAAGTGTGGCTTTATTTTATGTTGAAAAAGCCCGGTAAAACTGTAAATCCCCTCTGAATCAAAATTTTGAAAAATGTTTCAACTCCAACCCTCAAAGAATCAGCATAGCGAATCGATAAGAATCGGAATTGAAAGGAAGAATTGGGATTGGAATCAGAATTGTTAAAATCAAAACGATGCCCAACCCTACCCATACCCATCAGCATCACAAAGCTACCAAAAGTAGGGATGGGTATTGAGAACCGATACTAAACTGGTACCGGTTCTGGACTGGTCAGTACCAAAGTATTGATAAGCTCCTGTACAAACAGATACTGCTATCGGTTTTTATGTGGCACTTTTTATGTCTTTAATTTTTGCACCAAATTATAGATAGATAAATAGTAGTATTGGTAATCCTAAACAGTATTCATATCCACATGGGTATCGATAAAATATGTAATAATCATCAAAACATGGGTCATTTTAAGTATTTGACCAGTGCTTTCAATTTATGATGAAATGTCTTTGTGTGTAGAAGTGATCTTTTTTTTATGAGGTCATACCTGCCAGTTCCCACAAGATTTTCTACCACTTTGACACACAGTTTGCTAACCTTCCTAGATTATTTACGCGATTGGATTTATGCGATGTAATACGACAAATGTTCCAATGTGACGAAGATATCATTTTCCGTTAATTAGAATAGAGAATAGTCTTAGCGCTGACATCCCCATTGATATGGACAGATCATTAGTAATTGTCTGAATGGTTCTGTGTTTAAGAAAAACGTAATTGTTTTTTAAGCAACTATCTTTAAAACGTTCTTTGACTGCTTTCAAATGATTCAGTCCATCCTGAAAACATATGTGCTCATGACTGTGTGCAGGGAAAACATGTGTGCCAATATCTGCCCAAACAACCTGAAACTTAAAACCTGGCTCTTAATTCCTCCTGACCCGTTTCCTTTAACAGGAAATCATAAAACATTGCTTATTGCTCCTTTTTATATGGTTTCTATGCAGCTGTTATCACTGGTGTGGTTAATGATCAGACAGAGTGAAACCTGGGTGTGCCGAAGATAAACAGCAGCGTTCTCTGTGTCAACAGCAGCGGGTTCACGTGAGTCTGCAAAACCAAATGGTCACTAGGTAAGAGCTGAGAGACTTGACGATGTGTATATATCGGCCCTGAGCTTTAAACGTGCAGGTAACTTGAAAAGAGCAAACATGAGATTGTAAGTTTTTGTTTCGTTGTCTGGCTGAAGAAGAAAAATAGAAATAAACGTGAAGTCTTTCGTGGACTTACTGTAAGTAGTATATCATCCAAACTCACTCATATACACAAACAAAATCCCCCATTCATCCTCTGTTAAAATATGAAGAAATAAATGATAAAACATAAGAGACATTACGCACCCAGTCCTGCACATCCTGGCCCTCTGACGACCTGAGCAGCGACTCGTCCCAGTAGATGTTAACTTTGCCATGGCGCCAAATCTTGCTGCGGGTCTTGTAGGCAAAGTAAGCAGACAGGGACAGGGCCAACACCACCATCAGCCCCAACACTAATGCAACTGCCTGAGGAAAGAGAGTAAATCATAGATCAGGATGGAATTAAATAGAAAAGATTAAAACAAAATGGAATAATCCCACTAACCTCCTCGGGATCCATGTAGCAGTAGTGGTGCAGGTATTGATTGTACATGGGGAACCCCCCTGGAAAACCGGCTCCAATGCTGCCGCTGAGGCTCGGACTGCCCTGGATGTTCTGGCACATCATCAGCATGGGATTGTACAGCATACTCTGTGAGCTCTGAGACATCGGGTTCACCCCGATCACAAAGATGATGTCGATGATGCCCTTAAAGTCAAAAGAGAAGCATGTTTAATCACAGTAATGATTTAAATGCATTCCATGTTATCTTTGAATGATTCCGCCTATGAGACACAACCAGTGTTCTCATGTAGTCAGTCAGTTTTTTGCCATGCATAGTTAGTTCAGTGTTAACTCTGAACTCTGAATGTCCCATGACTTCCTTAATGTGATGATTTCTTTTTGAAACAGGATGCTGTGGTGGATAGTGACTACGGGTGTCACGATCAAATGATGATCGGAAATTCCCCAGTATTTTTTTTCTCTCTCTCACTTGCGCATGTCCGAAGAAAAAAAAACAAACAGACACAGCGTTGCTTACCGGCTGGTAGCATGCAGCTAAAGACACACGGGAACGTTAGCTTAGCGGTAGCCTGCAGCTGCTCTATTCCAGACACCATGGCCATTGCCTGAGTCTGAATGGAGAAACAACAGAACTGGAAAATCCTCCTGCTTCCCTGAAGTCACCGGTGTGGCAATATTTTGCCTTCCCTGTGAGTGAGTTATGGAAACAAACAACGAAGGTAAAGCATGTGGGCTCCAACGGGACTCCATTGTGCGTTCATGTTCACCTTGTTAAACTAATAGTGCATTGCGTGTTGTAAAGTACCCTCCGCATTGCCGTCACTGCTGAAAAGAAAATATTGAAATCGAAAATGTAATTGAATCGTGGCTCTAAAATTGAAAGTCCAATTGAATCGTGGGTTTGGAGAATTGTGACACCCCTAATAGTGGCACATCAAGCTTAAAGCTGTGCTGATCAATCTTTTTACATAGGCTACATAAACACTGGATCAAATATGTAATGGGAAAGAGGTCACTTGTAGTGATGAACCCCGAGATAACTATCACCTTAATCTGTAGTTGTCCTGCGGAGCTCGTTAGCCTCTTTTAGCTCATAGTTTTGATTTTCTGGCCTCAACTTTATTGTTTTGGTTCATTCTCACCATTTTATTGATTATGTTTCCAGACAGCAAGCAGCTATCTGCTAAAAAAAACTCTCATAAACTGACTGTACACTACCTGCTCATGATTGAACAGCAGACAGACACAGTTAACATCTAGCTGGTGAACACAGTGGAGCATTTAGCAGCTGGAGAGACAGATATTTCCCTCTGGAGCTGGTGGAGACCAAAACAGAGCTAAAAGGAGAGTGAATATTAGAATCAAATTCATGTGCTGGATGTGTAATAAGAAACTGTTTGCTGTTCCCACCTACTTAACCCTCACCGAACTGCAGCATGTTGCCGCATGTGTGATGTTTAAAGTCATCCTGACAAGAGAAGCAAATCAACATTTGGCGAGACTCACCTGAAGGACAGCTAAGATGATATCACAAATGAACACAGTGAGGTAGAACCTGCATCCCCTCATGATCCGTGACTGTGAAAAACTCCCCACCAGGAAGCCCAGTGAAACCAGAAAGTTAATGGCCACCATGGAAATCATGGCCGACTTGGCAGACTGTGGCGTCATGTAGGAGCTACCATAGCCATAGCTGCCTCCGTAATATCCCGACTCCATCCCCGTGATACTCCCTGTAGCCCCGACACCGTAGCCCCCGTACCCAAATCCATTCATGTCCCACACCAAAGTGGAAGCCACACAGGCGAAGATGACGAAACACATGAGGACTGTAGCTCCTTGGAAGGTTTTGACGAAACCAGGAGGAGAAAACCAGCGGTAAAAGTGTTGTGGCTTCTCCTCAATGTAGTTGGAGCCTGGAGGGACATTGTAGGTGTAGGGGACATACTGGCTCTGGGGGGAGTGGACACTCCTTTGGGGATAGAAGCTGTGGGAGTGAGTGCTGTAAGGCGGGCTGTACACAGGGGGGCTATCGTAGTACCGAGACTCATACATGGTTTAGAGGATATTACTGCAATTTCACCTAGAGGAAGGAGGGAAAATAGGATTAAATTCATTTATGGTAAAAGCAATGTCCTTGTCATCACTTTACATCACTTATACATGTTTCACCACTTCAAAGTGAGGTATTTAACAGCAGGTTTGAAGGTGGCACATAGCCTTATTCTAATCGTGAGTTATCTCAATCCTCTGGAGTGATGCCTTGATAATTAAACTGACTCTTGAAATTGAAAATGTGAATGCAGGAAATAAAATACTCTAAATGCCTGTTGCTTAGACCTTTCAGCACTTTTGTTAATTTGGCGTGAGCACTTTTTGCTGTCCGACATCTGTGGTGGAATGAAACAGTAAAAGTGCATTTACTCAAGTACTGTACTTAAGTACAAATTTGAGGTACTTGTACTTTACTTGAGTCTTTTCTTGTCATGCCACTTTCTACTTCTACTCCGCTACATTTCAGAGAGCAATATTGTACTTTTTACTCTACTACATTAATCTGACAGCTTTAGTTACTAGTTACTTTACACATTAAGATTTTTGCACACAAAATAGATGTAGTTTCAACAATATACAGGCCTATGAGTCCAGCTGAAATGATTAGCTGATTAAACACTGATTGACAGAACTGTTAGGATCGCTTCCAGTTTCTAAAATGTGAGAATTTTTCTGCATTAAGTACTTTTACGGTAACACTTTACAATAAGGTACACAAAAAAATAGGTAGTTAATGATTAAGTACTGTTTTTAAGTGTTACCACTTTTACTTTTAAAACGTTGAGTATCCTACATTTTCCTGATGATAGTTACATACTTTTACTTAAGTAATAATTTAAATGCAAGACTTTCACTTGTAACAAAGTAGTTTTACAGTGTGGTATCAGTACTTTTACTGAAGAAAAGGATCTGAATACTTCCACCAGTGTCCAGCATGCACCTCTCTGCCCTTCATTCACCGTAGCCCATCCCTGAACCCTCTCTCTCTCTCTCTCTCTCTGTCGGTAGTGCAGACCCACGCTTCATCACTCCAGAGGAACACAACCCAACAGGCTTCAATAATTCAGACAGACAGCAGATCAGAGGCAGCCTGGGCAGCCATGCATGGAGAAGCATAGCCCTGTACTTCCCCTGCTCTGTGTTACCTGTGCTGTGGGCACCTGCTCAGCTCCAAAATAATACCAGTTAGGAGTGGCAGAACTGTTTGTTTGTTTGTTTGTTTTAATCATTAGCATGGTTTACAATACTTTTCAATTTTGCTCTTAGAAAGTCAGAATAAACTAAACTAAACAGAAAGAACTTTTCTTTCTTGATAACTTCAAGATTCAAAATCCTTTATCAATCCCACAATGGTGAAATTCATACTGTTGCAGCGGCAAGGAATATGGGAAAAATACAAGACACACTAAAGATTAACAAACAATAAATAAGTATAAGTAAAGAGAATAAATAGCAACATGACATAAGTTGTAACTTTCCTCTCTCTGTTAATCGTAATTAATCTAAACTAGACATACATGAAAACCAATTAAGATTAAATTCAACTCCAGACTAAATATTGAGCTTCTCTCCACTCTCTATTCCAAGTGTAAGATCTGACCACTTCAGTCATTTCCAAAGGCTGTAAACCATAAATATAAAACGGTTTCCTATGTACAGCATGCTTTAAACTTCCATTATTATTACTTCTGAAAACCTTCAACAGGTCAGATAATTGATCGACAATAAAAATGACATATTTATTTGAACCTTCTAACAACTTAAACAATGAAATGATCAGTTAGGAGTATAAACTTACCCAGGTAGGCTATACTATAGAACACCTTCCTAAACTTGGCACCCGTCCAGCTCAGCTGATCCGATATCGCGTCATTCATATGAGTGATCCTCTTTAACAGCACACTGTCCTTTTTATTCCTCAGTGACGATCGTAAATCGAGTCATTTCCCATGATGGACACGTTTTCTTAACAAAAAGCCCGTGAATGAAAGCTGCGGAGCGCCAGTGTGTCTCAGCGGGAGCACAGTTCACCAGTAATGACCCGGCGGCGTCACGTGGTCTGTTATAGAGCCTCTACAGCAGTAAAGGCTACTGGCAGTCCAGTTCATTTAGGAGGGTTTGGACAAGCCATAACATTATATATTCTTTTTAAATATATAGAAATTTATTCTTGGGTGAATGTTGTTCAGACAAAAATGAAGAATTTTTTTTTTTTTTTTTTTTCTCTGAACTTTTATAGTGTATATAGGTACGGAAGAGGATTAAGGCCACGTGAACATTTTTATTTGAGTTCTGAGTTTGAAGTCAGAATTCTGAGGGGGGAAAAAAGTCAGACTTCTGATTCTCAAGTCACAATTCTGAGTAAAAAGTCCGATTTTTTTGTTCTCTGAATTCTGACTTTAAACTCAGAAGTGAAATACATTATTCACATGTGGCCCTAATCCCCCCTAACAATTAATTGAGAAAATAATTTGCTTAAAGTGCTCATATTATGTTTTTTGGCTTTTTCCCTTTCCTTTATTGTGTTATATATCTTTTTTGTGCACGTTATAGGTTTACAAAGTGAAAAAGCCCAAAGTCCCCCCCAAAGGGACTTACCATCTCCAACAGAAAACACTGTTCACAAACTGCTCCAAACAGCTCTGTTGTAGTCCAGCCTTTACTTCAGAGACAAACGTGCGTCACTTTGTAACACACATTATAATGCTCGCCTAGCTGCTAGCATGGCACGCCTCATACTCTGCTTCTGACTGGCTAGTAGTCCTTACCTAGCTACTGCACATGTGTGACTCCCAAAGATGGAACAGAAGTGTGATGTCTCACTTTTGTAGCTAAAACAGAGAGCTCAACACACAGGGTGAAAAGAGGTGCTGGAGCAATGTGCAGTACAACAAAAATATGGTGTTTTTTGAAAATTAAACCATGTAAACCTATTCTGATATAACCTCTAAATACAATTATGAACCTGAAAATGAGCATAATATGAACACTTTAATAATGGCAAAAATAATCGTTAGTTGCAGTCCTGAAGGCAGTTCCATATGTTTTGTAGTGTTAATGGAATACTGAAACAGTTATCAGTCTGCAGTAAACATCATGGTCCTTAAAACTAAACCAACCACATGACCAAAAAAGGCCAGAATCATTGTCCACACAACAGAGCAGCAAAGAGAAAACACATGTTGATAATGTTATTTAGGCACTCATTTATGAGCTCAGGTGGCTAACACTGCCATATCCACACAGAAAGTCAGCGTACAGCACTCATGACAATGCACACACATTTTCTAGCAGAAGGGACACAGACAATGTCAACAGTCAGTTCATGTGGGGGAATTCAGCCTAATAGCAGTTGACTGCATAAGATAAAAAAGATATACTGTATGCATCCACATTACCAAGGTGTTTTCAATACGTGTCTGTAACAAATCCTGTCTGGGAGCGTATCAAACTAATTCAAAACACTGTTATCCTCGTACAATCAAACAAACAAAAAACATGTACTTTCCTCTGCAATTCAAATTACTTGTGGGAGGGTTTTAACAAGTAATAGAATATTTATTTCAAGTTCTTTGGTTTCCTGAAAGGGTAGATTGTGTCACTTTACAACCTGTTTTACATATGGCCTGTGACTCTTTTCGGCCAAATGTCTGTCACCTTCCTCTTTCTTTGTGTTGGCGTTCTAAACTCCGGTGGATTTCTGAGGACTATGGTTAACTGCTCCTCAGATCTCTGCAGGGTAAATCCAGACAGCTAGCTAGACTATCTGTCCAATCTGAGTTTCTGTCGCACAACTAAAACAACTTGCACAAAACAACGTACACATGTTCCACCAAAGTAAGCAGTGTTGGGAGTAACACGTTACAAAAGTAACGCAATTACAGTAATGTATTGCTTTTTGCTGTAACGCAATATAACGCATTACTAATTAAATTCCAGTAATATTATACCTGTTACAATCTCAGTAACTCGCATTTTAACGCAACATTTAGTGGTGTTTTTTTTTAAAGAATTTACCAACACCGTGAAAAAAATTTTCACAGAAAAAAAAAGCCATGAGTATTATTTCCTGTTGCTGTATTGGGTGGTTGAAATGACTGCAGAGACAGACACATTTGCGACATGGACATTATATTCAGGAGTTGTTTACGCTGCGTTGAAGCACTGTTCCTGTGGTCAGAGACTGTGTCCCAACAGGTGACGGTACGTGAGCGCGGACCGCAGTGTGTCTGAGCTGCTGACAGATATAAACATGTCGGGAATTAATGTTTAGGCTTGCTACACGTATATACCATTGCATTTTATCAGCCGTGGAAAGTAACTATGCCGTACTTTAATACAACTGTAAGGTACTTTTAATTGAGTATTTTCATTTTCTCCTACTTGCCTATTGTACGCTTTACTTCTCTATTTTTATAGCTTTAGTTACTTTGCATATTCATATTAATTATACAAAATATTACGAATAATCTATGATGTATTAAAGTGGATAAAGAGGAGACTTTATTGATCCGGTGGTGAAATTCACAAGCTAGCTGCCAAGTCAAACTTCCACTGTTATTTTGGTGAAAGTAACTCAAAAGTAACGCAAAAGTAATGTAAAGCATTACAATTCAGAGACAGTAATATTGTAATATAACTAATTACTCTCAAATGACAGTAACTAGTAATCTATAATGTATTACATTTTGGAAGTAACTTGCCCAACACTGAAAATAAGTTCCTTCCCGAGGATATTTTGCAGCGTCCGGCGCTTAGCGTCACCCAAGACAATTGTGATTGGTTTAAAGAAATGGCAATAAACCAGAGCATGTTTTTCCCCCATCCCTGAATGCTGTGTGGACTCTCCAGAAGTGAGACTAGTTGACAAATAACCTAGTCCTAACCCTAACCCTATCTGACTCCTAACTGTATGGAGGCTAACTGCTGTCTAAAATATACAGCCAGAGGACCGGCACAATCTCAAAACAAACAGTGATTAAAATGCATCTTTTGGGATTCTTTTCTATTATCCAAATGTCTTTCTGGTGTTCTGTATTAAGCAATGTACCAGTCTAACAAGTCAATGGTTGAATAATAAATATTTCAAGTGTCTGTTTACTGAGCTTGATAAGGTAACAACTCAAAATACTAGTGCCAATATTCATGGATTTCAATACTCACTGAAGCCTATTGAAGAAATTATGAAGCTAAAGGACAATACAAATCATGGATTATCAAACACCCCTTTAACACTTGGAGATAGCAGCAAAACAATTTAGCCCCATACTTAGTAAGCTGAACAAACTGCCGACACAGGGTCAAAAATAAGTTGTAGATGAAAAATAAAATGGCAGTGCAAATAAGAAACAGCATACAATACATGAAAGTTAAAGAAACTATCATACAAACATTCATGGATTTATTTTTATTTTATAAAAATTGCAATCACTGGCAGAACTTTCATTTACACTAGAATCAACATGTTACAAACAAGGAAAGTTAAACATGGCATGAACGCCACACAAAAGGAATGCATCATTTAGCCCTTATAATGTTAGACTTGTAAGAATAGTGTTATAAAAAACATGTTTCATGTTGATGCTATACAAACATGTCCAATAATCTATTTAGTCCATCCTGAGTGAAAAACATGGTTTCTATTCAAAATATAATGTATTCAATGCAATCAATATACGGAAGCAACAAATCACAAAAAAGAGACAAAGAATCAACGACAAAAAGGTTATTTGTTTTGTCCACTCATCCGGTGCTGCGGATATTTCTCTCTGTTCTTCTTCACGTCCGACCGTTTTCCATGGCTTCCTCGTCAAAAGTGCGGATTCTGTTTTTGATGTGGCTTAATTTAGCTTTCAAATAGTCACAGCGTTCCCTTTTCTCGAGGAAGCCAGGGTCCTGTGAAAACAAATGCACATTAAATAATCTATTGATTAATGGCTGCAACCTCTCTATTACCTAAATCTGTCCCTTCTTCTTCTTTCCTCTGCTAACTGCCGTCTTGCCTGATTCATTCTGTAATGTAGCTGCGTTAAATTAGAATTTCAAGTTCAGTTTCATGGTGGAAGCAGTATCATTTGCATCAGTGCACAGCTTTATTGAAGAAAAGTAAATATGACCTGGGTGTTTACACAGCAGTAGCAATTCTAACACATCTCTGGGTTAAACGTTATAATTACCTACTTATTTTTCAAATGTTTGAGAGTGAACAGATGGGAAACATGACAGAAATTAGTGCCCTCACTTTTTTAAACAAACTTACACTCTTTTTCTGTTGATACTTCTTCAAAATGCTTTGAATCCTCTGCTGATCCTAAAAGATAAATAGAATGAAAACCAAATGGTTTGCACAAAACATGACATAAAACAGCCATCCAGAAAAAGATATATTTAGCATGTCTGTACGTTAAGAAGGCCTAATTAGGACCTTTTTCACCTCAAATTAAATCGTAGAAGCCAATCACAGAAATGGTTTATACAGTTAATGAAATGGTTAAATAAAGGTATCCGACTCACCTCTTGGCTTTTTCCCTCTCTGAGGAGTCGTGCCATCGTGGCATCCAGCTCTCTGAACTTATTTAGGGTGGTGCTCATTTCTCTGTGAAGGTCCTTGTATTCCTGATACTGGTCATTGAAAACGGCTTTGTACTTTTCCCTTTCTTCCACACAGCTGATCTCTGGATACTTTCTATAGGGAAGGATTTTAGGGAACGATTAATACGTTGCTCGACATCTAGCATGTACGATTAATATATAGAGAGAAATAATTTGTGGAAAAAAAGTTGGAATAGTTATGCAAAACTTTAACATGCATAGTTTAAATGTTCACTCACATGATGTAGTCTGCGATGATGTGTACTTTGGGGGTGTATTCATGCGCTGTGGCTCTGCACAGGGGGACTGGGTTCTTATGGACCTCAGTGGTGAGTACATTTGGATTGATATAATCTTTATCGTTTTCATCCTTGAATGATATGTGCTTTGTTTTTTGAGGGGTGAGTGGGATGGACTGGTGAAACTCCTTCTGGGGCTTAAGGTAAAAGACAAAAAAAGCATTAGTCTATTAAAAGAATTTGAGTCCAGCAAATGAAATTATGTGACTATACACCACTATGTGTGCAGGCCTGTCACCATTATTATAAGGCCTCGGAGCAAAATTTGGGTTAAGCTACATGGCAGAGTACTCTTAATTAAAAAAAATAAAAATGTAGGCTACAGCCAGAGAAAATAACTGCCCCATTCTTTTGCTTCGACAAGCTAAGCTTCTAAAGTTGCATTCCCTCAGCTGAGAGATGGAATTATTATGTTCACTCACCTTGCCTCTCACCCTTTCTTATTTGACATCAAATATATTAGCTGTCCATGCTGTTTCTTACTCGTAGGGGGTGGCTGTGAGGCTCGATAACATGGACTCTATTTGCAAACAGTAAAAAGTTTGGTATAGCTGATGAAGGCTATGCTCAAACTTTGTGTTTGAACAGCTCAGTCATCTGTGTTGATTTACATTACAAAAAATTAACTTGGCACAACAATAATGCATTACAGTGCATTACTTTTCGTAGCTTTATGTGCGAATGGTTCATGAGTCTGGACCCCCCCCCCCCCAACACACACACACACACACACACACACACACACACACACACACACACACACACACACACACACTTTGAATTTCAATGAGCTTGTCTTCCATCTAAAATCTCCATGGGTTTAATGACCTGTACCTTGCTCTCAAAGTACTCCCGCTCCCTACGTGCGGCCTCATGCCTCCACATCTTCAGACACACCAGAAAGCTTCCCAGATACATTGCCATGTTGATGAATATGAAAGCTGTTCCCGCCATCTGGCCCCCATCAACCCGACACAGATTGGCCATAATGGGATTAACGCCTATTGTCGTGTAGCACAGCCCCCCGCGGTTCAAGTCATTCAGGTAGACAATCCCCGCTGCCATGTAGAGCAGGAACAGCGCCACGTTGATGAAGCCCTCTGTCAGAGGCCACCAGGGGGCGTTGAGGAGTATGGTGCGATAATACATAGTCATTCCTATCACTAAGAGCATGAAGGTTATAATCCAGGAGACCCCAGCCACTGCCAGTATAAAAGGAGTCATAGGGCCTCTGTAGCTGTACCCAGACATGCCTAGCCCATTGTTATATGCACCGTTATAGATTCCGTAGCTGTTGGACCACTCACTGTCTTTGTGTACGTAGGAGATGACACAGGCTATGACCATGCCCCCAAATAGGATCTGAAGTCCGGCAAGAAGTCTGAGCAACCCTGGCCAGGATTTCAAATAAGAGTACTTCAGGTTATAGACCTCCAGCTTCTCGGCGTAGTACTCTGCAGCGTGGATACTGGTCAGGAGAGATTCCTCTCGTGTGCCCTGATCGAACAGATCATCAGAAGGGCTCTCCCTCAACAAGGGCTTATGGGAGTTCTGGCTCGAGTTGCCAAGTGATTCCCCCCAGTTCCTGTGCTCCAGCAGGGGACTTACAGGAGGGCTCACCCTGGTCCCATTAGGAAGGATCTGGATCCTACTGGTGCTGGCTTCAGAGGCATTCAAACTGTCATTTTCCTTTGTCCATTTATGGGTGAAGCCCCCCCATGACTGAAGGATGAGGGATTTCAACCTGTCCTTCATGCTCCCTTTTTGCTCCTCCTTTTCCGCATACGGTGTAGATGTGCTGGATGTGCAGCCTATGGAGTTTGTATCACCATCATCTGTGATATTATCTGGTGTGGGTGTGTGAGTAACCCACACAGGCACTGGTGGATCACTAATGGAGTTCCTCTTGCTAGAGGAGGACCCGAGCACACTGTCAGGCTCTTGTCTCTTGAATTTCCTGCTCCAGCTTTTCATGCTGCGGGCTGATCTGGGTGATTCATTGAGAAAGAGATAATCACGCAGTCCTCATGAGGCATGGAGAGGGAAAAACTGTGGGGGCAAAATGATAAATCATTTGTTATGTATAATAAGCATCTAAGCATTGCCTATGCCATAATTATATGCTCTAAAATGTATAATTAACACACCTGGGCCTCGGTAGCTCGCATGTTTCTCATTTGATTCAAATCCAAATGACTGTGTGAATGTGCAAGAGTCATATTTATTAACTGGTCAGGCTCGCATTGTGATGGGATCTCAGCCATGCTGTCCATACAGCGTGACCACATTCATTTAGAGAAAACATGCAGCTACAAGTAGAAACAGTAGCTAGCAAGTTAGCAAGTCTTCACTCCAAAAAGTCGTTTAGAAATGAATGACGTTTGTAGAACTGACGATGGGCATCTTACACATAGAGAGACTGAGATATGAACTGTCTGGCAACCCTCAGAAGTTCTACAGCACATGGAACCCAGCGCTGCAGCACATCAAGGACCAGAAGAACACACCCTCGTACCTTCTTTGAATCCTGAGGATGCTGAAATACTTGACCTGTGAATAATGCTCTGACTAAAGTTTTTGGTTTTTTGTCTTTCTTTTTTTTTTAATTACGTTGTTATTATGTCTGCCACTTGAACTTTCTGTTTTGTGATTTATTCATTTTATTTTTACTTTCTTGGTTTGCTTGTTGGCTTTTGTAGGGACGGAAAGGGTTGGGGTTTACTGTTGTTGTTATAAATACAGTATTTGTCTATGTGACGTAAATGTGTGTGACCTGTATGTGATGAACTGTGAAACCACCAAATAAAATGTTCAAAAAAAAGAGCAATAAATGATGGTTGCATCATCGCTTTTCTTGACCTGGGACATGCCATGTCTTTTAACAAGTCTGCCAGCCCAGCCTAACTTATTTGCATCACAATGCATGCAGGATCCAGATAATGAGAATGCCTTTTAATACCAGGTGTAAATGCAAAGACCTGTGGATCGGAGTCATTATCCGTATATCATATCCAGATGCAGATCACATGTTAATACCAGGTGTAAATGTGACCTATGAGTTACCATTTTCACATACAAGTAGTCATTTGATCCATTTTTAAAATAAAAATATTGATTATAGCAGCTTTAAACTTTATTGACTTGTGTATTATCCATCACGGTAAACATAAAGGCCTCTTTCTATTTTGTCAGCCTGACATTATTTTTACATGGTAATGCAGTTTAAGAGAGACTTTGACAAAAAAGAATGCAGATTTAATGTCCATTGGATTGGACAACTCAAGCAAGTTTCAAGAGTCTGCTAATAGATTTGAGTTTGAAATGGTAGGGAAAAAAATGAAGATTTCTAAAAACACATTTTGCAAAAGGTTACCTGTGATGTTAAGTATCACAGTATGTGTGGGGCAGCGGACCAAAACAACGTCAGAAAATAGAATAGAAGAAGTAACGGAATAGACCTTTAAACACGTGAATCAAATAGTGTGGGTTTGGTTTTAGACATGCACCACACTCTGCTATGGCAGAGCACCTCAGAGAGGAACCACAGCATGACTATAGCACAGCTCAGGCCCCATTAATAACAGAGGAGTTTAAGCTGCGCTGTGACTCACAGCAAGCTGCTGCACGACCTCTTAATACACAGCAACAGTCATGAAAACTGCCACAGAGTGGGAACACATTAATAACACAGATCATGTTTGTCTTTAAGACAATAACAAAAATCTCAAAAACCAACTACTTCTCTCACCTTTTAGACCCCAACTTGTCTCTCTGGTCATGCAGATGGACTTGGACAGGCTGTTTGTAAGGGGAACAGGAACTGATACTGACTGTAAAATGGCCACCGTGTCCAGCAGGCCCACTCAGCTCAGCTCAGCCTCTTCAGTCTCTCAGGTGACTCACTCCCGGTGCTCAGTTCCGCACACGCAGGCCATTGGCCAACGTGTGTGTGTGTGGAGAAATGTGGGGGAAGTAAAAGCTTAAACATTAAACCAGAACCGCCCCTGTGGTGCTGCTGACTGGCACTACTAGGGTAATCGGGGGGGGGGGGGGGGGGGGACTGAAACTGTTGACATTCATACAACTGAGGAGAGGAGAGGAGAGGAGGGGAGGTGCTACAGTGTTGGAAGGATTATTCAGATCCTTTACTTAAGTCAAAGTACTAATAGCATATAGCTGTACATACTGTACATGTATATTGTTGCGTAGTTTAATTTAGAATTAAACATCATATTTTATAAACTACATGTGTTTTGTGTGCAAACATCTTAATATGTAAAGTAACTAGTAACTAAAGCTGTCATATGAATGTAGTGGAGTAAAAAGTACAAGATTTCTCTCTGAAATATAGTGGAGTAGAAGCAGAAAGTGGCATGAAAAGAAAAGACTCAAGTAAAGTACAAGTACCGCAAATTTGTACTTAAGCAAAGTACTTGAGTACATTCCACCGCTGGTGAGCTAACAAAAAATATGCATGTAACCCAGGTGCTTTAAAAGGGCCTAATTGACCATTTAGGCTGCTTGTATCACATATATTTGACGTGCTATATGTGATAATCCTCTCATTAATACTGCTTCTGTGTACATATACAAGTCATGCATTGTCCTAAAGTATCAAAAACAGTGGTTCGTCGTCAAGATTACATTGATTTGTAGAGACAAGCATGTGTTTGATATCAGCCGTGTGATATCAATTACATCTCATATCTAAGATCTGTGAAATACTGCTTTATCATCCCGTAATTTATGAATAATTCATTCTCTTCTCAACCGTGTCATATTGTGTTGTTGCCACGGAGGGAACTGGAGTGTGTGGCACTAGAGGGCAGCAAGCTCCTGTGCTTCTCACGTAGATGGTTCATCAGCACCTCTCTCTCCCTTTCGGAGTTTGCTGCGTCTCTCAATCCCACCTACTGTCTCTCTCTTTCCCACTTACCTTTCCTCTGCTGCATTTAATGTTTCCAAACCTGGCTAACACCAACATCTGTGTATTTTTTAACTATGCAACTTCAGTCCTGTGTCAAGAATAAGACTAAATAGCAGCTATTTTCTGATGTTGAGATATCATAATGTTTCCAAGTAGCAAAGTGCAGGTGGTTACAGTATTTTAATATAACCAGCGTCCAGTCTGTTTTATACTGCAACACTCCCCTTAAGCAGTGTGTCTTCTCCTCATTAAGATTTAACCCTCTGTGTCTGACTCCTGCTGTATAATGCGTTGTTACTGTGTGCCAGCCATTCTCCCACAGCAATGCAGATTTTCATGTAGAGAAGGCTCAAGGCAAGGACATCTGTAGTGACCCCCCGTCACACACACACACACACACACACACACACACACACACACACACACACACACACACACACATACACATACACACACACACACACAGACACACACACACACACACACACACACACACACACACACACACACACTGCAGTACTCATAGCCAATACATTACAGCAGACACACAATGCAACCCACTTCCTCAAGTGAGTAGCGATTCCCAACAGTGGCCTTGGCCCGGGGCTAGCTCATCTGTTGTTGCTGTGCATGTCCTCTACTGCCAGTGCAGGGGCCTGCTCAGCTGCAAATAATATGCGGAACAATGCGAGAGTCATGTATCGGCTGTGTATATAAAGCCAAGGCCTAATATGTAAAATAGTTAATAAATGAGCGTACGCACAGGTCTCACTGCCCTGAGTAACATAAATATGTCGAATATTTAAATTAAGTCATGAATGAATGAAAGTGTTTAAATCAATGTGAAATGTCTATGAGATAGATAACCTGTGGAAAAGATAGAGTGAGTAATGCAAATGTTAAAGGAATTGTTTGAAATTTCTGGAAATATGCTCATTTGCTTTCTTGCTGAAAGTCATGAGAAGATCACCACTGGCACTCTCATGTCTGTACACTAAATAAAGTGAAATGAAGCTACAACCAGGAGATGGTTAGCTTAGCTTAGCACAAAAGCTGGAAACGGGGACACAGCTAGCCCTGCTCTGCTCAAAGGTAAAACAATGCTGCGTTCCATTTACCTCGGAAGTCGGAAGCCTGAGCAGGGATATTATAGAGAATATTTTGACCTTTTAAATTTCATTTAGTTTAGTTTTAAGTTAGTTTTCAGAGTGCGTTTGCTAGTTTTGTTTTGTTTCAGTTTTTCCAGAAAGTTTTAGTTTTAGTTTTTAATGCATTTAATTTATATACAATTACTTTTAGTTGTTATATATTTAGTTTTAGTTTGTTTTTGTTAAGGCCAGGTATAATGTCTTAAAAGAATTTAGCTACCTATACATACAAAATACATGGTTGGAGAACTGTGAACATGATGTTTAAAGCTATAATGCAACTATTTTATATTAATGAACGTCCGTTACATTCAAGCCATTGCCAAATCAGTTGATACAAAGCTAATTAAGACTATGAGCTCCACACAACTCTCTCTGTATTTCTCAGTATGGCTATGTTTAGGAAATGGTGTAGCCCGGCGACTTTTGTGAGTGAATATAATTACCGGAACCTCTTCTGAAGAGTCCATCATGTTTTTTTAATCCTCCGTGTCCTCCTTGGCGCTGGTGAGTGCGGAAGCCATAGTACCTGCTCCGTCTGTTTTTTTTCCTAAATCTACTAATCTAACCTGAGCTAAGTCATCTACATACCACAAAAGACACTCTTAAATATATGGGACTCATGCCATCTCCCTGAAAGTTTCACTCCTGATCCAACCTGGCCCAGCGAGATCGTGAAGAGAGCCGACAACAACAACAACAACAACAACAACAACAACAACAACAACAACAACGGATGCGCTGGCAACAGGTCACGGAGAAAGCCAAGAGGTAAACTGGCAGGCATTAGAAACAGGCTGAGAAACAGGGTGCGCCACACACCACTGCCCAGCATCCTGCTAGCTAACATCCAGTCAATGGAAAACAAGCTGGACGAGCTCAGAGCCAGAATTAACTACCAGAGGGACATGAGACATGGCTAACACCCTCGATACTGGACCATGCAATTCAACCAGCGGATCACCTCTCAGTTCACCGCATGGACAGAACGAGAGAGTCCGGAAAGTCATTTTCTCGTGTTGTATATATTACTATTTTTTACGGATTTTATTGTTATTGTTTTTATTGAGACGGAACAGGTACACAATGAATTTCACTGCACACTGTACTGTATATGATTGTGTATGTGATAAATAAATAAATTGGAATTGGAATTTGATATCATGTGGATGCTCCAACAGTTTTGTTGTCGTTACTCATGGGGGCGACAAGAACTACGCACTACTAGCCTAGAAATCTAGACACACCCTAGCGGCAGCAAATTTAATTTGCAGCTAAGGTCAGTCTAGGCACTCTCTGTTGGCTTGCGAGCTTGAAAACCCAAATTTTGGGGGGGGCAATCACATCGTGTATAGAGTCGGTGGGCGGGGCTTAACATAATGACGGCAGAGTCGCGACAGTTCCTTCTCTTCCTGCTACTTGAAAACAATGAACATGGCTGCTGCTGCTGGCGAACAGCGGTCTTCTGGAAGACTTGGAGTTAAGCTTTTCTTTGAGAGAAGAACAAAGAACGGCACTGAAGTCATTCTTAAAAAAGGAAGATGTTTTCAGAGTTTTGCCGACCGGATACGGCAAAAGTTTAATCTATCAGCTAGCGTTGCTCTGCTTGGTTGTGGCGCTATCCTATTGCATGCAGAGGGAATTTGAAAGACAGCCGTTTATCCCGCCCCTCGGATTGAGCCCTGTCAATGGAGAGTTCCCAGACCCAACATCTTGATGTGGGTCTGGCTTGTCAGGCTAACGCACTATAGCTTTAATGTAGTATCGGATGTGAAGAAAATGAATGCATTCTCATTTTTTCGGTAGTGAAATATTATAGCTACAAAACCAAAACTGAAAATGGACGTTCATTTTTATTTTACATAGTTTTTTAACCAATATTTTTCACAGCTTTTTTCCGTTTGTTTCAGTTTTAGTGTTAAACAGTATATTACTACAGCCTTGAGTTTCAATAATGGAGGAGGAGATTTTATTTTCCTTTTGTTATACAGTTATCCTTCATTGAAACTCATCTAACTTGTTCCTTGTATTGATTTTCTCTACAGGACTTTACTTTCCTTTATTGAATTTGGGGCAACTCACTTTATTTGATATTATTCTGTGTGCCATTCAATTTTAATTTAGTTTCTTTTTGTTGTGTGTTTAAATGTTGTTCTAATGCCTTGTCTTTGCCTTATGTAAAGCACTTTGAATTGCCTGCAGTTCAAAAGGTGCTATATAATCGAACTTGCCTTGACTCGCCTTTATTGTAATGTTTTGTATTGAGCTCTATGCATTTCTGACATTTTACAGTGGCTTTACAGTGTTTTGCTTTTGCTACAGTTTATGTGGTGTGTTGGCAGGAAATACCTTATGTTCCTTTCAAAGTGGTCAAAGGTATCTATCAATAGCCTGTCTTTGAGTGCATCATTAAATAGTGATGTACTGGGTGATCAAGCATTAACAGACGAGGCAGTGAGTGATGTAAGTATCGGTGGCTGTATAGAGAAAGTTCATCTTTTCAACGGATAAAAATATGACGTTAGATGGGATCATAGATCTGGGTTTCTAGTCTTGGCTGAAATGATTCTGTCAAATGGAGGACAAATGGGACGCCACATGTATACATTATATGTGTGTACCAGAGCGTACACATGCACACTGTAGATACATACATGTACACGTTCATGCTCGAAGTCCTGACACATTGCTGGAGGGCTCAGAAAAAAGCCTCTTTTCTTCCTTCAGAGCTAAATGAAGAAGGGAAGCTGCGGCTGCCTCCAACAGACAACCTCGTTTGTATCTGTTCATTCTGCATCAGATCTCTCGGAGAGAAACGAGCAACAGAGGAAGAGGTACAGATAGGTAGAGATAGAAAGATAGATGTTCAAATCAATGACACTCAAAACATTCGTTGGAATGAAAAGGCCCTTCACACCCACTCTCCACCACTACAGCATCGTGCATTAAAAAAGGCCAAAAACCAAGATCAATATTCCTATTCTCTCTGATTTTCCCAAGAGTATGCCAAACCACGTTAGCTGGAAATGATAGGGAGGGCATTAAGTATAATGCAGCTTCTAGCTATTAGCTCCCAGGGCAGATGGGGAGAAAAGTGGGGCCTGTAATAAATTCAATAAATGACTTCCCGTGCCTGCCTCAAGCTGTCCCCAAAGGACCTTTTCACACTCTGGGATGATCCTTAACACCCTGTAAGCCCATTCCTCCCCCTTGTTCTTCCCCAGTCTGAGGGTCATGTTCAGCCCTCTGCAACCTGCTTCCTTCTCTTCTCGTCTTTCCTCACTGTGGACTCATCTTCAGTACCCTCTAGGGGAGATCTCTGGTAATTTGATATCTCTTTTCTTGCCTTTCATGTGCTCATTAAGACACTGGCATTATTACAGAAGGAAATACTGGAAACCTTACCTGCTAAGGTCATTAACTAAGCTGGGTATCTGTGGCTGAGTTGGTCCTAATGTAGCCAATTTTCCACTTTGGCTTGCACTATGAAACAGGATTGTGATCTCTTAGTGCATGTTTGAAATCAAATCACACAGTATCCTTATCACAGTGTTGTAGTCGAGTCACCAGTGACCAGTTCGAGTTAAATCTTGAGTCCCCAGTGATCGAGTGTGATTCCAAGTCTGAGTCACCAAAGAAGAGTCTGAGTCGAGTCACCATTACCTCAGTTTGAGTCCGAGTCAAGTCCAGAAAATAACGACTCGAGTCCGAGTCCAGGACACCATCACTGCCTATTACACATAAAAGCAGTCCGAAACTTCATCCAACTTTCAAATCCAATTTCATGAATTGCATAAATCCTCGAGTCCAAGTCATTAGTGCGCAAGTCCAAGTCGAGTCACGAGTTCAGAGAACAGCGAACTCCATCACCGCCTCATCATGTATGAAATGATAAAAACAAATTTTAATTGAATGATGCTGCACTCATATGGGAGGGATGAGGAGCAGAGGAGCTGTGTTTCCACTGCTGCATGTCTTTGGGGTTGTATAGCAACAATTACGGGGTGACTGACTCTAGCACTCTTGCGGGATATCGGTCTGCTGCCAAGTCCCTCCTGATTTGGCTGTAATTAACCAGGCTGAGCCTTGTTTGTGCATGTGGACATGAATAGTAGCTTGTTATTTGAACATTAATGGTGTGTGTGTGTGTGTGTGTGTGTGTGTGTGTGTGTGTGTGTGTGTGTGTGTGTGTGTGTGTGTGTGTGTGTGTGTGTGTGTGTGTGTGTGTGTGTGCACAGCTCATGGTTCACCTTGGACCAGCGCCTCAGCAGCTGTGTCCCCTCTGGAGCGATGTTTATGTTTCTATCAATACATCCTCCTGTAATGATGTTTTAGGATGTCCCTGCCTCAGTTTTACAGGAAGAGACACGTGATGTCTGTATCTGTCAACACACGTGCCAACTCACTTTTCACTGTCACAATTGGCTTTAAACTGCTGCCATTTCCCTTTCAATAGGGGTGGAACCTGTGTAAAAGAAATTCAGATTGGAGGACATGCACGGCAGGAGTTTGGACTGTTGGTTAAATGGAAAATAAAAGTATAAGATGTGATTTCAAATAAAAGGTTTGTCTACCAGCTGCCAAAAAGAAGAAGAGAGTTGTGGTCATAGCTGAAGATAGTCTTTAATGATTTGACCGTGGTGTCTCTCCTTGCCAGGACAAAGGCTCACCTGCAAAATGAAGAGACAGCGAACAGTATACAGAGAACATGTTAAAACCCATTTGCCATCCATTAAAAGTTGATTTATTCCAGTGCTACTACGTACATTATGCATCATGTGGCAGTGACACAGAACATTGATTGGGTTACATTTCTTCACTTATTGGGGTTTTTTTTACTCTGTTTTTGTTCAGTAGAAGTGTGTTCCTCTATGAGGAAAGCCTACTTTTCAGGATAATAAAAGACTCTGGGATGCGTTTATCACGTTGACTCATCTACCATCATCAGAATAACATGAATTTCCCTCACTTCACTACAAAATACTGTGCATTTTTTTTTTCTGGCGGAGAAAATTGGGTCACTATTAAATATTGGAATGGTGTTTTGGCAGGACTTTGTTAGTGACAGGATAAGGAGTGAAGAAGAAAACAAACCTTTACAACAGGGTAAAAACAACAGAACCTGATTATACCTCCATCAACAGAAAAAAAGTGAAATTAATCAAATGTTATATTCAGTTTGACAGAATTTCAAATCCTTTGTATCCTAGATGATGTTTTTCTACTGCATACCTGCAACAAGCTGTGCAATGCACCCACCTACCTTCAGCCCTGCGGTTCACCATTTGTCCCGTTTACTACAGTGAGGTCATATTTACAGGACACCCACTCTCTTGCTGTTCACCCCCCCCATCGGGCCAAACTGGACGTCTGTCAGTAAATGAGCTATTGCTCTCATCTTTCTGTCTTTTTTTTTTTTTTTTTCAATCTAGTCTCGCCCTCTTCCCAGTCACCTGATGAAGAATGAAGTCCTTAACACCAGCACCATCACAACTCTCTGGGGAAAACACACACAGCATCTGTAATCCCTCCTGGTGTAACTGAATATTTCACACTGTGTGCAACATGGAACATGACCTGGAGGATTCCCCTGCATACCACTCAAAGGTCATTGCTGCGGGCTATGTGCTAAGCCTCTTTGAGGGGACTGATGTTCTTAATGATGACAGATGACAAACGCGAGGCTAAACCTGCAATGTAATGAAGAGGTGGAAACCTTGGATATGAAAAGGCAGGTAAGGTTGCAATCAAGCAGATAGACCTCCATTAGCCGCCCTGACTCATTGGACGACACTGATTAAAAGGGAGACTGGAATGGCTGTAGTGATAGATCCCTTCCTAGTGGAATGGTGCAGTGTAGCACTGTACGAGAAGTGGCAGGAGGTGGGGGCAGTAAAGAGTCATGCTTCACCAACTCAAGTTGAAAGAAAAAAAGCTAATAGTCATGCTTGATTAAGTTCCACTCGTAGCAAACTGAATGTGTTCTTAAATGAAGGGCTCTCTGGCCAGTCCAGAGCCTGTGGGAGAGTCACTGTCTCACAGAGTTTAGACTTTCCCGATTCAACCCAAAACAGCTTGGAAATAATTAAGATCCAGCAAATAATAATTATCCTATTTGTCTGTTATCTTAAGGGGCCATATATATGACTCTTAGCACTGACATCCTTTTGAAACTCAGATTATCTTCCATTTAAACTACTTGGACAGCATGCTAACCCGCTAACCCAGTGGCTTTCTGATCTGCCTTTTATATGTACTTTGGGAAAAAAATTACTTTAAAGATCCTAAATATTTCTCTTCAAATCAAAAATGTACAAGTCATCACAACTCTAGGATGCATCATACACCATGCCTTATCATTTTACTAATTTCTCCTTTATCATAGTGAATGTGTTTCATGTCTTTTAGAAAGACAAAACAGTGGCATGATACTTAATATTTAAGGAATAGTTTGACATTTTAAGAAATACGATTATTCACTTTGTTGCTCATGGAGACTGTCCTCCCCCGAAAAACGCCCACATAAGTAGTTTGTTCAAGCAGCAATTATGACTAAAATGTACGTTCATACGCCCACTACATACCCTCTAGTGGCCGGAGTTATTATAACGGGAGCAAAGCAGGAAGTAAGGTGACAAAGTAGAAGAACCCAAATTCCATGTAATGTTGTGGCAGAGGGTTTGTGTCCCGAAAACACAATGACAATATTTTCTTCAACTTAACGGATCTACGTCACGTTCTGCATGACGCGGATTGAAGTCACGTCTGGTTTTTTTTTTCAAACTGTGACTGTTTCACAACGTTAACGACGTGTTTAAAACTGGGACCGTTACGTTTTCTAGTTTAGATATGAGGACAGAAAACTCCCTCTGGATCGTATTTCCTGCCACCGCTAGGGGGCGCTAATTTATGAAACGCTTATGTGGGTAATATTAATGAATAAATTATTAATAAACAAGCTATGTCGTCATATGGTTTGGAGGGCTTGTTGCTGACATGTCTGTACGGTAAATATTAAGCTACCGCTAGTAACCCATTGGCTTAGCTTAGCATAAAGACAGCAAAAAATACAGCAACAGCTAGCCTGGTTCTGCTGTACAAAGGTAATAAAATCCACTTACAAGCACCTCCAAAGCTCACTAATTAACAAGTTATATTACATTTGTTTGATCTGTACAAAAACCCAAGTGTATAAATGACAAGTTGTGGTTTTATGATCTATTTCCAGGAGTTGTGTTGTCAATGTGAGTTTGCCAGGCAACCAGCGGAGACTCAAGGAAGTGACTACACTATTTACATTTCAGTTTTTGTACGGATTAAACGACCAAGATATAATGTGTTAATTTTAGACTGAGCTAGGCTAGCTGTTCACCATTTTCCAGTGTTTACAGTAAGCTAAGCTAACTAGCTGCAGTAGCTTCATAATTACCGTATCAATCGTCTCATCGAAACACTCACCTAGAAAATGAATAATTGTATTCCCCAAAACTATTCTTTTAAATTTGCAGAGGGACCCATCCATTAAAGTTTGTTCATTACTTTTATTTGTATGCTGTAAGATTTTTTTGTAATGGCGATTTTTCTTCACCTCATAACTTAACAGGGAATGCATTCCAGATTCATATTACTGAAACTCTCTAGCTTCTGCAATTCTTAAAAACCCTAAGTATCTTCGTAAAAAGAAAGAAAACAACCAAACCAAAGTAAACATAATAAAATCAAA
This sequence comes from Gymnocephalus cernua, assembly GCA_023631565.1. Taxonomy (NCBI): domain Eukaryota; kingdom Metazoa; phylum Chordata; class Actinopteri; order Perciformes; family Percidae; genus Gymnocephalus; species Gymnocephalus cernua. The sequence continues at coordinate 14,561,353 of CM042436.1, forward strand.
ATCATGTAAATCGTGTAAAATCAAGTCATCCGAGGAAGATTGCGTTCCATTGTCATTTTTGCACAGAACCATGCGTAGGGGCAGAGTTCGTTTCTCCGTTTGACCAGTGACGTGTGTGTCTGTGTGGCCATATATACCAGCAGTGCCATCATCTGAGGTCCACAGGAAGCTCTAATTAGTGGTGCTGAGAAAGGTAGACTACGCCATGTTTCACTGTTGTGTGTATGAGTGTGCAGCATTGAGCTAAAAGTAAACTCGTTCTCTGACAAACATTCTCACAAATATTCTCTCAGTCGGTCTCACTTTCGCTTACTCTGAACTTTTTCATTTCTCACTGTGTTAGTAGAAATATAAAGAAAAAAAAAGGTTTTCAAAACATTTAGAGTTGCTGTGTAATGGAGGCAATGTTATGCATTACATTAAGACATTTTCTTTACATTTTTGGAGAGGAATGTATCTGAAAAAGGAATGCAATGCTGTATTCAGACTGTTAACATCGTAAAAAAGCTCTGAAATTAGTAATTAAATAACCCTCTACTATTTATACATTCAGGCACTGAAAAATCACATGTCAATATGTAACTAAAAAAGATAGTCGCTCTCATTTTCCCTTGGTAAGAACAAGGAAGCTGAAACCTTGAAGTTGGCAACTGTGTAAATTTTTCCTACCCAGTAGTAATGCCATATGCATTCCCTTTGCTCTTCTTATATTATCCCCTCCCCCTTAAGTGCATTTTCAAACACTGACCTAGAGTCAGAGCTTTTGAAGCCTTGTCTAAAGCTTTCAGCTTAACCTATGGGAAAGAATCCATGACACTAGTCTTTTGAAAGGGAAATCCAATGGTTTGTCCCGCTCTCCTCACCGGACAAACCGATAGACGGACGGATGGGTGGACAAATGTCCTCCATGGCCTCGGAGGGCCATCAGGTGAGCGAGGCCCTCAGCTCCACAGACCAACTTCCCCCCTCGTGGTTAAGGACTCTCCGGTGTGATAGCCAGCTCTCACCCCAGTGACCCTGAACTCAGTCATTTTTTAACTATACAAGGGCTTTTACAAAAAAGCTAACTTCAACAGCCATACAATGGCTAAAACATAAACCATATCTCTACTTTATCTCGGTTTTTCAGTCATTTTTAATAATTTTTTTTCTCTTTTACTTTTTTTGGATGCATTTGTTTTTGTCTTGATTTGAGTCTTTTGCTTTTGCTTTGTTCTTTTGGAGTAGCTCTGATCCAGTCCTGTGCTGAGAGGCTCAGTCACAGGGGAATTGGTTTGTGGATTTGATGTTGGGTGGGGAGCAACGGGAGAGGGGATGGGTGGCAGGGAGGGAGAGAAGAAGGGCAAGGATCAGGTCAGAGGGTCAGGATATGGGTTCATTACTAGTCCAGACATGGACTCGCCAGCAGATACAGGGGGCGGCTTTGGATAGGACAGAACGAGGTGATGAGTTGGTTTGGGGAAAGGTGGCGCTCGAAGGTGATTGCAGAGGGTTTGTCAACGTTATCCGCTATCGGAGGAGGTGTGTGGTGCTGTGGAGGGAGAGCGCCGCCTACGGGCGGTGGAAGTCCAGGATCGCTCAGAGCGTTCAGAGCGCTCGGAGGCTAGTGAGGCAGGCCGAAAGCGGTGAACAAAGCCGTCCAGGAAGTCCTGCTGCTGCTGGGTTATGGCTTGGGAGATGAGGCAGGGCAGCGCCTGCAGGCTGCCCGTCACCAAGTCCAGCTTGTCCTCCAATGTGCCGATGCGCTTGTCCAACTCCTCACTGCGCTCCTGCAGCTCTGACACTAGGTCATACATCACATTCTGGGTCTAATGAAGGAGAGAAAGGAAATGTGTTTGGGGCGGAGCAAGAACAGGAGGACAGAGAAGAAAGATGGAAGATAAAGATAAAAAAAAAACATAAAATCTTTTACAACTTAATATCCACAAGGATAGATGCAACAAATTACATTTACAGGAGGTGCAGTATGTATATATTGCTTGGGGAAAAGCCCTTCATGTCATAAATGACATGAATAGACATTCAAAATCTGACTTACTGAGTCTGATGAGAAGGAAATAATGACAGGCAGCAGTGTGAAGGGGAGCTGTATAGTTTCAGAAAGTCAGCATTGATTTTATCTTCCCACCGTTTCACAACCAGCTTCTCCAATCCATTTATAGCCAGAGGAGGTCTTTTATGCTTAATGTATATGCTTGACACAACTCATTCATATAATGAAAAGCATCTCTATTATTCAGGCACTTATTGTCCTGCGCTGGATGCAGTGGGGCCAGTGTTAAAGGAACACGCCGACTTATTGGGACATTAGCTTATTCACCGTACCCCGAGTTAGACAAGTCGATACAAAATAACGGCAACATGTTCCTATTTACATGTTGTGATTTGTATAGTCACAGCGTGTACAAATAACAACGTCACATGAGACACAGCCATCTTCTAACCGCTCAGCAGAGCTGCAAGCATATTACTCCGCCCAAGTAGTACTGCTTCCCTTTCTGAGAATATAGTTCCCAGTTTATATACAGTTAGAAGATGGCTGTGTCTCATGTGACGTTGTTATTTGTACACGCTGTGACTATACAAATCACAACATGTAAATAGGAACATGTTGCCGTTATTTTGTCACTTACTCGGAGCAGTAGGCTAGTTGGAGCCGGTTACCTCCAGGATCTGTGCTAGGCTAAGCTAACGGTGGAGCCCTCAGACAGAGTTACAACACGCACGGAGATGAGAAGGGTATGTATCGACTTGTCTAACTGTCGGGGTTATGGTGAATAAGCTAATGTCCCAATAAGTCTGCGTGTTCCTTTAATGTATGTGGAATCTGCATGTAATTCTTCCAATTTAAACTATGGCAATTGTATGTTATACAGTATACAACAATTACATTACATACATCTTAATGGTCACCAGTAGAGCACACAAAATACTTTTTACCCATTTGTATGGCCTTTGTTAGACAATCAAATCAAATGATGTGTGTCTTATGTATAACCCAGAAATCAAAAGGTAACCTCACCATGGGGCCTGACAAAGAGACACTGAGCCGTTGAACTACTGTAGGTTGTACACAGATGGGTCTGACCATCGAGCAGAGTAAGGGCAAGTAAACACACATTAAAGGAGTTGGCCTTAGAACTTTTTAAAATACACACTGGAGTGCAAATGCCACCCACATCAAATGGAGGCTGCAGTCGTGCACCTCCCTTTGAACCCCCTCTCTGCTCTGCTCTGGTGGCTCAGCAGACGTCAATACAGCAGGACAGAAGCTACCCAGGCATGACGCCATTCACCCTCTCACAGACACTGTTTATGCTGTGTGCCAACTCTGTCTGCCAATAAGATGTTATGGGAAACAGGAATTCAGTCTTTGCTGAGATTGACTCGATTTATTTGACAAATATCAATACACTTGGTAACAGCAAAAGTACACAGCGGACTTCAGGGATAGTCCTGGACTTGTTTCCATTATTGTCACCAGTGGTTTTAGAGCTAATATAAGCCCTACCAAGAATGAGACAGTTGGTCTACATTGAATACTAAGACCATGTGTGCTGTTTGGTGCTTGGCAGGTGGTGTACAGTTGGTTATTCAAAGCCTTTTTCGCACACAATTGGTCATGCAATCACTTAAGTATTGATTCTATCCACTTAGGGCTGGGCAATATATCAATATCGTGATATGAGACTAGATATCATCTTAGCTGTTGGATATCGTAATATTGTTGTATGGTAAGTGTTGTCTTGTCTTGACAAGTTTCTGAAGTTCAGTTTCTGAACTTACACTAAGTTCTAGCTGTTCTATTGTTTGTCATGAACCTCTTAGTCCTTATATCCACATTATCGATGATTATTTATCGAAAATCTCATTGTGAAAATATTTTGTGAAACTATGTTGTTAAAGCACCAATTGTCAACCCAATATTGTCGCAATATCGACATTGATGTTATTTGGTCAATAATATGGTGAGATCTGATTTTCTCCATATCGCCCAGCCCTATATCCACTTCAAAGTGACACCAGAAGGGAGACTTACCTTGGCCAGGTCCACCAAGGTGTTGGCCTGATCATTGAGTTTCCTCTGCTCCATCTTTACACTACGCAGTCTTGTGAAGGCACAGGGAGGTGAGGACAGGAAGAGGAGGGGAAGGAGGAGGTGGACAAAGGAGAAAGGGGGGGGAGGCGAAGAAGAGTGGATAAGGGAATAAGGGAATAGAGGGTGGTTTGCAGGAGGGGAGCAGAGAAGGACAAATTGTTTGGGGTGATGAAGGGACAGAGAGGGCCAATAGGGAAGAAAAGAAGGAGGAGGAACAACAACACATTTTTTATCAGGCTTGGTCTCTCACTGATGACATTGAAAAGAGAGATGACTGCCTGCATGCATCAGAAATATATGTACTTTACATATCTATATGTATACATATATATAGAAATATATATGCATATATACATACAAGCATTCCTGGTCTTGGTCAATGCAATACCAACCAAAACATGCAAAATTGCGGAAGCATACTACGCTCATTTTGAAAAAAATTTAAATAAATAAAGGCTGTGTTTATCATGTTTTATCCTTTTTTTTTTGTTATAACAAGATAGTTTTCTCATAATAGTGCAGTGCTTTAAGTAGCACATTTTACCTAGCAAGTCTTAATGCTGTGAGATGATCTTGGTACAACCTAAAAAGTACTTATTTCTCAATAAGAGGAAGAAAATTAAATATAATGCCAAAAAGGTATAACTACAATGACAAAACATGATGCCTTTTCCCCCAACAAGAATGCAATATGCTTCCATATAAGAAAACCCCCAAATCTATGTTTCAAATCAAAACATTCCCATCTCTTTTCACCCAAAAGTAAGACATCAAGAAAGGAAATAAATGACATGCCCTTTGTCAGTGCTACACACAGCTCAGTGGTAGGACTTCATATATACACACTGGTCATTCGGTAAGCGTGCAGTGACTGTGAGTGACTTTGTGCACAATGAAACGTGAGCCTTTCAATGTGTGTGTGTTTGTGCGTATGTACATGGGTTGATGTATGTGTATGTGTGTGTGTGTGTGTGTGCCACAGATAAAAGATTAAGCTTGCCAGAAAGAAAAAATAAAACGTCTAATGACACTGATGAACATACGGCAACATAAGACACTTCAAATAACTTGCGCAACGATACATCAGACATGTTTTGTGACGCCTTCAACATTGTGCCTTTTTTTTTTTTAATCTTTTACCTTTTTTATTTATTTATTTCTTATCAAATACATTACGGCCCTGTAAGAACCATGTACGCTGATGCCAATAATGTGTCATTGTTCGCGGTGGCATCACACAGCCATCATTTGGATGTGTGAGAGGAAGAATTTCCCTGTTCGGCAAATTATGAGACAGGATGACATTCAAGGGCATTTATTCATGTGCAAATCAGTATATCAGAGCAGAGTGAGACTGCTCGCTTACGGCTCTATCTCTATGGGAAACCGTTTCAGCTCATATGTGTTTGCTCGGCTTTGTTATCCCTTATGGCTCTCGAAGAATGGGGGCTAAAAGCTAAAAAGCGCTACTTATTAGTGTAACGCATTAGGAGTACAATCTTATTCTACAAAACCACAGCCTACGTGTTGTGTCTTGTCTTTGTGTGCTATGTCATCAATGTCATGTGCAAGCTTTAGCATTTTATGTCAAATAAAAAGAATAAAACAGAGCAACATTAGCAACATCATTATAACTAAATTACTGTGTGTGTGTGTGTGTTCATGTCATCACAAAGCCATCAGGAGTGTAGGATGAGTTCTGTTGATGCAGGTTAATATAGCCTCCAGAGCAGCTATATTAATCATGGGCAACATTATACAGTACATCGTAGATGATTATGAACCGCTGACCAGGCCAACAAAGCTTCAAGCTCATTCTGTGCAAGATGCTTTTACTTTCACACGTTCTCTCCAGGCAACCCTCCACTATTGACACCAGTGGCAAAATGTTGATGCTTATATATATACATATATATATATATTTTTGTTTCATTCCATTCAAAGGGGGGATGGGAGGAGGAGGGAAATAAATGGAACACTGAAGTAAAGAAAAACAAAACAAACAAAAAAACAATTCAGCATCCAGCATTTTTTTTTCTTTTTCTTTTTCTCTTTTTTGGTAACACACGCTTTTTTTTCATGCATGTCAAACGCAGACATGGAGAGAGGAGGAGGATGTTGAAGAAACAGTAGGAGGAGGATACATAGAAGACTCAACTTACTTCTGAGCTCTGCAGTGATAGAGCAAAACAAAGACAGAACACAGTACAGAGTTTTAACCCCACAACATTCACGAAACGAGTGAAACCATTACACTTCTCACTGTAAGCACAGGGTAAAAGGGGGTCGGAGGGAGAGGGACACAGGGAGGGGAATAGGAAGGACCATTACACTAGATTGCAGTGTGCTTGTGTATGTGTATGTGTGTGAGTGTGTGTGTGTGAGTTTACATGTGTGTGAGCATAACATTCAAAGGAAATAATACTCTAGGAGAGGACATCGTAACAAACGCTACCAATTATTCTCAGGTACTGTACGACTACATTTCATCAGTTCATTTTAAAGGCAGGGTTGGTAATGTTGAAAAGCTAGCAAGATGTGAAAGTAGCATCTCCTCGGGGCTCCGCCCACACACAGACGTGCACGAGCACCGCTACGTTGCTGCTTCAATTTTACTTCATGTCTCATTCACCGGTAAGCAAACAGCTAATATCATACTGAATGTTTAAAACTAACATGACTACTGTTAGCAATGTGCGCATTGAGCTCAGGCTCATACATGGGAGGGGTAGAGTACGCGCAGCGGGGCAAGGAGGCATTCCATTGGTTCTTTCCGAGTGGGCCGCGAGGCAGTGATTGGTGGGCGATTTTACAAGATTACAGTAGCGACAGATGACGGATCTTTTTGGCTCCTTTTTCAGAGCCCAGAAGTTATGTATCGCTGTCGGGTGTAAAGACCATTTCAAACAATATAAAAAAAAGTCTGTATTGAAAATAGTTACCAACCCTGCCTTTAATAATACAACTATTAATAATACAGCCTAAATATTATGTACCACAAATAACATTAAATACCATCACATGGATTGAACATCTTAAGAACTGTTTTGCAATAACATAAAAACTGTTTTTTTTGGGTGGGGGGGCATGCTGAGTGACCACTGAGTGATTCCCCTCGTTGGTTGGTGGTGAACAACTTTGTCATATTTCTGTCAAATGTTTTATTGCACATTAGGTAACACAAAGTAAACACAGAGCTGGACTCACTGGTGAATGGCTTGGAGAAACTTGCGCTGGTGTTTCCGCACCTTGGCGTGATCTATCTTCTTGACCAACTTAGTGTGTTTGTAGATGAGCCATGTTTCCCTGAGTACATTGGCAGCTGTGTTCTTTACCTGTGAAGCGAGGTTGAGAAAGACATAAGATGTACAGTGCCTATCCAAGGGGCTGCACTCGTTTGATATGTTCCGATTTTTTTAAAGCCAGGCATCTGTGACTAATGTTACTGTCTGACAATATTTACTACAGAGAAAGCTGAAATAGTGGCAAATAAGTAATTCAACTTTATAGCTCTTTTGAGAAAGATAAATAGTGGGATAGAGAAGAAACACATATTTCTGCTACACATCTTTTTTTTAACTTTTTCAATTTTGTCTTTTCTTTAGTCTGCGTCGTTTTACCTCGGCATAGTTTTAGATAGTTGCATCGTGTGTTTGGACCCCAACATACATGCTCGCAGGTCTAGTTTTAGTCACATTCTACAGGCCTCTACAAACCATTTAAATGACCGACATTTGAATTAACAGCCTGAAAAATGACTCTTCGATCCAACTCCCCTGTTGTAAAAAAAAAAACAATAACAAAAAACAGCAATATATTATCAGAGTTACTGGAAATGCAGTGGCATGCTGTGACTCACTCGTTTGCAGAGTTGTGTGTCCATCATGAAATTGTGGACATGTTTCTCAGCCTTGGTCAGCTCCAGCTTCCTGGCTACCACTGCAACCACCAGTGCAGTGCAACCAGCTCCCTGTTGCACAAAGACATGGTCAAACAAACTGCAACATTTTGCCTGTGAGCTTTCAAAATATAAGTTTACTGCTAGGGCTGCATGATATGAGGAAAACATATAATTGCAAGTTTTTTGAATTATCATTTTTTGCATCATTATTCTCATAGTGAGATTTTTTCTGTGAAAAATACTATTATACTATAATACTATGTGTAGGGCAGGACAGCACCACAATACTTAAAGGGATCATTTGCTGATTTTAAACCTGTGTCATCTTTGTGTGGGCAGTATGTTTAGATGAACTGTGTTTGGCTTCTCTCCACAAAGCACCGCCGTGATCTGCCGAATGTTCATCTTAACACACAATGTCCACACTGCCATGACACAGAGCTGAATTTTAATCAGCCACATTTTTCATTAATTCAGAATGGTATTTTGACACATATTTTGCTTTTAACAAATTCTGCACCCCCCCCCCCTCCCCCCCCCCCCCCTGTGATTTGGATATTGCATTAGCCCATATTGTGATTTTGATTAAATTGCAATTAATTGTGCAGCCCTACTTACTACATTAATAATAATAAGAAGAAGAAGAAACAAGAAGCAGTAAAGAAACAAGACAAAGCAGCTGTCTTGGAATGTTATTTAACTAGGAACAGTACGTCGTGTTTGGCATTTCACGTAAATCTTGAATCACCAGCTTTTTATTTCAATACTGAATGATAACTCCACATCAGTAAAGGAGAATAACTATAACAAGCTGTGTTCAAGTTTTTCAGATGGAAATTGTTTGAAATTCAGTTCATCAGAAAAGTGGAGCAGTAGGAGAGCAATAAAAATGTATGTGGATTAGAGGGATTTGCATTTTGGACACCTTATTTGGTTTCACGAGACTTTTTGATTGTCAATCACAAATTGACTTCTGAATGAAGTATTGACGTCGCGGCATACAAAATCGTATCCTACAGAGTAAAGAAAAAATCTTCGTCTGGCATAGATCCTCGCAAAAATCCCTATACTACTTTTAATTTTAATAATTTTCAATTAAAACTTGAATAATGATACAAAAATGATCATACCCTCCAATATCGTGAATCATATCGCAATGGCAATATCAGTCAAAAATAATCACAATTAGATATTTTCTTCATATCGTGCAGCCCTAGTATTTATCTGAGTGAAGAAGAAAGGAACCCACCATAATCCCTGTAAGCAGACACACGCCTTTCCCACAGTACGTGTGTGGTACCATGTCCCCGTAGCCAATGGAGAGGAAGGTAATCGAAATGAGCCACATGGCTCCCAGGAAGTTACTGGTCACTTCCTGTTTGTCATGATACCTGAAGTGATGAAGATAAGCAGAAGTGGGATACACAGTGAGTGAAGCGGCACACAGTTACTTGAACACAAGCATGCTGGAGAATGACGTGGTGCTGTGTGAACCAAAGGGGGGGAGGGGGGGGGGGCTGAGTGGAGGTGGTGAAGATCGGGGAGGAGGAGGAGGAGGAAAGAATCACGGTGCAAGGTGTTACACCCGTTTTGTAAAGCAAGTTTGGAACAGAGTCCAAAAATGCAACAAAAAGATTAAGGTATATTCAAAAGTCTTTTAAGAGACACTTTCATTTCTATTCTTCTTTGAGTTATTTCTACCTGTTTAATGGAGAAACACGTTTAAAGGGTAGAAACGTAAATTGACATGTAGGCAGAAAAAAGCAATGGTGTTCATGTTTGAAAGAAGTTGATGGAATGATTTCAAACTGAGAGAGCAACACCAGCAACATGTGTTTCATGTTCAGTGTCTGTCGATATAAAAATGAGGCCAAATCACTTACTCTTGTCGTACATTAGCATAGAAATTACAATTTTAGACAACTTGTTTCAAACGACAAAGAGACGGGCCATGTCGCTGTAAGTGACTGGATAAAGAGTACCACCTACGACAACCCAACAAATGTAATGTCAGAGCATCCAAAAATGCACATACTGCTGCATCAAATCAAAGTAACAATTGGCATATTGGTCACAGTTTGCTGCAAGTCTTCCTCCATAGAGTTGATGCTGCCCCAAAAAAAGGTTTGGCAATGCAAATCATCACTTCAAACATGTTGTTCGCTGAAAATAGCTGACAGCTATGCTTGAATTGTCAGTCCAAAGGCCCACAGTGCATATGCAAAGATATTTCTATAAAAAACAGACACTGTACAAAGCTGGATTGATGATGACATTCCCATACCTTTTGCAGCGAGACAAAAGTCCATCACAGAGGCAAATCTGCCTTATCCACCCATCCTCATTCAACTCGTCTAATTATTCCCAATGGGCTGTCTAGGAGGAGATCAGATGAGATTTAATTTTGGACTTAAAATCAAATATTCATTTAACATTTTGAGGCAACATCTCGCCAACATCCTTCTGACAAGACGACAACGATGAAGTCTGATTTCTTGGGATTTTGTTGATGCTTTTTCTAAAGGGGATTCTGACTGGGCCAATCATGAATCACTAACGACTTCAAACGATCCAGCGGTGACCCAGCATGTGGACTCGAAATGGCCGGACACAATCACCTTTAATTAGTACAGATTGGGCCTTCTTAACTTTTCCTTTCCAAATGAAGGAAAATGCCCTATCTTCTTCTCCTCCAAGACAGTTCATCATTATCAATGATCATAAATGAACTAATCATGCCTTCTGCAAGTCCTTCAAACGCCCACTCTTACAATTGTCTATTCATGCTCAGAGTCAGGGTTGAAACAATTACTATAAGCACTTTTTTTCTCCCTACAAAAAGTGTGCAGTCGTTGGGATTCAAGCTTCTTAAATGACATGCAGAGAAGCCGTCTGTGCAATACCATGCAGGAATAAGAAAAGATGGCTGCATCCTGCATGCTTCAAAGCCAGTATATTGAGAGCAAGGGAGCAGTGGGAAAATCTGGGGTCCATTTAGAGATGAAAAGCACCTCTGACAAGATACTGCAGTATCACCAGGTGGAAGGGGATTGTACATCTTCGTGGACGCGCTTTCATTTGCAAACAGTGGGGTAGGATTGAATGAGTAACGAAGGAAGAAGCTCATTGAATTTGACACCCCTGTCTCTTTTACCTGCATCCCAACACTTCACCTGCTGCCCTTTGAAAGCTGCGAGGGGGCTAAACTTGATCAGCTGGCTAAATATTGTAATTACAAGTGACTGGTATGTTAATTTCATTCATCTTGTCATCAAGACGAGCAGAGAGTGAGTCACGCACGCAGGCAGTGTTCAAGGCAGGCAGAAATGTGCTGCATCTTTTAGCACAGGGAACAATGCATTACAGCCTATTACAGCGGCCTTCTCTCTATTGGAAATATACCTCCAAAAATATGCCTTGACAACATTGCAGAAGGCATTTTTGAAGCAACAAATGCTTCCTGTTTTATTATCTGTTTTTCTAATATTGCAATAATTGTCTACTCTAAAATAAAGAGCAGAAACAGCAATATGGGAATAGAGACAGAGGCTAAATGGGGAGCTGATCAATAGCATTTAAAGGCTCTCAATATACTGTGTCAAGTTTTGGAATAGCATGGAGAAGAGCTGGCACCACTTTCAACCTATTCCAGGACAAGAGGTATATAGTGTCTCGAGCAGACAGTTTTATCCCCCGCTGTTAAATTCTCCCGGACAGACACTCTGCAGCGAAAGCATTATCCTGAAATAACTTACTGAAATATTTCTAAGCGATGATGTTGTTTATCCACTACTGTACATAAAATAATAATGCTGTAATATACATCCAAACGAGCTCTGTAACTTTGCGTCTGCAGCGGGTTAGAGGAGGGAGTGATTCACACAACATGACATCGATCTCTTCAAATTATCACCAATGTATCAACTAGTCTTGTCAGCGCTAAAACCAACACTCGGATGTTTTTATGTTTGTGTGTACCAATAATTGATTCCCAGTCATGTCATATCTTAACTGTCATTGTGTGTAGATGAGCTCACGATACATAATACGGCAGCCACAGTTGATCAAACGGAATTCTAATGATGGATTTAATGTGAAAGAGCCACACACACACACACACACACACACACACACACACACACACACACACACACACACACACACACACACACACACACACACTTGACTAAAAACACTACAAAATATGTTTCCGATTTATGAGCAAAAGGAAAGCCATTGATGTACATGTAATGCTCAAAAGGTTACTATGAATGCAACATAATTAGCTTCAATCTCAATGCTTTTCAGTGAAAAGCATAACATCATTGTCAGCAATTATCTTAAGTTATTATCTTATTATCTTGTTTCGGAGTGAATCACCTCACATACATGACATCTGTGAAAGCGCCATGGCACACTGCTTCAATATAAGATGAAGAGATTTGTTTGAGATATTACACATATTAACGTCAATCCTGTTTTGTGTCACTATAATAGACTTCTGTTAAGAGGTAAGAGGCTTTTAATATAGACTAACATATGCCAAACCTGATTCTACATCTAGATTTCTCAACTACCTTTAGGAGAACCACAACCTCGCCTCGGGTTTTTTTAATGTAGAAGATAATGTATTACCTAATAGTTTCAGTCTTATCTTATCCTAATATTGTCTTTCCTGCTCACTGATTATCAAAGGAGAACTATTATGCTTTTCCACATTTTCTGTAATATCTATAATGTTACAATGTCAGATGTTCATATCAAAATGTGGCCAAAGCTTCACATAATTAAAGGTTAACGTCTTTAAATGAAATCCTGAGCCAAAACCTCAGAATTCCCACTGTTCTGAACGCTCCCTCTGGTCAAAGAGAATTCCACAGCCTTGTTGTGAACTGAATAAAACTCATCTGAACAAGCCACACAGTTGGACCTGGCAGAATATTTTTCCCCTCACTACATTCCTCTGCCGGTCAGTTGCCACAGCAAAGCACATTACTTCCTCCACATTAAAAAGCTAGTGATTAACATTCTGCAGCAATCGCCTGCATACAATACATCCCCTCTTCTTCCTGCAGTCTGGTTTCACATCAACAAAAACAAATTAAAACAATTTTTCCAATGAGTGCAAGTCTTGTTGATATAAATGAATGTGAGCAGTGGCTGAGATTACTTGGGGACAAATATGTTGGGATGCTCCTCAGGGAGTGTGTTAGTTGCAGTAAACATGAGCAGATTAAACTCAAAGTGATGATGACCTAATTAAAAAACTGCAAACGTAACAGTGTTTTTCACAGCGCAGCCAATATGCAAAGCATGCAAGCAAGCAAGCAGCAGCACACTGCAAGTGGACTGTAGCAATTTTTAAGTTTAAAACAAATTTAAATAAAAAAAAAAGAAAATCACTCCAACTTAGTAAAGTTGAGCAGAGTCAATAGAAGTTTTATCAAAATATCTTTTATGTTTTAAATAATGCTTCAGAAAAAATATTTGGTATTATCTGTCGGTCAGTAGGTCCAACACTTTGGTCCAGACTGAAATATCTCAACAACTCTTGGATGGGTTGCCATGACATTTTGTACAGACATTCATGGTCCCCAGAGAATTGATCCTGATGACTGGTGATCTTCTAACTTTTCCTTGAGGTTCACATTTGTGGTTTTAAGTGAAATGTCTCAGCAACTGTTAAAAAGGAATCGTTATAAAATTTGGAACACAGATTCATATCCGCTTTGTTATATCTTCGGCGATGCCTTAACTTTTCATTTAGTGCCATCATCAGGTCAACATGTCCATTGCTTTTCTATTGCTTTTATCATTTTGGTTTATGACTGAATATCCACATAACTAATGACAGTCCCATCAGCTCCAGCCATACTTTTGTTTATTGCTAATTAGCCAAATGTTAGCAAATGCTAACATGCTGAACTAAGATGGTGAACATGGTAAACATTATATCTGCTAAACATCAACATGGAAACATTGGGGTATGAAAGGATTTTGTCGCACCAATAGCAATACCATTGCACTTTAATAATAAAATACTGTATACATTGTCACTGTCGGGCAGAAACCTTGTATCCCCATATTTTTTCATAAATCATTGCTATTGGTCACCCTTTACGTCTGTCTGTGGGTTTTTACAAATATTTAACAGTGACGAGGCTATTTGCTCTGACTTTGTCAAAAGCTCAATACCTCAATATAATGTTTTCACTTTAGCCTTTTGGCATTTCCTGAAAAGCAACAGTTTTGGACATACAAGGTTTTCACCCGACAGCGTCGACATCATGTATCGCTGTCAAGTTGTGAATCCAAAAGTAAAGACCTACTTGGATTAGCTGACTTTGCAGCGAGGCTGGCTTGAGGCCTCTGTTGCCAGAAATGATCAAATGTGTGTGTTCTTGAATCTCATCCATTTTAAAGATGCTGGATGAGAACTTTCAAAGAGTCCGCTACGCTGATATTATTAGTGAGATTTCCTGCAAGTCATCCTATTAAAAACAATGAAGTAAAAGATGTCGGCTAACGTAAGCCCTTAAAACTGTCTTGTGGCACGACCCTTGCAAACGTTCATCTAAACTGAGCACTTTGCTTCACAAAGTCAGGCCTTTTCTGTCCTTAAAGGGTAACTACCGTTTTTTTTCAACCTGGACCCTATTTGTGAATAGTGAATGATGGGAACAACAATCTTTGACAGTGGTTCAGTATTAGGCAAGATCGCTGCAGTTGGCAGTCAGCGAAACAAGCTACAATGTAAGTTGATAGGGCAATTGTGCAGATTGTATTTATGTTCACAAAAGTGCTTGTTTTGCCACTGACAGGCTCAGATTTATATTCTAGTGTCTGACAACATTATGGAAAGGATTTCTGAGGTCAACCTTTCTGTTAAAGAGATCCTTTTTTTAAACATAAAAACATCCGCGAAATTGCCTTCACTAAAGCCACCAGACTCCATGCAAATAAACAGTCATTTTAGCCTCGTAAAATACACTTCATTCAAAGTCGACAAACACAATGTTACATTACATTACATGTCATTTTAGCTGACGCTTTTATCCAAAGTGACTTACAATTTCAATATATATGTCAGAGGTTGCACGCCTCTGGAGCAACTAGGGGTTAAGTGCCTTGCTCAGGGACACATTGGTTGATGTATCGCAGTGGTAAAAATGAACCCGGGTCTCCCACACCAAAGACATGTGTCATATCCACTGCACCATCACCAACACCACCACCAAATAAAACTATGAAAAGCCGTTTCGGGTTGTCTTTCCACTTTTCCAACCATCACAACTCTAGTTTTGGTTGAAATAAACACATAGTTTACCAATTTACATGTGAAAATATATTGGCTCTGTACACGCTAAAAGCTTGTTTTTTTAAATGGACTCTGGTGGGTTTAGCGCTAGTGACCTCAGAGCTGTTTCTGGTTAAACAGGCCTTTTTAAAACCTCTTTAAGACCTTTCTATCTCTGTAAGGATCCTTTCCATAATGTCAGGCACTTAGAATAATAATCTAAGCCTGTCAGTGGCCAAATTAATAATGCACATTTGCCCAATATGGCTACATAGCAGCTCAGTCTGTGGCTGCCGGTTACAGCGTTCACGCATAATATTTATACTTTATTTATATATATATATATATATATATATATATATATATATATATATATATATATATATATATATATATATATATATATATATATATAATGCTTAATACAAAGATTGTTCTTCCTATCAGTCGCTTACACACAAAAAAACACAAGAAAATAGGGTCCAGCTTGAAAACAAAATGGTCGTTAGCCTTTAATCTATAAGGCCAGCAGACAGGAAACTCGGTTCACGACGCCCTTAATCTTAATGTTTCCGTGCTGGAGTGTGGTTATGTGTCTGGGATTATCAGATAGTGAGTGTCCTAGTACAGATGTTTCACTGAATTAGGTATTTTGCCTTTAGATATTATATGATCAAGGGCATTCATCACCCAGTAGAGTTTAAGTTTACTTTGCTGCAAACTCTGGGCATGCAACCTTCAGGGGACACAATGAGCTTTGAAACACCAACACCACTCCACTTCCACTGCCAACTAAGTAAGCATTTTCTTTCATGTTCCCAGTCTTCCCCAATGCACTCAGCAAAAGACCTTATCTGCTGTACTTCTGCCCACAATACCAGCTTTGGCGTCAATGTAGCGCTTGCTCATTAGAACCCATTAGACTGCCAACTGTCTTCCTAAACTCTGCCCACATTCAGGTGTCCCACAAAATGCCTTCCCAAAAAGCTTTCATGGTTTTTAAGTGTCATGGATGGAGTATATAAAAGGTTTTATAGCATTCATTTAGTTGTATTGCTCAACTTTGTTGAGGAGAAAAATACAGGAAACCACAGTGTCTTAATATCAGAATAACAATTAACAAGACTAGGTCTAAACCTAGTATAGGCCTGCAACCCAGTTGGTCAATATGCTTGATCGTAGGCCGAATTGTTACATGTAATGTGAATATAAGTATTAAATGTTCATAAATCTTATTTTCATTGTCATGGCAATATTAACATGTGTGGTGAATAGATCGCAAAAGACTGCCTGAAACGCAATGAATAAAGAAATTCATTTTATTTAGGGGGTTATCAAAACCTGGTTTTAAACGGGCCCCAGGGTTAAAACTATGGTATTTCTCATCATGCTACAGCCTCTACTCTGCTCTATGTCGGGCCTGAGCTCCTCCACTTACAAACACAAACAGTCAGCGGACAGCAGATCAGACCGGTGGAGACATCTACTCCTTATGTAGCCTAAGTAAGTGCAACAAAACCTTCGAATAAAAAGCCAATACTTTATCACTCATTATTTATAAGACACCTATTTAATGAGAATAAACATGTAGAAAGTGATATATTAATCACCACTGTCGCAGTCTTCATCCCCTGCCGTTATGTTTTACACTAGCACATCGAGCCAGCTCTGCTAATGGCGACTTGTGACAAGCTAAAACAAAAAACTGTTTCTCTTAGTTTATCTTAAAATGTCTAAATTCTTGTAGCTTAGCTGCCGGCTGAGATGAACGGCCCCTCTTTCAGCGGTGAATCCACATGGCTAAATATCCACGTGGATGACGTCCTGGGACCTTATGGTGAAGATGTGAGTACCTGATTTACCTCTGCAGAGGGAGGAGGACAGAGGACAGGATCAGTGACTAGTGATGACTGATTTCTGTGACAAATACATCTCTTGAATCTTCATTCTTTCTCAACTTCAGTATGAGTTTATATAGTGACTTTGCCGTTATAAACATTACATTATTGCTGCTCTACAAACATTTAGTTTTCACTGGCATCGTTACCTTGCTCTACTTGTAGTTGGTTTTATTTTGAACATGATTTCTCCTTTGTTCATAATGTGTAGGCCTACCACTTTTAGTTTATCTTTCACCAGGCCGCTGAAACGCTTTCATTTCCCTCTATTTTTACTTGATGAAATATCAAAACCTGCCCATCCACTACATTTATTTAGAAGTATTTAGTTGTGTCACTGCTGTTTGTGATTGTCTTTTTTCTTCTAAATTACAGACCTACTTGTTCCACACACATTCATTTGTGTCTAAAGAGAAAGCAAAAGAGAGGAACACACACACACACACACACACACACACACACACACACAAAATAATCAGCTGCTTGATAGGCGATAGCGAAGGTATGGTGGAACTTCATCACTCAGTGACAGAGGGACATAGGGACAGAGTTTCGAGGTTGTAGGGCTGGTCCAACGGTCCAGCCAAAAAGGAACCAACCAACTAGTGGTCTTGGAATATTTAGCTGCATTGTGAGTTTGACTACCATTATCTGAAACAGACAAAATAGGCGATTATATAAAAGCTTTTTGTCTTTTCTCTTAACTCCCTTATTGTATATTAATGTATATATAATATATTTTACTTAAGGGGGTAAGGGGAGGGTTCTTCTGCAAGCTTGAGAGGATGTGGTCCTCACAAGTAAGCAAAAACTCTACTCCTACAGTTTAACAGCTTAAATCACATCTGAAGGAACCTTCTACTTTGAGCTACTACCACCGGTGTCTGAACAAAGAACATCGCTGGTTCGGTTCATGATCTTTAGTGCAGATCGTATCTCGGGTGATTATAACTTCTACTTTCTCTCTTATGCAAACATGCTTTGCAGGCTCTGTATATGACTTTGCTATAGGCTGCAATCAAATACCTGCAGAGCATGCATAGTTTAAAAAGAAATTATCAGATCAAGTCATCAAACCATAAAGAATCCACCTGTCCTTGAGGTTGTAATAATTTGCATAAAATCCACTCGACCTTGTGGAAGAGAAGTTCATTTGAAAGATAATCTTGTGAAGGATTCAGATTAAGGCAAATGTGTAGGCCTAGACACTTGGGTTGAAAATGCAGAGCAAACAGTATGGACAGTTCACTTTGTGATCTTGGAGGTCCACTGTTGCAGTTTGTTCTTCAATGTCTGTCGGGTCTATGCCAGCATTTGGGGAGAGAAATGCTTTGAAATAATGAATACATTTCAAAATGTTCATCATCTGTTTATCCAAGAGAAAAAGCAGGCATTTTTGTTGCCAGCCATTTTGCTGCATTCTGAATTTTAATCTAATAAACTAAAACGACTGGCATTCTTTGTAACATTTCTGTCAGTGTTCACTCGTAGCCTGGAAACAACTGTAAAGTTGTAAAATCTACCTGAATATTTTATGTAAACCTGTGGTTGGTGCGAGTAACTTCAAGTTGCACCGGTGTGTGTTTCTCTGGTTAGACATTTGGACAGTCTGTTCTTGGCTGCCGCTGTTTGTATCCTGTGGCTAAGCGATGACACAATCTGGATGTCAGACCTTGGTGTAGGTGTAGCTGACTAGTAACTCAAGCCTGATAATCCAGTGCTGTGCTCTGAGGGAAAGTCAGCTAAACTTTCTGAGAGCTTGCCTACGGGTCCTCACTGGAGAAAGCGAGGTGAGAAACGGCAGTCTCACATCGCCTCGAAATAGAGCGTTTTGTTTCAGATAACAGAGTTGGAACAGGAGAGGTGAAGAATTAGATAACAGTTAAAGAGAAAATGGAGCGAGAGACCAGGGAGGCAGGCAAGGCATGCATGCAAGAGTGAAACTGACTTGTGGTTGGATTAGGCCTGCTTGTTACGGATAAGGAAAGGCATAGGATCAGTAGTGGGGAGAGATGAGGAAAAACTGCAAAGCATGCCACATTAGATGGGTACAGTAAGAGATCTGCAAAGGATCAGTCAGGAGTAAGCGAGAGAGGGAGGGAGCCTTATGGCAGTGAGGGACAAGCCAAAAGAGCTTAGTTAAGGAGCTTAGTTGGGGTAGGTTAGCTCTGAAGATGGGCTGTATCAAGAAAAAACGGAAAGCGGGCCAGTGACCAGCGTTAAAGCCATCTACTGTAACATTAGCATCCCTCCCTCCATCCCTCTCTGTCTCCCTTGCTGCGTGTCATCCATTCCCCACTTCTAGGCATTTTCCAGGTAGACTCCGTGCTCGTCCAATCTCACACCGCACTGCCCATTGATTGGCTCTGGAGCGTGGTCAATGTGTGACAGTGTAAGGGTGCGTTTAACAGAAGATACAAAAGTCACACACAGCACTTTTGGGAAACAAGCGGCTCTTTTTTTTCCTCCACTTGAAATGATAGGATTGATAAGTAAACATGAAAACGTGCATACTGTTTTGATGTTTACCAGAGGAGGGGATGAAGGGGTATGAGGACATTCAGTTCATGAGTGTAAACAAAAACTGGAGAGCACAGAACATACTCCTCCTTCAAGAGTGTCATTTTAGAAACTGAGCAACAATGGAAAGCAATGCCCTCATTTACCTAAACGGTGTAACACTTCCTATATATAGTTGGCGGTCAAATTCATGCTGTGCTAGAGAGTTAAGACACACCCCAGACCAAAATGACATTACTAGTACACAAACAAACTTGACATTTGTCCTCCCCTTGCATACTCAGACCTTCTTTTGGCTACAGGAGACAAACTGTCGCCACCTCGCGAACAAAATCTTTGGGGCAGAAGCAACAAAAGTCTGCGGAAACCCATTACAACACTTAATTAATTTAGTGAAGGGAGACACATAATGGGATGGTAATGTGTGAACACAAAGAACAGAAAGGCTTTTGCTCCTTGTCAAATCTTTGGAGTGGCTGCTAAAAAGACTTTTCGTGCAATATGGATCTATAACAATTGCATAAGGAGAGGGAGAGGCAAAAAAATGAGACAAGGCAAATTGCCCTCTGGCAGATTCATGAAGGTGACTTGAAGGAGCTGCTCCATTTTAGCACAAATTTCCTCCTCCTCCTCCTCCTCCTCCTCCTCCTCCTCCACCTCCACCTCCAGCCCCTACCGGCCTAACACATGATAGTTAGCAAAGAGACGTTTGCTTTATAGTGCTGCTCACACCGATGGTCTCTGCAGTGCTCCTATAGCCACTAAAAGCCTGTTTTCGTAGCAGAGGGATGGTGTCACTTTCACGCCAACAAGAGGGCCTGCCTAATCCTCCTTTGCCATACTGAGTTTGGAAAGGATCATCGGTTAATTGTTTTAGAGGGACTGCCCCTTCTCCCCACGACCATCCCGCCCTCCAACCCCGCTCAGGGCAGCAGTGGCGCCAGCTCGGTGCAAAATGGTGTTTTTTATTTTATTTTTTTTTATTTCCACGGCTAGAGAACGAGCACTCACATGGTATCCCTATGAAGCAGCATAGTGGGGAAATAGAAAGTACAACAAAACATTATACAAACACACACACACACACCTACATGTGCATGCTTGCACCCATCCGTAATAACACACAAATCCAGCCATCTGAACACACGTTATTCTGAAACTGAAACCAAAGGACTAACGGCATGCACTGCTCATGGAAAGTGTGTGTGAGAAAACCTGTTTAAGAAGACTCTGACAGAGACTCTGTGCTTCTCATCTAGCCATCAATTTAAGTACAGATTTCCAAATTGACCCCAGTATTCTGCAGAATTAGGGATGTGCAGTGTCAGATATGTCATTCCCGTAGTTTTTTTCCCCTGTCTTAGATAATGAGATAGTAAAGACCCAATAATTACAATAATCTCAATGTTTAGCCAAGGCTTTCATTATTAAATGTAAAGTAGTAGTTCAACATTTTGGGATTTTGTGTACCGTAGATAAATGTAGCTAGAGCCAGCAAGCGGTTATCTTAGCTTAGCATAAAGACTGGAAACAGCAAGCTCTGTCCAAATGTAACAAAACCCTCCAAAACTCACCAAATAAAACTTTGTTTAATCCATCCAAAAAAAACGTCAATATTCCGTTTTATGGGTGGCTATGTACCATACTATTTCTGGGCTGGGACCAGTAACTTCCTGGAGTTTCCGCTGGTTTCATGCCTTTGTGCTAAGCTAAGCTAACCGGCTAATGGTTCCTGCTACATGTGTAACGTACAAACACAAGAGTGGTATTGATATTCTTGTGTAACTTTGGGTAAGAAAGCTAATTAT
Source organism: Gymnocephalus cernua (assembly GCA_023631565.1). Taxonomy (NCBI): domain Eukaryota; kingdom Metazoa; phylum Chordata; class Actinopteri; order Perciformes; family Percidae; genus Gymnocephalus; species Gymnocephalus cernua. The sequence goes on from CM042436.1 coordinate 14,582,876, forward strand.
CAAAACTACTGTTTATCTTTAAGGCTGGGAATAAGAAAGAGAAAAAGGGAATGAGTGTGTAGCAGTAGCCGTGAAACTCCCAAAACATGAATTATAGTAACCTGCTGAGCTGGACTGTATAGACCCATTACTAATACTATATAAACTGGACAGTGTGCTGTTTTGAACATGTGCCAACATTTAGTTGAGGTGATGCCAGTTACACATTACTGTGTTCCAGAGGAGCTGGTGTCAAAGGTCAGCTGTTTTTTTTTTTTTCAATACTGCTTTCCTCTGTGAGGTTTAAACCCACCAACTGACAGCTGGAGGTGCTGAGGGCCCGAGAGGATCCATGGTGGGGCGTGCGAGGAGGGGTAGTTAGTGACAGGTGTTAACACGGGGGGTAGTTACGAGAGGTAGAGGAAGGGAGGGGAGGTACTTAGTAAAAGCAGGCGAGGTGAGCTGCAGGAGAACACCGAGCATCTGTCTGAAAGCCTTCGTCTGAGTTGATGCTTGACTTTTACGCTGCAGCACATGTACAGTATCATATTGGGTCTGATAAGAAGCACTGCTGCTATAGATCTTCCACTCTCCACCCACCCTACTCAAGTCCCCCTTCCACTCAAACTACGCACGAATGACTTTGAAACATCAAAGCTGGCATTAACGTCTCATTTCCCTATGCAAATGGCAAACGAGAAAGGAAAAAAAAGAAAAGCTTTTCGCTTCTCCCTGCCTCTTTCATTTTCAGTGAGAATGGTTGCTGCCCCCTTGAGACGAAGCCCAGCGTGCAGTTTTGGGGAGAAAACGGGTTAGGGGATCCTGGGGGCTGCTCTGCATTACCAAAACAAACCATTCAGCAAACAAACAATTAGACACTCATGAATTATGGACAAGCCATCTAAAAAAGCAATAAAAACAAGGAGTGGGGAGTCGTGGAGCGATTGCTGAGCTAATGAAACTTATGTCAGGGTGTTTTTAAAACTGTAGTAGAGTAGTACTTTATGTAGTTGCATGGCTTTCTGTACACATGTACAGTATTTATAGGTAACCTATCCTGATGATTCCACTCAACGATTTGGACCAGTGCAGTTGAGCGATTGAAAACAAGGCAACACTAAGAAGCCTGGGACAAAACAGAGACGAGAGTGAAGGAAGAAAGGCGTCTAGTAATCCACACAACGCGTGAATGTGCCTCAGCCATTTTGTTTTTTCAATCTGTCCCCAGCAACATCCATTATTCACAACCGTGTGTTTACCTCTCACAGACGCGCACAGTCCATGCAGCAATGATCCAGGAGGATATACTGAACACCAGCAGAACAGTTCCTGGACAGATGGTCATGAGGGTCTTCATGACAAAGCGTGTGTTGAAGTTGATCTTGTTGAGGGCGCCGATGCTGCGAGACGAAGCGTCCGTGAACAGCTTGCTGTGGAGTAACATGACTCTGCCTATCAGGTAGAGTCTCAGGAACATGGGGATGGAGAGGATAATGTCCACGTCAGCATCGGCCACCGACGGCGTGTAGGTGAAGGCCAGCCGCGCCGTCCAGGTGAAGACGTACTGGCCCGGGATGGGATGGATGGCACACACCAGCAGCTCCAGCACGATAAAGAAGATCCGCTCATACGTCATGGCTATCCTCCAATCGTCCGCACCATTGTCGACCATAAACAGCTGAAGAAATACAGACATACACCAAGGACTTGTTTTAAAAAATCTTCTTCACACTTGTAGTTTGTCGTTTCAGATTTTGTTTTATTAGCATTTTCTCCAATTTGTCCCATCCTCTTAAAACCCCACACTCTTTCAAAGTATGTATCATTACAAACTCAGATTGTGAGGCACATATTAATCGAATGAAACTCACAGATTTTATCTGAAATTCTAATTCAATATCTGAAGAAGTCGTGCTGATTGAGAGCAACAAGTTTAAATTAAATGAATGCTTTTGGTGTAATGCAGTAACCATAAAAAAGTGGCAACCAAGATTTGGATATTGAATTAAATTCAAATGTTATAAGTCTGAGGCAGCTCAGATCAAGCAGAACAACAAACAACATAAACTGAGATGCAATAAAAGGCTGCGAAGAAAACCTAAAATAATATCAGATATTTGGTCTACAGATTCTCACTGCACTGTGTTTTTGGATTACATTTATACTTAATGGCTACTTAATGGTACTGTTATTCATTTTAAAAAGTTAAAAAGTTAGTTTAAAGTTGATGCTATGTATAAACAGTGTTATAGCTTTCTAATTGTTAAACAAGACAACCTGAATGTGACTGTCATCACTTTCAATCAAATAAATGTATACGTGTACATTCCTTTAGTGTGTACCATACTTTATAATATTTATATTATAAATGTATATATTATTGTGAGCATAAGTTCATTTGTCATAGCAATTACTTTTTAACACAAATAAATTAGTATTTCAGGATTCTTTTACAAAGCCAAATCAGAAATCCTTGTCGTCATCATCATCATCATCATCATCATCATCATCATCATCATCATCATCATCACAACACTGATACCAAAAGCTGCTGGTATAATGAATAATATTAAGTATTTGTTTATGTGGTAGACTCACCTGGATTTCCCTGGCATGGTACATTATTATAAGACCAAGCAATATAACAGTGGAAAGGCTGATAAGGCATTTCAGTGCAAATGAGTATGAAGATTCCTATGGTGAGAGAAAAAGACAGGAAAGAGATATTAGAAATAACCGTGTTAATTGAACAAAATTAACACATATACAATCACATCTTAGGGCAATAACAAGATGACGTGTTCCTTGTGTTCATTGTATATTTAATAGATTGCAATATTAACTTATCAATATGAAACCAATGATTTCTGAGTTGTATGTTACTGCTTAGCAACAAGGTGAAATGAAGTAGTGGAGCAAAATAGATTTGAAGTGAAAGCTGAGTGTAGAATTTCAAATTGGAAGTGTTAAGTTACATTGAAAACAAATGCTTCTACTGTTGGCTTAGATGGGTAGCAGAAAATATCCAATATATAAACACATGCATACACATAAGTATATACAGCTGCACACACACACACACACACACACACACACACACACACACACACACACACACACACACACACACACACACACACACACACACACACACACACACACACACACACACACACACACAGTACTTATTAGCGTAAACGTCTAACTGAGAGCAGATAATGGCGTTTTACACACAAACAGCGCAGTCAGGATGTTGCTAAACAATGCAGCTGCAGGTGTAGGTGCAGCCTGATATTATCTATGGATGCTGTTCCCCACCATCTAAACTACCAATTAATCAAAGCCCAGCACTTACAGTGGGACTTTCCATTTAATGGTAGGTGCAGAAAAGGCAAGGATAGCATTAGCAGGGGGGCCACCACAGTGAGTGTTGCTGGTGATAAATAGGCCAGCTGGATGATAGCGCTGCAGTGTGTGTGTGTGTGTGTGTGTGTGTGTGTGTGTGTGTGTGTGTGTGTGTGTGTGTGTGTGTATGTGTGTGTGTGTGTGTGTGTGTGTGTGTGTGTGTGTGTGTGTGTGTGTGTGTGTGTGTGTGTGTGTGTGTGCGTGTGTACGTGGGGGCAATAGATCTAGGAAACGAGAACCTGTACTACTCAAGTCACCCGCTTTATGTTGGTAAAATGCCATTTGATAAATCAATTTAACATCCATGGTGTAAAAATGCCACTCTGCAGCAGTCTAATGATCGTAGGGTTGATATTATAACAACGGCAAGAACGACAGAAGTGGAAATATCATTCATAATCGTACGATGACAGTGAGAGCTGCCCAATATTACTCTGTCCTTTGGTGGTCCATATTACAAAATGTATTTTTAGCTATCAACTAGATTGCTTTGCCCCTCGGGTCGACGACAAGTTCTCAAGATATTCTAATGTCTGAAATTGTTTTGAAAAGTCCCTTGTGAAATAACATTAAGTAAACCAATTAATCCACCTGCCAGAGGTTCAAGGAGTTTTCAGTCCCAGTGCTCACTGCCTCTTAACGTGTTTCCCTCCTTCAGGGCTCAGAAAACCTTGGCTGAGCCTCAAGTGTCTGCTGTGTAATGTGACATGAGATGGAAAATGGACCATCCGCAGCACATGCTACTTGTCTGATGTGGGTGGGGGTGCTGCTGTGCCACTCAGAGATAGAAGTTACTTCCATTTCAGCTGAGGTCAGCTTGATGAATAGACTGAATTCCACTCAGTAACAGTTACAGTCAACCTATTGACTTTTTAAAACCCCATTAATCATCCTATAGATTATCACGGCGACTTACTATATATCGCACACACACACACACACACACACACACACACACACACACACACACACACACACACACACACACACACACACACACACACACACACACACACACACACTGAAAAACTCAAATAGATCTGACAAAAAAATCGATCACTCATGAAACATATCAGTGGTTTCGTATGTTTCAGCCCATTAACTACAAATGTACTCAATGCTGATGATTTTTCAAAGCATACCAACATTTTTTCTATGCAAAACATTTAAGATTTGAACATTTCTGACAATACAGATTAATCTTAAATTTTGGATTACAAATAATCCTTGAAGAGGAGAAGATACAAAGTTAGCAACTAGCAGGTGAATGGACAAAGTTGGCAACTAGCCGGTGAAAAATCCAAATTGGCAACAAGCCGGTGAATAGACAAAGTTGGCATATAGCCAGTGAATAGACAAAGTTGGGAACCAGCTGGTGAAAAATCCAAATTGGCAACTAGCCGGAGAACAGAAAAAGTTAGCAACTAGCTGGTGAAAAGTCAAAGTTAGCAACTATAGCTTTTGAATATAGACCAGTGTAACACAACCCACTTAAATTTCTAACATGTTGGTAAAGAACCAAAACCAAGCTACAACAAGAGTAAATATTGGACTTACATTAGTTAGGTAGCCAGACGCATGACTTGAAATTAATGCTTGTTGTTCTGTAACCTAAAATATATGCAGGGCGCTGCAATGTCAATTCCCAAGTAAACATCCTTGTTAATATTCTTGAAAAGCTGCTCTCAGTGCAATAAGTGCATGATATTCTTCCCCGAATACCCTGACACAGCAAAAGTGATTGGCTGATACAGAAGGACAACAGCAGGTCAAGGGGTGGTGACCTGGTCACCATTACGCTGACAACAACTGCTCTGTTGATGTCCTGTTGAGTTCCACATGTTCCTAACGTGTGCTGTGTCATCTCCACTCTGATCTGCTAAAAGGAAATAAATGATGCTGTTGGGCATTTGGAACATCATTTCTATCTTTCGCTCCTATTGACCTTATTCTTCATCTGTACTCGTCTTTATCTTTCTCGCTCTGCCTAAATCTGTATCTCTCTTCATCCCCTATCTTCTGCTATCCCCCTCTCCATCTACCTCTCCTGCTGCGAGCTAGTGATTTTAGATGCTGGCTTCACAGGGAATCACAGACAGCCACAATGGCACCAGTAGTGGAACCAATCCTTTGGCTAAACACCAATCTGATGCAAATAATGAAAAAGTGCATATTTAAAAAAATCAAAAACTAGTAACAAAAGCAGTCCTATAGTCAAGAAATTACTGAATTGAGATTTTATCCAATCGACAGACTGTTAGTCATAGTATAGATCACGTGACACTCCTTTTGATTTGTGCAATATTCCCATCACCTTTGTTAGATGATGTATGCCAGTGTCTGTGCTAATAATCACTCTTCATAAATGTGACAGCTGCCAACCCCACACAAAATCAAAAATTAACAATAGCAGTGACAACACACAAAGCTCCCACTCATGCATCACACACACACATGCACAACCTACCTTAGTGTAAACCCCCCATGACAGTTCTGTCTCTGTCACCATGACAACAATCCCAAACATCCCGAAGATGAGTGCGTAGTCGCTGAGCCGCTTCCGCTTCTCAAACAGCGCCCGCCGGTGGCCGAGCCTGTAGCCAATGTCCCTGTTCTTCTTCTGTGGCGCCCTGCCTCCGCTATGCCCGCTGCCCTCCCTGACCAAGCTCTCATTGGACGCCTTGCTGGGGTCTTCGCCGCCGTTGCCCTTCGACACCACCACCTCCAGGCCAGAGCTGTGCAGCGTCTGCAAGGGCTGCGTCTCCGAGTCGAGCTCTGCGAGGTTGCGGCGCGACGAGGACGCCAGGCTGCCCACTAGTGGTCTCACCACTCCGCCATTGTACTTGCAGGTGTTCATGGCTATCTGAGGGAGTCGGCCACTGCTCTCGGAGAGGGAGGGCTTGGATCCAGCATGGCTCAGCTTCTTCTGCTCAGTAGTGGCCTGTGAACAGGAAGAAGAGTGCTAAATACACACAGGCACAGTTCACTCCAAGGTATAGGTCTAACTTTGATGGTCTCTTTTAACTGGGCTGAGCCCTCCTGTGAGAGGGGAAGATGCTTCAGTAACTAATGATTAACTGTGATGTGTACAGTATGTCATGTTTTTTTTTTTCATTTGCAAATGAATGGTAAATAAAAGGTCCAAAAAAAAAGAGAGTGATAAACACAATACTATCACAACAAAAAGGGTGTAAAAACTGACAGTAGGTTGATACAGGTTCAGACTTGAAATAGAGCACTGATGTGGGAGTTACACCGCTGTGGCTCTGGAGAGGGCACAGAGAGGGAAGGATCTTGCAAAACAATTTTTGGTTATAAAAGCAGACGGATTTAGTGCTCAGCAGGACATGTGACTAAACATACAGCATGAACCAAAATATCAACCGTTCTTGTTCCAAAGTCCCAAATATTCTTCTTTCTTGGGAAACATAAACTGAGAGCAGGTAACGGAGACGTGGTTGTTCATTTTAAGTTCAAGCCCGTGATAGGAAGTGTCGAAAAAAACAAGATAATCACCATTTCACAATAATGGAAACCTTCCTTCCTTTAACAGTATGGTTATGGCTTTTTCCTTCAAGAAAATGGCATCAAAATTGGATGGTTCAAAACAAATAAATAATGAATAGACTTGGATGTATAAATAAAACCATATAACCAATAGCGGACCCTACAAAGTGCAGAAAATTGAATCTTTGCACTGCACAAATTTAGATATGAATGATTAATGCTCGCCGTGACCCTGTTTCCTATTAGAGAAACAGTCTTCTCCTGCAGAGATTAGAAGCAGGCTGCCCAAAAGAGAACGAAAAAAGAAGACATGTGGACCTTCTCAAATCAGGCGTGTCACAGAGACCACACAAGGGAACCCATTTCCTTTAAAACTGTACATAAGAGTCTGTTGAGATAGGGGAAACTTAGGGGCAAGTTGCAAAGCACACATACATATATTCACACGTTCAACCACTAAATAGCATATTGTGTATATCATTTCTAATTTCACCGAGATAGGAGAGCATACATTAAACATTTCTGAAACTTATTTTACTTCTTTGCCTGCACAAAATGTTCCTATTTTTCTTTTCTGACCCTAGCCGTGCAGACTCTTCTCTTCTTGGATTGGGTCGTCTATCGTGTCTGCTCTTCTTGGCAGATAGGAGTGAGTTTCTGTCCCGGTTACGCAGACAGAAAATGTTCAATCCATGCAGAGGCTGTGAAGCAGTCACCCCAGAAGCATCTATCTGCCTGTCTATCTTCTGCCCTTCAGAGACTCGGGCAGATTATCATAATGGGTTATGAAAACTTCACATGGAACAGTGCTTTTTCCGAAACAAGTCGGGGGTGTGTGATAGCACTGCTGGTCCTTTGTATTAGCCTTGACAAAGCACGCCTAATGCCTTTAAATGTGCTGGTGGGAATAAAGAAGGGCGGCCCTAATGGAAATTTACTAACTCCAGTTCTGCGATGCTATCGTCTTGCGCATATTGTGGCTCCATGAGAACAGTACTAAAGGTTAAGGATTAGTGCAGCCCATAGTGTTTCTAATCCCCTTTTCTCTATTAAATTGCTTTTTAATCTGTGCCATTAGGACCCCTCTATGCTTTTGAAGACTGTCCAGTGAGTGAACTTTAGGTTTGAATGACAGGAAATACTGTACAAATAGATGCTGATATGGCAATAGTGGTTAAGCTGCCGTTCTTTATTGGAGGATAAAAAATAGAACAGGGAGTGCGGAATTTTGCCATTTTGATTTCAGTTTAACAAATTGAATTAACTCAATAAAAAGGTACTTAAAGGTGCAGAGTGGATTAAATGTCTTGATATAGATTTTTTTTTTTCAATCCGCAAACTTTATTGGAAACAAAGAGCTACATTAGAATCCCTACATATTTCATCATTTTACTGAAACAAAATGACAAACGTTTTGATGCTGCTTGGAGTTTATCAGCATCAGCAGCTACAACTATATCTATATAAAACAAATATCACTGAAGACTATGACAGAAGACCAGTCAAATCATCTTAATGCATGGACTGGCTGAGCAGCATAAGAAATATTGATATGATATTGATTGAAGTGGCGTACGCAATGAAACTGTATAGGTCATTTTTGTAGGCTATTTTAATACATTTTGTTAAATATTTATAAGTCTTCACCAGTGCGTAAATAGCCTTTTCCCCTGCATCAAACTCTAGATTAGATCTGCCTGCCAGTCTGCTAAATGTGTCGAATCTCCAGCATAACTTGTATTGGGCAACTATACAAAATATTATTATTCTTTTATTTTTGAGTGTCACAACATGATGTCATTCATTGTCAAAAGAGAATTTCCTAGCTTTTGTGTAGGAAGTAAATAACTCTGAAGCTCCTTCTCTGAGCTCAGAGTATTTTTAGACCCAGTCAAACTTTCAGAGTAGTTCTGAGATGCTTGATATGTAAATCTGGGTCCTGGGCTATAATATCTGAGAAAAAACAAAGGTTGTACATGTTTGTAGAAAACATTGCTCAAACTGTTTTGTGAAGTTATAGGACATGAGTGTACTTTTACTGTTTATCTACTGAAACACAGTATTGGAGTAGAATGGTTCAGTTCATTGCTCAAGGCTCAAACCACCAGCCCTATGATCAATAGCCAGTCTGTTCTACCACCACAGTTTATGAGACACAAGTGAGTCAAGGAGCATCATTGTTCATATTTGTTCAAGGTGTTGGTTCATAGAGCAGAGTGAACTCTGAGTAAGTATGACTGTACAATAAATGATTGACAGCCTACTCTAAGACGTGACTCCTCCCTGCTCCGTACTGGACAAACATACCACTAGCTTAACAAAAGAAATGTGGAATGAACTGTTAAACATGTTTGGGCTCTTCCTTCCGACTGTCTAAATAAAATGTATTTCAATACATATGAAGCTATGTAAAAGTAATCTGTCTTTGCAAAGCTATGGGAGCTATCCTCCATTCATTAAGTTAGAGTGGACCAATGGCAATGCATTTAAAAAAAAAACAGACCTTTTCTCAAAGATAATTATTCTGCCATTACAACATTTCTATATATTGTAAACAGTAACGCTATAAAATGAGACGCAAAATGCACCCTAATATGGTTTCCAATTGCATGTCGAACGATCAGAGTAAAAAGGCCATGTAGTGACAGCCAAGAGCCTAAGATGTAAAAGGAGAACGTCCCAGGAAGTGTTGTTCCAATAACGTAAATGAACAGGATTGATGATGGACACCATGAGAGCAGGTCTGCTGTTACATCCTCAGCTTTAGTTACCAGTTTCTGGTGATCATCAATCAGTCACTAATCCAGGTCAGGACTGACCCAAATATGGGCAACTGTCCCATCGATCAGTCTGTATGAACACTGACTGTCTGCATTTCTTAACATCGGGGAAAGATTTTGAGCTTGAAAGAGGGACAAATAGGAGAGAGAATATATATATATATATATATATATATGTGTGTGTGTGTGTACAGGCACATTAAGGAAGTTAGTCGAAACACCAAGATATATGCCTGACTTTTTCCTCTGTTTAACTAAAGAGTCCTTCACAGACTTTGCAGCAGGAGTCCTTGCATCACTCCAAAACCTCAAAGCAGCCTCAATCAATTCCATACTCTCGCCCACTTAGCCAGATTTCCTAAACAGTGCAGTGAAAGGGCACGGCGGGCCAGCATTGCCCTTGTCGTCCCATGATGCCTCCACAGAGGAGACGCAGGGAGGCTGCTTGTCCAGCCGACCGACGGCTCAATTTCATTTTGAATGGCACACAGCATCCAGGCTCTATGAAATGGAGCCTCATAATCAAATTGAAAAGCCTCAGTGCAGAACAGTTTAAATGAAGGCAACTCTCTGCCTCGCTCCTCTCCCTCTCTGTCTCTCTCTCCAGCCGGCTAAAATCTAATACAAAATCCTCATTCTTTAGTGTTGTGTGGGGCTTCTGTGCTGCAGTGTTAAAGGCTTATCTACCCTAAAAATGGAATTGTGCATTCTAAAATCAAGTGTGTTCAATTCTGCGTGTTTGTTTGTGAGTTTGAGCATGTGGGTGCCGGTCTGTTTAATTATGTGTGTGCTGTATGCGGGTGGGTGGATGTGTGCATATGTGTGCTAGTTGAACAAGCTGAGCCTAAGACAGGCACCGGATTAGGTTGGATATTGACGCAGACAGTGTGCATCAACGAAACAAGCGCGAGGAGGAATTGTTTGAGACGATCCACGTGTATGTGAGTGTGTAGAATTTGCCAACGGATGCTGACAAGGCTGACATGAAAGGAGGAACACGAAAGAGAACAAGGAAGAGGGAAGAGCGGCACAAAAAGGCAGAAATTGAGGAAACGGGAAAGACGGAGAGGGTGAAGGAGAAAGAGATAAATGAAAGAGAGGGAAGACAGCTCCCTGTGGGTGTCTTTGCCAGCCCCTGGAGTGATTGAGAGCTGCAGGCTACACTCTCCAGTTTGTCCCTGCACACTAGACGCTGGCACATTTCTCTGACAGGCCAGCAGGCATCAGGGCTCCTCCGTCCATCCCGGACCAGCATGTGGATCATTACTCAGCGCTGGTACAGATGGGAGGAAAACCAGCGGCAGCAGCCCCACATTCATAAAGGAAAATCCTCCATCGCAGCTCTGTGTATGCTGCAGTGATGGAAATAAACAATATATATTTAATGTGATCTTGTTGAGTATCTAATGCTCAAAAATTAATAGCATAGGCGTACATATCATGTTTCACTATAAATTAAACTGTGTCATCTTTATCAGTGTCCAAGTAGAAATGCTATTTCTTTGCAGCAGTAGAAAGGGTGAGCCTCTGTGTGCCAAGATCTTACTGCCCTATCCTTCATGTCCTTATATCTCTGTAGGGATGTCTGCTGTTAAATAATGGCTGCTTTTGCTCTTCTGTGGGATAAGTCAATGCTGTTGTAAGTGTTTCACGAAGACACCACAGTCCCAGAGATTCAGGCAGCTGACGTTCAAAGAGTTTTTCACGGAATATTCTCGCGCCGACTTCACATGTCTGGAACGATCTGCAAGAGTGCGACAGCTTGATCTGCACTGAAGTGAGCAGCTCACGTGTGTGTGTGGGACAAGACTGGAATACAGTAAAGCACATGAAAAGCCAAGTGAGTTTTTCACTTCATACATTTTTTTCAAACATTCCCAGTTCCACATCTAATCATGTCTGATTGTGCATATTGTACATGTTCAGTGTGTAACATCTGTAATGCTACAGAAGACCAAAGTGATCATATGACTTGATTAAGGAAGGCACACTTCTCATACAGTTGGCACATCACTGGGATAGGATAAAAAAAACACTCTGGGTTGTTTGCATTTCTTTAAACCAATCACAATGGTCTTGGGCGGCGCTAAGCTCCAGACGCAGCAATGGTGGCTCTGCAAAATAGTCTCAGGAAGAAACTTGTTTTGGTGGAACATTTACACCCCGCAAAAGAAAACGCCACATACAATATTAAATTAATGACTGTTCACACAATACAGTAACAGGAGCTATTTAAATGAACTGGATACATAGTTAAACCTAATTTACTCTCACCAGTGTATCACCGCGTGTACTTCGTCCACAGCAATCCCACCAATCGGTCCCAAAACGTATATAATATACATATTCTCTGTACATCTTTACAATCATTCCCCGAAAGAACCAAGCAGGCCTGCCTTGCTGAACGATCCAAATTTTATTCAAACATTTCCATTTTTAGCAAATAGCGTTCTAGCTCAAAGTTTGTTGTAAAAAAACAAAAACAAAAAAAAAACATGTTACACAGTACAAACCCGACGATTAGTTGAAAGTGGTCTGGGTCTGCAGTGTAGCGTCCATTATTATCAAGGGCCTTAATGGAATCCCCAGAGGAAAGACCCAGCACAGCAACTCAGCCAGAGAATAAAAGGCAACAATAAAATCTACACACAATACAATTTAAAAAAAACACACCAAGTGCAGCACTGCAGTCCCCTCAGGGAGGCTATAACCTTTACTGAGGCAAATAACGAGAACAAAATAAATAAAGAAAATACGGCACAATCGCATTAAGTCACAAAACAAGATGAGATTATATTACTGTTAGTTCAGTGTTGGCATCCTTTAAATATCATATTCACTCCAACTATGAGTCATCTGATGTGGCCCTACATTTCTTTGTGTGTATTTTACTACTATGTGCACATTTGATTAAAAATCTACAGATGATTCTAAAAACATCTTTCAAAACAAGTAATGCATGATAAATGCAGGGTTGTAGCTACATACAACAGCTACTATAGATAGGTTATTTAGTATCTAAGGGGGGGAAATCATGTATAATTCTGTGTAAAAATCACTGTGTGCAGATTTTACTGTGCACACAACAGGCAGTTATCAATGATGGTAGCTTGATAACAGAGATCATTTTTGGCCTCTATCAGAGCTACACTGTAAAAAAAAAAAGTTATTTCACTGGAATTTACTGTAAAATTTTACGTGTTTTTTTCCGTTTTTTCTACATTAAGTGTTAATGCCATAAAAATACGGAAAAATACTTTTATTTAAAAAAAAACACATTAAATAAAGGTTGTAGTCTGTGAATTGATATAATGAGAAAATATAGTTGTTTAACAGGATAATTCCATTGCTTAATGAGCTTGAAAGTTAAATTACATTGAATTTTATGTAAAAAGACAAAAAATAACCATAATTTTACTGAGTGTAAAATTGAGGCATCTTTCTGTTTTTTTACAGTTAAACCTTAAAATTAATATAAAGAAACGTTAAAAAACAATCGTGAAAAAACGGTAAAAAGTCTGGCAGCAAAGTTGCCAAACACTTACCGTAAAATGACAGTCAAAAACCTTATGTTATTCTACAAAGAACTTCTTTTTAAAATACAGATATTTACTGTACATTTTCTGTATTTTTTCCGTCCAACTACTGTAAAATTAAAAAGAATTGTAATCATAAAACATATTTAGAATGTTAAACAAATGTATAAATCTATACAAACACTGACAAATATTGCAGAATACCTTAAAATTACATAAGTTGAATGAAAACTGCTGTTTTCATACTGTTTTTTTTGGTAAGTTCACAAGATTATCCAATCCATCCACAAGAGTTCCCTGTCAAAGTACAGATTTCTGGATGTAAAACACACAGAAATCATGTCAAATGAAAGTAAAATGACCCTCTTTTTACAGCCCAGTAATAGTTTTTTAAAAGCTTTAGGCATTTATTTTATATGATTATCCAGTCTATTTACAGTAAATTCCTGTTTAATACTGGTTTTCTACTGTACAAAAAAGCAACTATCTAATATACCTACATACTTTAACCATTAATATAACAGTTTTACTTTATATAAACAGTACTTTATAGTGATTAAACACAACTATTCAATATATCTACAGACTTATCCCATTAATATACTGTTTGTTTACTTTGTAAAAACATTTGACAGTATTTACAATTAAATATCCAATATATGTATCAGAGACTCTTCAGAAAAATAAATAAATAAGTAAATATTGGTATAATGTATAGGGGTCCATTTTAGCTTATTCAATGTGGTCTCATACATACTGTGTTAGTGTTTTAATCGCTGTCAAACATCATCCTGGCCAATATCTCCTAATGGAAGTGTACTAAAGGGGTTAACAGAGGTACTGAGACAAGTAGGACCAGCCTGACCCGTTTAATGCATTGAATGAGGCTGACATGAACCCTCACTGCATGGCCTCAACCACTCCACAGCACAAACCCACAAGCATTGTTCTCAAGTATAGTTGGATCAATGTAATTCTATTAGACACTAAAATACTGTAATATTTTGTAAGCATATTTATGGTAATACAAACAGTAAAAGAACTTGGCAGCACACAAGCTTAAACAACCAGCTAAAGCCGTATCGCACCAAATCACCACTGGGGCCTATGTGGACAAAGATGCTGTATTCAGATCTGTCTTTGTAAAAATATAGATTCTCTCACCTAAATATTTGTGGAAACAAAGCCATAGCTTCATTTAAGGGAATGCATATGAGACAAGAGTCAACCTAAACTGCAAGCCTTGGATGTACATGATGTCTGTTTTAGTCCAAGTCTGTGATATGCTCATCACTATATAATCATGTTTTGGTCTGACAAATGAGTTGACAAAAGAATCGTGCAGCCACAGTTCACAACACATAGGCCCACAACCCTATAGGCCTACAGGATGGCGATACAGTACACAGAGTGCCAGGCAGCCTACATCTTCACTATCCTAATATTTTAGGGGGCATCTGATGATCTTGCCTCATTTAACTTCCGTGGAGGCCATGTGAGGCTATTTCAGATTCAAGGCCCAACATCTTTTTCCACTGACTGCTTACTTTGCTGAGGTCTGCTGTGATGCCTTATACTGTGTCCACTCTGGCATCTGATGTTTGTTCCTGTCTATGTCATGCAAACAGCTCAGAGCATGAGCTTCCCTCTTATGTGGGGTAGAATGAATATTATGCATGTCCAGTACCTCAAAAGCCTCACCAGCGCCTGACAAGACCTCTGTGATCTGATCACCTATGCCTCTGACACAGGCATTGATGCACATACAGCCTGGGCAATATGTGTTCCATTTAGGTGTAACATTAATACGTTAATACGTCTGCTACACTTTTATAAGGGGTGGAAAATCAATATTCATGCACACCAGTACCTCAAATACATACCTGCTTGCCTAACTTGCACACCACCTAACCTAACTTGTTCAACTAGTTCCAACCCTCATACAGTTTAATTCAACCCTGCATTGATACGCCATAACAGACACAACAGTGCCATACGTGTAATGCCAGATGTTGCTTCATATTGTCCTATACCTGTAATTTACTGTAACAATAAAGAAATCTTGAATTGTGTGCGGCTGCCCATTTAAAGTGTGTCCCCTCTTATGAAAGTCATGCCTACTGACAAACAGTATGGACATCTGCAACATTATGCTTATTTGAGAAATGATCTGTTTTTTCATAGGCCTTTCATAAAAGGCTGTTAATCCACTTTAAAAACGTTGGAGGCTGTCTTCCAATACAATATGTTAGACCAGAGGTTTTGAAAGTGGGAGGCAGGCCCCCCTAAGAAGCTCCAAACTGTTTTAGGGGAGGCTCGTGAATGTAAATGAAAATTAGGAATTCAGAAATACAGTAGTTTGGGGAAGTTTTTAGTGTTTTTTTCAGTCAGAAACTAATAAATGCATGCGGGACAAACCTCTTTTTTATGTATTTGGTGTACTTGAAATAATATGTAGCATACACATTCTTTTCCTTATGAAGGTGTATGATACATTTGTTACATTATTTTCTCTTAATATTAAGACCCAAAATGAGTGTTCAACAAAATGCCAGGTCTTTGTGCAGTCCTACTGCTCCCTCAAATCATTTTGCCTCTCCCCAGTTTCTACAGGTCAAAGGGAATAAAGAGTTTTTCATGGGCTGAGGTAATATAAGGTGAATAAAGACATGAAGTATGAATAAAGCCTTACATTGGTGTGCTATATATTGTTTTAATTTAGCAATACATGCAATGTGTGAAAGACTGGGAAGTGATGTTAGTGCTCAACAGTTCAACCAAGGCTTCTGTAGCATCAACATGAATTTAGTAATCTGGGGGTGAAGCGATGCAAGACCTTACAATGGTTGAAAAAACATAAATGTAAACAGAATTAGTCTCTTTAGTCTCTGTGCTTCAAATATCAAGAAAGTGCGCGCAGATTCAAATAACTGAATGTTGTGAAATCATTGGATGAATCATGCCAGGCGAGACAATCTTGACCAATGGTATTGTTTGACTTCAGAGGGGGAGGGGCTAACGTCAAGATCAACGGCACAGAGACACTGTGGAGTGGATAAGGTAGCTAGCTAATGCAGGACATTTCCATGAAGATTCACATTCAGCTTTCACTTCAGGTAAAGTAATACTGTTGTTTTTATTTACATGCAGTTTCCTCACGAGATATCAACTGAACATGAGTTAAGATAACACTTGCAATTTTAAAATGTCAGCAGGGATAACGTTAGCATTTGCCGTTTATGTGCCTTATCAACATCTGGCGCAACATTATGCCTGTCCTTAGGTAACGGTAGCCTTGAATGTGAACCATGCACCAGTCGTAATGTTAGCTAGCTAAATATATAGGCTAGCTAACAGTTAACTATATTATAGTTGTCAGTTGACTAACGCTAACGTCAGTGTTCCATGTTTAACTTAAGTTCCTATTTCCTCGTGCAAACACGGACCTGACAAAGACAGTGGCAGTTAACTTAGTAACGTTAACTTGCTAAGTAACGTTATGTTAGACTGTTTAGCAGGTTAGCTTGATTAGCTAGCCAGGTACTAATACTAGTAATTAAAGAAACGTCATAACGCTCCGTTGCTCCTAACACTAGGTAGTTAACATTACATGCTAGCTAAGCTATCTCAGCTGACTAACATTAATTTGGTTCTACTTTATGAACAGTGAACCACACGTTGTAATTAACATTTTACCCCTGCTTCATTCAAGATTGTGTATCAAGTTACAACATGACATTACACAGAGAGACTGCTTTGTGGACCACAACATCTTAATTTGAACGTGATCGTTATTTTCACTCATGATTCAGTGTGTCCAACTTAACATTATCATTCTGTCTTTCCAGAGAGAATGTTTCCATTCTCGCTTTCCACATAAAAGTAGATGGACAGAGAATTGAACAAACTCAGAAATAAGATATAGTCTACCTGCTCTACTTAGAAGTGTCTCTCCTTCCAGTCCAGACCACTCAGTATGTAATTAAATATGTATTTTAAGTTTCATTTTTGCTGTAAATCTAAATAAATAATTACCTGGTGGTCAGTGCTGGCAAGCCACCACAAATACATTAATGTAGCTATAGTACTGTTACAGTAATGTTGAAATGTTAAAAAAAATCTCACCCTAATTCTTTAATCCCTGTTTAGGCAAGATGGAAGAAAGGAGGATACAAGATTAAGAAGACCAAGGAGAAAAAGAAAGCTAAAGTAAAGAGATGTTCACCATACAGTATCACACGTAATCAGCTGTACCTTACCACATCTTTCTCACCCATGTTATGGCTCTCATTCTGTGTTCGGTTTGACAAGGATCAAGAGGCCAATGACCAGTTAATGAAGGCTGAACCAACAGACCAGACTGAGAACATGATAGCCCAGAGCAAGAGGGGGCCCAGCAGAGGCTAAGGAGGAGGCAGAACACCCACATACAGCTGAAGGAGGTACCGAATGACATCTGCACTGGTAATAGTTGCTTTACCTGGGCTGTGCTTGTAAACAAAAACAAACCGAGGTCTGAACCGAACGTGTATTTGTCACATTGTTACACCCCTATTTGTTGGTACAGCCTTACTTGAGTCTAAACACAGTGACTTGGGACTTGTTCAAGATGGTGAAGGTTAAAGCGTAACTCTCGGCAAAATGCAACCATGGGTGTTTTTGTGAATGTACCCGAGTCAAACTTCAGGTTAAAAGCATAATTAGGACGGTAGCACAGCTTTTAAGATTTACCATATCTTCGTTTTCCGGTCAAATGGCCTTTTGAATGGGAGAGCTAGGGGCACTACTATGATCACATCAAAATGACTTTTTTTAAAACACTAAGAAGGCTCAATACAACATGAAACTTTGCTCCAAGTATCACCAGGGGATCTACACATTAACGAAAGTATTGAGAACATTGATTGTGTTCACAGAGTTTACTAAAAAAGGTTTTTGAACGACTTAGTTTAGCAGTTGTTGTTTCCGGGTGCTAACATCTCCAAATGCAGCTTAACAGGGAGGAGAGTAAAGATGGAAAGCTCCTAAAGCTTAGTTCCATATAAATACACGGATAATTTATTGTTTAGTCATTAGTGAAAAACCATATCTACCTTGTAGTTGAAAAAGGAGCCTCACATAAGAATTACATTTCCTCTTATTGAGTCTGTTCATTCGCATTTGGAGATTGACACTTTTTGAGAGATGGTAGCGCCCGGAAACAACAACTCCTACAGTGAGTTGTTCAAAACCTTTCTTTTTAGTAAACTCTGTGAACACAAACAATGTTCTCAATGCTGAGTTCATGTGTAGAGCCTCTGGTGATACGTGGAGCAAAGTTTCATGTTGTGTCAAGCCTTCTTAGTGTTTTGAAAAATAGCTAATTTTATGCTATCATAGTAGTGCCCCTAGCTTTCCCATTCAAAAGGCCAGTTTACCAAAAACAAGAATACAGTGAACCTTAAAAGTGGTGCTTCCGTCCTAATTATGCTTTTAAACTAAAGTTTGACTCGGGTACGTTCACAAAAATGTAAACAAACAACAAAATATTAGGGCTGCACGATTTGAGGAAAATATCTAATTGTGATTATTTTGACGGATATTACGATTGCGATATGATTCACGATATTGGAGGGAATGATGTTTTTTTATTTTCATTGAAAAATATTTTTAAAAAATGATTGAAGTGTGATTTATTTTGCGAGGATCTATGCCAAAACAAAGATTTTTTCCTTCAGTCTGTAGGATAGGATTTGTAGGCCGGGACGTCTCTGCAGCACCACAATACTTTATTTACGGTTTGACACATATTTAGCCTTCAACAAATATTGCCCCCCCTGCGATTTGGATATTGCACTAGTTCATATTGCGATTTCGACAATATTGCGATTAATTGTGCAGCCCTACAAAATATATTGACATGCGAAATAATCGCATGGAAAAAACGTCCTTGGTGTGCAAATGTCTTTATTCTCACCTCTGATATTTGTGAGTAAGAGCTACTCTCTCACAAAGCCACAAACCAGAGATTTTAGACTCAGACTATGATGTCATCAGGTTACTAAGCTGCTTCTTAGACAATAAATGTGAAACTAATTTTGTAGAATAAAAAAAGAAAAGAGGTTTATTCTATGTTAGCGTTTCAATTCTGAAACACTAAATCTCCCCGTTACCTCCTAACATCCCCCTGGCTGTTCTCAGTGTCATCTTTAAAATCTTTCTCAAGTCATTGTTTTTGGAAAAGCTTATACATTGCATTACATTATATCAGATGACATCACAAATTTTAGTTTTTGGATTTTGGAGAGAGTTGTTCATGTTCACTGACATTTTGAACACGCACGTATGAATTCCCAAATTGCCCATAGTTCCCCTTTTGCTATAATGCAATGTACCAGACAGTTTTTTCTCCCATAAGTTTATTCATATGTTAAGGATTAAGGATAACACTGTTTAATAGTGCATTTATTTGTAAAGCAAGCAGTAAATGGTCATTTTATGATAGTTTCTGGTTATGATACATTAAAATACTTAAAATCTCATACATCTCAAAAAGGGATGTGCAGTGAATGGATTGGACAATGCTGTAAAATGTCAGCAGAAAAGATTGATATATTTATTGAGTGTAAAAGTAGTTGATGCAAATGCACTTTTACATAGTCCTTTTGGTTTTTGTACATTCAAAACCCCATTTACTGATGAGGTCGTTGTGAACATATATTGGATAGTAATAGTAATTACTGTCAAATAATGTTTATGAAGCAAGTCCCATGCACTTGCACAAAGTCTGTAGATATATTGGTGTTGCTTGTTATTACTGTCAAATAAAGTTTATATAAATAAACATGTATGTACATATAATGGAGAGTTGCTTGTTATTATTGTCAAATAATGTTTATATAAAGTAAACCCCTTCAATGAGGAAAAGTCTGTAGATATACCAGATAAGTGCTTTTAAATTACTATAAAACTATGTTTATATAAAGTAACCTCATGTATTAATAGTAAAGGTATGTAGATATATTGGAGAGTTGCTTCTAAATTACTATAAAACTATGTTTATATAAAGTAACCTCATGTATTAATAGTAAAGGTACGTAGATATATTGGAGAGTTGCTTCTAAATTACTATGAAACAGTGTCTATATAAAGTAAACACCATACAATAATGGTAAAAGTATGTATATATGTTGGATAGTTGCTATTAATTACTATAAAGAACAGTTTATATAAAGTAAACCTGCATACAATAACGAGGTTAAGTCTGTAGATATATTGGATAGTTGCTTGTGATTACTGTTGAATACTGTTTATATAAAGTGAACACCCATACAATAATGGTAATATTATGTTTATATATTGAATAGTTGCTTTTTATAACTAAAAAGCACTGTTTATATAAAGTAAACCTCATATAATAATGGTAAAGGTATGTAAATATACTGGATATTTGCTTCTAAATTACTATGAAACAATGTTTATTTAAAGTAAACACCATACATTAATGGTAAAAGTATGTAGATATATTGGAGAGTTGCTTGTAAATACTATCAAATATTGTTTATATAAAGTAATGACTATTATTATTAGGTTTATGCAAGGTATTATCCCATTATATTCTTTTTTTATACAGTAAAAAAACAGTATTTAACAGGAATTTACTGTAAATAGATTGGATAATCATAAAATAAATGCCTAAAGGAGGGTAATTGAAAGTTATTTGACATCATTTTTGTGTGTTTTATATTCAGAAATCTGTACTTTGACATGGAGTCATTGTGGATGGATTGGATAATCTTGTGAATTTACCAAAGAAAACTGTATTAAAACAGCAGTTTTCAGTTAAATTGTGTACTTTTAAGGTATTTCTGCAATATTTCTTAGTTTTGATAAAGATTTATAATTTTTTTTCACATTCTAGAAATGTTTTATAACAAGATTGTTTTTTTAATTTTACAATATTTAGACTGTAAAAATACAGAAAATATTTACAGGAAATATCTGTATTTAAAAAAAGAATTTTTCTGTAAAATAATGTAAGGTTTTTTTACTGTAATTTGACGGTAAGTGTTTGGCAACTTTGCTGCCAGACTTTTTACCGTTTTTTTACGATTTTTTTTTTTACAGTGTAGGCCTCCCTCACTGTCCCTCTCTTTCTTACTTGCATGCTCTCCTCTCAGAGATTAACAACAGAAAAAGGAGGCAAAAACAAGACAAAACCTCCATGGAGAAAAGGGACATGCCTGTGGGAATGTGTTATTGTTAGGACTAATAACTCGCTGTGTTCAACAGAGACACAGTGCTATTATAATTAGGACCCAACATGGTTACTCTATGCGAACCTGTGTGAGTTTGTGTTTCATAAACTAGGTCCTAGGGAGATTGGGGTTAGAACTGATGGGGGGGTTCTGTCCCTGTGGGACACCCACTGCCTCATTAGGAACAATTTTTAATTTCCAGCAAATTAAAAAGGAGGCAGGTTGTTAGTAACTTGATTTGAAGATCGGAGCGATAATGGATGGACTGAAACTGGTAACCAACATTTCAAAATACACATGACAGGTTCCTGTACAAATATAACTGAACCATTTGACAAGTACTAAACTAAACGGTAGGAGGATGTCCTGTTTATGACTTATAGCAGAGATTTTCAAACTGTGGGGGGTGAGATAAGGGGGGGCTCTTTGAGGGCTCCTCCTTCTAGGACTTAACACACAGACATAATACAAATAGTCTGAGATTCAGTGTGACTTACCATTCTCAAGGATATCTTTATCTACGTTATACGTTACAAACATGAATTGCTAATAGCTTATTCTGCATACTTTAAATGGTGCCAATTTGCCAAAATGTAAACAATTATAACTAAAAAAATGGCTCAAGTTGTCGCCCACAGCTAACTGACTCTATAGCAATATTACACCTCCTGTTTACAACCCCCATGGGGGATCGGGGTAACTCCAATACTCCAAAGCAGAGCCGATCCGCCCTATACGCTTACTACGCAAGCTGCGTAGGGCCCCGCAAATTCCTCGAGGCCCCGCCTCCCCCTTGTGTCATAGCGCGTCAATTAATGTTTACAACATCCATGACAAAATGAAGCGACACTATCCTTCTGGTCACGAAAAGAGGAAAAAAACACCATGAGAGTGAATTGCGGGAGCAACAATCAGGTAAACTTGTGTTCTCTCCTCTCCAAGTTTGATGTCAGCAAAGTAAAGTTATGTTTATGTGCATTTCTATTGTGTGTTTTTTTTGGTCTTGCTAACCTAGCTGGGCAGGCAGGCAGTGCATCTCTCGTCTAGCTGCTAACGCCAGTCACTTCCAGGGCTGTGTTTTGTGACTTTGTGCCTGACAAAAGTGAGAGTAAAATACAATTATTTATTACGTTTGATAAACGACAAAGTGCAACGGTGTTTGTTTACTGCAGCTCGGAAAAGATAACCGCGTCGGGTGTATTATCATGCGTTAGGCGCGTACATGAAATGAAACGCGCATTTTTCAAGCAGAAATATATGTGAAGACCAGGCAGACTGTAGGCTACAATATATGGGCGTGAATGATGGCACTCCTCATCAAAGTACACATTATACATACTTTAAGACACTGATTATCTAGTCTCAGACAATGTGTAGTTAAAAACTCTAAACAACTGCACTAATTATGCAAGATGGAAAGCAATGTATTGACAATTTGACATTGATTTATAAGCTATATTGAATTTAAAATGTTGATTAGCTGGACATACTGGTCAATATGGATGCACATCCCTCAGTAAATAATAACCATAAATCAAGAATTGCTTCAACATGCATAATAAATAAATACAAACTTTAACATGCTATGGCAAGCCATTTTAGCTTTTATTCATTCACAGTTTATGCATTTTTTATATCAAGAATTCGATTTTCGAAAATGCCCAGGCTGTAGAGATAACCAAAGTTAATCCCAAAAGCCAAAGTTCAAGGTTTTAATTTATTATTTTCTTCTTATTTATGTTTACGTTAATATTCACTTATTTAATCATATTCACTTGTTATCTTAATATTATAGAACATACTCTATTCAATAAATATTGTTTGTTTGAACCTCATTCTGTTCTATATTGTTGTACTTATTCTTTGACTGTTTTGTTTAAAGGAGGGAGGATTGTATTGGGAGCACTGAAGTGTCAGGTGTGACTGTGTGGCATCACGGGTCAGGTAGAGGGCCCCTTAGCAGAATTTTGCTTAGGGCCCCAGGGAGGTCAGGATCGGCACTGCTCCAAAGGCAAACTTTTGGCAAATATGGACCTGCATTAATCTCCTAACATTATTGTTGGATTGTTGTTGTGCTATCTAATGAGACAATAGACTTATTAAAATGTGATTATTAAATGAGAAAAGAGAAGGCATCCACAGCCCTTAATACTGCAGGATATTCCGGAAACTATTAAATGTCACTTAAGCAAAGATGGTTTCCCAGAACAAGACTTATCACTTGGAAAAAAGCCAGTAGGACCACTCAAAGCCCAGTATGTTTGTTTGCACTGACAAGTGGTAAAAAACGCTCATAAATGACCCAACAGCCGAAGAGTCCAAGTAGAGTGTTTGTGTAGGAAAGCATCTTAGACATAAGTCAGGTGTGTGAGTGTGAGCAGAGTGTAGATGTTAAGAAAAAAAGACAGTAACAAGAAGAAAAAAAGACCACTCAATTAAAATGGACTTTTGGAATGGACCAGTTTTTCCTAATAGAGGTCGTTATATGAAATATTTGATTCTGATCAGGCTGCTATCATAACTATTATAACTTTAATAATAGCATAATAACAATAATAATAATAAAAGCATTTGCAGTTTTAGTGAATTTAGTTCATTTCTACAACTGTGAAAAGTTACTTTCAGATTCCTGAAATCTTTGCTCTGCCGTGCTCCTGTTATTTAGCTCTATTTTGTTTATTGTATTACAAAATGTATTTCTATGATGTAACAAAATATGAGAAAATAACAATTTTTAATATCTGAAGAACAAAACACTGGTATACGGACTTTTTTTGGTACATAGGGAAGGTTCACAGGACTTAACTTAAAATATTAAACTGCACTTTACATGCCATTGGAATAATAAAAAAAGAGCCTATTCCAGGTTAGATGGGTGATGGCACAATATAATGTCTCACATCACACACTCTCAGTGTCGATGTTGTAAAGGCCTCCTTAAAACCTGCTCCCTGAGGTTTGACATTGTACATGGAAATTGGACCAGAAGAGCATTTCCACTTGAACTAATCAGCTCTCTTAAGTAACTTCTTTATTTTATCTATTCAACAGTATTGCCCAATATTGCTCCCATTATGGCTTTTGCTTGATTGATGCCAGATTTGTGCTGATAACCCCCCATGAAGAGGCAGATGTCTTTGACATAGTCTTATGAGAGGAGGCCGGGAATCCCACTTATTCTAACACCACTTTAGTCTTTTATAAACATTCATTCTTAAGGCTCGGACATACTTTCCGTGGTTCCATTAATTTTACAATTGAGGGTTTGCGTCGGTTTGTTGTTCCACGCATGTGCATTTCAGCTTCCTCTTGGACTTTACATTTCTGTCTCGCAGATATTTTGATAGCAGGCATTTTCATCTCTCCCAAGCGATGCCACGTCAGGAGCTCTACGCCATTTGCCTGTCTTTGTATTCCTTTAAAGACAAATTACATAAATGTGGGTAATGGCAGATCTCCTCGCACAACCTATCTTCAAAACAAGTGTGGGTGTGTGGATGCAGCTGTGTGTGAGTATGATAACATATTAGAGAATCATTGTGGTGATTTGTGATGACGATGATGGCGTATGTAAAAGAAACAGTAGTATGAGAAAGAGTGTAATTATATGTGTTTGAGGACAGAAACCGACGAATGATGAATGTGTGAGACAAATAGTAGTATGAGAGGGTGTGACTGTAGCCGCATTAATGTCACGTTGATACCCTCCACTGTCATTCACTTGTACAATTATCCTCTCATACCATTATGGTGTAACATGAGTGTAAGTATAGTTGTACGTTACAGAAAGTATTGTATATGTAGTCAGTGATTGCACATGTAAGAGGGCGTAGTAGTGTGAAGGAGAGTATAGTGTAAGAACAAGTATGAATCATGACCTAAGTGGCCTCTCATACAAATACCTCTTCCCACTTATCAAAATGACCAATAATGCATACATGGTCAGGGACAGAACACACACACACACACACACACACACACACACACACACACACACACACACACACACACACACACACACACACACACACACACACACACACACACACACACACACACACACACACACACACACACACACACACACACACACACACCTCTCAGTCTATGTGGGCCCAGAGGACTAAACCATCTTCATTAGGTGATGTTCCCCTGTCGGCTCTTTGACATCCCAACAGGACCACAGTGACCATATATTCCTCACAGAGATTATCACCCTTAAGTGCCCCATAAACCACTCTACTATCCCACAATTTTCACCTCTCATCAAACTGCATTCACTCTTGTGAGATCCAACAACAGTATCAATGTATAAATGCCACTGCCTGACAAATTCTATTTTCATTGCGAGGTGATTGTAAGTCATTTAAAAACGAGCCCTCGGTAAATTCGGGCCGAGGCAGTTTCTGTCGCTCCCCGAGGCAAAAACATCAATAGAGGAGAGAGAACCCAGGACAACCTATAGCACAGGACCGATCGATAGCGCAACAAACTCAGTAAAGATTGACTAGAGAGTTGCCTGGAAACGTCCTGCTTGAGATTTATGACGTGAGGAGGACGCGAGCCAACCGGAGAAGCTAGAGGACACGAGAGGGAGAGGAAGAGAGAGGGATGATGGTGGGGAATCAGAGGAATTCTCATTGTTTTAGCATTTCAGGGTCAAAACGAATCCTCACCAATATCTCACTAAATACCATTGAATAACTAAATAAATAGGGGTTTCCCTGCAACTGTGCACACTTTCCTGTGAGAATAAACACCATTAAAAAGAAAGTTCAATCTCAAAGTCTGTTAATCTGAAAGCCATTCCATTGTATTCCCCATATTCTAGTTATCTTCCATTTTCATT
Source organism: Gymnocephalus cernua (assembly GCA_023631565.1). Taxonomy (NCBI): domain Eukaryota; kingdom Metazoa; phylum Chordata; class Actinopteri; order Perciformes; family Percidae; genus Gymnocephalus; species Gymnocephalus cernua. The sequence goes on from CM042436.1 coordinate 14,609,169, forward strand.
TCCACGATGAGACTTTCCCGTTGAAAACGGGAAGAAAAAAAGATATCTACTGAAGCAGACAGTATATGTTTGACATTCCAATGGGAAAATTACTGAAACAGTGACGAGATGAAATGAGAAGATATTGGGTTTCATTGCTTCTCCACACTTACAGAGAGCCCTTACCATATATCACCCGGCTCTAGCATGCTCCGACTGTTGCAGCCGCCATAGACTCCAGCTAATTAAATATCCTTATCTGGCTCTGAACACCCCCCTTTTTTCTGAGACAAAGGCCAGTTGGAAAAGCAGCATATTGTATTCGCCCACAGATGCAAATGTAACACGCGCACACACACACACACACACACACACAGATATATTTAGTGTATTTTACTGCACCACATGTAATCTTGTTTTCAGGTAGGTGAACCATAACCAGACCCCACACTATACTGTATTACAGTGAAAAGTAGCTGTCTTTAATATTACTCTATTACGTCTCGCATGACAAAGGTTCTGGAAAAATGTGCCAACACCCTCCAGCTGTGGGGGGTTATGGAATTAAGTGCAGCAGTTTCCTGATGCCCCCTGGGCCCTTTAGTGTAAATTGATTCTATTTTTAAAAAAAGGCTTTTTTTCTCAGTCTGATAGAGAAGAAGAGGTGACTAGGGAGCGGAAAAGGAAAATGGACTCTCAAAGAAAGAGAAGGAAAGAGATGGATGGCAGCTTTGTTCGTGAAAGGGTTAAAGAGAAAATGGCAGTAACAAAAGGGGAAATACGCGGACCGATGGCCCGTTAAGGGGTTAACAGTCGGAGGGAGGCCGATAATGGAGGCTGGAGCGGCTGTACAGGAACTACGGGGAGCTGAACACCATAGAAACTGCTAACATAAACCGGAGATAAACAGGGAGAGTGAGGGAGGGAGGGAGCTAGGTGCAAAATGTCTCTCATGTCAGCATTTTGTGAACCATCAAACCAAGATAAACAAAAATAGCATTTGTATATTGTTCTAAAATCAATGCTTTTATTTATGGGCCGCAAACACATGTTCACACCCATTAACGCACACAGTGTGATACTTCCACCCTCTTTGTAAACATGACTGCAGATGCATAATTAAGCATGGAGCGCCAATGCTGTGACTCAAACAGGAGAAAGACTACAGTGCAGCGATACGGTGGAGGAGTTCTGAAAACGAGGCTCTTCCACATGACTAGAAGCTGCAATGGAGTTAACGTGACCTTTACCATCTGAAGTCAAGACTGTGGCATCCACATGATAATGATATACTAAAGCTATCCTCCCACTCATCTATCCTCACTCGCTTTCCCTTACACACAAACACAGGTACAAACCAACATGCAAATGTTCACAAACACACAAAACGCATGCAGCAGAACATACACACACGTATATATATACCAGAATTATGCCCCATGGAACAGATGTTAAACTGCAGCTTACATTGTCTGTAGTCAACCTCAGAAGATCACTGCAACTACGTTTACACGCACATAATACTTTGGTTTTTGCCCTTATATTGAAAATAATTATTCCGGTAATTTTGCTGTTTACATGCAGCTGTGCGAAATAGGATTTTTTTTTAAAGTTTTCCACCGGTGGTGGACTTCCCTCCCTATTTCATTCCTTCAACCACCTTCTTGAAAACATTGGCGTACCAATGTTTGAGCATATTCAAAAACCTGTTGATATCCAAGCCTTTCATAAAAATAGGTGTGTTTCTCCTTCTTTTCTTTTGGACATGCATCTCTACCCAAACGGAATATGCTGTTTACATGACCTGTATCAAATTTGGAATATTGTCATATTAAGTATAGTGGAATATCAGTGTGCATTAGGGGTGTTAATCACACAATATTACATTGATTCTTTGGACAACGATACAATATTTACTGATATCACAATGTCTGCCACGATACAATGTCGATTTGATTCAGGGCCCTGCGACCGATACGAGACGATACCATAGGCCCATTTAACACAATCAGTTACATTTATATATGTATTTACAAAAAGGATTGAATAGGTATATCGATCCAGATCCAGGGGGGGATGACAAAGCTGAAGGAAAGCAGCTTCATTCAACTCGTCTCCTGTTTCTGTTTGTAAAGCTTGTGTGCTGGAGAAGAGCCACTATAGCTGGCGACAGCAAAGCACACGCACACAGTAATCTGTATATAGGCTATAACACACTTAAAGTACACACACGCACACAGAGGCCTCCTGATCAGAGGTTGGGCTAAATTTGAATTCCCAATGCAATGTGTTTTGTTTGTATAAAGGTAACAAAATGTACTCTATAAACAGCTAAAGGCAGAGGAGTTCTGACTAGATGCGGATCAACTGAGGCTTTTTGTTCTTCAATGAATATTTATCAGTGGCCAGAGGAGGCTGTGATTGAGTTTTACAGGGGAACGGTTGTGTATCATGTGCTGTAAATTAAGTAGAACGGCAGCTCAGGGGATCAGCAGTCAAACTTTGACTTGAGGGCATAAAGACCTGATGAGAAGAAGGAGGAGAAGAAAAAAAATAAAATAAACATATCCAGCAAGAGCGCACAGGCAGAGCAGGGAACTCATCACAAATATACATACGCATGTATTCATATGCACGACTGGCGCACATGCAAACCAAACACACTGGATGGAATTTCACAATGACAGGAGAAGCTCTCCAAACTTGCATTTTCAAGGGCAGGCTGCAAGCGAAGCGTTATTCAATTGTGCGAGTAAAGTATGATGAAATCACACATCTCTCACATCTTGTTACTGCCCTCTGCCCTCCCACCAAACACAGTGTTTAACAAACACTTGAAAACAGCCAGCAGGCAATATTGAAATGACTCAATGAGCTTGCACGTCTGCAATATCATAAGCTATGTGGAAGACGCGTGCACACACACCTGCACCGTCACATACACATGAAGCCATAGTTGTACAACTGAGCTCTCTCCAGCATTGTAATGAATGTCACATTATTGCTTACAGCTGCATTACTCATACTCTCATACTCTTTTGTGTTGTGATCATGCCCTAACGCAGGAACAACCCTCAGATCAATAACCTAATTACCCATAAAGCATATGTATTGAGGTGATACATTGAATGCCTGGCATCTCTTGGCTAGCATCTTGAAGGAATTACCATATAAATGAACTGCGGTCATTTATTAAGCAAAGAGCCGTGGTGGGGACTTGGCATGCTACGGAGTAGGAAAAAAAAGAAAAGAAATTGTATGTTACAACACACATTAGAAAAGGGAAACATCACGAGAGGTCAAACAGTCAGGTTACAAATTGCATTGACTGCTAGCGGAGCGCAAAACATCTGCCATGCTGTGACTCTACCCGTGGAGGAAGTAAGCAGCGAGGCTCACGGCAACTGAGGAAACCCCCAACACGCTTACTTTCCACTCTTTGTATTCAACTGGACTGCAAGTAATTCAATACACCTCTCCTTGTGCTGGCTCACTCAAATGAAACGGAAAGCGAATGAACTATATCAAGTGGAGCACTATTTGAACACCACTTACAGTACAGTAATATCAGAGTGTGTGTGTGTGTGTGCGCGCGTGTGTGTGTGTGTGTTGCACCTGTGTTAAAGGCGAGCGTGAAATGAATCGTAAATCCAAAAGATTAATCTTGTTCTGCATGTGATTCCTTTGACCAAACTCAATACACGCAGAGAGAGAACGCTACTACAATACCAGGCTGATCTCTCCATAGCAACACACATGGTAACACAAATCTATTTCAGAGCAGGAGAGCACAGCACAAAATAGGGAAAACAGCTATCAATTATTAAAAGAGCTTCATGTTCATACTTACTGCCTGTGTGTTGCCAGCTGCAGTCGAAACTAAGAGGCTCCCACAGCTCACACCTACCTCTCCTCATACAATTGGGAGCATTATCAGGGATCTAGAGCAGTGGCGCTCCTACGTCATATACAGGAGGATGTGAACTGACAATGTGCCCCTTGTCTGACATTTCATTGTTTAGCAAGGTGTGTTTACTTTCAAGGTGTTGGCTGCCCTCTCAGAATGGAACGCAAGACAGTGGAAACATGGACGCCTAATGAGAGAAAAACAAATGCAGGGCCCCTGTAACAACAGCGGAGAGATGACCGATAGAGAAAGTTTAAATCAACGTAATGTTTCTCTTGGCATAAGCCTGCTAGTAAATCATAACGCTGCAAGTAAATCTGTCAACATCAATTGTTCCGAGGCCCAAGCATTCAACGTTACCTCAGTGTTATTGCAAAGCCAACACAAAAACATAACTGATAAGATAAAGTGCTTTTTTTTTTTTTTTAAACAGGGCCGGCAGCCCAATTACCTCTGCATTTTCCTTTATTTAGACAGGAGAGGGAAAAAACACAAGTGCTCTGGTATTACTGAAATAAATAATCTCTGGTATAGGAAAAACTGAACTTGGAAAAAAAATGAAATACTAAAAAAGAAGCTTTAAATAGATGAAAGCAGATAAACTGGAAATATTATAAAAACAAATAATGTTGTCTTTCTTCATAGGAAATACTTGCTGTTCCAGTTTCTGAGAGTACAAAATCATTCACTTTCTACGTTTCAAAGCGCTACACAAACAACCACCAGTAAACACGACCACACTAAATCCTCCAGACAGCGTCTAAGAGACACTAAGTTGGTTGAAAGTGCCACTTTGATATATGCTGTGTTGACCTTTCCCAGATCATATAGGGTGATTATACCCGTGTTGGACTGCGGTTTGGCAGGGTCTGCACAAAAAGCTTTACTGTAATAGCTTTCCTCCTCTTTTAAGCCATCCATTCTGCAATGACACATACAACCTTATGTTCTCCAGAAAGGTGGGCTGGCTGGACACGCACGCACGCATGCGTGAGAAACAATTAGAGAGAGTTTATTAGTTAATGCCAGCGCAATGTTTTCGGAACAAATGTGTAGTGCTGAAACAATTAGTTATTTAATCGACAAAATCTAAAGTCAAAAATGTGGATAATGGATTCATCCTTTAAGTCATTTATCAAAGACAAATGCCAAACATCCTGTGGCTCCACTTTGCTACTGAAATTAAATTCAAACTTGGGCCTTGTGAACTGTAAACAATCTGAAGATGTCACCTTGGACTCTGGGAAATGGTAATGAGGATTTTGCACCATTTCCTACATAGCTGACAATCAATACAATTGTCAAAATCATTGATTAATGGAAAAAGTTTGACATTTCATTCAATCTTCTCATCCAACTCTCTGCAAGACAGCAAATGAGCGTACTTCCAAAAATGTCAAACTATACCTTGATTTCTACGAATAATCAACAGATTAGTAAATGATGCAAAGAGTTGTTAGCTACTGCAGCGCTACAATATTGGTCCATTTTGCCACAGAGAAGCACCAGGAAGGATTCTCCAAGCTTAGGCTCCCACAACTCACACATTGTGTCCCAGCAAGGGACAGAAGTCAAGTCACATAAATCTAAACCAATAAGAACAGGCAACCAAGGAAAATGCACTTCCATTCTAGTATTAGTGGATCTCTTGCTTTCTCATTTTAACCTTTGCAGGCCTTTTATTCATTTTCAGAAAACCCTGTTAATTGCTGGCCCTGGGTAGCACCAAATCTGACAAACTGTAAAGTGTCTGATCACAGGTTTCTGCTAAACGTGACGTCCCCTTATCCTCAAAAATCAGCCTTGTTGAACGAAAGCAAATCCACCTGTGTTTATGTACTACAGTGTCCCTGCAGAACATATCACCATAGCAGTAAGTGGCAGGCATTAGAGTACTTACACAGGCTATCACAATAGAAGCAGCAATGCACCTTTCAAAGCACAATGTTATTGAGACAGGACACAATATGGTACTACCTGCCTTCAGTTCAGTGGGCTAGGTATTGAGTTTCAGGGTGTGTTGCTGGATACTGTAATCGTATACACTTTACAGGCTTGTTCTGTCACAAGTGTTTTGTTTAAGGGATTTCAAATGGGAGCGGGGGTCGGGGCTGTCTAATTGGCGGCGGGTCAATAAGATGAAACCATGATCCCGCAAATATCCGGGAATAGATAAGCGCGTCTAGCCATATCAAAATACTTGGCATGGTCGGATCTGAGCGAGTGGAAAAGGTTTGATACTAAGGCAGAGTTTGTCCTGGTAGTACTTCTAAGATTTTTTTTTTCCTTTCAGTTTTCCAGTTTATGTAATAGTTGTGTAATAAATACATGTCTAGTTTACAATGGAAATTGTGTGCTACAAAGCAAAAAGAGAAAACTATTATTATGCCAAAGTCATATTGCCATTTTGATAACTTTTAAGAGTGCAGAAAGTTGTCGGACTTCTTCAGATTGCTGCTTGCTACATCCTATTGTAGTCATGACTGGTACCCTGCTGCATACTGACCATTGTTCAGCTTTCTTTCTTTGTTTTGACCGTAGCCGTCAGAAAAAAAGAAGAAAAAGAAGAAACTTTATTATTATTCGTCACTTACAATCGTGCAGTCCAATGTAGGGCTGCAACTAACGATTATTTTCATAGTTGATTAATCTGTTGATTTTTTTCTCGATTAATCGATTAGTTGTTTGGTCTATAAAATGTCAGAAAATGGTGAAAAATGTGGATCAGTGTTTCCCAAAAGCCCAAGAGGACGTCCTCAAATGTCTTGTTTTGTCCACAACTCAAAGATATTCACTTTACTGTCACAGAGGAGAGAAGAAACTAGAAAATATTCACATTTAAGAGGCTGAGATCAGAGAATTTTGACTTTTCTCTTAAATAATTACTCAAACCGACTAATCGATTATCAAAATAGTTGCCGATTAATTTAAGAGTTGACAATTAATCGATAAAATGATGAGTCGTTGCAGCTCTAGTCCAGTGTAGTGAAATTCAATCCCTGCATTTAACCCATCGTAAGCATTAGGAGCAATGGACAGCTATACATACAGCGTCCGGGGAGCAACTCTGGGTTCAGTGTCTTGCTCAAGGACACTTTGCCACGGGGCCAAAAGGAGCCTGTCCTGTCCCAGAGACCAGAGGATCAGTTTGGAAAAGACACAAAAAAATCTCCCAGTATCATAATCAGAATGGATTTAAAAGACATAACAGTCCAGCAGCTTGTTAAAATCAGCTGCTTTAAACAGTAATGAGTATTCACTGGGGCTATTTTACGACTTACCAAAGACTCTCTGTACTGACGTTTTACGTTTAATATGGGCTTTTATTCTTCAGTACACAGTAATAGTGGTCACAACATCTTTAACAGAGAACATTTCATAGTGGTAAATGGATGGATATGTATTTTTTTCACTTTATTGGTGATTCACATTAAGGTCCAGACAAATTTAAGGTAATAACTGGTGCACAATATCTGACACCATTAACGTGATGCCTCTATGATGCAGTGCACACAGCAGATTAGAAGAAAAGTAATCCCTGGCACGGCATACTTCTCGTCTGATGTTATAACAAGTGGCAACAATTCACCACCTCATGTATTGGGTTTAGCTTCCCTCTCAGCAAAATGCCCTGTGATTTTAACTTAAAACAGGATGGTGGCAACTTCAAAAAGAGAGTTAACTTTCCCTTCAGTCATTTGGTCATTTCTGGTGTTCTGCTGATGCTCCAAAATTGAGCTAAGTTCAGGACAGTCATGTCAAGGTGGTTGGATGTACCACCTCTTGCTACGGGTGCCAGCTCAGCCTGTGAAAACAGCTGCAGCATTTTAAAAAAGGAGCCGGGCGCTCTTATTTCAATGCTGCACCTTCATCAGTGCCTCCCGTTATTTTCTCTTTCCTATCCTGCGATATAAAAACTTGATTGACTGCACCTAGAGGAAGTGCCATGGGAAGGAAAAACAAAATCAACGGTGGGGACTAAAATGGTACTCATTTGAAAATAAGAAAAATTGCTTCACTACACAACCAAGATGAAAATCTGTTCAAAAGTTCATATGTCCATCAGTATGAGCAATAATTAGCCATGTTTCCTCAACCAGATTTCTCAGGGGAGACGACTGGTGGCACTTTGCAAAAATAAGTAGTTGATTTCCTCTCGTGGTAGCAGCTCGAATCAACAACAATGTGCTTTACCATCTTGCAGTTGAACTTTTTCTGGTTTGTGTGCCAGATCCAAAATACTTTGTCCTTAAACTCTGAGCAGCAAAATATTAAACAAAATGAACATGACAATGATTTTTTTTTAGGCTTATTGTGAGTTTTTCTACAGTTAAGGATCGGTGGATAGCAACAACTACACTGCCAGATAATCTACATCTGCTTACAATTAGAAATAGATTTTACATGATTTAAATCAAACTTTTTTTTCCTTTGCATCATCTTTTTCTTCTCTTTCTTAACACACATGCTGACACACACCTTCCCACTTGTTTGTTACCACACTGTCACTAAACCAATTTTTGCAGGAACGTTCCAACTTATTTTGCCTGCTATTATCTCCCCCAATACGGTTTCATTCATGTTGTCACGTAGAATATTTTATCTAATTATCTAACATGCTTGTCATCTCGATTTTCTTGCCGTCATTTGTTTGGCCAGATGTAATAAGTCCTATGAGGTTGATGTCTTTACTTCTATTTTTTACTAGACATAGGCCTGTTAAACACACACATATTACACTGCATTGGACTGTTGAATGCAAGCACAACATACAGCACATAGGCTCCTGTATGAAGTGAGTTTGGAAGTGCATTGAACACCCTGCCAGGAGCTGCTCTCAGTGACGGGTACAGGCCTACAGTTGTGTAAGAACAGTGTCTGGAAGGCAAAATATTAAAATTCCCCTGCTCAGAACCCCCTCTGTTCTGTGGAAACAACACCCTCTTTGTTTCTAATTCAGCTGCCATGGAGCGTCATTTGAATATTTTCAGTCAGTGGGGTAACCAAAACAACACTGCAACATGGAACAGGTGTGTGTGCGCGTGCGTTCGCGATCGCGTTTGTGCGTGCATGCGCGTGCTTTTATGCCGAAATTAAACAAATTCCAGGTCAGATAAGATAAGATGTGTCACGCATTGGGACACACGCATACATGTGCAGTAGTTACATCGCTGCTTTTGGAAAAGCTGCCTAACGCTGAATGACGATTCAAATACACCCCCCCCCCCCCCCCCCCCGTCCTTTACATACACACATACCACGCGCGTGCACCACGTACACATAGGCGAATGTGCTCTATTTAAAAAAAAAAATGTAAAAATCATATGACAGGCGTGGTCATTGAGTGAAATCGTTAAAGGCCAGTTTGTTTTTTTGTCATTAGAGGCTAATTAGCGGGAGGGAATGTGACAGGTCTACCTTATGGAGGTCGATGCGTATCCTCTCCTCTCCTTTATGCGGGCTCTCTGGCCACAGGTGATAGCTCGAGCCGTAGTTGGGGCTGTCTTTGCTGCTGTTGCTGCCAGTCGCAGACGAGTTCCCCGCGTACGCCTGTTGTGTTGCCGGGGGGGTTACGCGGGAGTCGCGGCTCTGTGGCTGCGCCTGGTCGCCTTGCGCGGTGATCCTCCCAGACTTATTGCGCTCTTGTTCACAGTGCTGCGGACGCTGGGGACAGAGCCCCAGTGCGCCTTGCTGCTGCTGCTGCTGCCGCGGCTGCTGCTGCTGCTCTTGCTGTTGCTGTTGCAGCAGTGGAGCCTGCTGAGTCCTACATAGCTCTCCTGAGCCGCTGGCGCAGTAGTTGATAGGCAAGCTGCTCCCCACCAGTAGCTGTTGCTGCGCTCGTAATTGTGGGATATGTTGCTGCTGCTGCTGCTGCTGCAGGTCCTGAGTCTGAGACTCAAATGCTCTCCTGTTAGCCTCGGTTGACTCACATACATTTAAAGAGCGCCCTTTCTGCGAGTTTGCACGGGTTCCTTCAGGGGAGGGGTCCCTCTGTTGGAGTCTTAAATGACTGTGCTGTTGATGCTGCTGCTGCTGCTGATGCTGCTGCTGCTGCTGCAACAGCTGCCTTTGGTCTCGGTGCCCTCCTGCTCCTCCTCCTCCCCTGCAGCGTTCCACGATGCTTGCCTGTTGGTAATTATTGGCACTCCTTCGGAGCCGATCCCCCCTCTTAGATCCCTGGGAAAAGAGCAGAGAGGAGGAGGACGACGTTGGTGGCGGTGGTATAGGCGGCGGAAAAGGTGGGGAGGGCTGCGGTGGGAGAGGATCGGCAGGATGGTGATGGTTTTGAGAAAGGCTCGCCTCCTGCTCGGAAAAACTGCAGTGGCAGCTTGGAAAAACAGGCTGGTTCTCCGACTGCGGCGGCGGCTGCTGCTGCTGCTGAGAGCCGGCCGGGGCCCAGGGATCCTGCTGCAGGTGCGCCGGCTGCCCGGTGCTGGGTTCAGTGCCTCGGTGTGAAGGTTGCTGGGCGGTGTCGTAGCTCGCCAGAGGTATAGGGTCGCCGCTGTGAACAGGTCTCCGGGAGGGCTGGCTCAGACAGGGAAGCTCCTGGAGGCTCTGGCGGTGCGCGGCGGTGCTCGAAGTGCGGTCTCGGTGGTGAGAAGAGGGCGGGGGCGGCAGGCTGAAAACAGGAGCGACTGGGTTTGGGCTCTGCTTGCTGCTCGCTTGCTTTTCGTCGGCGGTTTGGTGCTGTTGGACAGCTCCCGCGTACCGATGCCGCATCCCCTTGATCGCCTCGTCTCGCTGTGGTTGCTCCTTTGCCGTGCAGAGCTCCGACACCCGTTCATTGCGATCAGTCCCAGCAGAATAGAACCGACTTGTATCATTGGTAGGTTTGACCAAGACCTGCCTTAAAACGTCACTGTACAGCCAAAACACCGCCTTCGCCTGAATACCGGTCCATTGCCTGCTATGCGCACAGGTTGCAGCGGATCGATCACTCCTTAAGGCTGTTGGGATAGTACAGGAATAGGATTATTGAGACGTAGAAAGGTGTTTAAATACAGCTTACACGGTTGATCATATTAAGCCACTGTGCAGGAGCCCATATATCGACTTTTGTCAATGTTGCTATAACCACCCTACATAAAAAGAAATCACTTCTACTGCTACGTCACCCAAACAGATCCACAGGCCTGTCAAACATAATGCTTTGCCCAGATATATCCTGAGCGTCACTTTCATTTATGATCAACTATAAGTGATTACCCTTCCTCATGGTTTGATGTCCACAAAGTAACCTACCGGTATTTGCTAAAATCGTGAGAGGGGCAGTAAACACAGTCTATATATCTATTTCCAAAACACATTTCCACTTGTTGGCCCACAGAAAAGCATCAAACAAACGGGGCTGTGATGATCACCTCATGCCATACAGCCTAAGCCTTGCAGTCTTGTATTTAATAATTTAGCAGAATATGCCTGGTTTTGTATTACCAGGCAGAAATATTAAGAATGGGGGCCGCATGCAGAGCCTGCAGTCGGCTCGCCGCCTGGTGTGTGTGTGTGTGTGTGTGTGTTGCATGCTCTCAGTATAACATGGTAAAGGCTTCAGTGTCACAGCGGAGAAGAAAGCGACTAGATGGAGACGGAGAGAGCCTGGGCGCAGACGGCGCTGTCCGTGGTGCTGAAGGAGGAAGGATGCACACCACTAAAATAGCCTGTGTCATGGTGTCAAGTAGCCAGAGGAACTGTCAATCACCAATTGGCAATTTCTGGCAGCTGTGAGGATTAGCAAACTGATAATATAGAACTTGGATTATACAATACATCATGTGTTTTTAAGTCTTATTGTTTTACCATAGTAAAACTTTGATGCATTTGATTTGATTTAAAATGTCCACATAACAATTGAAACAGTTATTGGTGGCCGCTAACATTCCTCCTATCCTTACTGGCCCCCTGGACACCGTTTCCTTGTTGACTTGTAGTGAAGGGATAGTAAAAGTAGCTAAATCAGTTTCTAAAAGACTGTAACTTAAGAAGATACACCCTTGATTTAGTAAACTCAAAACAGCTGAAGCTGCTCAAATTCAGTTCCTTCAGCTGAACTTTCAGTCAGACCTCTCAGGTCATCACCTGGTGCTTTTCTAAGTTAGTAAGTGAACTTTACGTCCATAGAACCCTTAAAAACCAGAGTTACTGACTCAGCTGATGTACTGAGGGGGACTTTGATCAACAATGTTGAGCTTGGGCCATTCAACGTCTAAGGATTAGAAGTCTTGGTGCACAATAGGGAGATATAAGCATTTTTGTCACTCTACCTAGAAAAAGACCCAGGTGAGGTGTGGGTGCTTTCTGCTCCTTTGGTCCTACCCTGTGGAAGGATGCCTGATGATCTATCATAGCTATGTTTACATTGAAAAGCAAACTGAAAACTTTTCTCAGGTTTATGATTGGAAAACAAGGACAGTGGATTCTGTCCCCCATCTCTTACAGAGGAGTGTAAGTAAGAGGTCACTTTACAGCTAGTATGAAGAGGAATGATTGCAACCTGTAACGCTTATAATGTACACATAGGCATTAGAGTATTGTATAAGAAAAGACTTTTACATCATTGTTTAGGTTAGTATTGGAAAACATGAGCATGAACAATACAAACACACCATTTTAGTGAAAGAGAGAGAGAGAGAAGTTGAGGCCGAGCCAAAGAGACAGAAGGGGATAGCGATGGAGAGGGAGCCAACTTTTACATCATACATTAGCCATTCTTAATAAGTAATAATCCTTTCTTTAAAGCTGGTTCAGCCATTTGGAGTTTTGATGGGTCTAAAGACTGCAGCGGTGGCACACTTTACCTAACCGCTGGAAGAAAGCTGAGGTACACACTGTTTTATAGCTACGTGATGGACTGCAGGGATTTGGAGAAGAGCTCTGGCCAGGGCTGCAACAGAAACCTGATCATTTTCATTAAGTAATTGGTTGCTGTGACCTGTGTGAGTTCGTTGGCAAGATGGTGTTTCATTTGCTAGTTTGGGAAGCAATGTTACTGATTCCACATGAATAATTAAATCAAACTTTACAATTGCTGGACACACACAAACACTCATTCACCAACCGGCTATGAACGCCAAAGTCCACATTTTCTTTCCGACTCGCTTTCCCACCTCCCCTTCTCTCTCCCCCCTCATACACACACACACACACACACACACACACACACACACAAACACACGCTACAATATTTCACTCAAACGGCCTCTTTCTAGCAAAACGTGCCACCAGAATTTAGGGCCTCTTGGATTTGTTCCATGCAGCCGTCAAACTTGGCCGGTCCAGCCACGTTAAAGCATATTGTGCTTCTGTGCCTCGTTGGCTCCTGGAGGGAGAAGCAGCAGAAGATCTGTGACACTAAAATGGTAGGGGAGGAGGAAACATGGAGGAGGCCAATGGCTGCAGCACGTAACATAGGAAGTAGATAAGAAGCCTGTAATTACACAGAAAGAGAAAACCAACCAGGGTGAAGCTGAGAGATGTGTAAGCGTGCGTGTGTGAGTGAGAGGGAGGGAGAGAGAAACCGGACCGAGTGGGAGAGATATCTAAAAAGAGCAGGTGCGCCAACACAGAATAGATCAAAAGAGTTCAATTGAAAAGAAGAGGAAGATATAAAACGTGTTATACTGTGAAGTGAACCAAAAATAATTACACACAGGTACAGAGATTAGCCTATTATCTTAACACAGAATCATCTACGCTGAAAGTCATATATGTCTTTATAATCAGTATTCTTACAGATACTTAGCTATGCCTCTTGGCATCTTGACTGTATATTATGTCCACCAGGTTTGAATGAATATTCATCTGAGCAGTTTTACCTTTACTTTCACAGAACACATGGCTTTTTTTGGGTTTGGAACTAGAGTCCATCTGCTTATTGGACTGTCTCTCTAACTTCTAGACCACCAGACTGCCATGACGCCATTAGGACATGTTTGTGCTCCTCTAATAAGTAAGTGCAGTCCATGTTTGTTTGCTCTCATTATAGTCATCGCAGTCCTATAAGTAAGCCCATGTCCTGTTGAAATAACACAGGGGACTGTCCCTGCGTCCGCAAAGACTGACCAAGAACCGTTGTGTTGTTGTTTTTTAAGTTTGTAAGTAGTAGTAAGTCCTGCTCAGTTTCCAAATTAAGGATTTCAGGATACATGGTGTCATATACTGTATGGTGTACAACAGAAAAACGTATGACCCTGTCCTTTGGCTTATTTACATCTTAAAATGATGTTATATATATATATATATATATATATATATATATATATAAAATATCATGGCTTTGAGCGTGCAATTTAGTGGGAAAGTGACTTCTTCTGCCTTCTACAAATACAAGTTTATATGTACTGGCGTACTATAGAAAGCGAGACAAAGAAGACAGAAAAAAAAGGTGTAGGGAGGAATTTGCTAAAAAATAAGACAGCAGAGGTTTTTAAAAAACACTTCCTCTTGGCCCTGAGTTTGTCATGTATGATAGCTGAGTGTAGGGCAGCCATCTTGAATTAGTCTGTCAATTCACTGCATGTCATGGCTACGGCTGTCATCTTACTCAACTATGACTGACTCATATGACTATGACAGTGCCTCAAGGATAGAGTTTGGTGCTGCAGGAGTGACAACAGGCCTCGATACAGTGTTATGACCAGTGAATAATGTGACATTCAGCTGGACGGATGTGGCTGCCCTACGTAAACGCCGATGTGCTTCACACATGATCAACAACCTGCAATCCTAGAGATAAGAGACGAGTCGTGACTCAACCCGGGATGCGGCGTCATCGAAGACTCGAGGCAGCGAGTGTGAGATGATACCGAGGGCATGCTTGAGACAGAGCGTCTGAGAGATACACGCTGCCAGCCACAGCAGCGGCAGGGCTCCGCGCCCAACGGTGGAATTTATCTCTGACAGCTAAGATCATTAGTTAGATTTGCCTTTGACTAAGCAGCTTTGCCATCATTCAGGAAGAGGCAGGTACAGGGAGAGTCTAAATATCAGCTGACATGTTAGCATCCCAAAGTCCCATAAATGAGTGGAACGGCCTGAGCAAGGCAGACAACTGTGATGAAGTGTTTTCTATTATCGCCACGAGCAAAGCCAAGGTGCAGGGAATGATAAAGTGGCCTGTGCAGGCAGCAGCTGTAATGCACAGCCATGCCAGGTAACATCTCAGATGAGATGAGATTCCATTGAAGGAATAAGGGGACACTCAAGAAGCATCCTGGGTAATCCTGATGCACAGCCAAATGCTTGAAGGAGCAGAGGGGTGAGTGTTGTCATCCATCGCAGAGCATGAACAAGAGGGCAATTAGTCACCTTAAGCTGCTTCCGCTGCATGGTTTGGCACAACTCGCTCTCTTGTGGTTTTCCATTAGCAAAAGTTGTGGATAGTACCTGGTACCTTGTCTGGTACCTCCTCGGTCGAGTTTCCAAGCGAGCTGAGCCGATACGAGTAGGTGGAGTTAAAACACTGCAGACCACTGATTGGTCATCTTCACAAACACAACACAAACCCGCCCATTTTTAAATAGCCATGCTACCGTCAATTGCAACCCCCAATTTTTGTATTCACTTGACCCAGATTTCAAAACACGTGAGTAGAGGTGGGAGATATAATGAAAATCAATAGCACAATATTTTTCCACCAAATACCTCGATATTGATATTGCGACGATATTGTAGGGTTGACAATTGGTGCTATCACAAAATATTCACACAATGAGATTTGTGATAAATATTGATCAATAATGTGGATATAATGACTAAGTGGTTAAAGGCAAATTATAGAACAGTTGGAACAGTCCGGGAAGTTCAGAAAAGCAGTTTTACACGGCATCACGATGGGGATCAGCAGGGAATCCCGCCTATAGTGACGGGAACTAAACTACTATAGGTGGAAAACAACAAGAGAAAAGTACTGGTACCCAAAAAGTGAGTCGAGCAGAGCTGTACCATACAGTGGAAACACGGCATTAGTACACACAATACGACCGCACCATTAAAAAAAAAAAACACACGGATACCGCCACCTTGTTATGGTTGTTTCCTCTTCGGCCCGTTAAAGAAAACAGTTCTAGTCCTTTTTCTGCAATATTAGATTTGCTCTGGTTTTTAATTATGAGATTATGAATGACAATGAAAATCTTATTGACAGTGGCAATTATTTCAACAAGGATGACAAATATTTAGCAAGAAGACAACCGCTAAAATCTTCAAATACACAGTTAAAAAGACAGTTAGAGATGGATTTTAAAACTTCTTTAAAGATTGGGGTTATATTTGATAGCTCCCATTTTCATTTAACTTGTTTATCTCTATGTGAGACGTTATCTCACTAGCTTTAAAACGTTATACGTCATACTCTTTTTTCGGTCTGGCAGTGTTAAAGCAGCGATGACAGAGATGTCTCTGGGTTTCCTCTGCAGCTGGTTGAACATGGCACCTTCTTTGCTAAAACAACAACAAACGCCTGCCTCGTTTTCTCCGACGTGGCCCGAGTGGAAGCATTGGACCATCAACCTCTGTTCACAGAGCACAATGATGTCACTGCATTAAATGGAGCAGTTGATGATGAGGGGAAGTGAAGAGGACAAAAAGAAACAAACAGGGCAAGGTCCATTTATAATGCAGTCTGATGTGTGTAAGGTAAAGGTGGTTACGGCATTATGCCTACGTGTGTGTGTGTGTGTGTGTGTGTGTGTGTGTGTGTGTGTGTGTGTGTGTGTGTGTGTGTGTGTGTAAGTGTGGGTGTGTGTGTGTGTGTGTGTTCAAAACATGTGCTTCAGGGTGTGTGTTTGTGCAACAACGTGCACGTGCATACCTGTGTGGGCAGATGGTTACCAGCGCTTGACAAGAGAGGCTCAGTTTGCCCAGGTTGTAAAATACGGTGATGAGAGATAAAGAGAAGAGAAAGCTCATCACTAATGCAAAGGTTCAAAGACTCGGCCCCCGTCTCATCATCAGAGCTGCACCAAACACAAAGGAGATGACCAAGTGACCCCCCCCCCCCACACACACACACACACACACACACACACACACACACACACACACACACACACACACACACACACATATTCACCACCAGCAGGCAGAGGTGGACTCTTCTATGAAAAGCCTTAAGAAACATCTCTTAGAAACCGTTTCAAAAAGACCACACACTTAAATAAGATCACCTTACACCATCTGCACAAGGACAAAAAGTTTAAATACTGTACGCATGTGCATCAGACTAATCTAATGCAGGGGATATCCCTTTGTAATCCCCAATGCACAGAGTAACACAGAAATGGTTCATTTCTGCTTCCTCAAGGCGTAGCTTTGTCAGATAAGAAAATTCATCCCTGCAAAAAAAAAAAAGTCTTGAACTGGTGCTGTTAGGTGTGAAAATGCAAATGAGGTGGGCTATAAAGCTTATTAGCTACAGATATTAGAGCCTGCAAATGCAATTTCATCATGCATCTTTTTTTAACTAATACTGCTGGAAAAGAGAATGAAAGGAAATTACATACCTTTTATCTGATGGAGGTTCCACACGCAGGCTCTCTCCTTGCAGAAGACACATCGACGATGATTGTAAATGACAGCAAGAAAATCAATAGGCTCCTACTAAGAATAGGGGCTCTCCCATTTATTGCAGTCTCCTGTCGCTTGTAGCATGGAATAACGGGGAATACACGCTCTAAATCTATGCAAGCACATGCTCAGCTTATTGTCTGCTTCCTCTTCTCTACTCGCGTGTTTTCTCCCCATCTCCTCCACCTGTGCTCTGATAAAAATCCAGCTATGTAAAGTCCTTTTTTATTTTGTATTATTTTAGTCCGCAGTGAAATCTCATTCCCACCTCTGTGTCACGGTGTTAATTATAGAAGGGACATTTAAAGTGATTTACAGGTGATCGATAACATTTTTTATCGATTCAGGACGATTAAATAAAATCTGACACGGTGTGGGTCTCCCGGACAAACAAACAAAAAACTGCTGATGGGAGCTGTGACAAATGAAGAAAAGCACCGAAGGGGGCGTTTATGACCTTGTGTGTGCGCGCTGACTCCCCCCCCCTCCCTCCCTCCCTCCCTCCCTCCCTCTGAATTGATGCGGGGATTCCTGATGCTATTTTTAGCCTATTGGTCGTGGAAAGTCGTGCGTGGGTGGAGGAGAGAAACAGAAGCAGGAGGAGGAGGAAGAGGAGCAGCAAGAGGGGGTGAAGTGGAGGAAGAGATGGAAGAGGAGAAGAGGAAACAAGAAAAAGGAGGGGGGATTGGTATTGGGGGGGGGGGTTCCCATGCAGACTGCAGCAGCATCAACACAAAGCTCCCCGCTGTGAAGGCTTTGAATCGTGACCAGACAGCCAGGAAAAACAGAAAAGGGAGCGCCGTGTCATTTTCTCCTCGCAGGACGGTACTGCTTTCTTTGATTTAGCATGATTTGTTTTACACCACTATTGAATTACACAGCTCTTTAAAAAGAAAGATGGTGGGGGGCAATCATGCAGAATTATGGAGTAAAATGATATCGTGGAAAACGAGAGGGATATGAGGATGCTGATCAGGGAGAGTGCTCAGTAATAAACCTACAGTAATAAACCCATAATGGCATTTAGCTTTATAATATATGCTATTTTTACGGCTATTACTACTAATGCAGGCCTATATGTCATAGCTCTTTTATGATTTCAATGTCTTATTTTTAAGACCTTTTATGTCCACAACCGTTTACTGAGAGAACCCTTAGGCAATATAATATGTATTTGTTATAGGTCTGTGGAAATTAAACAGGCTATAGACATGCACACCTGATTGTGTTATCCCCCATATGTCTATAATAATAGACACAGCTTGTTTTTAACATTGTAAAAACTATTCAAGATTTATTTAAGCTTTAAGGTCTATTTTTCTCATCCTATAATAGCTGAACAGTGATCCGGTCTCACCAATGCCCACCATAAACAGCCTGAACACTTACATTTCTCTACAACATGCACCCAATTCAAATGAAGTCATATAATTAGCCACAGACACTAAAATCAGGAGGACAGTAGAGGGGCGCTTGGCATATGGGGAGAGGTTTTATTATTTATCACCAGCGGTCTATTTTTAGCTCATGCTGCCATGTTGGCGTCGAGGGTTTCCGGGCACATTGATGGCAGGTTTCCCCGTCACCAACAGGTCACACGGCGGGGGGAGACCCAGACATACCATATCACAGAAAGAAAAGAAAAGATGGGGGAAAAAATGCAGGCATCAGAGAGGACTCCTCCAGCTGGTGGCATTATTCACTCACGCACTTAATCAGAGGCGTATAATTACTGAGAGAAACACGAGCAGCCAAACTGCCGCAGAGGGGAGTGTATATGTTTATAGTGGTCCATGTGATGACAAAAAAAAAATTAAAAAGCTGATTGTTCCGAAACCTAAAAGCTAGTTCACGTTCAAAGCTGCAGGCCGGCAGACAAACAGCACACCTCTGACCGTAGTTAATTAGAACAGGATATTACTGCGCCGAACAAAAACATAGCCACTCATGCAATAGGCTATTTAAATGTTTACAGCAACCTCATTTTTTAGATGTTGTTTAATTACTAATTAAAAAACTTGAACATCTGCAGGCAGGTTTTCTTCTCTGTGCTTGCTGTCTGGCATATTAGGTAGATTTTTTAAGTATAAATTCATACAATGGCTTTATTGCTTTTGGGTGCATATGACATTAAGCCACAGCCCAAGTAGAAACAAGCATATGTGTGTATATTATTTGCTGTTCCATCATCACTGCATCATTTACACCATTGCTTAAACATCCAAGTTCATCGCTTTGAATCTTAAATGCTTAACGTAGGGGTGCTTTGATAGCGCACGGCGAAGTGGCAACCTTTCCTGGATATAAAACAGATACCTTGCTGTATTTCTACAAAAACAATTAGCCCTAATCTCTGGGCATGAGCAACATCCAGGAACAAGAAATGATCAAGTTCTCACCACCACAGAGAATTTAGGCCAACATTAGTGCTAAAAACATAGCTAAAAGGATCTTGAAAAGTACACTTAATGGTGCCGTTTCCCCTCCTGCTGTAAAGAATAGAATAAAGAGAAGGAACAAGAGCAAGAGAGGAATGAAGTGAAAGACACAAAGTGAAAAAAAACAGACAATAGAGGACTCTGAGGTAGTAAGGGTAAAAAAAATAAAAATAAAAATAAAAAAAATAATTAAAAAAACAGGGTTGTCTGAGTGGGAACCATGGGAGGCAGAGGGGAAGGAGGGAGACAAAGTGCATTAGAAATGATTGGAGGGGAGTGATAGAAAGAATATATAGTGGATGGGGGTGCATTCAGATGTTCTGGATGATAATGCTGCCTTGTGTCCTAATGAAAAAAAAAAAAACAGATTCTCTCTCTCTCTCTCTCTCTCTCTCTCTCTCTCTCTCTCTCTCCCTCTCTCTCTCCCTCTCTCTCTCTCCCTCTCTCTCTCTCCCTCTCTCTCTCTCTCTCTCCCTCTCTCTCTCCCTCCCTCCCTCCCTCCCCTTGGGGGATGTGAAAGCCACTTTCCCTCCTCTTGAAGGGCCCTAACTGGCTAAACACAGCGGGGAATTAGCTTTAGCTTCTCTTGACTGCCAAAGTGTCCTCGAGGTGTGGAGAAGCAGCATGGTCTGTCCCTGCTGCCTGTTGGTCTGTGTGCCCTCCATCTACTCTGCATGGATGTCTGGATGTCCTCCACCCTGCCCGCCCACGTGTGTGTGCGTGCGCGTGTGCGTGTCAACTCGCCTGTCTGTCTTTGTGGCCAGCTGTTTGTCCAGTCTGTGTATCATTTATATTCCATGTGTATCTGTGTGTATCTTCCTGGACAGCCTCCCTCTCTCTCTTGGCCTGTCTGTATGTTGACGCTGGGTGCCTCTCTCTGTTTGACTTCCTCCATTTTGCTGGATGCTTCTTGCTGCATTTCGGGCCGCCTGTCTGCTTCACTGCTCTGTTCTGCGTCAGAAAAATAAAAATAAAAAGTGTAGAGAAAAGCGTCTCAGCCCCACTCAAAAGCAATGCTTCTTTGTTACAATTCAACATTTTTACTATAAGTTAGGCTTGCACAATTAATCAAATTTCAATTGAGATCACCACCATGGCTTCCCACAATTGAATGAACGTGATCGACTGTAATATTGATGTTTAAAATGCGTGCTCTGCTCATAGTAAACACCACTGCATATCACATCAAGCACTTCCTAAACTAACAGCCAGCCACCGGAAGGTGAACGAAATGTTTTAGCTTCACTTTTGGGGCGCCGTTATGCCGCTGCATGCGCACCTTCCAGCGGAAGCCTATGAAAGAATTTCCTGAATGTTGCGGCTGCAGTCCAGAGTAGAAAAGTAATATACAACAGAGAGCAGATGGGCAAAATGAAAGTGAAATTTCTAGGAGATGCACCGTGAATAAGGACCAGTCTTATTTTGATGCAAAGATGTGTACATTATCAGGAATGTATCACAACATGGAAGGGAAAGCAGTGCTCTATTTAAATGTGTAATTGTCCCTGAAAACAATGAATACCCGTGATAAATCTCAATCTCAATATTAATCAAAAAGAATCGTGATCATTTTGGCCATAATCGTGCAGCCTACTATAACTTTACAGTCGGACTGCTCTGCATGAGTAAATCCAGGTAACTGTGGCTAATTTAAAATGGAGCTGAGGGAAACACAGGACAATGACACAGACACAGTTCTAATTAAGGAATTAAAGTAGCTTAGGTTGAATTTGTAACAAGGTCCTTCCATCATAGAATTTAACTCCTTACCTTGAATCGGCTGTTGCAGGATGCAACTCTAATTCACAGCTGATGTCATCTTCATAATCTTTAAGTGTGGTGGAACAACGATCATCTATTAGCAGCATTGTTTTAACCTTCAAGGGACATGGTGAAATTTCAATTTTTGCTCGGTTGTATTTTTCCACCAAGCCCTTAAGCCCACAGAGTATTTTTAGCAGACAACCACTCTGGAGATTCACTATCACCACAAGGATTTTGTCTCCCCCCCACTTCTCAATATCAAAACGTGCATACAAGCAAAATTACGAAAAGGTTTTCAACATAGCATGATGAAATCATTTCAGACCTGCGCACATGGGTTCATATGCGTTAAACATTTGGCCAAAACGTCCAACAAACACAAAAAGCACTACCTACATACAGTGTTTCCCACACATTGTTGTATTTTAGCAAAATACTGAAAGCAGCAGAAATGCAGAAGTGAGTAGGCTACATTTTAATATCTGTTTATTTATCACAAGTTATATCATTATCGCGATATTCAACGTTAGGGCATATCGCATATTTTCCTCATATCCTGTAGCCTAATAACTACCCTGACATTTTCTCAACTAATTTGTTTAATATGTAAATAGTTATTTCTTTCTAAATTATCTGCTAATGTTATGTAGTCATTGTTTTTACCTTCGTTTGACTAGTTGATAACTGAACCCATTAGTAATAAACCCAGCCATTACGCGCCGCGCCGTCACATCACCCCAAATTCTCAACCTGTGGGAAACACTGACATATTTGGTCAAAGTTGAGTTACGACCTGAACCTGACTTTTTGGCATGATTGTAAAAATAATAATCCAGAAATGTATCATTTCTGTACATTACAGTTGCTACAAAATGGAGCTAATAACCAACCCACAGCAACTGCACTGGTGCTGGATAATCTCTGGACCCTAGAAGCTGCACTTACTGCCACTCTCAAAAAGCTATATCAAGTGAACGCTAGCTGGAGAGATAGCGGCTAGCTTTATAGCTAGCCGTTGCTCGTTGATTTTCCCGTACCTGTAAATAAATCAGTTTTAAGAATGTGGAGGTGGGCGTGGTCTGCAATCAGCTGCAGTGGAGAGAGGTGTGGGGATAGAGCAGGGGAGCAGTGCCACGTGAGTTAATTGTCTCAGCTGCTCGTTGTTGTACTAATTAAACTCTCCCTTTATATGCAGTAGTGTGCTGGACCTTCAGATGGCTGCCACACACCACAGAGACAGGACTGGACTGTGAGAGATCGTTTTGTTAGTTTTTGTTTAAGCGTTGAGCAACGGGCTGTGCGCCTACTGCTAGCTGGGCCGTCGGAGGCCCACGGTTCGTGGTTGTAAAGTTGTGTTGAGAAGTGTGAGTAGTCAGAAATATAAAAACTGTTGGCCTGTAAATTGTCTGTCTGCTGTGTTCTGTGTGGAGGGTAACCCACGGTGGCAGCGAATCCTGCTACAAAGAAATTGAAAAAAAAAAAAAATCACCTTTCGGTCATTCCACATCTCGCGGCTCAATCCAATCCCAATGGACACCCAGCTGAACCTGCTAGCTTAGCAGATGTCAGAAGCTGCCATCTCAGCTTTTCACTCTGGTGAATATTATGCAATATGGCTGAGCTACTGCTATACCACTTACAAAATATTGTAATATAATCTTTTCTATTGATTTCAATATACATATTAGGAGAAGTAATATCTTCATTTTAGGTGCTTTGTTGGTTCCAAGACAATGGTGATTGGAGGTAGAATAAAGAAGGCATTACTTTATTTGTCATGCAGTTTGCCAACCAGCCTGAAAACTTTAAAACCTTTTTTCTCTATGTGATCTAAAACCGTTAATTTATCATAGCAAAATTCAAATAAAAATGCAACTGAACATTTTTTGTTAATGAGGATATCCCTTATTAACAGTGTTGGGAGTAACAGTGTTTAAGTATAACGCGTTACTAACGCAGTTATTTTTCCAGTAACGGAGTAATCTAATTAATTACTTTTTCCATCGTTGCAACGCCATTATAGTTACTGAGAATGTAAAGTGGCGCGTTACTACAATTTGGTTGAATGAAGCGCGAGGTGTCAGGCTTTGGCTACACATCAGCTGCCTGGAGAGAGCGGGCGGGGGGGGGGGGGGTGATGACATCGTTGAAAATGTGATGATTGGCTGGGTGGGCGGATGCCCTGCTCACGCTGTCTCACTGCACGCTCTGACTACCACTAAACACAAGACAGCGACAATGGCGACGAGCCAGGGAAATTCAAAGGTAGCGTTCTGGAACTCTCGCTCATTGAAATTAAAGGCAAGAATGTTTATGTAGCTATGCCCAGGAAAAAAGACTTTATCCAAGCAACTCCAATCTTATGAAGCACCTCACATCAACACATGCTAACACAACACTTGTTGCTGCTGCTAACCCAACCCCATAATAACCCCAAGCCCAAATGCAGCTAGCGTGAGCTCCAGCGAAGGAGACGGAGACACTCTGTTAAAACAAGCAACGATTTTTCGGGTCAGCAACAGGTGACCAAGGCCGAGCTGAACACATTAAGAGCTATCCTTGCATATCATATGGCAGGCTGCAATCTATTGAGTTCAGATAAATACCAAATGTTCTAAAATACTGTATATAGTGTTTTTATTCTTTAAATCGGTTAACTTAATATAATAAAATGTTATAGAACGTAAAAAAATAACGTCACAGTTACTTTGATGAGTTACTAATTACTTTTACAATGTGGTAACTGAGTTACTAACTCAATGACTTTTTGGGATAAGTAATTTGTAACTGTAACTAATTACTTTTTTAAAGTAAGATGATCAGCACTGCTTATTAAAGAAAATGTGTAATCCAGACACTATAACTATATCAGCGTTATAATAAAAAGACAATAATACAGACATGTTCTTAGTGGAGTGGACTGAAGTGCAGAGGCCTATTACAGACTGATGTGTTTTGGGCCTGATGCCGTTTGTTGGTGATGGGCAAGACAGATGTGCTTGCTATCCATCAGCCCACAACATCCTCCATTTGTCACTAACAGTCTATTACCCCGTGGTGCTGCCTCTCTGTAAAATGTGTCATTTTATTGTTCTGATTTTTCTCTCTTCCCTGGGGAGTGGAATATGATTTCACAGAACATTAAGTGGATGGGATCTAAGGGAATAGTGTGGGGACCGGGGATGCTGGTGGTGGAGAGCGGCGGTGATCTGGCCTAATTAAGCCCTTTCCCCATCCCCCGCTCCTCCACCTTCAGTACCACCACCCCAACAGCCCCATGCTCTCTGATAGGTTGCTGACTTTCACCGTGGAGTGTGAAGGGCGAAGGAGTACTCCTCAAATCATAATCCGCCTGACTTTGGGAGAAAAAGGATTAGTCTAGCTGTAGCCTGAGCAGCCATGCAGAGGCACATGCTTCAGCATCCTGTGTCTGTTTAACCCTATATGTCATCTATAAAGACACCGAGAGAGTAAATGGACATATTAAGGCATCAGAGCGGTGAAGGCTTATTCCTTCATGGACTTGGTGGACTGAGATTATATCAGGCGATGAAGCCACAAATCAAAGCACTGCACTACACACTAACATACTGTATAAGGCAATCTGCTGTCAGTTTATGCTGCTCCCCTTGTTGGCTATACTGTTGGGGTTTACATATACTTCAGAAGAAGGCATGACCTCATGTTTTCTTAATGGCTCTGACCCAAGTATCATTGCACGGGTGAGTGGCGCCTGGTGGGTCTTAACCAACCTTGTTTTCCCTCCGGCCTGCACAATAATTACCGAATCGTCTCCTGTCATCAAAAGCTTAGCATCCTCTGCAGTACTGACACAGAAAGGAAGACCGAGAGAGGTCATGCAGGGACGAAGACCCCAAATACTAAACGCATGCTATAAACGCACAATTCAAATAAAGAATGAATGAGCGTTGGCGTCACCGTCACTGGAGAGGCGAGGAAGCGGGAGGGAGTCCCGCAGCCACAACACATGCCCCCTCCAGCACATCGGGCACTGAGCTCGGGCAAGCGTAGGTTGATTGATAGCGGTGCCAAGACAACATCTCGTCAAGAGCCCAGTGCACAAGGGTGCCTAGCAGCGCAATGATGGACGAGCCCGTAGACGCTACATAAAAATCGAACCCGGCATACATAACACATTCCCAGCTCCCTTTCTTAACCTGTAATGTATAGTGATAGAAATTTGTTTCGCAGTCCATTGCCGCGGACAGTGATGGATGCCAAAAAGAAAGAGAGGGAAAGAGGAGAGAGGGCAGGGGAAAAAGAGTGATTCTGTGTGTG
Source organism: Gymnocephalus cernua (assembly GCA_023631565.1). Classification (NCBI taxonomy): domain Eukaryota; kingdom Metazoa; phylum Chordata; class Actinopteri; order Perciformes; family Percidae; genus Gymnocephalus; species Gymnocephalus cernua. The sequence goes on from CM042436.1 coordinate 14,635,119, forward strand.
TGTGTGTGTGTGTGTGTGTGTGTGTGTGTGTGTGTGTGTGTGTGTGTGTGTGTGTGTGTGTGTGTGTGTGTGTAAATCCACTCTGGAATTTTTTGCAGTTGTACTTTTTTTTGTGCTTGTATACATACACACAAAAACATGCAATAAGTGTAGAGACTAGGACAAGTGTGTTATGCAGTTCTAGTGTGCAGTCACTAAGTGCCCACCACTATATATCTAAGTTAAAGGTATAGTGGAGGATTTTCTTTTTCCGGGTGGATCATCAAGACTATTGGTCCTCCTAGTTGTCAATCATTCTGCTGATATGTTTACGTAAGGCCGTCGTACGTGCTCGTCCCTAGGTAGTTTTCGCTTTCTGCGGCCTCTGGCCCGACCGCCTTCTCCCCGCTCTCGGCTGGTGCTGGCAAGAGCCCTGACCTCGTCTCGCCTCTAAGATTTTCACTTACCGGTGGCGAGTCTGACATAGTGGAAAATTGCAAATCTTCTTTGGAAACATGTAAACAGAGCGTGCACGAGGAGAACTAGGCGTGTGCATGCGCTCTCGTGCACACGTTTAATAGGCGTTCCCTCTCGGGAGCAGGTAGAGTGTTGTGCATGTGCATTTTTTCAAAAAGTGGAGAGGGCAGTTCTTTTCTAAAATTCAGGAAAATCCTCCATTATACCTTTAATTTCAGTTCAATTAAATGTTATTTATAGTGTCAAATCACAACAGGAGTTATCTCAGGGCACTTTACAGATAGAGTAGGGCTAGACCACACTTTATAATTTACAGAGAGTGCAAGCATTTGGTGCAACAGCAGCAAGAAAAAAACTTCCTTTTAACAGGGAGAACCTAATTCTTGGTGGGGGGCCTTCTGCCTCGACTGGTTGGGGAGGAGACAGAGATGTACAGAAATATGACTCATAATAATTATAGCAGTGGATATAATGGATGAAATGACGTGGCAATTGTAGTAACAGTAAAAAATAATAGAACTATAATACTAGTAACAATATATCTAATATACTGTATATATATATATATATATATATATGAAATTGTATTTGTCACGTGTCCCTATCTTACTTCTTGTGTGTTCCTCTGTGTAAAGATTGGGTTGATGCTAATGCTCTGTGTTAACAGCCAACTGTGTGCCATATTAACACTTGGCTGTCCATTTACACTTGAAACACAAAGCACACACGTGTGACTCATCACATGTCATACTCTCCCAAACACATACACTGACAGCCCAGAGTATGTTCCAAATGAGGTAAATTATTGGCAAATTGTTTTAGGCATAAAATGCATTATCAAGTAATTATATTTGCATTTAAATGGTCCAGTTAAAATACATTTGTAACGAAAGGATTACGTCTCTAAATGAAAGTCATAATTTCATGCCTTTTAAGTGATGGATAAATAGTATCACTTCATTAAAATCTTTGTAAAATCATTTAAGTTTTGTATAAATGTTAAGATTAATTAACTGATTATAACTAACAACTGAAAAAGTCCCCACGCACATGCCCTCCCATGTGTGGCCTGTTTTTTTACCTTGTTAATGTGGACTCACACCCCTGCAAGTGAAGACAACACCACCGACCACCTTGGTGCATTGCTGGCCTATCAAATTGACTTGTCGTCACGAATCTCCCAGTAGCTGATGAATATTAGATGGGAGCGGATAATACCTCGACCGAGGAGGCCTCCCCCCACTAAGGCAAGAGAGGCTGCACACTCAGCAGTGAAGCGCTGCCCGCTGAGATCTACAGTATGTGAATGTGTGACCTTGCAATACAATCCATGCATGTGATAGGCTGTCTGTATGGGCACACATGCAGTTGTGCATATGATGATGAGTAATTGAATATGGAATGATTCAGCATATATTTGTCATAGGACACCTTCTTTCTCGAGTTTGCCACAATCTGGGATTCAGATATAAACAAATGGGTAAAAGGATTGGAACCGCTTATCAATCTCAAATTGATTGACATGTTTTCATTTCAAGTCTAACTCTAGAGCACAGCTAAATCTAATTTAACGCTTTCAGACCCTTGATTTGATTACGGGCGCCTGGGTAGCTCACCTGGTAGAGTAAGCGCCCATGTATAGAGGTTCACTTCTTGACGCAGCGGCTGCAGGTTCGACTTCGCCCTGCGGCCCTTTGCTGCATGTCATTCCCTCTCTCTCTCTCCCCTTTCATGTCTTCAGCTGTCCTATATAAAATAAAGGCCTAAAATGCCCTAAAAATAATCAAAAAAAATGTTTTACTTGCTCAAACTTAAACTTCAATTCAATTTTATTTATAGTATCAAATCATAACAGGAGTTATATCAAGACACTTTACAGATAGAGTAGGTCTAGACCACACTATAATTTACAAAAAACCCAACAAATCCCGCAAGAGCAAGCATTCAGTGCATATTTTGAAATTATGAAACACACAAAATGCTGATTTGTCATTTGTTACTCAAACACTTCAGTAATGTATGTGGAAATTCCTCAATGTATATAGAGCAGTAAAAAGAATGACTGATTGGGCCTTTAAGAGAAGAGTTAAAGATTGAGGTTGTTTTGACAATGTTCCCATTACATCAAGTCTGTCCCTTTATTAGAAACTGACTAAAGCTCTTGCTGCAGATTTGAATAAGCATAAGTGGTGGAGAGAAAACATGGATTGAAACAGAATCCACATACACCACATTCATTTATTTAACACAGTGTAGTTCAATTTTGATTTGTTGATGCTTTTAATTTATATCAAGATCAGAAAGAACTAGACTTGAGTAATTGATGCTGACACATTACAAGACTGTTTCATTGTATATGACTGACATGCTCTGCTTAACCATTATCCAGCTACACCCAAGCATACTGCAGGAAGTACCATACACATGAACACACCACATAGTTGGTCAAATCCAATCCACATGAACAATCAGGCAGCATGACTTGTGAACTCTCATTTCTAATCTCTTCTGAGCTGTAATTAATTCCTATTAAAAAGGAGTTTGACAGTTAGTCATTTTCTTATTCACTTTCTTGCCGACAGTTGGATTAAAAGAATATCATCATGTCTGTACAATAAATATGAAGATAACACCAGCAGCCGGTTAACTTAGCAGTTCAGCATTAAGACTGGAAACAGGGGGAAAACAGCTAGCCTTGCTCCATCTAAAAAGTTACCTTAAATACTCCAGGAAGTTCTAATAGTAATAGTTTGGCACATAACTGCTCGTAAAGTTACAAGTTTTTGTTTTTACACTTCAGTTTTTGTACGGAATAAAGAAAAAAGATATCATGTGTTAACTGGTGAGCTTTAAATGTGCTCATAGGTATGCTGTGTTACCTTTGGAAAGAGCCAGGCTAGATGTTAGGTTTCTACTGTAATAGGCAAGACCATAAAGTGTGACATCATTGAGCGATCTTTATTCAAGCTGCTCCACACACTGCCGGGGAAACACCCTTGTGGTTACATGGTGTGTTTGTTCTGTGTCTGCTTACTCCTCTTGTTTTCTGCCTATTGGGAGCTGTAGCACACTTGGTAAAACTGCTAGACTCCAGTTTGTTCCTATATTCAAAGTCAAACACATGTTCCATCTGATTCAAGAATGTTCCTGTTGTACTGGCTTAGATGATTTTTTTGTTTGTTTGCTGAACTTCCTTTTATGGTCCATTTTCTGTTATAAATCTTTAATGTCCTTTCATAAATCGGGGAATACATTTCTACTACACAGGTACTTTTCCATTGATATATGGTACATGAAAGCTGTCGAATTAGTAAGTACCCAAACCCTAAAAAAAAGGAACTATGCATTTTGCCTATCCTCCTTTCGTTATTGCCAGTACCCCTCCAGTGTTGGTAAGTGGTATAGTAATTTTGATATTAGGGCTGTCAATCGATTAAAATATTTAATTGTGATTAATCGCATGATTGTCAATTTTATCTGTTCTAAATGCACTTTAAAAAAGGGATATTTAGTTTAAACTTAGTTCATTTTTTAATATTACTAGGGCTGTTGGAACGAATTCCGAAACTCAAATATAATTCCAATAGGAAAAAAAAATCAATACTATTCAAATGCTGAAATTACTATTCTAACGTTAGAACAATACCCAACCCTACTTTTAAATCACTATAATAGTTGTGACAGCACCGTTTGGCTTCGTTATTAAAGCAGACATAGTATGCTCATTTTCAGGTTCATAATTGTATTTTGAGGTTGTACCAGAATAGGTTTACATGGTTTAATTTTCAATTATCGTTTCGGCTACTGACGTAGAAAGCTGTGCAGATTTTGAACAGCTCACCCAGAGACTGAAGGCAGGACACATTCAGAAACCCATATCTCACTCAAAACCGCATGGATGTTTTCTTTCCCAAGTTTGTATGCATGTGGAAGCACCAGAGACACAAAATAACACCCCAAATCCCAGAAATATTATTATTATTATGTACTATTTTCATAATATGGGCACTTTAAGGTTGTTTGCATCGTGGCTAACACTGTTGTTACTTAGTTTATGACAAATCATTTCAGCTGTGCTTTCTAACATGATGTCATTGTGCTAACCGAGCTCCGTTAGCCTATACAACATTGGCGCTTCACTACACTTGTTAGATAATGTTTCATTACAGAGTTCTCTGTGTGTTCGTAGTGGAAAATGAATGTAAACAAAGTGGCGTGCCAGAAAAGTAATGTGCCATGACGTAGGTGGCCTTCAAGGCCAGGCTGATGTTGGAAGTCCATCTAGGGGACAGAACGTGTAACAACAACCACATGCTTATAGTGGCATTTCCAATGCATAAGCCTGAGTAGTGTAGTACATATTTATAACAGGCTGCATTTGATCATTACATACTCAATTATTGTTTTAACATTTTTTTTAAAATAACAAATTAAATTTGAATGGTATTATAGAAGAATGACAGTTCTAGTTCTTATCAACATGGGAGTGGACAAATATGCTTGCTTTATGCAAATGTTTATTATTATTATTGCAACAACCCAAACCAATGACGAATACTGTCTAGAATATTTTCCAGAATAACCTCAAAAGGTACTGTAGGTTAAAAAATATATATAAGCTGAAAGCATAATATGGCAAACTCAAGCCCATCAAGCACCAACAGATGGGCACATTGACCTGAATGGAACATTACTTGGTGATACTAACACAATGTAGTGTCCTACTTTACACTTGGAAAGGTTGACTAAACATCCCATTTTTTAAGCATCCATTCATCCATCCATCCATCCATCCATCCATCCATCCTCGTCCTCGTCAAACTTCCCTTTCCCAAGCCACATTAACCAGCTCTGACTGAGGGATCCCGAGGCGTTCCCAGGCCAGGTTGGAGATGTAATCCCTCCACCTAGTCCTGGGTCTTGCCCAAGGTCTCCTCCCAGCTGGACGTGCCTGGAACACATCCCTAGAGAGGCGCCCAGGGGGCATCCTTACCAGATGCCTGAACCACCTCAACTGGCTCCTTTCGACATGAAGGAGCAGTGGCTGTACTCGGAGCTCCTCACGGATGACTGAGCTTCTAACCCTATCTCTAAGGGAGACGCCAGCCACCCTCCTCAGGAAACCCATTTTGGCCGATTGTACCCTGGATCTTGTTCTTTCGGTCATGACCCAGCCTTCATGACCATAGGTGAGGGTAGGAACGAAAACTGACCGTTAGACCGAGAGCTTTGCCTTCTGGCTCAGCTCTCTTTTCGTCACAACGGTGCGATAAACTGAATGTAATACCGCCCCCGCTGCGCAGATTCTCCGACCAATCTCCCGCTCCATTGTCCCCTCACTCGCGAACAAGACCCCAAGGTACTTAAACTCCTTCACTTGGGGTAAGGACTCATTCCCTACCTGGAGAAGGCACTCCATTGGTTTCCTGCTGAGAACCATGGCCTCAGATTTAGAGGTGCTGATCCTCATCCCAGCTGCTTCACACTCGGCTGCAAACCGATCCAGTGAGTGCTGAAGGCCACAGGCCGATGATGCCATTAGGACCACATCATCTGCAAAGAGCAGCAATGAGATCCCCAGCCCACCGAACTGCAAACCCTCCCCACCACGACTATGCCTCGATATCCTGTCCATAAATACTACGAACAGGATTGGTGACAAAGCGCAGCCCTGGCAGAGGCCAACCCTCACCTAGAACGTGTCCGACTTACTGCTGAGAACCCGGACACAGCACCTCCCACAGTATCTCCCGGGGGACCCAGGTCATATGCCTTCTCCAGATCCACAAAACACATGTAGACCGGATGGGCATACTCCCAGGCTCCCTCCAGGATCCTTGCGAGAGTAAAGATCTGATCCGTTGTTCCACGACCAGGACGGAATCCGCATTGTTCCTCTTCAACCCGAGGTTCGACTATCAGCCGAACCCTCCTTTCCAGCACCTTGGAGTAGACTTTACCAGGGAGGCTGAGAAGTGTGATAACCCTGTAATTGGTACACACCCTCTGGTCCCTTTTTGAACAGGGGAACCACCACCCCGGTCTGCCACTCCTTTGGCACTGTCCCAGACTTCCACGCAATGTTGAGTAGGCGTGTCAACCAAGACAGCCCCTCCACACCCAGAGCTTTCAGCATTTTCGGACAGATCTCATCAATCCCTGGGGCTTTGCCACTGTGGAGTTGTTTGACTACCTCAGTGACCTCCACCAGGGAAATGGACGACAAACCCCCGTCATCCTCCAGCTCTGCCTCTAACAAAGAGGGCGCATCAGCTGGATTTAGGAGTTCCTCAAAGTGCTCCTTCCACCGCCCTATTACCTCCTCAGTTGAGGTCAACAACGTCCCATCCTTACTGTACACAGCTTGGATGGTTCCCCGCTTCCCACCCCTGAGGTGGCGAACAGTTTTCCAGAAGCACCTTGGTGCCGACCGAAAGTCCTTCTCCATGTCTTCTCTGAACTTCTCCCACACCCACTGCTTTGCCTCTTTCACGGCTGAGGCTGCAGCCCTTCGGGCCCCTCGGTACCTTGCAACCCTCATCCGGAGTCCTCTGGAATAACATATCCCGGAAAGACTCCTTCAGTTGGACGGCTTCCCTGACCACCGGTGTCCACCACGTGTTCGTGGGTTACCGCCCCTTGAGGCACCTAAGACCACAGCTCCCTGCCGCAGCTTCAGCAATGGAAACTGTGAACATTGTCCACTCAGGTTCAATGCCCCCAGCCTCCACAGGGATGCACGAAAAGCTCCGCCGGAGGTGTGAGTTGAAGGTCTGTCGGACAGGGGCTTCCTCCAGAAGTTCCTAATTTACCCGCACCACCCGTTTGGGATTACCAGGTCTGTCCAGAGTCTTCCCCCACCCCCTGACCCAACTCACCACCAGATGGTGATCAGTTGACAGCTCTGCCCCTCTCTTCACCCGAGTGTCCAAAACATACGGCCTCAGATCAGATGAAACAATTATAAAATCGATCATTGACCTTTGGCCTAGGGTGCTCTGGTACCAAGTACACTTATGAACATCCCTATGTTCGAACATGGTGTTTGTTATAGACAATCCATGACTAGCACAGAAGTCCAATAACAGACAACCACTCTGGTTTAGATCAGGGAGGCCGTTCCTCCCAATCATGCCTCTCCATGTGTCTCCATCATTGCCCACATGTGCGTTGAAGTCCCCCAGCAGAACTATGGAGTCCCCCACCGGAGCCCCATACAGGACTCCATTCAAGGTCTCCAAGAAGGCCGAATACTCTGAACTCTTGTTTGGTGCGTATGCACAAACAACAGCCAGAGTTTCCCCCCCCCCCCCCCCCCCCCCCCCCAACAGCCCACAGGCGTAGGGAGGCGACACTCTCGTGCACCGGGGTAAACTCCAATGTAGCGGCGCTCAGCCGGGGGCTTGTGAGTATCCCCACACCCGCCTGGCGCCTCACACCCTGGGCAACTCCGGAGAAGAAAAGAGTCCAACCCCTCTCCAGGAGTACGGTTCCAGAACCGAGACTGTGCGTTGAGGTAAGCCCCACCAGATCCAACTGGTAGCGCTCCACCTCCCGCACAAGTTCCAGATCCTTCCCCCACAGCAAGGTGACATTCCATGTCCCCAGAGCCAGCCTCTGCCGCCCGGGTCTGGTCCGTTGAAGTCCCTGACCTTCACCGCCACCCGTGTGGCAGCGCACCTGACCCCAGCGGTTCCTCCCACAGGTGGTGGGCCCATGGGCTAGGTGGTGGGCCCATGGGCTAGGTGGTGGGCCCATGGGCTAGGTGGTGGTCCCATGGGCTCGGTGGTGGGCCCATGGGCTGGTGTTGGGCCCATGGGCTGGTGGTGGGCCCATGGGCTTAAGCAGTTCAACAAAAAACAATGGACCTTATGTACATTGGTCAGGTAAATGTAAAAATGTAATGTAACAATGTCATTGTGTTTTACCTCACGTGGGGAAATAAAGGCTCACAAAAACATCCTCTTCTAATAAGTGGGAAAACAAAAAATAAATGAAAACAAACAATAAATTAAGTTTAAGAGAAACTGTGATGACTCTGTGAAGGCTGTGTGACGCAAGGCATATGCTCCAACGGGAGTTGCCTGGTAGCTGCAATCATTTTGCGTGCACTGTCAGTTGTCAGTGTGCTAAATTTATGGTTCACTGTCCAACTGTCTGGCTATTTGCAGAAAGTGCTTGGCGCACATGTCAGCAAAATGCCTCTCCCCTATCTTCATAACAGTTGAAGCAAGCGACCGAAGCTCCCACTGTGGGTCAAAATAATGTGCTGTGACCCCGAGGTAACTGATTACCAAGAGAAACCTCCGGTGAGTGCAGCGCAGTGCTGCAGCGTTTCCTGATGTCCCAAACTACGGACCGGCGCAAGGGATCAAATTACAGAAAGGAATTTAAGTTAACTCGTTATTAATGCGTTCACTTTGACAGCCCTATTTGAAATGAATCACAGCAGATTTCAGTAATAGTCATACTGTAGCCCTTAATAAGTACCCAGTAATTAAAACTACTCACAGTATAATTTCTTTTTAAATTCCTTCAAAACGCCAGATCATTGTTCAGTAGGTCATATTGTACCCCTTAATAATAGAACAGGCACCTGTAAATTTAAAAAAAAAGTTCCCAAGTTACACTGTAAATTGGGATTTAAATTGTGGGCCATATTCTAAAGTATTACCCAAAAATGTGCTGATTCGGACAGTGACATTGGTGACCAGTACAGACAGTACTCATCTTAAAAATGCTGTATTTAACAAATGGTTTATGTAACTTCAGGACAAAAAACAAATAAAAAATCTATAATCTAACAACTCGTGAGCTTAGAATTATAACTGCTGATTTATAGCGGTTGCATAAGGGCTGCGGAACAGCTCCGCTGCGTGTTGTAGATCTAGATGTTGTACTAGATCTCGCAAATTCACGTAGAATAGAACCACAAAACCAACAACAGTTAGTTTCCATTCAGAGGAGTCAAGGGGATGTATTTCAAGGTGTAGCGAAGGGAAATATGATCCGCCGTGAGCACGGTGTATTTTATTTAGAAAATTAACCAGATGTTTTATTTTGTTTCTGTGCTCGACCTATCTGCCATGTGCTGAATTGCTGCGGAGCTCTCCGGCGTCTGGCAAAAATAGAAGCTCTGCGTATCTGATCCGGAGGGCTGCGGACCGCCGCAGCTGTGCCGGAGTAGGGACGCAGCCGTTACGCAACCGGTGGAAATACACACGTTGACTTTAATGGAAACCGATTGACTCCGCCGATGTTCCGGAGCCGTTCCGGAGACGTTCTGCAGCCGTTACGCAACCGGTATAAATTGGGGGTTAGGTTCTATCTCCGTTTAGGGTAGTTCTGAGATATTGAGCATCAAAGTTTTTACATCCCAGCTGGCAAGACCATCACCCTACAGGTACTTTGGGCGCCATCGCCAGCTTCAAATGTCCAAGCTAATGTCCAGCTCTTAGTTCCGTGTCCAGGCTACGGAGCTAAGAGGTGGGTTTTGATTGATCCGTCCGTGTTCGTTCAGGGTTTTGATTGGATGTTGAATCTACTGGAGATAGAACCTTATAATCCCAACTCAGTTTATGTTTTGTGAGATGGAACCTTTTTATTTTTATTAATAACTAAAAAAAAATTTTTTACAAAAATAACACCACACAGGCATTAATAAACACCTAATGGATCAAATTATGTAAAAAACTCAATTTCGACCAAAAGTGGAGATAGAACCTTATAATTCTAAGCTCACAAACTAACAGGACATTCACACATCTGTAACATTGCCTCTCAAGGAAGGGGTTTACCACACATTCATTTTAAACTTTATTCATATTCAAATGCATCAGTGGCATAGTAGATCTCCCCTATTCAAATACACTGTCAGGCCTCAATTGTAAACAGAAAAGATTGGCGCAACCTAATTAACATATCGAAGGATCTATCCCAACAGATGGCCTTGGATTATATTCAAGGCTTGGCTCAAGTTAGTGCGATGGAAATGTCTGACACAGGAACTGCCTCTGTGTGCTCATCATGGCTACTAGATACATGTTGTAATCATGAATAAACACTTACCTGATCATCAGGAAAGGCTTTTATTTGGACACCCTCCAGTGGAGGCAAGCTAACAGTTCATTTTTATTAGGTTTGTATTCAGTTACAAAGAATTATTTAAGACTGAATTATTTGGTCTGCAGTGACTCCGAGTGGGTTGTAGCCAAGTCTTTGCCAAAAATTCTAAATATGTTGATACAATCCAGACATTTAGAATTACTCCATGCGTGTGTAATGAATCAGTGTTATCCTACCCTAATGACGGCTATGGCTGAGCAACCAGCCAGGTACATTACCAGCCTAAATCCTGTAAAGCATTAAAGCTGGTGATAGGGCCACCAGTGGGTCAGTGGTACAGTAGCTGCCGGAAAATGCATTAGCTGATAAGATGGACTACCTTGTGTAGTAGTACTACAACAGTATAGCTAACAAGCGAGTCACCTCTCACTTTGAGGGGTTATATTGACATAGGGGCCCAAACCTGAGAGCAAATGTGATAAAGTAAAATAGCTTCACTGCTGCGGAATGATGACGACGATGAAACAATTGTCGTATGTCTGCATATCATGACAATGAAGTTTCAGTAAACTGAAAAATGTAATCAACTACTCATATTTCTCATTGAAAAACTAATTACATTACAAATTACTCGGAAAAGTAATTAGTTACATTACTAGTTTACTTTTTGTTTTGTTTGTTGTTTTGGTCTGACAGGTCATCTTAAGTGGGGCTTAACTGGTAAACATCTTATGAATGAGCCCTATTTGTATACATGCACGTAGCCCTAGCAGTGGCAGAACATCCTCTTGGACAACGTAAAATGACCATGTGTATGGCTATCCCTCTAGGTGGCACTGCAACTTAACTATACCAACAATGTTGATTTTGCTGCCCTGTATGCAACAAGGTTTGTGACTTTGCAGGATAACTTCTTACAAGCATGGCCTCTGCAATAGCTCAAAGTAGACTGAACACAGTGAGTGATCTTGAGGTGGCATAAAAGGCTAACATTAGCCAGCTAACAGAACATGTAAGTACAACAACTTTAGAGTTAGCTGGCGTTGCGTTTCTACACTTTTTGCTATTTGCCTCGAATCCCTCAAGCTCGCACCTTCTGCAGCAGTCTGTCCACTGAAAGCAGAAAGTTGAAACTGATATCAACCCTCCCATCAAACTCTCGGTAAAGCCTTGAACAAGCTGACTGCCTAAAATGTCAGTTACTGGGTTAGTAACTGTAATTTAATTATTGGATTTCTCTACCAAAGAGTGTTACACTACTCGTCCTTGAAAAAAGTAATTACATTATTGTTACTGCCCAACACTATCATATTTGGCTAACAAAATGCAAAGCCTCTACTTTCGGTATAACTGGTGTTAAATTAATGTGTGAAGTGAATTAAAGGTCCCATGACATGGTGCTCTTTGGATGCTTTTATATATACCTTAGTGGTCCCCTAATACTGTATCTGAAGTCTCTTTCCCGAAATTCAGCCTTGGTACAGAATTACAGCCACTAGAGCCAGTCCCACAATGAGCTTTCCTCAGGACGTGCCATTTCTGTGTCTCTAGCTATTGAGGAGGAGAGAGAGGGGGGGGGGGGGGGGGGGGGGGCAAGGTGGAGGGTGGGGGTGTGGCCTTGACCAAGTGCCACTTTGCTTATTTGAAAGCCATGATGTCTCTCTCTCATGGGTTGGCTAAATTCTCTGGGCGGGCAAAGCAGAGAAAGGGGAGGTAACCTCGCTTGTTATGACCTCATAACAAGCAAGATTCAAGAACGGCTCATCTGAGCTTACTTTTTCTCAAAGGCAGAGCGGTTTACACCTATCACCATTTCAAGCCAATTGGGGACCATAGGCAGACTGGGGGAACTCATATTAATGTTAAACCTCATAAAGTGACATTTTCATGCCATGGGACCTTTAAAGTGCAGGACCTTTGCTTTAAAATGTGAGGTCTCAGCAGCTGAAGATTTTAAATTTTAATTAAATCTCTGGTTCAGATCTTAAATCTGTGAACTTTTACTTTGTGGTTCGTCTTCATAAAAACTGACTTTATAGCACATGAATAGCTCATCTTGACATTCTTAAATTGAGTGTTACTTTATTCTGCTGTAAAGTGGAAACAGGATGTGGGAGTGAAACTGAGCGACCCTGACCCAGTGTTTTTACTTGTTGAATAAATGAAAAAGACAATGAACTGAAAGAAAGAAGGAAGTCCGATACTTGGTCAGGCCCCAAATATCACCTCGCCTAACTCTGGAAGAGAAATGCACAGGCTGATGGAGCTCCTGCATTGAGTATTGATGAGTAGGATGGGATAGGATGTCAGAGCAAAGTGAAACCAGAGACCCTTCACAGAATGAGATGGGGAGGGAGGCGGCAACAGTGGTGGTTGTGGTGGTGTGATTTAGCATTTTAACAATTTTTACTAACAAGACAGGCCTGGCACTCTGCCCCAGTGTCGGCCCGCAGAATAAGGGAAGGGAGAGGAAGAAAAAGAGAGCTGTCCACTGCTCCCATGCTAGCCGTACCTTTCTTATTCACAAGAGAACAAGAAAGGAAGACAGAACGATGTGAAGAGAAATGGAGGACGAGAAAATGGAGAGAGCGAGGGAGGGTGTACTTCCACTTGAAACTTAATTATGCATGGCAGGGCAGCTGGAGCAAAAGAGAGGAGAGATGGATGGAGAGGGAAAGAGGAGAGTACCCACCTACGCAGAGGGAAGGGGGGCAGGTGGAGAGGAGGGGGAGTAGGAAGGGCAAAGGAGAAAAAAATGAGTAAGAGGGTGGGGGGTGTGGGGGTGTTACTGTCATGCTTAAGGGTGTTTGTGGGTGGTGAAGGCTGCAAATACACAAGAGAGCCTATTGTGTTGACTGAGCTGCAGGTGATTCTTCTCAACGGTTAATCTGGTCTGATCAAATGACATTATGAAAAAAAAAAAACGTGTAGATAATACAGCATAAAAGCACAAAATGGCATGAATGTCAAAGTGAGGCAAATAATCATGGCAAAGACAAGACTAGAACACAGTCCTAAAATGTTATTTTCTTAACCCATCAGGATGTTTAGCACAAAAAAAAATACAGATCAATTTATATTGATAAGTCGAGTATTGAGTGTAATTTTGCACCAGTGCAGAGTTCTGCCTTAAGGTTTAGTCAGAACAGAGTTTACAACAGCAAAGTTCATAATAAGAACCAGCCTTGTGGGCAGTATGTTTAGCCACACAAGGGATTTAACTCTGGATTCTAATGGCTCTCAGTTTACTTATACACAGCACAAGGAACAAATGTACAGAAGGATACACATTCACAGCTAAAGCAAGGACAACAAAGCTAAACAAAGAGAAGCACACTCAAATGTAAAGGTACTTTGTACATGCAAGTTGTAGAAAGAAAAACAAATTCCAGGGAAAACATTTTGTCACCCAAATCTGCACGCTTGATGAAATGCTAACTGTCTACAGTACTGACCTTTGAGGGAAAGAACCAGTGAGTCCATGGTAAAGGAAGCTACTATATTAGCTAAGTTACATACATCCAATATAACATAACCCTGTCCTGCCAAAAGAGAACTAACACTGCAAGTAGTTACGTCACCAAGCACCACCATAATATTGGAGGGCTGAATATGAGACTAAAGACCAACTATAAAATATGTCTGTTTCTTTTGGTGAAGCCTCTTTCATGGCACATTTACCAAAGAGGGGGCCAAACCCTGAACCATTAAGCCTCTGTATTCGTTGATGAGTCCACTTACTGGAAGCAACAGAGAAGCCATGTTTTCATTTCTTAAAAAAAAGTAGAAAAAAAGAAGCTACCTCACTGTACTACGATACTGTACCGGCTGTGGTTGTACTCTTCGGGGCTTAGGTACCTCTCACACACACATACACAGAGAGGCAAACAAGGCCCAAAGTGTGCTACACAAAAACACACAGAAGATGCACACCTCAGCTTGCCAAGAAACCCCATGCACTCTCATTTCGTCTTCATCACACACCCTGATAGGGTGGAGGACTGGAAGTTACCCAGGCAGCTTAGCTTTGATTAGGTGAAGTGTATTGAATGGACTGCTCATGTTTTAACATCAGCCTCCCCCCCTGAGATGGACCTGGCTGATAACAGTGACAGGAATATCGAAGGAGGCAAGCCAAGGTTGCAGAGTGTGTGTGTGTGTGTGTGTGTGTGTGTGTGTGTGTGTGTGTGTGTGTGTGTGTGTGTGTGTGTGTGTGTGTGTGTGTGTGTGTGTGTGTGTGTGTGTGTGTGTGTGTGTGTGTGTTCAATATACAACACTTCTGTGAGGCATGAACGTCTAAAGACATAAAGGGTATTTGTCAGATATAATGAATATATATTTTAGTGCAGCAATAAATTTCACAAAAAAGTGAAAGACAGCCATGAAAGCAAATGATTCCTCCACTACATTATTTAACTCACTAACAGTGTTTTACCATCCCATCAAGTATAATCCTCTCCTGCATCTTCACAGCAACGTCTTTATATCGTACATCATTGAAACAGTGCGCCACACCAGCTAAGTACTCAGGAGCATTTTGTCAACAGTACATCAGCTACAAACAGCCCAGTCACACATGAGTGTATGGAGGGATGAGACAGAGGGAGTGACGGACGGAGAGAAAGAGGTGCAATGGAGCAATTTGGAGCAGCTGTGAAAGAGCAGCTGGAGTAATCGTTTTTCTGGGCCTGCCCACCGCTGTCGCTGTGTCACTCTCTCTCCTGTCTCTTACTTTTTCTTCACATTTTCTTACTCACTCACTTTCTGAGTGTGTGCGAGCTCTAAAAATACAAAATGCATGTGTGTATGATACACAAAACCAGCTGAGTCTTGGTGCTTACTCTTGCAACTTCACAACAAGACAGCCGTGACTTCCAGCATCAGACTAAAAGCCGAGCTGCATGGGCGGACGTGCAGTAATTGAATCACGTTTGACTGCCGGGTGAAGCGGCATCATGTCACAGTTATGGTCTGGACAGTTCTAGGGTTACTTCAAGGGAAGTTGCCAGTAGATTAAGAAAGGGAAAGGGGTGCAAGAAGAACAACAATGTGTAATCTTCAGCAGCTTCTGAGAATATGGTTTGTTTGTTCAGCAAACAAAGATTGGAAGTACATAATTTGTAGTACTGTAACTGTACAATTGCATGTTTTCAGAAGTACAACAGCAATAGAACTGTCTCTGTCTTTATCAAACTGACTGATTTAACAACATTTAACAGCATCTCAAATAGTACCAGCTCACACACAAGTGTATGCTGAAGGGTAAAAGTTAGACTTCGGAATGGTACATAGGGGATGTTTAAGAAATGTATATATTTGGTATTATTTTAAGATAATAAAAAATCGGACTAAACTGACACTAGGTATTATATCGAAAGAGGTTTAAAAAAGGTATTGCTACAGTTCTGGCTCCATCTCCATCTTCGTCCGCTTATCCGGTGTTGGGTCGCAGGGGGAGCAGCTCCAGCAGGGGACCCCAAACTTCGATTTCCCGAGCCACATTAACCAGCTCCGACTGGGGGATCCCGAAGCGTTCCCAGGCCAGGTTGGAGATATAGGCCTAATCCCTCCACCTAGTCCTGGGTCTTCCCCGAGGCCTCCTCCCAGCTGGACGTGCCTGGAACACCTCCGTAGGGAGGCGCCCAGGGGGCATCCTTACCAAACCACCTCAACTGGCTCCTTTCAATGCGAAGGAGCAGTGGCGCTACTCCATGCTCCTCACAGATGATTGTGCGTCTCACCCTATCTCTAAGGGAGACACCAGCCACCCTCCTGAGCAAACCCATTTTGGCCGATTGTACCCTGGATCTCGTTCTTTTGGTCATGACCCAGCCTTCATGACCATAGGTGAGGGTAGGAACAAAAACTGACTGGTAGACCGAGAGCTTTGCCTTCTGGCTCAGCTCTCTTTCCGTCACAACGGTGCGATACATTGAATGTAATACCGCCCCCGCTGCGCCGATTCTCCGACCAATCTCCCGCTCCACTGTCCCCTCACTCGCAAACAAAACCCCAAGGTATTTAAGGACTCATTCCCTACATGGAGAAGGCACTCCATCGGTTTCCTGCTGAGAACAATGGCCTCAGATTTAGAGGTGATGATCCTCATCCCAACCGCTTCACACTCTGTTGCGAACCGATCCAGTGTGCTGAAGGTCACAGACCGATGATGCCATCAGGACCACATCATCTACAAAGAGCAGCGATGAGATCCCCAGCCCACCGAACTGCAACCCCTCCCCACCACGACTACGCCTCGATATCCTGTCCATAAATACTACAAACAGGATTGCTGACAAAGTGCAGCCCTGGCGGAGGCCAACCCTCATCAGAAACGAGTCCGACTTACTGCCGAGAACCCGGACACAGCTCTCACTTAGGTCATACAGAGATTGGATGGCCCTGAGAAGGGACCCCCTCACCCCATACTGCCGCAGCACCTCCCACAGTATCTCCCGGGAGACCCGGTCATACGCCTTCTCCAGATCCACAAAACATATGTAGACCGGATGGGCATACTCCCAGGCTCCCTCCAGAATCCTTGCGAGAGTGAATATCTGATCCGTTGTTCCACGACCAGGACGGCATTGTTCCTCTTCAACCCGAGGTTCGACTAATCGGCCGAAACCTCCTTTCCAGCACCTTGGAGTAGACTTTACCAGGGAGGCTGAGAAGTGGGATACCCCTGTAATTGGCACACACCCTCTGGTCCCCCTTTTTGAACAGGGGAACCACCAACCCGGTCTGACACTCCTTAGGCACCGTCCCAGACTTCCACGCAATACTGAGTAGGCGTGTCAACCAAGGCAGCCCCTCCACACCCAGAGCTTTCAGCATTTCTGGATGGATCTCATCCATCCCTGGGGTTTTGCCACTGTGGAGTTGTTTGACTACCTCAGTGACTTCCACCAGGGAGATTGATGACAATTCCCCATCATCCTCCAGCTCTGCCTCTAACATAGCCTCATATTAGCTGGATTTAGGAGTTCCTCAAAGTGCTCCTTCCACTGCCCAATTACCTCCTCAGCTGAGGTCAACAGCATCCCATCCTTACTGTACACAGCTTGGATGGTTCCCCGCTTCCCCCTCCAGAGCTGGCGAACAGTTTTTCAGAAGCACCTTGGTGCCAACCGAAAGTCCTTGTCCATATCTTCTCCCACACCCGCTGCTTTCCCTCTTTCACAGCAGAGGCTGCAGCCCTTCGGTTCCTTGCAACTGCCTACGGAGTTCTCTGGGATAACATATCCCGGAAAGACTCCTTCAGTCGGACGGCTTCCCTGACCACCGGTGTCCACCACGGTGTTCATGGGTTACCGCCCCTTGAGGCACCGTAAGACCACAGCTCACGCCACACCTTCAGCAATAGAAACTAGAAAGCCGGAGGTGTGAGTTGAAAGTCTGTCGGAGAGGGTCCTCCTCCAGACGTTCACAATTTACCCGCACTACCCGTTTGGGATTACCAGGTCTATCCAGAGTCTTCCCCCACCCCCTGACCCAACTCACCACCAGATGATGATAGGTTGACAGCTCTGCCCCTCTCTTCACCCGAGTGTCCAAAACATACGGCCTCAGATCAGATGAAACAATTATAAAATCGATCATTGACCTTCGGCCTAGGGTGCTCTGGTACCAAGTACACTTATGAGCATCCCTATGTTCGAACATGGTGTTTGTTACAGACAATCCATGACTAGCACAGAAGTCCAACAACAGACAACCACTCTGGTTTAGATCAGGGAGGTCGTTCCTCCCAATCACACCTCTCCATGTATCTCCATCATTGCCCACGTGCGCGTTGAAGTCCCCCAGCAGAACTATGGAGTCCCCCACTGGAGCCCCATACAGGATCCATTCAAGGTCTCCAAGAAGGCTGAATACTCCGAACTCTTGTTTGGTGCATATGCACAAACAACAGTCAGAGTTTTCCTTCCCACAACCCTCAGGCGTAGGGAGGCGACCCTCTCGTCCACCGGGGTAAACTCCAACGTAGCGGCGCTCAGCCCGGGACTTGTGAGTATTCCCACACTCACCCAGCGCCTCACACCCTGGGCAACTCCGGAGAAGAAAAGAGTCCAACCCCTATCCAGAAGTATGGTTCCAGAACGGAGACTGGTAGCGCTCCACCTCCCGCACACGTTAAGGCTCCTTCCCCCACAGAGAGGTGACATTACACGTCCCCAGAGCCAGCCTCTGCCAACCTGGTCTGGTCTGTTGAGGCCCCTGAACTTCAACTGGCTTAGTATCTCAAATGCTAAACAAACTATAGATTCTCAATTATTCAGCATGCAATGCCATTAGATTTGCCTGTGAGCAGCAGTTATCTGTGCTGCACGGTGGCATTCAGCTCTGCAGCTGCAGAAAACTTGCCCTACAGTCAGTCAAGAGGCTGCTGCTGTCACACTGCCCTCTACCAGCTCAGCTCTATTAGTTCAGCTTCACCACTTTCCAGTGGCCCTACGGGTGTGACAAAGTGGTAGTTAATGTATGTGTATATGTATGTGTGTGTGTGTGTGTGTGTGTGTGTGTGTGTGTGTGTGTGTGTGTGTGTGTGTGTGTGTGTGTGTGTGTGTGTGTGTGTGTGTGTGTGTGTGTGTGTGTGTGTGTGTGTGTGTGTGTTTCTATTCTTTCACTGGAAAGATTAAGCGGATATAATGACATGCATACGGACAACCGTATAGGACGAGAAAGTAATTAAGGAAGTTGAGGTAATAACTGGCTTTGGTTCAGGGGCCACCCGCTATGGGAATCAGGGGACATTTAAGTTGTAAAAGAATAAAACAGACAACTGGCACTATATACTCATGGCCTATTAGAACATGATTTACAAAATATTAACAAAAAAAGCTAGATATGTGACAATACACAGACAGTACAAGTGTCATGGAATGTGGAGGGAAATGCTGAAAGAACAATTAAGGAAGAAGATGAGGATGATATATGAACACTCCTGATAAAGTGACAAGACCACCGATGGCCCCAGAAATCACCTCTCTTATGGACCACAGAGCATTGAACATTGTAAGTCATTTTAATACACTCCCAAAGTTTTTGACACTGCTCTAATTGAGCTTTATCTTAATATTTTAATGCATGAGACTACATAAAAGTAAGGGTTCCCTGGCAGCATGTGACTTATTGCATAATATACTGTGTGTTTATGATAATGGAGGTATTTTAAATCTCAGCATGGCTATTAAAAAGTGCAAGCATATGCATCATCTGCAGAAACTGAGTATTGAAATATATGATACTAAGATATGAAGCTGCATTTCATCAAGTACTAAAACCATATACATGTACTACTTTAAAACCATTTCCCTGTTTATTTGCAGTATCTCATAGTAACAATGCTAAAGATAGTCCAACAAACATAGTCCAGCATGCAGCTAGGTACTGTAGATGAGAGGAGATCAGAGACAACAAAGAAAGCTCTTTCGGTGGCTCTGTCTTCCTCTCCCTCGTCCCCTGGGAGCAGCGTCTAAATCACACGATGCTCCTGAAGCTGTCACTGCTGGTCAGGCCGTCTAAATGTTGTCAAGCAGAGAAGAAGACAGACCTGCCACATTACTGTGGGAGATGGTGGACGGTGCGGATAGCAAGACAACCAAGTTGCACAATATATGGGATGATGTTAGGGGGCCGGTTTACTAGACATGGAATGATTAAGGAATTGGGCCTTGACTGGAGAGTGTGCAGTGGGGAAGATGTTCTTTGTCTTTTTTTAAGAGCTTTCAGGTTCAGGAGCAGGAGCACATGCATTCAGTTGATGGCGTGTCTATTGCTTTATGGAGTCCAAATGGCCTCATCATGTGTTCAAAATGTGATTAAGGTGCGCCCTGGAGGCATTGAGCGGGGCTACAAAACCAGGATTTGATGTGAAGGCTTGCTATATGTGAAAAAAATCTGTCATCACAAAAGAAGGACACAGAGGACATTGAGTACAAAACATGTTACTTTATGTTTCTAAAGTGTATGGTGCAGGGAAAGAGGAGCATTTTTGTCTGTACTTTACATACAGTCAAGGATGGAAAGTATCATACTCAAGTAAAAGTAGTTGTGTGTAAACTAACTGCTACATTTAAAATAGGGGGTTATACATTCCCTCTTAATAACTGCTAAGAATTGTAAAGCACAATGATTAGACTATTTGCTATCATGAGTAATAGAAGAAAGGCGTTTTTGTTGTTGTTTTATTATTATTATTATTATTATTATCATTATTATTATTATTATTCATTTAATTTTGTATTTATTTTTTGATTTTACCTGTCCTTTCCTCGGCACAAGGGTTTGTTGTGGGTGGGATGGGGTTAATAGAAAGATGTCTTGTTATAATTGACATTGTAATGTTGCACTGTATATTGTACCTTCTTTAAAACAATAAAAACACTTGATATACTATGATATGCTGTAAAATTAAAAGATCACATTTAGGCTACAAAATAAATTGCATTAAATGTAAACGTATAGCCTATACTAGTGGAACACCATCACACCACAGAGCACCCATGTCCAACTCCAAACCAACAATAAATGCCATTTCTATTGAGAATGAGGACATACGTCACGATTTGGGAGGGGTCTGAGCCCGTCGGCCATTTTTGGGTGCCTACACTATCGGTTGCCAGGGGCAACATTGTACGAGCGAGCGACACAGAGACGGAGCGAGGCTTGTTGCCTCGTGTGTGCTGATGACCTCATCTGTTGACATTTCCGAATGCCTTTCTACAGTTGTTTAATAAAAGCGGGCTTTCCACACAAACAAACGTAGCCTACATGTGTCATTAGTATGAGAAAGAAATGCGATTTTAACGGTGTCTGGGTTCGGACAGAAAAATTCAGCCCGATCCATGCTCTAACCTCCGTACTTGGTTTTTGGCATCAGTTATTACATTATGCAAGAATTCAAAAGCATGAAATCCTTGGAAAACTACGAGACTTTCTGCTGCGGCTGGGTCCAAGACTTGGTCATCTACAAGCCCCAAAACACAGAAGATATTTGTGCTGATAGTTACATTAACGCACTGTTCATTCTAAAGCACCTTAAAGATGTATGGCATTTTATATATTTTACACTTTGTCACCCCCTGTCATGTAAATGTGTTAAATGAAGGACATGTTAGTCACGTAAACTAATTTGACATGTCTGACATTTGACATTTGACATTTGCACTATACGAAAAAACTGTGACACGTGGTTCCTACGATTTCCACGAAAATCGTGTGAGGAGCTGAATCAGTTTTTTACACAGCAGTGTGTTCCAGACATTCTAAAATAGTTAATTATCTTGAATCTAGACTATAGAAAAACAGAAGACCCTCCTCTGCTACCAACACAAACAATGAACATGAGCACCCAAAAATGGCGGAAGGGGGCGGGGCGTTGTGGCGTGACGACATCTCCTCATTCTCAATAGACAGCACTCTGCAGCCATGTGTGTACAACTGATTATCAATTACACAACCGCCTTCCTCAGTATACAATGGGCCTATTTCCCAGAAAAGAGGACAAAACTCAGAAAATTAAACAAAAATGACCGAAAATAAGGCTTCAGAAACTAAATAACCTGACACTTCTCAAGCAGACAACACAGAAATATAATGCAGAGCCTGCTGCCACAAACACGCATATCTAAGCAAGCACGAAAACGTGTTTATTACAGTCGTAAATGTGTTGCCAAGATGTTACCAGAGTCATTTGTTAATAGTAGGCTACTTTCCCTTTTCTTGGCAGACGACATAGCACGAAAAGCACAGGTGAAGAATATTAATTATGTCTTCGTTCTAATTAGGTGTTATAGTTTCAGGCTCTGGTTTTGTGCATGCTAATGAGCTGTTGGTTTTGGAGGGGTCTTCCTGATGAAGAGCTAGCTAAAAAGACAAAGCAAGCGGCATGTTGTTAGAGAATATCACATCCTTACATCCCACACTTTGTTCACATTGACAGGTTATTACCTTCTTTAACTGTCTATGGTTATTACTGCAATGTTATTACTTTGCAATCAAATACCCAATTTAAAGTTGCATGATAACACTGCTGATAGCCTAATGCTCGCAAATATATGAATTAGCTAAAAGAAAGCTTACCCAAAAATACCTCCCATCTTCTGATCGCTGAAGATGGCAACAATGTGTATGAATTATGTCAAAGTTTAATAAAGATTCAAGCTTTGGCATTTGAAATGTTATGTTTGACAAATAAACACACGTTGTTGTATTATTGTAGTGCGAACCTGACAGGTTTTGGAGGACTGGAATTTATCAGTGCGAGTAAATGTTGGCCTATCCCCTACCACATAAAATCAGATTTTATTTCAGACGTAAAGGTCCCATGGCATGAAGATTTCACTTTATGAGTTTTTTTAACATTAATATGAGTTCCCCCAGCCTGCCTATGGTCCCTAATTGGCTTGAAATGGTGACAGGTGTAAACCGAGCCCTGGGTATCCTGTTCTGCCTTTGAGAAAAAGTAAGCTCAGATGAGCCGTTCTTGAATCTTGCTTGTTATGAGGTCATAACAAGCAAGGTTACCTCCCCTTTCTCTGCTTTGCCCGCCCAGAGAATTTGGCCAAACCATGAGAGAGAGAGAGACATCATGGCTTTCAAACGAGCAAAGTGGCACTTGGTCAAGGCCACACCCCCACCCTCCATCTTGCCACCCCCTCTCTCCTCCTCAATAGCTAGAGACACAGAAATGGCACGTCCTGAGGAAAGCTCATTGTGGGACTGGCTCTAGTGGCTGTAATTCTGTAGCAAGGCTGAATTTCAGGAAAGAGACTTCAGATACAGTATTAGGGGACCACTAAGGTCTATATAAAAGCATCCAAAGAGCACCATGTCATGGGACCTTTAATTCACTTCACACATTAATTTAACACCAGTTATACCGAAAGTAGAGGCTTTGCATTTTGTTAGCCAAATATGATAGTGTTGGGCAGTAACAATAATGTAATTACTTTTTTCAAGGACGAGTAGTGTAACACTCTTTGGTAGAGAAATCCAATAATTAAATTACAGTTACTAACCCAGTAACTGACATTTTAGGCAGTCAGCTTGTTCACGGCTTTACCGAGAGTTTGATGGGAGGGTTGATATCAGTTTCAACTTTCTCTAAGGTCTATATAAAAGAGACTTCAGATACAGTATTAGGGGACCACTAAGGTCTATATAAAAGAGACTTCAGATACAGTATTAGGGGACCACTAAGGTCTATATAAAAGAGACTTCAGATACAGTATTAGGGGACCACTAAGGTCTATATAAAAGAGACTTCAGATACAGTATTAGGGGACCACTAAGGTCTATATAAAAGAGACTTCAGATACAGTATTAGGGGACCACTAAGGTCTATATAAAAGAGACTTCAGATACAGTATTAGGGGACCACTAAGGTCTATATAAAAGCATCCAAAGAGCACCATGTCATGGGACCTGTAATGTAATTTGGTGCTGTTGCTTCATTTATTTCTCGCATAAGCACAGTGGATCAGGTCTGCTGTTTGTCAAATGGGTTGAATATAACAAGCTTGCAGTGTTAATCTAATTTTAGAGTTTCAAGTCTCAGTTAAGATTGAAACACTGCATGTAATACAAGACAAAGACCCTGTTGCTGAGGATTTGTTTGACACAACATTTGACAGATCGTGTCACATAGAAGAATGCCTGGAGCAGTAATAATAATAAACACACAAAAACGGATATGTCAGTCATCGCCTGTACTTCTGCTCCCACACCCAAAATAAAACACACCAAAATGTGCTTTAATGGATAAGTATAGACATACTTCAAATGGGGTTCCCGGTCTTACACACACACACACACCATTATGTCCCAACATGAACACATGCAAAGTATGCACATCAAAACATGAATATACACACTATACACCAAATATAGCATCTTTAGCCCTCACACTTTTACTGTTGATAACAACAGCACTGAGAGCCATTTCATTTACATGCAAATTGACACCCACCGGTCCACCACACAGTCTCCTGCCTGGCGTGTGTGTGTGTGTGTGTGTGTGTGTGTGTGTGTGTGTGTGTGTGTGTGTGTGTGTGTGTGTGTGTGTGTGTGTGTGTGTGTGTGTGTGTGTGTGTGTTCATGCATGTGTGTGAGCAGTGTAGCTCTGCTGGCACTCAGCAAAGGCGCTATTCTGTCCTGCTGCTTTTCCTGCTCCCTGAAACTAGATGCAAAGAGGTAGAAAGACAGAAAAAGCGATAAAAGCTCTGATTTAATTTTCCATTTCAGGTTTATCAGCTTTCCAGCGGACAAAACATCAACCGGAGCCCATCAAAGAGGCCCCCATGCAGCCTGGTGTTTGTCATCTTGTGTTGGCACTGAGTAACGATGGGCGACACATCAACCAATGTGTCCCTGAGCAAGACACTTAACCCCTAGTTGCTCCAGAGGCGTGCGACCTCTGATATATAGCAATTGTAAGTCGCTTTGGATAAAAGCGTCAGCTAAATGACATGTAATGTAATGTAATTTATTCTCTTGTCACAAGGAGATAAAGGATCACTTGAAGTGATTAAGCATTTTTAAAATAATGAGCTCTGAGAGACTGATCATTACAGCAGGAGGGGAAATGTGGCAGTAATAACTGAACTTGATACGGTAACGTTGAAATTCAAGGGTAACACCCCCTGAGTTGGCAGAGTGAACCCGTAGTTCACCACTGTCAACTGTGAGAGGTAATATAAGTGCTACTGTCAGATGAGGAAAAGCAGTGCAGAAAGTAAATTGTTTTTTTACATGTAATCAGATATCTGTCGCTCTCTGCTGGTTAACATGAAGCACTGCATACAATCTCTATTAAATCACATCGTGCTCTCTCCTGCATGCGCTCTATATAAAAGTGCATGCATGCATAATATATAAGCTATCTGAGATTTATGTTTTTGGTTACACTTTATTTTACAAGCCAGTATTTTTCTTATGCTTTCAATTATTTGATTTGGTCTAATTATAGGGGAAATGTTTATACATAGTTCATAGTACATAAATATTAATTATTCTTTTGTTGTTGAAAATTTTATTTTCCATATGTTGAATTATTTGTTTGTATTGCACATTTTTTCATTCTCAGCTGACTAAAAGACTGTCTAAGTCAAATGTTCTGTTTTTTGTTTTTTTCCAGGTTACAAGATAGAAAATATACCAGGGACCCCTTCATGTATGTCCCTTGGAATGGTTTTACATAGCCATTTTTTTTTACACTTCTATAGTCTTTGCTACAAAAATTGGTTTGTTGTTTAAAATATTAATATTGTTTATGAATGTAGAATCTATTCCAAGTGCTGTATTCTCCAAGTATCTGAAAAACCAATTACACAAAAGAACAATTGTACGTACAACGCAATCCATCCCTCCCCAAATAAAACCAATTAACCAATCAGTCACTGTGGGCTGATTTCATTTGCTATTAAGACTCATTTAGTGAAGGCTGTGGTATAGAGTGGCAGATAATCAGCACCACATTTGATTATCCGTTAAGAGAATTATTCACTCCCCAGTGTGAGGAACTGGCCGCTTTACAGAGATTATTTCTGTTATCATGGAGCTGAATTGCTCAGCCAAAGGCCTCAATCTGATTTAGCACTATCGGAGAGAACAACGCCATTGTAAATTGCGCTCACACTGTTAGATTACTCAAATGTGTGTGTGTGTGTGTGTGTGTGTGTGTGTGTGTGTGTGTGTGTGTGTGTGTGTGTGTGTGTGTGTGTGTGTGTGTGTGTGTGTGTGTGTGTGTGTGCGTGTGCGCATGTTCCTTCATGTGTGTATACTTGCAATCTAGTTTAATTAACCCAATTGCAATTTCAAGGTTAATTTCTCTGCATGTTTAATTATTTCAATCAACGTTGGAAAAAGACAGTGTTACTTAGTGTTGATTGGGGTGTTGCTGGTTAGTTTATTCAATCAAGATGTACCAGCAATGTACCAGCGTTGACTGATCTGCAATGAATCTACAACTAAACTGTGAAATTAAAGGGATATTTCACCGCTGGAAAGCTGAATATATATTTAAATTGGGTCATGTAGCAGAAATGTGACTTTTTTTTTAAATTGGTGCCTTCTAGGCCGAGAAAAGCCAGAAAATGTGTTTTTGGCTCATATGGATGAAAGACACCAAATCCCAGAATGCACTTTGCTTCGCTGCTTTGAGTCCACTCCCAAGCCACGCCTACCGCTTGACAGACAGACACAGAGGCATTCAACTCAACTCAATGTGTTTTATTGTTATTTCAACCATATACACGAAACAACGTTTCATCGTGGCTCAAGTGGTGTTACACATTTAAAATATATAAAAACGACATTATATAAAAACGACATACGAAACAGGCTACCTTTAGTGCACACACACATAACTCCGTAACGTTCAGTTAAGCATACTAGCATTAGGCTTGGTGGGCTGTAAACACCGAGTATAAACACAGCCGTGAATTAGCGTGGAATGTCGAATGGTCGCCATGTAACAGTCACAAACTCCAGCGGTTAGCAGTT
The DNA here is from genome assembly GCA_023631565.1 of Gymnocephalus cernua. Lineage (NCBI taxonomy): Eukaryota > Metazoa > Chordata > Actinopteri > Perciformes > Percidae > Gymnocephalus > Gymnocephalus cernua. The sequence goes on from CM042436.1 coordinate 14,662,149, forward strand.
AGTTGGATACAAATCACCACATTTCTGCACCAGTCCGTGTTAACACAGCCCACCTTCATACAGAGCATCTCTAGCTCGGATCGTCGGAAGGCTAGCAGGCCTGGTAGCTGGACAGTCAGGTACGCTGTTCTTCAGCCATGTTTCCACAAGAACAAAAAACACAGTCTCTGAACTCGCGTTGGGAGCATCGTTGAAGTTGGATGTAGTCCAGTTTTTTTTTTTTAATGAACGGACACTTGCAAGCAGGATTGATGGGACAGGTGGCCGGCTAGCGTTAGCTTCCCACCTAGCCGACGGGGATGTCCCCTACCCGGCTCGGGGTACGAGTGAGACCGCTGGTCTCCGTGCAGGCGAAGCTCTTGTAGTGGGCCGATTATTCCGTCTGTAATAACGTTTCCTGCATATTCTCCGATCTGTACCGATGTATCCCGGTGGTACACGTGTATATATATATATATATATATATATATATATATATATATATATATATATATATATATATATATATATATATATATATATATATATCAAGGCCCCCAAAGATTATTTCTAGAAAACAAGAAATTGTCAGGTCAAGGCTAGACAAAAAGGGGCTAGCTTAAAAATGTGGTGGGAGTCCGGCTGTCTATTGGCACAAGTGAACCAAAATAAGTCAAATTAACTAAAAATAAGTGTACGTGAAAACCAGATTTTTAGCCCTGTGACAGGTTCTGTTTCTTTTTAATTTGACTTTTGAATCCCAGAGCTCAAGTCCTACATGAAATGTACTTCTGTGGTTGTGGATGACATGGAGTTGATTAAAACCCTTAATTTCTCAAAATGTAGATTTATGGGGCACTGTGATTTAGGATTCAAAGACAACTTATTTGTGTTTATGCCCATTTTATTGCACCACTCTCTTCCTGTTTAGATAGATGTATAGATTTAGGCTATAGAGGAGGCTGTCTGTTAGTCACTCTGGTCAATGTGTTTCTCAAATAAAATAAATCCTTAACCCTTGTGTGGTGTTCGGGTCTGTGGGACCCATTTTCAGTGTTTGCTAAAAGAAAAATGATGCTATTATTTCTTCTAACTCAAACTCCTTGGCTCATTTTCTGTGAAGAACATAAAAAATAAGTTAATTTCAATGACTGCACACGGTACGGTTGAATTTCCTTATTTTCTCATAAAAAATGAAAATGATCACATGATCATAAATGTGATCTCACGGGAGTAAATGGCAAATATGAACCATAAATGATGTATATATCATTGGTAACTGAGCTAAAGTAAACATCTGTTAAGTATTTTTACATACATTGTTATGGCTGTATTGATTTAAAAGCCTAATAATGTGGTGGGTCCACCAGACCCGGGAACATTGGCTGTGTAACAAAAATATGAACACCACACAAGGGTTAAAGCTGCACTGATCAATATTTTGTATTATTAACTATGGAAAAAATGACTTGGTATAATGAAAAAGGGGTCGCTCGTAGTGATAACCAAAAGTTGTTCAGTTCTAAGAAGCATTTTTAGCAACTTCCAGGTCATTTCTTATGTTTCGTAGCCTACAACTTTACTGTTCTGGTTCACTCTCACTGCTCTCTTCAGCAAGCTTGTGACCGGGAGGTCGCCTGTTCAATCCCCAGACTGGCAGGATCAAATCTGGGTGGGGAAAGTGAAAGAGCAGCACTTGTCCCTCCCTCATTACCACTACTGAGGTGCCCTTGAGCAAGGCCCTTAACCCCAACCGCTCCAGTGGAGCTGCTCAGTGGCCAGCAGATCAGACTGTGGTTGGACTGGGCAGCTTCCAGGTATGAATGTGGAACTGTGACAGGTCCTCGATGCAAATGAGAATTTGTTCTCAATTAACGTACCTGGATAAATAAAGGTTAAATACATATTCTAAAGCATTTCTTCTTCATACAACTTTGAATTGCAGCTGTGTTTGAAAGGCTCTGTGACACTAAATCAACCTGTTTGGTCTTAAAGTCTAAAGCTACATGAGACTCGTAGTAAACCTGCAAAATGTCCCTGAAAATAATGCTCCCGTGTTGTTAATATCATTATTTTCTTTGGATGACCAACATGTACCTCCAGACAAAAACCTATATTTACTATATTATATTTAACATATCAAATTATTTGAGACATCTTATATTTTGGGGGTTCAGGATGCAAATGAATGTTTGTCCCCTGATTTGTACATCAAACTATATTACACATGACTGTAGTGCAACTTAACATTTAAACAATAGACCAAAAAACATGACATAATTTTTATGCATTTATTTGAAAAGATTATTTGTGCAGCTAGTGTTTGTGTGTATGCAGTAGTTATTATATAGAACTTTATTTACAGACTCAAGGTCCAAATAGAAAATAGAATAGTACACATAACATATTGCAAGAGGGGTACAAACAAGCCCACAAACATAAATACATACAGACATACAAATAGCTATACACAATAATTAAAACAGGTACAGATACATGTGCAGTGTTTCCAGAGTTTGGAGGTATATCTGGTATCACTAAGTACAGGATTGGTTAAGGCAGTTCAAATTGTATTCTTTGACTCTGTTAATCGGCACATGAATCTATATATATATATATATATATATATATATATATATATATATATATATATATATAGTTGTGAGGACTAGTTTCACTTTTCTCACATCACCAAAGCACTTTTTCTTGGGGGGGTTAAGGTGAGGGTGTGGGTGCGCAGACCTCACTCCCACCACCTTCACTCCTACCAGATGGACCTCCATTGGCATGAGGGAACCCATGACGATCTTCGTCTGGCAGGAGTTGCAGGGGGCTACCGGTGGTCCGGTCAGTTGGACTCCGCCTGTGCCTGTCCCCAGGTGCAGGTCTGCTCCCCTAGCCACTGTACCCTCCCGAGTTAACCCACGTGGCTGTGGGGTTGCCTTCTTCCACCTTCCCAGCCGTTGTGGTGGTTCTCACACCACCACCTTCCGCCTGCACCGCCATTGGGGTCTTCACTATTTACCCATAGCTGGGGCTGTTTACCCATAGATGGGGCTATTTACCCATAACTGGGACAGTGGTTGACGGGCATCAGGGCGTTTCCACTCACCGATGGGCTTGCATGCCACGTCTCTGGGGCCCACTGCTGCTCCGAGATCCCGTACAACTTAGCCTGGAACCACAAGGAACCAGTTACCATGTGTGCCATGGGGAGGCGTGTACGAGATCTTGGATAGTGGAGAGGCTGTGTACCGGCTGAGGAGGCTTACACAATCGGCTCCTCTTTTCACCCCTGAAAACAATCCGGTGGTAGTAGCTGGAAGCAGAGAGTGGCAAGCAGAAGCAGCATGCAGCTACAAGCACTACTACTCCAACACTACTGCACTGACGCATCACACGCCCTGCGTGCAAACACACACACACACACACACACACACACACACACACACTATACAAGTACAAATGCATTTTCTTTTTCTCAGCCAGGCATTAGAAAAGCTTTCTGTACCACTTCTTCTTCTTCTTTGGCTTTGTCATGATCTGGCTCTGAAGATCTACCAGCTGGGACCTCATGGCGCTCTCCGTCCTCTCCCACTCCTGCTCCTTTTCCTGCTGAGTCAGTTTCAGGCTTTCTGTGGCCTGAAGGAGGGATGACTTGTCCTCCTTCCACTCCTTGAGATGACTCTCAAGGAGCTGCTGCTCAGCCTTGTTCAGAGCAGCCAGGAGGCCGTCATTCACCAAGCTCTGCTCGTCAATTTGAGCCACATAGGAGGATCTTGTTTTGTCGCTGTCCTCCAGCAGGGAGGTTTTCTCCTGCTGCCATAGGACACGCTCACTTTCCAGCTGATGTTCACACTTTTTCTCAAGAGCTGCCACGAGGTTCTTGTTGGTTTTGTCCTGCATCTCCAGCTGGGCTCTATGGGAAGCCTGGGATCTTTCCAGTATTGTCTTTCCCTCGTCCTGTTTTAGAAGAGCTTCCTCCATCTTGCTCAATTTATCCTTCAGCTCCTGAGCTTGAGCCCTCTCAGTCTCCCGATAGCTCTCCAACTCGAACTCCACATTGGTCTTAGCTACTGCAAGCGTCTGTCTCTCTTCACGAAACTCCATCTTCTGAGTCTCCACATTATTTTTAAGTGCCTCCTTCTCTCCCTTCGTCTGCTCCAATTTGACTTTCAGATCTTGAGTAATGAAGATCTGCAGGTCAAGATATATATGGGCTTTTCGTAGCCTATTGCTGATTTTTCCCAGCTGGGATTTCAGATACTCTGCTTCCCTGGGTGGGGAGGGGACACGTTCAGCAAGCTGAACTTTCAAGTCACACATCTCCCTCTGCATCAGCTTTTTCTCACGGCTCCAACTGCTGCCCTCTCTCTGTTGTTGGAGCTGATCGAGGAGATTGGCTAGCAAGTCCTCTTGGATGATCAGGTGAACTCTTCCCTCAGATTCACTTTGGGTGAGCCTCGCCTCGCCTCGCTGTCCTTCAGATCACACCGTACCTGTTCTTCAAGTGAACTGAGGTAGAAATTAATTTGCGGTTCGATCTCTCTGCTGTTGAATGTCACAGTGACATGACGTTTTCAATTTTTAGCTATTTCTATTCTGTTATATATTATATATTCTATATATATATATATATATGTAAATATGTTCATACAGTATATAAATAGATTATATAATGATGTTCTACAGTTTCTTTTGTTTGACCTTTTGTTTCATCATAATTACTGATAAAATAAGACACATTCTATTCTATTTGTTTTATAATATCAGTAATTATGATCAAGCAAAAGGTCAAACAAACGATAGAATTATGTCATGCAGTTTGACAGTTTTTCCTCTATTTGCCACACAAGCCATTTACATATGGGGGTTTCCGTGTACCGTCTTCCAACACCACCCTGCCAAGACCTTTCGCCACCCCTTTGCCACCCCATGACAAATTTTCTAGATCCGCCACTGTCAAACAGACAAGCCTGTTGACATTTTCATACAACAGGGAAGCTCGCTTCGTTTGTACAACATGCCCAGACAGTGAAAACAACCTATCAGAAGGTACTGATGTAGCCAGTGTTGCTAAGTATTTGCGTGCAAGGCGGGCCATTTCACTGTGTGCTCCTTCATGTGTGGACCACCATTCCTGGTGACAGTCATCCATGACAACCTTGTAGCGCTCCAGAAATCGCTCAATACTGTCCTCCTCTTCATCAGATGAAGACTTCCACTCCAGACATCCACTCAAAACGTGACGTTAGCCTACTACTCTCTGGCCGGCTCGCAAGCCCAAACAAGTGTTGGCTGCATGCCTTTTGTTTTGTTTCCGGTCTAGCTAGATATTAGCTAGGTATAGTTATAGAAATGCCACATTTTAAACATTTAAAAAATGCTTTTGAGTTGCATTATGGGAAGTGTAGCATCCAGAGTTTTTATAGCTTGGCCCGTACTAGTGACTAAAATGTCAGAATATGTGGGCTTCTGCTACATCAATTTTGATCATTGGATTTTTTATATATACAGTATATATATATATATATATATATATATATATATATATATATATATATATATATATATATATATAAATATATATATATATATATATATATATATATATATATATTAGTGCTGTCAAACGATTAATCGTGATTAATCACATTAATGTCATAGTTAACTCATGATTAATCGTAATTAATCGCACATTTTTATCTATTCTAAATGTCCCTTGATTTCTTTTTGTCCCATTATATTTTTTCATTTTAATGCTATTTATCAACATGGAAAAGTGGATCGGCTTGCTTTGTGCAAATGTTTTTTTTTTTTATTGAAAACATTGTGATATACATACATAGTTTTCAATTTCACTCAACATTCACACTTGGAGCTAATAATCTGTCACACAATTTTCCATTGCAGATAGTACTGCCTCATGCCTGAGGCGAGCGAGGCTGGTTGTCATAGCGACTATGGTTTCCCCCGACTCATTTCCTGGTTGTCGTTCTCCATAAATAACGTAAAATCAAGGAGAGGGTTAACTTTTCCTGCTCCAGGTTTTCCTCCGTGGTCAGAAAGAACAGAGGAGACACTTTGTTTCTCTCACTGACTGTAGAGTCACTACTCACTCCGAAGCTAATCGCCGCCACAAGCCTACTAGCTACGCGGCTCGCAAGCCCAAACCATAGACAGAATGGACAAAGATGGCGTTGTTTTTGACGGAGACCAGTGAAGTCTATTAGAAGCACTTTTCCGGTGATAGCTGAGCGTTACTGCGCAGCTGCAAACTGAGCTTGCCGGCGTAGATGTGACGTGAGCAACGTCTCTGAACGTTGTAAGTCTTCTGGTAGCTGTGCCAAGAGAAATCTCAATCATTCCCAATCTTGCAGAGACGGAGAGTGTAGGTATATGTAAGGAGATAACATAGGCACAGGCTAATTATTGCTAACTAAAATGCTAGTTAATATTAGCAATTAAAATTAAATAGCTAATGTAAGTCAAAAACTGCCTGCGAGCTTCTCCTGTACTGTACGGTAATTCCTCTACTATGGAGAGCAGGTTGCGTGGTTATGACACAATCGTTAGCCTATTTTTATAAAAACGTCTACTATGGAGCCATAACGTGAGATACAAGGTAATGGAGCCTTTTATACATTGTTGGCGTTAAAATGGGTTTTAACGCCGTTAAACTGACAGCCCTAATATATATATAACTTTATTTATAACAAATAAACCCTCATAAATAATCACCAAAAGCTTTATTGTTTGAGGATTGCAAATAAACTTCTTAGATACAGAGATTATATCAATTTGAATGTTTTATAAACAAAACATTGTGATGTTATCCTGTGCCCTGCAGTATGGCATAGTAAATAATGTATTAAATATGATCGTGTTTCTACTGATGTATAGTGTTTTGGTAAATATAACAAAGGTTACAATGTTGCAACACAGATCAGAACATTTTAAGACAAGAATTTATTGTATAACAAGTAGGGAGCTACATCTAGCAAAACTGGATCAACTCTTTCATGCTGCATCCCTTCTCACAGCAAATATCAGATATTGTTCCGGCAGCTCGTCTGATCCGAGTCAAGGAGAAGACACCCTTCTCCCCGTCAGATTCTGGAGGGATGGGGGCTGCCTCCGTAGCCTGGCGCTCCTCTGCGAAGGCCTCCTGGTCCCCTGTGCAGAGGAGGTGGAAAGACACCTGGGATTTAACGACGTCCCTGAAAATGTGTAGTTTTGTGCTTGGAACTTCTTGTGAAACCCCAGTCACTCAGGGAAGACATAGATTGTACAATTTTGGAGTTCACCCAATGATCCAAGGGTATGCAGTTAACAAGCAATAAAGCAATGAAGGCTAAAAGGACATGAATATATAAGAGACAGGACTTAAACATAAAAATAAATCATACATACATTATTATTATTTATAAAGGACAATGCAATAATTAACGTTTCTGTGAATGTGCCAGTGTTAGCCAGCCAGCAAATTTTCAACTGAAGTCCTTTGGCACGATGTTTTGAGACCAGAGCAACAGGAAACAGCAAGACATTAGTACAGGATAAATGTACAGAGAGAAGTCAATAAGACACCACAAAGACAGGTACATAGAACTTGTTTTTTTTCTTATAATTTAAAAAGTGAACGCTATTATGTGTCACATATCTTGCTGGATCAGTGGTCAGATATTCACAAAGTTCAGCAGGAATGACTCTCGGTCAATGCACCTGATGTTTGAAAATGTATGATAAAGTACTTACAGTGAGAGGCGTATTGCCGCTGGGCCAGGTCTGCGTCCAGGATGCTTCTCCTCACCCGAGAGTTGCCACAGGACGTCACAGCCAGACGTATCAGATCTCTCCCACACATCTTAATCCTGTCCTGTGCATGGGCCTCACCCACTGCAGCCACCAGCACCACCATCAGAGGCACCAAAGACCTAGCAGCAGACATTGTATGGTGGATATTACTGCCCCCCTTGTTGGTCAGAGTTTGAGAAAGGAACAGAATGGGAGGGTAGATGAGCATTAAGGTTAGGTGTGTGGGGGTTTATATAGTCAATGTGTGTTACCAGGAGCGGTGGTTTAAAAAAATGCTGAGGTCAGAGTTCTCCAACAGATGTATTCAGCCTTGTTGAAGGATAAGCATGTCCTGATCTAGAGCTCATCGTGAGAGTGATGCAAGTCACCTCAAGGCTAAAATCTCTCAAGATAATAAACGTGTCAAACAGTGATCTACCGCTTAAAAACATCAGAGGTATTAAGTTAGAAATGTTGTTGCACGTGCACACACATGCACAAAAACATTTTAGGCTTGATTTTAAGATTTTATTGTTTACGTAAAAATTACTAAATGGCAGTGGTGGAATGTAACTATGTACATTTACATAAAAAAGAAAAGTCTTTTCTTTTCCTGACACTTTCTACTTCTACTCCACTACATTTCGGAGAGAAGTATTGTACTTTTTACTCCACCACTTTAATCTGACATCTTTAGTTACTAGTTCTTTTACAAATTTTGATTTTTACATACAAAACACATGTAGTTTATAAAATTATGTTTTATTATAAATTAAACTACCCAGCAATATACAGGCTTACAAGTACAGCTGAAATTGTTAGCTTAGTTTATTGGCAGAACTGTTTCTAAAATGTGAGGATTTTTCTGCATTGCATACTTTTACTTGTAATACTTTAAGTATATTTTCCTGATGATACGTACATACTTTTACTTAAGTAACATTGTTCAATGCAGTATTTTTACAGTGTGGTATCAGTACTTTTACTTGAGTAACGGATCTGAATACTTCTTGCACCTCTGCTGGAATGAGATCGCTCCAACCTATCTCTTCTTGTGGTCCCAAGATCAACACTGCCTGTTTTAAACCTAATCTTAAAACAAATCTTTATACTATTATTGTTATTCTGGTCAACTGTCTATGTTTTTTAATGTTCTTTATGGCTCGGAGGTAGAGTAGTAACACAAGGTTTGGCGGTTCAATCCCATGTCAAAGTGTCCCTGAGCAAGACATTGAACCCCAATGTTGGTCCCCGGATGCTTTATAAGTAGCTGTCCACTGCTCCTAATACTTGGATGGGTTAAGAATGCAGAAATAACATGTCACTACATTGTGCTGTGTGTATGTGATTATTAAGTGCAAAGTTGTTGTTTTTTTGGATTGGATTTGGATGCACATACACGCACACACACACACACACACACACACACACACAAATACAAGCACACACACATGCACACACACACACACACACACACACACATGCACACACATACACTCACAGGACGAATGTTTGGATACATAAATGCAAAATGCACACGGATACACTTAAAATAACATCAACTAGCGTCCTGTATTCACTGTTTTCGTTTGTTCTGTTCTGTTTTTGTTGCTCTGTTAATGTTTTGTCTTGTGTCTTGCAATACATTTTCTCCAACAAATGACATTAACTGCTGTTTTGCTCATAAAATGTACATATGTTTGTTTGGAAATTGTCAAAATATCATAATTTATGTTATTACAGTGAACTATTTTCCTTGAATATGAGCTGCCTTTGCATCTTATCTTGACATATCTTGAGGGATAAGAGCAGATTGGAACACAGTGCAACTGGCAAAAATATGTCAAGGATATTGACGCAGCAATTCACACACATGGACACCCCAGGCCCTACACTGAATTTGCACAATCATGCCAGAGATAACTTTCATATTTCCAGCACTGATGAAAAATGTGAAAGGTGGCACTTTAACATCTTACTTCTGGCTATGCATGGCATTTTAACCTCTGATGACGATATCCTTCACTGGTAAGCAGTGATTAGTTTATTACCTGGGATAGTGAATTGAAAACACCAGTCTTTACCTGTTTATTCTTTTAACCTCACTGTCTCTTGGGTTGCTTTCACAACTGAGCTGTGCGGTCCGTCTGAACCGAACCCTGGAGCGTTTCATCTGATGGTCCTCTGGTGCGGACAAAACAACCAAAGCCCGAGCCACTTGCAAACGGTGCACTAGAGTTTGACTGACTTTAGGTGAGAATGCAATCTGACCCAAATACAGGAAGTGAACCAAAAAACAGTGCATAGCCTGCAATTTCGACCTTGCACACACTATACAGACTTATATATGATTTAAAGATTGATAACTTTCAGATCCACAACCTATTCTGACCATACATCGCTGGTCGTCTGTGTGACAACACATCATCATCATCATCATCATCATCTCATCAGGGCCGTCGTCTCCTTGACTCGCAACCCTAGACGATATAAATGTAATGTTGCTCCATTATTTCTGAGACCAGAAGTGTTTTTCCAATTGCACTCTGATATTCTATTCAATAGACCAGCGACTGTTTCGACTGTGTGACAATTGTTTACAAGGTTTGGTGCGTTTGACAAAGTACAGTCTGAACGCTAACACAACCATGTGAAAGATGTTGCAACTTCATGCCCGAATCGCACCTAGTCTACCCAACTACAGGTGTGAAAACGCCCTTAATCAGTATTTCTTGTAGAATGTGTTAAAGTTGATGCTGTTCGTTTACATTTTCAAATGAGTCAGTACAGCCAGATATTACAGATGTTGCAGTGATTTTGGTCATCGCAATACTGGCCATAGTACCACTGATGTCCCAATGGACTCAAGAGAAATGTCTACTGTGAACTATCAATGCCTCAGTGTTTTCTGTTATATTGTTATGTTCTGTGATAGATCATTGTGTTTGTGCTCCCAAAATATTGTCTTGTTTGGCACTTCAGGGCCACCATAATTAGATGCAAAATTAGTTAAACTTTTTAGTTTCCCAGTCTGATGTGTTTCTTTATTGATGTAGTTTGAAGCTACTCTAATTGATATTTTATATAAACATTGGATCAAAGGAATGTGTCTTGTGAAAAGGGTCACTCATAGTGCATGAATAGAGAATTATCACTCGTCCCTCCGGTTCCCCTCAGCTCTACAGAGCATATTAGCATCTTTCAGCTCCTTGTTTTGTGTTTTGATTTTCACTTGACTGTTTTCAGTCCCACCGCTCTCATCAATCTTGTTAAGCAGCAAAAGCAGGTGTTTTCTGCTCTGATAAAATTACTGTACACTCCCTGCGCAGCACTAAATGGCAGCCAGAGAAAGTTAACGACAGGCTGGTGAACATGGTGGACATTTAGCAGTTAAGAGAGCCAGATGTTTTCCTCAGGAGTCAGTGGAGAACAAAACAGAGCTGCAGGGAGAGTAAATATTGGACTCCAAATAAATGCTAATGTTGCTGTGTGCTGCTTGTTTGAATACACCTGTTGGCTAAGTACTTAAAATCACTTTTTACTGCTTTATGGTCATTCAAACTTATGGGGCCTGGGTAGCTCACCTGGCAGAGCGTGCACCCCATATACAGAGGCTCAAAACTGTTTCTTCTTCTTCAAGCCGCGCACCTCCAATATTTTGTAATAATACAGACGTGGTCACGTACAGTAGACGACGTTGCAGTGACTGGCTACATGAGAGAAAAAGTCCGTTCTTTGGGCCTCTCTGACGGCAATCAGTATGAAAAACCAAAGGGTTCGTGGAGACCATGTGCCGCTGTCCACAGCACCTCGACCGCACTGAACGCAATAAGCATAAAACAGCTTTCAGTCCTCGCCGCAGCGGCCGCAGGTTCAATTCTGACCTGCGACCCTTTGCTGCATGTCATTCCCCCTCTCTCCCCCCTTTCGCATCTTATCTGTCCTATCAAACTAAGGCCTAAAATGCCAAACGTATAGGCCTATGCTTGTGTATCCGATTTTGTCACCCTATTTCTGTTGTGTCAAAGATTGTATGTGTGGATGTGTCTGTCTGTCTGTCCATGAGTCTGCATCTGTCCTTTGCCCGATGTCCCTTTTGGCTGCATCTATTTCTGTCTATTCCGCCCTGGCTGAGTCATGTGAGACAGCCAGGATCTCTTAGTACTATTGATTTGTTATTGATGCTGACAAGACTAGTAAACCACTGGCATCTTTCCCATTGGCTTATCCTGTAATACTATTAGACAGGCAGCATCGTACCTCATATGAATGAGCTGTGCTACTATAAAGTGCTACTGTAATAGCAATGGTCTTCAAGTCCATCTAAAGGGAATGTGGATGGTCATGATAATAGTTTTGATGCAGAAGAACAGATCTTTTTATTGAGCAAGATACTATACTCATTTGTCATTCTCAGAGTCTTGAAAACATGTAGCCTATACATTATGATACATAATAAAAGCTGTGTTCATTTGTTCCAGCATGTTGTTGGTTGTTTTGGTTATTTTGTTGCATTTTTAAGCACAACTAAAAAAAAACTAAGAATTTGCTCAGCCACTGCTCACATTACTGAAAAGGGAATACATGTATATTACTGTAACTGAAAATTATTGAAATGACTAGAAATCCCTAAGTGAAATACATAGCATGCCCTTCTTTTGTCAACTTTTGTTTGCACTTGTTTACCTATGCAGTATTTACCACATTCATACAGTTATACATTGTCAAATTGCTCAACAGATTTCAACTATTGACTCCAAAAACCTTTGAAACTATTGTGTCATTACAGAAAAATCTAAACAGAAATAGGACACACTAGTGGACAAAGTCTTATCCTTCAAGGAGTTTTGTATGTGCAGAAAACTTGGAAGACAGAGAAGCAATAGGTATGTTGTTCTGATGAGTTGCCCCTGATTACATTGAACATACAGTACAATACAATTAAATATGTTCCATATGGGTAAAGTCAAGGTCTAATGTTTCACAGGGCGCTGCTTTTGTAAATCAGGGGGGGGCGTGGCAGGTACAGGGTGTTTTGTCATGACCAGAGACACAACACATCTTCAGTATAGTTGGAAAGGTGGTGTGAATCAGTCAGTGCTAGTAGCTGCTGGTAATAGTCATGACCAAACAAAGAACATATTTTTGTTCTCTTAAATCTGTCTCTTAAAACCAGTGGGCAAAACAAAACAGTCTTGAACAGATCTATTAAAAAAATAAAATAAATAAAAACTGTAGTCTTTGTCCATTGCATTGAGTTAGTAAGTAAGTAGCCAATAGGGCGTGTTAAATATGTCTGGATGAGATAATACATTTGCTGACTATTAATAGCTCTATGGTACCCAGGACAGGAATTTGTTTAATGATCTTAGATGAGCTATAGCACAGCCAGCCGGAAACAGAAAGGGTTTGACTACAGGAAAGGGTCATGCTTGATCCTTTCATCTACAGGCCAAGAACCTGTTCTTAGCTCAGTAAATCCTCTTTGCTGTGATCATGTGAAATACCGACATGTTGGATAACGTTCATAAGCACCATTGCCAGAGTAACTAGCTTGAGAAACAGTGGATCTAATGTTTCCGACTTTTGCCCTTGAGTGAACCAGACAGTAGGCGCCAGTGCAAATCCCAGTAATCCTTGACGACAAAATTACACTCATGCAATGACTACACCATGGTGTTTGAACCGGTTGGTATTGAAATCATTGCCATTGCCATTCAAATAAAAGTTATACTGTCCGTTGTGCGAAGTATTAAGAATGTAAAGTTAAATGTAAGAGACCATGTTGTTGTCCACAATAGTTCATTAACAGCACTTCCAATGAGAAGAGTTCTTAAAGTATCACACTCCCATTAATATTGATACTACTTGACCTCTTTGTGTCAAACATCTATTTCAGTTTAGCTGGAATAAGTTTCCGTGCTTAAGTGCTATTCTTGGAAACAGACAACAAGCTGTCCAGCGGAAGCATCTTGTCCATTTGACAGAGGGGTCACCATCACCCATAGCGTGCAAACAGCACTTACTGTAAAGCTGAAGCTTTAATCTTATCTCAACTTGCTTCTGCCCTATCCCCCCTCCTCCCCTAGATTGTTTATCTTAAATCACATAGACTCAGAGTTGGAGGCAGATGGGGTCTTACAATTTCTGGACCCATGAGTGATAAGGCCATTTAGGGTGAGCGAGGTCGCAACTAGTGGGCAGCTAAATCCTCCCTCTCATGGACAGCTTGACTAACACAGGGCCGATAGTGTATGTCGTCATCAGACTCCTCTGGCTGGGGTGTGAAACAGTTGTCAAACTTGCGCCTCATACGTTTCCTCAGCTGAAAGGTGCGCTCTGTGTTTGAAATTGTGTATTCCTGTTCCTTCAGTTTGGCGTAATAGTCGGAAAACTTGTTGAACAGGATGGAGATGGGCATGCCATTGAGGATGATGCCAAAAGAGATGCAGCCAAACGCCACACAGCGGCCGAGATAGGAGATAGGTACAACATCTCCATAGCCCACTGTAGAGATGCTCACCTGTAGGAAGAAAAGAGTAAAGTGAGTCAGCTTACATGCATGATTTGTATTCTGTTTTTGTTTGTTTTTTTTACATTTAAAATTAAGACATTTAGAGCATGGCAGGAAAATGAAATATTGTGATTTCTTTATTTGTTCCAAAGAGGAATGGCTCATCCTCATGGTGCCTTTCAGTCTGCCCAAAACCACCCCATGGCCATGGAGGAGTCCAATAATTTAAACGTTTCCTTCCTGATCAGTTGCCATGTTGCAAAGTTGAACATGAACAGAATCAAATAAACCTCCAAGACTGCACTGCAACACTTTCCATCTCTCGAATGCAATCATTGTGTCTGGCCACAAACAAGACGAATTAGAGGGGATTAGACACATATAAGGACAGCTGCCACCAGATAAATAAAAAAAACAAATGTCTCTTAATGAGAACCAGGCTGATGACAAGTACACTAGTAAATTAAAAAGAAGCAAGTAAAATTTGAAGATGTTGTCACTATTACACTGAACAACAAGGAACAACAACAGAGGAAATGACTACTACATCTTATTTCTTACCATAGTTTTCCATGTTAAATTAAGCTATGAAACAGAAACAGGATATAGAAAACAGGATCCAAAGTAGTGGAACCTTTTAATATGTATTCCTGCACAATGCCTGCAAAATTAAATAGATAATTAGCTAAATATACTGTACCCTATTGTTCTATATTTACATGGTCAATTGCCAAATGGGTTTGACACAATTCCAACAACTAGAATTAAAAAGGTATCTGCCAACTCAGGCAATTTCTTTAGTTGTCCGAATGTGTTTTCTCAAATATCTTGTCACCAATTTGCTATCTACTCACCATTACAACCTTTCCCAATAATTAAAGGAAAAGTTTGACCTTCTGGGAAATATCTTGCTTATTTATGTTCCTACAGAGAGTTAAATCAGAAGATTGATACCACTCTTATGTCTGTTATGTATGAAGCTAGAACCAGCAGGGGGTTAGCACAAGGACTGGAAACAAGGACACAAACAGAAATGTAGAAACAACAAGTCATGATTTTACAGTGAGAATTTACTGTTACATCTTGGTTTGGGGCAGAGGTAGAGGCTGGACACACTCATGGGGTAATCAAATCACAGGCTTTGCCACAAATGCAACTCACAAGAGGAAACTGATGTTCTTGAGCAGAAAGTTACCAAGATAGTCCCTAAATAATAAGCTTGGGAGGAGAGAACACATTTGGTTACCATGTTGTTTTAGTTGCAAGCCATCTGCTGCCTAGTGCAGGTAAGAATTCATTTTTGTCAATGGTTGGTGCTTAAGCACAGGCCAGTTTGGTGGCCCTCACTCACCAGTTAAATACCATCTTGTCATGTGTTCATTGCTTGGACAAACCACAAAAACAGCACAGAAGATGCCTCTGCCTGGTACCGTGTACTTTTATCATGGTCTGACTAAGCAGGGAGCACAAATCGTGGTAGGCCACCACACTGCTGAATCATACTGACCCCTCCCCATACTAATCTCCTCCTCTTACTTTTCAGCACAGTCAAGAGGAAGAGTCTGGCACAGTTCATAACCAAGCTAATTGATCCGGAAGAACCAGCAACCATAAGACCTGGTTGAATCCTTTTAATGCTGTGCACCATCCTTTGTTCCATTAATACTAATGGCTGTTCAGGTGTTGCCTGGTAGTCAATTCAATTTTTTTTATAGTGTCTATTTATAACATAAGTTATCTCAGGACACTTTACAGAGAGAGTAGGTAGTAGGTCTATATTTTACAAAGACCCAACAATTTCCCCCAAGAGCAAGCATTTGGTGCAACAGCGGCAAGGAAAAACTTCCTTTTAGGCAGAAACCTCAGACACAACCTGACTCTTGGTGGCCATCTGACGCTGCCTGTTAATGTGAATATGTTTATTTATGATGTTTCCGTCCAGGTCGAGTGAAATAGTAAGAAAGGGGAAAACTAACTAACTTTACACAACTTGGATCCAGCCAAGATCAAGGCAAAGTCACCAAAAAGAAATGTTAGTGAATTAGACGTTGGCGTTAATCCTACTCACTGCAGCCCACCACCAGGCATCTGGTATGCTGCTGAATGGTGTCCCAGGCTGATCCACCTCCACAGAGTGCATCAGAGCAGAGAAGGTGAAGATGCCCATGGCAATGAACAGAAACAGACAGCACACCTAAATGATGACAGAAGAGTACATGTCAACAGCAGTGGCTATTCATATTTGGTAATCAATATATTTATACATGTGGGACCACCCATCCGGTCACATGATAGTTTTAAGATGTATTGTGACTCACCTAGAATACCTACATGTTATGCTGCATGTATTACCACATAATGTACACTATACTTACAGTATTTTGAACAACTGAGCCGAGAATGACACACGTGCTTGTTTGGATAAGCTTTCTTTTACCGATGTGTCATATGTGTTAGATTTGTCTCACCACTGGCGGCAGCTCTAAGGGAGAACAGTAGTAAGTTGAGCAAAAGAAAAAAAGAGCGTGTTGATTTCTTATGCAAAAATTATGGATTTAAAAACCTGTTAGATGACTGTTTATTGTATCCCCTCAGCTCAGATCCTGAGTTGGCATTAAACCTGCATAAATTGATTTTTTTGACCGCGCAGGTGGTAGGGAATACAAGTTGCTGTGGTGGCTTGTCAGCAGAACGTTGCCTACCAACAGATACAGAGTGACATTAGCATTCATTTGGAGTCATGTTCCGGCCACCGGAGAACTAAAAGTCTAACATTCACTCTGCTTTTAGCTCTGTTTTTGGTCTCCACCGCCTCCTTAGGGAAATATCTGCCTTTTTAACTGCTCAATTCTCCACTATTTGTTCACCAGTTAGCAGCTTACTTTGTCTGTCTGCAGTTTGGTGCTGGACAGGTATGCAAAGCTGAAAACAGCTGCCTGCTACAGCTGGAAACAACTCTGATAAGAGCAGTGAGACCAAAACATTAATGTTGTGGGCCTGAAAACAGAAACAATGAGCTCAAAGAAGCTAAACTGGGTGGTAATTATGTGGGGGTTTATCACTACGAGCAACCATAGTCATATACTGATGATAACTGCTTAAACTCTGTGTTCCATTGTTTTATCTGTGCATGTCCCCACAGTAGATGTATTTTTGTGTTTCTGTTAGATTTGTCTTGTTTGATACTCCTCCATACCTGCTCAGAGCACTGTCGGATGGTGAAACCAAACGCCCTCATGCCTGTGGAGTGACGGGCAAGCTTCAAGATACGGAAGATGCGCATCAACTTGACAACCTTCAGCACCTTGCTGACTTTACTGACCCTTGCCATGGTCTTCAAATCTTCCTGTGCACCTATGTCTTCTGAATCCATAACAAAAGTCTCAAAAACGATCTGCAGAAAGTATGGCATAACAGCCACCACATCCACAAAGTTAAGAGCACTCTTCAAAAAATGTCTGATGTTGGATGTGGTGAGTAACCGCAAAAAGTACTCCAATGCGAAGAAAAGGATGGAAGATACCTCTATCCACTCCATGTAGGTTTTGTCACCAAGTTTGTACTGCCTGAGTTCCTTTACTGTGTTCATCGTCATGGAAACAATAGAGATAAGCACAAAGAGACTGGAAAACACAGCAAAGGCTTTGGCTGACAGTGAGGAGTAAGGATTCTCCATCAAGTCCCAAAGGATCTTCCGAAAGCTTCCAAGAAACATATTACTGTATCCCTCGTCATCGTGGTGAGGCTTAATTTCATCAATCAACTCCTGGTTCACCTTCAGTTGGTCTCTGATGTCGTCCACTTTCTCCTCAAACAGAATGCGGCAGCACCTGAGAAGAAGAAGATCATTTATTGTCTATTTTTACAAGAGCTCATCTTAAAATAAACAAACAGCAACAGACCAAACTATTCAATAGACATAGTGAGTATTAAATATCTACAGCATACCTTGGCGTGTCCTTCATTTTCAACCCCCAGAATTTCATCTCTTCCTCAAAGTTGACAGGGCAGAGACTATCCATCACCCACATGACATTACTGCAATAAAAGTGGAAGATGTAGTGGAAAAACATGGGGTCCCTGTCAAAAAAGAATTCGTCGTTCTGAACATTGTAATCATCACAGAGCGTCAGCCGCTTGGCCGGATCATTACAGAGGGCTAGGATTCCAATCCTGGTTTTTGGGTATTTGAGGACCAAATGCTTTGGGATGTGAAACAACTTTCCACCTACGTTGAGCTTAACAATGTTTGATTTCCTTGGGTTTGATGCAGGTTTTTTCTGATCTTTTGTTGCACCTTTTTTCTCACCACGTGCATCAAGGTTGTCCATAGATGTCCATGCTTTCACAGAGCTGTCCTGTGAAAAGGGGAATTCACCCTCCCATTCTTCAATGCTTTGTGAAAAACTTATCTCCCGTTTTATGGTTGAAAAAAGACTGGAGCGACGCTTTTTCAGCACTTTCAACTTTGGCATTACATTTGCCATTGTGACAGCTCGTCAGAAGACAAACCAATAAGAAACGTTTTGTGCCAATCAAATCAGGGAAAAACAATAACAACAGTATTCCACAAGATCTCCATTTAGGCTGAATATTGTCCTCTAAAAAACTGCTTTCAGGTTAAAATAAAGATAAAGAAACAGCTACCGTGCTTGTCTCTCAGCGTGCAAGAAGATCAACTGCATGTGTTAGGGATTCAGGCTCTTTACTGATTCTCTAATCCTATTGCTGTTCTTTCTATCTAAACGCAAGTTAAAAATACTGTTCAAGAGGATTAGTGTTGTGATTTAAGGCTTTGAGTTCTGAGAGAGGGGTAAAGGCGGAGAGAGTGGTGTGATGACTAGTGTTGCATTGTTAACAAGGCTATGGAGAGCTTTAGCACAGGAAGTTCACATTAATGCTGCAGATAGATCACACTGGCTAGCTCCAGCTATTGTCCTTCTTAACTTGATTTTAAAATTTCCATCCCCAGAAATGAATATATGGTAAAATTGTTTCCTTGTTTTATATTTTATATATTTTCTTAATAATAAAATCCCAGTTTGGCAGTGATCCCTTTATAATGAATTACTAGCATATTAGTTTATCAAAACATAGTCAAGCAAAGTTAAAGAAGAAAAAAAAATCCTAAATGTATAGATCAAATTATTATTCAGTTGACTAAATCAATAGTTTAAAATGAAAGTAAAACATGCACTGTAATAATGTGAACATGCTACAAAAATAAATATGTATGTATGCTCAGATGGCTACACAGTATAGCCTAATGTGCCTTTAGCCTGTTGGACACACTCTGGTGTGTGTTACAGACATCCCAAACAAAAAACAATTAACAAATATGTGTTAAACAACAGAGGCCGTAATTGTCTCTATTATTCCACATTGTAAAGTTAAAATCAGTGATATGGCAAAAGGATACAACACAATGACTAATAGTACGGTCCAGGGTTCCACCCATGACAATTTGCGTGAATGGTATTGGCCATTCGCCGGAAAAGGAAGTGGGAATCTTAAATTAAATTTCGATTAAAAACAATACTTTTAAGGTGTATTTTATTAATTTATTTGGTCAGTCGTTTCCTAATTTAATTACAGTTAATAAAAAATTGTGAATTTAAAAAACAAATAAGAAGTACAGTTGCCATATATCTCTGCCGTGCACCACGTGACTTCCTTTCCGGTCTAACCTGACAACATGGACGCCAGCCGCGTGCAGCCGATCAAGCTCGCAAGAGTAAGAAAATGTATATTATGGTGGAAATAATCATATCCGAACGGATATATGGCTACAGTAACAACTAATGTCTTATACGGTCCCAAAACATTGAAGCTATATTTACTTTTATACATTATTTAGCGTACGGCACGTCGGCTCTCGTGCATTCATCATGGAGGCCCGTCCATGCTACAATCTGCCAGCTAGCTAGTTCACTATTGGCCTGTTGTGAACTGTTCTGGACTTATTTTAGTTCGAAAGCCTCTATCGTCAGTCTCACTTATATTCTGTTGTTTCAGGTCACCAAGGTGCTCGGAAGAACTGGTTCCCAGGGACAATGTACACAGGTAACTTGTGCTTATAATGTCTCGGAGTTAGCATCGTACACGGTGAAATACAGGGGTTCGCTTTGATCCCGAATTTATCAAATGCCTACAAAATTAAAACGGTAGATCCGGAAATATTTTACTTTGTATATTAATGCGGTTGGTTTTACGTATCTTAAATTCATGTCTGTGTGTTTTCTGTCTCACTTGTATGCAAGACAATCAGAATCATATTTATTTCCAGTTTTCACTTGCAAGGAATTTACCTTGGTGTATTTGGTGCATGCAATAAACGTATTAAAGGATATAAACAATAAGGAAAAATACTGCTACAGTCAAGAACATTAATAGATATGTTACAATAGAACTAAGGGGAACTGGGAAGGTTGTACGGTTTCGTGCAGGGTGTGCGAAACATTGACCAGGGGATGTTCAAAGTGTGTATAATATGACTTTTCCCTTTAGAACGAGGTTTAAAGTTGGTAGTTGAGCTCTTTGTGCTAGTCACTCAGGTACACTATTACATGTGATTGCTGTTAACTTTCCATGAGCTTATTTCTTTGATTTGAATACCTGTGTAAACTTCAGAGTGGACCACTGGTTTCATGTCAGATTTACCTGTTAACATATTGAAGGCTCGACTTGTATTTCATTCTAATCACGTCAGTTCGTCTGATCGTCTCGCAGGTCCGTGTTGAGTTCATGGACGACAGCAACCGCTCCATCATCAGGAACGTGAAGGGCCCAGTCAGAGAAGGAGATGTGCTGACACTTCTGGAGTCTGAAAGAGAAGCCAGGAGGCTGCGATAGGTGAGGGGGGTATAAACCCAGCCACGTCTGTCGGCATCACCCGAACTGTCTGCATTAGACACTTATCAGCAGACATCAGTTTAGGCTGGTAATTTCATATATGTACTAGTCTATTCATTTAATAGAATAAACAAAGGTTTTATATGTATTTATATTTTTAGATAATGGAAATAAGTTGCATCTCCATCTACACTAGTATTGCACTAGTGTATAGTCAGTGACCAGAAAGAACTTGAACCCCAGCACACTGTAAAGCAACATGTAATATTGCAGCTCTGAAAGAAGTCTTCATTTCAGACTAAAATCACAGTGTTTTGTGTTGTATTGGAAGGTGTTTCAGTGTCCTGTCCTCTGGGGTGGACAACCCTTTATAAAACGTCTTTCAGTGCAGTGAAATACAAAAACACCAGTCTGGCCTCACAATTACCGTTGAATTTAATCTAGAGCTTTTTGACACAGTATCTACAAAGCTGAACACTTAAGCTTCTCAAATGGAGGATTATTGCACAGCATTATGAGCTGTATTGTTATGTAACAGGGTTATAGTTCTATTAGTAAGTGTATTTCTGACCCCACTATGTTGAAGTTGTAACTGTCAACCACTCATATGGGGGGGGAATCATCATCCTTGTTGTTGCATGCTTTCACTTGTGTTGCTGTTTGCAGTTACAAAATTAAACATTTCATTGCATGGCAGTGAGGCAATGGATGCCACTAACCAATATCGGCCCACCCCAAAACAAAACAGGGTGTTTTTTCTTTTTCTTTTTTAATTCCAATTGTAATTAAGTAACTTGCAGTTTAGCGTGCATTGAAGCTGTGTCCGTGCATGGGTTTAGTTCTGTGGTTCTTGGAGCTAGTCATCGGGACTGCATGCAACTTTCTCATTTCCTCCTGGAACACCAGACAAATGCAGGCACACTGGGCTAAGTAAAAAAAAATAAAAAATAAATAAACATGACAGTACTTAGTCAAAATAACCGGACTGTTTAAAATATAACAAATGATCTCTCGCTCTCTCTCTCTCTCTCGTGTCTAAGCTATCCTATAGAAATAAAGGCCTAAAAAATAACATGAAACTTGACAATATTGCCTGAACTAGAACCCTGCAGGTATCATGTTTATACAGAGGTATTGTTTTTGGCTAATTGAGTTGAATGTGTTTTTAATTTTTTTTTTTTTTAGATTGCGTGTGTGTGACTGATTTCTTCTCTTTACAGGGCCCACTGAAGCTTTGAGGTGCAAGTCCATACTGTGAAGCAGAAGAGCCCGTCAGTTTCACTTGAAATGGCCTACGATCTCACTTGTTCAGATGCTTTGAAATAAATTTGGTTATTAAGATGAGCGTGGATGTCCTGTGTTTTAATGCGTATGGTTAAGTAGATGTGACCGGTTTTCATAATGATTAACGGACATTTGTTGAGGCTGCAACATTGAAGACACAAGTGGTCAATTTTATTTTATTGGTTTTCCAGGTGTTGTCATGGTGTAGAGGCAATGTGACTGCACACAGATGTGTACATGCACTGTGGACTTACTCATTCATGATGCTAAATATTCTGAGGTTACTGCAAAGTGCCACACTGCATAAATGACATAAATGACATGACATAAATCCCTTTAATTTAATTTCAATAGATGCGTTACTATGGTAAAAATCCATATTATGTGATTGTAATCTAGTGTAAGAACTTTTAAAATATCAGCAAAATGAAATTTGTGGTGGAATGTCCATTATTGTACTTAAAAATTTTGAGGTACTTTAGTATTTGTTTTATGCAACTTTACACTTCACTACAAATTATGCATGTTAAACTGCTTTAATTGCTAGTTACATTAATAAAAAATATAAACTAATTGTTATAGATTAAAGTTATAGGGTATATTGAGTAATTCAAAGCCCATCCTTTAGCAGCTGCAACATGTATTGATTCTTGCTCATTAATAAATCAATAATTATAATCCAACAACATTGACATACAGAAATGGGCCGTTCTGCATGAACAGTACTTTTATTTTGATATTAATACTTTAGTACTTAAGATTTTGAATGCAGGACTTTTACTTGTAAGAGATTCTTTTTACGCCGTAGTATTAAATAAAAAATTTAATTTAAATAAAAGAACTGAATACGTCTTCCCCAACTATAGTATAGTTTTCTCACACGTGTCTCTGTATAAATAAACTATAAACTACTCTGCCCACTGAAATTAGAGCAGATTTATTTTTAAGTGACCAAATGCCACAAGGTCAAATCAGAAGTGACCAGTGATGAAGCAACTCTGCTGCAGTGTTGTGAGTACACGTTAGGTTGTATGATGTTATTTATGCAGATGTATTTCTGCAAATGCATTTTATCTTAATATGGTGGTTCAATTATATATCTAGAAAAAAAGGACATTTTTATTACCAGGTTGTGCAGTTTACGTTCTGACCAACAGAGGGCAACATTACTTTTAGTTGATTTTATACTACACTGATCACAATGAACAGAAAATCATATCTGATGCCAATCTGGACTGCATTTCTAAACTTTCCATCCTTTTTTCACAGTGTGAGACAAAGACTTGTCTGAAACCACTTATCTGTTGGCTGCACGGATTCATGGCGTCCGAATCAAAGGTTGGGACTGAAACAAGACCCATTCTCATGCATGAACACGTGAATTGTTATTTCAGGGTGTTGGTTATGACTCAGCTGTATCAAAGTATGTTTTTCCTATTCTTTCCCACTTTATTCCATGCAGTTTTCCTTTCCTCTGTCAACTAAATCTACTTTTCCTTCTGATAATCGAGTATGTGGGGGCAAATCTGATCCGGATGATTCTGGTCTGGCATTGCTTTTAATATATTAAAAGCAATGCCAGACCAGAATCATCCGGATATATATATATGCTATATATATGGACTTTGATTAAAAAGTTGATTGGAGAGGGGAAAACATATAAAGAAGTGCAGAAAATTATAGGCTGCTCAGCCAAAATGATTTCAAATGCCTTGAAATGGCATCCAAAGCCTGAACGACATGGGAAAAAACGGTCAACTACCATTCGAATGGATTGAAGAATAGCCAAAATGGCAAAGGCTCAACCAATGATCAGCTCCAGGAAAATCAAAGAAGACTTAAAGTTACCTGTGAGTACTGTTACAGACAGTTTGTCCGACGACCCCCATGCACTGAATTCAAGCCACAGTACACTGAAGACAGTAAAGCATGGTTGTGCAAAATATTTTATGTCATGTCATGTTATGGGGATGTTTCTCATACTGTGGTGTTTGGCCTATTTATCACATATCAGGGATCGTCAGTTTCAATACATCAAAATACTTGTGCTGAAGAGGAAATGCCTTTGAAATGGGTCTTTCAACAAGACAATGACCCAAAACACACCAGTAAGCGAGCAGTCTTGGTTCCAGATGAACAAGATTGATGTTATGGAGTGGCCAGCCCAATCCCCAGACATCAATCCCATAGGTGACATCAAAAATGCTGTTTCTGAGGCAAAACCCAGTAATGCAGAGGAATTGTGGAATGTAGTGCAATCGTCCTGGGCTGGAATACCTGTTCACAGGTGCCAGAAGTTGGTCGACTCCATGCAACACAGATGTGAAGCAGTTCTCAGAAATAATGGTTATGCAACAAAATAGTAGTGCAGTGATTCAAACCCTTGAGACATTTTTCAGTTTATACAGTAAATGTTTGTAATTAAAAATGCAAATACTGCTACTGCCTAATAGTCATTTTTCTTCACTTTCTGTAAAGGTATAACTCAAGTTTGGTCATGTTTTGATTTGGAATCGAATGTGCAGTGTTCCCAATGCATTGATATTATGGAATCAAAAGCTATTCTAAGGATTTTGAGCATTATAAATTTTTTTTTAAACACACTGCTATTATTCTGAACACAACTGTGTGTATATATATATATATATATATATATATATATATATATATATATATATATATATATATATAATATCTCACATTTATGTATTTCAAAATTTCAGTTGTTGATGTTTTTTCATCTGAAGTTATTTGGGTGAATTCCAGCTTGAGGTTCATGAAGGAGCCCAGTGTTTGAACAGGAAATCAGGACTGAGTTATGTGTTGTGATGATGTTTTTTGGCTGCTGTATGTATTCTGTAGGTTTAATGGCCTTATACTTTCCATCTGACTGTGACCTATTTTGCGCAGAGCTTTGGATCGACCTGCGAGTGGAGTAAAGGGATTTTTTTATTCTACTATACATGTTCTTCTCAAAGTGCAGGTTAGGGTTATAGTATAGCAGCTGCAGTTCTCGAGGCTTATAAACTCCGAAGAATAACTGTGGCTTGTGTGCTTTCACACAAAACAACTATGAACAAAATAAAATAAGGCATGAAAACGTATTTAAGTACATCTAGAAAAATCCCACCCACACATACCTAAAGAGACAGACAGACAGACAGAGATATGGAGGTAAGCTAGCTATAGGCCTGAGAGAACAGGTACGTCTTAAACTTGCTTTTGAAAGACAACACAGTTGTGGTACATCTTATATCGTCAGGCAGTTTGATCCAGAGAGTAGACCAGCGTCTGACGATCTAAGCATTCTAGAGGGTTTGTAGAAACCAACAACAAGAAATGTGAACATGATACCGAGCCACATTCGGTAAGTCATGTAAAACCAAAATAAGCATGCTGGCGCTTGAAATAGATTGACAGTGATAGAGAGGCAAGACTGAGACAGAAAAACAACACTTTGCGATACCTTCATTTTACAAATCTAGCCAGCCATAAGACTACAAATCTGGATAAACAGCATTTATCTTACAGAAAACACCCCTCATGTTAACGTTCATGTACAGCAGAGTGCACCTCCATGCAGTGGCCCATGTGAGCATAAACAAGTTGCCATGCAGCTGTCTGTGGGCGACATGCTGCACCCTGAGGCGATTCAGAAAACAGATCAACAGATCCCACAGCCTGGATCAGACTACTATTCACAAAGCCGGAAGCTTTTCAAAAACCTGCACCTGCTTCATTCTCTGACTGCATGTTGACCTCCGAGTGACACAGACAGAGAGAGGGAACAATAGAAAGGGATTTAAGTGAAGGAGAGGGAGATTCCATCTATGTTTTTCAGCAGGCTTCACAGTCAACAACAGCTCCGTGCTTAAAAACAACTGAGTGTCTGCTTATATCCCGTGTCATCATCATTTCCCACCTCTCCATCTCTTTGCCTCACCCATTTAGACTAACTGATGGCATGTGTTTACCATCTCTCCTCCTCCCTCTCCCCCTGTCTCTCTCTCTCTCTCTCTGAAACCGAAGCAAACCAGGTCAGAAACACATCTATCCCAAGGCTACTCATTGTTTGCATGCCACCAAGGTCTAACTCAGCCAGGAAAAAAACACCAGCAGTGGACATGTCTGTCTGTCTGTCTGTCTGTCTGTCTGCAGGCAGTATCTGGGATCTGCAACATTATGCCAGACATCCAAACATCAATCAGAACAAGGACGCTGTGCCTCCAACATTGTTGGTATGAAAGGGTGTTTACTGCTTTCCAGAAATAGACATTGGGGCACAAAAATAGCGCTGTGTGTCTGTTTTTCATTTAATCATATAATGCTCGAAAAAGAACGCAATCATGCAGCTCCAGAGTTCATTTAGGATTTTAGCTTTTTAACTGAACATCTCAGAAAGCAACTAATCAGGGCTGATATTTGAATAATGAAAACTAATTTGCCTTAGGTAGAAAGCAAAAAAAGACACCAAAATTATAAGACATCTTCCTGCAACTGTCCCTCTCTGCTCTCTGTCAGCATGTGTAGAACAGCCAATAGGAAGGCCCTCTCTCTCTGAAATGATTGGCCCAAGTCTCCAGTCACGGACTAGATTTTCTGAAGCTTGAATGCAGAGCCGAGCAGAGGTGCAGAAGTCTTTATTTCTCTCAGACCACTTGAATTACAATATGCTAAAAGGTTATTATAGATTTGTTTGCCCAACGATGCCAAAAATATACGATCTAAATCTCAAAATCATTCTTCTGATATCTATAAAGAGATTGAGAAATAAATCAAATTAGAAATGTTTTTTTTGTCTCGGGTCACCTTTTTGTTAATTTGCCTTCATGATCTGTACTGAAAAGTGCAGATGTTAGTGTGTTCATGAACTTATTGCTTGTATTAAGTATTCCGATCCATTCTTAAAGCGGGTATAATCAATGTTTTATGGGTGGTCACTCGTAGTGAGAAATCCACAGAGTTATCACCCATCTTTGCCGTTCCTCTCAGCTCTATGGAGCATTTTAGGGTCTCTCAGCTCACAGCTTTGGTTCACTCTCACTGCTCTCATCGGCATCATTGTCAGCCACAGCAGGCAGCTCCAAAAGCTCAAAAACCCACAGTACGCTACCTGCCCAGCACTAAACGGCAGACAGGCAAAAGTAGCGCCCAACTGGTGAACACGGTGGCGCATTTAGCAGCTAAAGAGATGAGTTGGTGGAGACCAAAGAGTGAACTTTTGGATTCACCAACAAGCTAGAAACACGACTCCAAATGAATGCCAAAGTTGCTCCATATCTGCTGGATGTGATGGGCAACTGCTAAGTTGATAACGTGTCAGTGCTGTGTTTACAGCTTGTGTCCGCTG
This sequence comes from Gymnocephalus cernua, assembly GCA_023631565.1. Classification (NCBI taxonomy): domain Eukaryota; kingdom Metazoa; phylum Chordata; class Actinopteri; order Perciformes; family Percidae; genus Gymnocephalus; species Gymnocephalus cernua. The sequence continues at coordinate 14,689,925 of CM042436.1, forward strand.
CCCCGAAGTGGCAAAAAAAGAATTTGTCGCAGATTCAAGTATGAGCAACAATACAACAATCTGAAAATGCTTTATGATGAGTAAAAGTCCCGCATTCAAAGTCTTTCTTAAGTAAAAAAAACAAAGTATTACGTAAGAAATGTACTTACATTTTTTAAAGTAAAAACTCATTATGCAGAAAAAATATCCCCTTTGAGTGTATTATTATTGTTATGTATTATATTACTGGGCTGTTAATACTGATGCATTAATGTGTTGCCAGTATGTTTATGCTGTAGCCGGGGTTTTTTTTAACTACTTTATGTTTGGTACTTTAACCTGTAACAGTGCACTATGTTTTATAAACTGATTATCTTTTGAATGTTCCCTTTTGCATCCATAAAATAAATTTAGTAACTGTAGCTGTCAAATAATTTTAGTGAAGTAAAAAGTACAATATTCGCAGAGTAGAAGTATAAAGTAGCATGAAACAGTAAAGTACAAATACCTGAAAACCGTATTGAAAAGTACAGTAACTGAGTAAATGCACTTGTATCATCTTGTCGTGTTGGTGTGAGAGGGGGCTCTTTGGAATTGGAGGAACTTGGCAGGAGGCCATGGGCTTTGTTTCTCCCATGTTGGTTAGCAGGATGTGTAGCAGGGAGGTCACGGAGCATCCAGGGGGGAGAGAGGCCTCTGATTTACACACTCTGAACCCTGCTACGACCTGGGTCAAGGCCCTCAAATTTTCGAATGGGGCCCATAGGACGCAGAGGGGATGCCAAGAAGATAATCACCCCAGAGGTAACTAGAAGACATTCCACTGCCTCTCTTTTTCTCTTGCCTCCGTTGGTTTCTGTCCTTCTCGTTCTCACAAGCCTCTCAAACGTTTTTTACCCTCTCTCTCCCCCTCCAGACCCTCTGAACACTGAACTTTAGTACACCCAGCCTCTCTACAGATTATCCTTTTTCCCTGCCATTAATTGTAAAGGGTCAAGCAATTAGGCAACAGGAGGGCAAGCCAAGTTTTCACAGCTCGCAGCAATGAGGGGAGCTTTAGAAAGAAAAGAAAAAAAAAACCTGAAATGAAAGATTACAAACCTAGCATGCATAGCACATCTCTTGCCCGAAACTATGCTAATTGTGTTTACCTGTTTGCAAGGGCACAAGGCTTTAATTCACTGCTGTCCAGGAAATAACAGTAAATCAGATCCAGGGTGCTCAAACAACATAGAACACCTTGAAAGAGGTGCATTTTGAAACAAACAGCTTTGGATGTAGGCATAATAATAATAAAAAAAACTTGTATATTTGTGTGAGCAAGAGCAATGTAGACTACTGCAGAAACAAAAAATAAATGCAAGACCAAAAAAGTAAAATGAAGACAACTTGAAGGATGACCAAAAAAAAAAGCCAAACACAGCTTGGGCGTTCTTGATTTAGTTTTATGCAAGCAAAAGTGCAAAAGGGGAGGACTTCAATGTGCGAAGGTCAGAAAAACAAGCCATCCATTTATTTTTTCGATGGCTCCATCCCGTGCAATGAATGTGACTTGTAAAATATCTTTTCCCACAATTCTGTGCACAACAATGTCACAGCACAAACAGCAGGTGTGCAGGCACACAGAAAAAGTGGTGGGCTGAAACACAGGGTCAGATGCTTGGCTGGTGATAAGGCCTGTTGTGGAGGGATGGCGATGTTGAGGCAGGGTTGAAGCCCTGTAGCACATGTCCTTAAGTAAACACTGTGAAACACAAAGTATTGTGGACTCTGGCACCTGGACTGAAATGAATAATGGCACAAACTATGTGTTAATTAGTGAGCTTTAGAAGCAGGTGGATTTAGATGCCTTTGGACAGAGCCATGCTAGCTGTCATTTCCAGTCTGTATGCTAAGCTAAGCTACGGTGGCCCTGAGAGGCCACTGCACTGCAACTTAGTGCAAACACACGCAAATCGACCACAACACAGAACATTAAGAAAACACATGCAAAAAGATCATAACACACAACATTAAGAAAACACACACAAAAAGATCAGAATACACAACATTAAGAAAACAAATGCAAATAGACCACAATACAACGGAAGTGTTTCCAGGTGACACCTTTAAGTGATGGATAAATCTGGCTTGCTTGCTGCAGTTTGATGACTTCTTAAAGGAGAACTCTGGTAAATTTTTACGGTAATCTTGATAACTGTAACTATGCGAGACCTGTCAATAGAAAAAAAACGCGGAGCTGCTGCAGCTAATGCCCACAGCTTCCACTTAGCTAAAACGGCAGTTTTGGGGGCATAAGATAAAGAGTGCCTTTGTGCCTCTTAACAGACACAAAATGAAATTAAAATGTCTGTGCAAGATGAACAGGGCCCTCACATGACAACAAGATGCGTTTTCAACTCAGACATTGTTTAAATTCACCTACCCTGTTAGCTGCTAGCTGCCGTCTGGGATGAGTGAGTGTGTTCAGCCAGCTGGCTTCGGTAATAATCATAGGTATAGTTATCAAGATTACCGTAAAAATTGGCCAGAGTTCTCCTTTAACTCGGCTATCCTCTGTCCCCTGGAAACACTTCTGTTGGGTTGTGATCTATTTGCATGTGTTTTCTTAATGTGTTGTGGTCTATTTGCGTATGTTTTCTTAAAGTTGTGTGATGTGATCTATTTGCGTGTGTTTTCTTAAAGTGTTGTGTTGTGGTCTATTTGTATGTGCTTTGTTAAGTTGCAGTGCAGTACTAAGCGGCTGCTGGCCATAGATTCGTATTTACATTATAGACTTAACACAAAGTTTTGATGAATTCTTAGCAAGATAGCAAATTTCCCAAAATGTCGAAGTATTTCCTTAACATGGTGTCAACATCTAGACTATCTGTGCTGTCTGTTGTCAGGTTGTAATGAGTCAGTAGTTAACTGTAATGCAAATAGTGGGTGAGAAACACTAATTATATATTCAGCAGGCCCTCCAAGACTGCTTGTGAAACATTCCACTGTTATTCAACTGTTACTCTGTTTGCAGTGTAATCTATTGTACTCATCTTACTTGAACAATTTAAAAATTATTGTGTAAATGTGTGTAATGTTCAGTTTGTTTTGGGCGCCTGGGTAGCTCACCTGGTAGAGTGGGTGCCCATATGCAGAGGCTCAGTTCTCGACGCAGCGGCTCAGGGTTTGAGTCTGACCTGCGGCCATTTGCTGCATGTCTTCCCCCTTTGAATCCTACTTAAAGAATAGGGACTACTTTGTGTCTATAGGTAATTATGCATCTGAGCATACAAATATGACGTGCAGAGTTCCCCAAGGCTCCGTTCTGGGGCCTCTTCTGTTTAACATCTACATGCTTCCACTGGCTCAGATTATGGAAAACAACAAAATAACTTACCATAGTTACGCGGACGACACACAAATTTACTTAACCTTATCGCCTGGGGACTATAGTCCAATACAAAAACTGAGTAAGAGCATTGAACAAATTAACGACTGGATGTGCCAGAATAAACTGAGGTGGTTGTTTTTGGAGCGAAAGAGGAACGATTAAAAGTCAGCTTCAAACGACAATGTTAAAAACAACAGACAAAGCCAGAAATCTTGGTGTAGTCATGGACTCAGACCTGAATTTCAACAGCCACATTAAGACAATTACAAAGTCAGCTTATTATCACATTAAGAATATATCAAGGGTTAAAGGACTTTGGAAAAACTTGTCCATGCTTTTATCTTCAGTAGACTTGACTACTGTAACGGTGTCTTTACAGGTCTCCCTAAAAAATCAATCAGACAGCTGCAGCTGATTCAGAACGCTGCTGCTCGAGTCCTCACTAAGACCAAGAAAGTGGATCACATCACTCCTCTGAAGCCTTTACACTGGCTTCCTGTGCCTCAAACAATTGATTTCAAAATAATTTTGCTGGTTTAAAAATCACTAAACAGTTTAGGGCTAAAATACATTTCTGATATGCTACGAACCACCCAGACCTCTGAGGTCGTCTGGGACAGGTCTGCTTGCTGTCCCCAGAGTCAGAACTAAACAGGGGGAAGCAGCATTCAGTTTTTATGCTCCACATATCTGGAACAAACTCCCAGAAAACTCCAGGTCCGCCACAACTCTCAGTTCTTTTAAATCAAGGCCGAAGACCTTTCTTTTTGATGATTTTTAAATAATTGTTAATTTCTTATACTGCACTGTACATTTTATTCTTGTATTTTATCTGTTTTTAATCTTTTAATCGTTTTTAACTGCTCTTTAATGTTTTATGTAAAGCACTTTGAATTTCCCTGTTGCTGAAATGTGCTATAAAGCTGCCTTTCCTTGCCTTCCTTATATGTAATGATCCTGGAAGAATTTGACACTTTTATGGAAACCCTGAGCTGTTGACACGTCAATGAGAGATCATGCAGGCTAAACTCTGGACGCACAGCTGTGTCAAAATTTAATAAGAACAAACTTCAGTGGAATTGACAAGTTAAAATCCAATTTTTGACATAAAACAATTTACATAATCGTTCCATGACAGGTTACTCTTAACCCTTTAGCTATGAAAGTTTGCTTTGACCTGTCATAAATGCCAGTGTTTAAATATCTACTAAATGAGTCAATGGGAGAAATGGGGGACAGGATTTGTGTCATCACTGCTGAGAAAAGTTATTTTGCAACACATGCACAGAAGATATCATCATAAATTAAGGCTCTGGAGTGAAACAAAATAACAAAATACAACAACTGGACTAAAACTGCTTCACACTGCTACACTGCTAAAGTAATAACTGCAATCACAAGACTGCTTCTGGTAATTCCATCCCACGACTGCTGAGAAGTTTGACAAAATAAGGTTTTCTGGCCTGCTACACCTCCAAACCAACCTGTTGCCAACCTTACTTGTGACAACACAGAAAAACACAAAGCTGAAAGCATTTAGTGAGGCCATTCAAGTTCAATTAGGATTCAGGATTTGAGATTAACATGGATCAGTACAGTCATTAGAGACTCAGCAGAGAACAGATGGTAAGAGGTCATTAACCAGTCCCTCCAGAAAAACACGATTATGCGATCGCATAATTCAATGCCGCATATTTATGCGGGGGCCGCATTTTTTCAAATACGCCGCACTTTCGCCACATAAATTGCCGATTTTCGCGCAAAATATGCGGGGCTTGCATGATTTCATAATCCCCGAATTTTTGTTGCAAAAAAGTCACATATATCGTAGCAGAAAGTTGAAAAATATTGCGTTTACTTTACACAAGAGCAGCCATTTCCCCCTGTTGCAATGGGAACGTTATGAAATGACGTAATTTCGCCTAGTGAGAACAGGGTGTTGGGGGAATCACTATTTTCATCAAACCGCAGTTTTTGCAAGTTCCCGCAATTTTTGCAAGTTCCCGCAATTTCATCGCATAAAATTGCATAAATATCCCACATATTCCACTGCATTTTTTTAAAAAACGTGCCGCATAATCAAGGACAATCACAAAAAAACAATCACTCTGCGTTTCTCTGGAGGGACTGATTAAACTCAACATGACATCTGATCATTCTTTGAGTGCATAGGTGGCATTGTCATTGAATGTCTTAGTTGAAGAAAAAACTGTTTCTACTTTCTAGTTCTAGTCTCATGTAGGCAACCAGACACACTACAACGCCTTCCACTAAAGGTAACATTAAAAGAATAGTTTGACAATTTGGGAAATACACTTATTCGCTGAATATGCAGACAAGGGAGTAGAAGCGCTGCTGGGCCTTTCTTGTATTCAACTACAGGTGCTCTTTGGATATTCCAGGAGACATGCATTTTTACAAAATTTGGAATTGAGATCAGTTTCCACTCATGCAATGAGCCCTTCACATGAGATATATACACTTTTTCGCTGTCTGGCAGAGAGTTAAATGAGAAGGTCGATAACGCTTTGTAGGCCTATGGTAAATATGAAGCTACCGCCAGCAGTCGGTTATCTTAGTTTAGCTCAAAGACTGTAAACAGGGAAACAGCTAACCTGACTCTGTCGGAAGGTAAGACAATCTAACAATCACCCTTTAAATCTCACTCATAACATGTTATATCTCTTTGTTTAATCAGTTGAGGTGTATGCTCAGATTTATGGGTATTTTTTCATCAACATGAGTTTGGCAGGGAATGGTAAAACCACAATGTGTCGTTTTTACACCTCAGTTTTTCTACTGTTTTAACAAACGAGATATGTGTTAGTGAACTTCGGCAGTTCAGGTAGGCAGATTGTGTTACCTTTTGACAGAGCTGGGCTAGCTGTTTCCCTCTGTTTCCAGTCTGTCTACTGAGCTAAGCTAACTGGATGCTGGCGGCAGCTTCATATTTATCGTATTGATATCATTCTTCCCATCTAATTCTCAGCAAGAGGAGCATTTCCCAAAATGTAGAAGTGTTCCTTTAAATAACTGAACCTAAGAAATAATAGAAGCAGGAGGACCTGCCTCTGCAATACAAAAGATTTTTGATAGTGTACATTGCACTACAGGACTTCCAGATGGTGGGTGCTTTCCGAACCAACGCACAGTACATTGTCCTTTTAGAACTGAAACATAAATGTAAAATTTCTGCAGAAACGTCTAAAGAGTGCACAGCTGCTGTGGTGCAGTTATAGGTCAGAACCCCTAATGTTCTGGAAGAACACTTTGTAATCCAAAGCCCTCTTTCCTTTCCCTTCTCCAAACCACCAGCTGCTTAGCACTTGACAGAGAGAGGCTGTCTGCCAGATACCCACATTTTTTCCCAGAACAGGCGACACTCACAGCCAGATGCCTCTTCAGTTCAAGCGTCTCCTCCATCCGACCTGCTTCCACCTCTACTCCTGTTGATTAGAATGAATGGGGCAATGAATTAGTATCATTGTGTTCAGTAACCCACACCCATCGGCCTCGAGTGCTCCTAACTCTGTGGTAAACACAGTATGCGTGTTTGAATGATCCACAGGAGGCCAATTAGTTCATGGGAATCAGGCTTGATAACCGGGGTACACACCACCAAGGGGCTCATTTTGGGGGATAAACAGGGGAAAGAATGTGTCCTCTGAAACTCTGGGGAGACCGAACAGCTACTGCGTATTACATCTGAGACCTTGGGTCCATGAAATGTAAAAGATTGGTTCTGGAGAGCTCGTTTAGCACCCACAGCTGCCTCATTTAAGCAGAATCCCCAGACAGTGTAAATATGTGTTTGAGCTATTTACAGCAACTATATTTAGCATGAAATTCATCCTTGACCTTGGTAACTTGTTTTGGTCTCCTGAGGTATTTCTTTTGAGCTAACCGTATACTACAGCAGGAGTCCTATTTATGTACATAAATACATGCTTTTGATGTTGTTATGCCAAACATAATTCAGTATTTTGACATTTTTGACATTTTCATTTTCTTGCGTTAGATGAGATGATCGATACCATTGTATCTGTGTGTGTTAGCTTAGCTTAGCATAATGCCTGGAAATAGGAGACAGCTAGGCAGCCAGCCCAACGTCACTTTTTGTATCAGTTAAACAAACGAGAGATATGTAACATGTCAATTAAAGAGCTTTAGAGGTGCTGGACAGAGCCAGGCTAGCTGTTTCCCCATTTACAGTCTTTATGCTAAGCTAAGCTAAACATCTCCTGGCTGCTGCTACATATTTATTAACAATAAACCAATAACCAAGGAGGTTTGGTTTGTCTGTTTGCTTGTTGGTTTGTCTGTCTGTCAGCAGGATTACAGAACAACTCCTGGCCCAATTTTCATGAACTTGGTGGACATGGGCCAAGGAAGAACCCAAAATATTTTGTAGCCGATACGAATCACGCGGCTGATACACAAATTATATTTCACTTTAGTTAACGTTGCGAGATAGGGCATTTGTTCTGCATTAATGTATTGTCAGAATAATCTGAAAAAAGATGTTCCTGACTATGAAAATTATTATTGTTTTCAACAAACTCTCATCAAGAATACTTCGATATTTTGGGAAATATGCCTATTTGCTTTCTAGAGTTAGATGAGAAGATCAATGCCACTCTCGTGCAGGAATCGATCTTCTCATCGAAGTCGTGGCAAAAAAGCAATAGGCGAAAGTGTACTTCCCGGGGTGGCACCCACCCCCGCTGAAATATGATTGGCACTTCTTGTTGTAAGAAATAAATTGTGTATTGCACTTTATTTCTGTTCTGTTTCCTACTATCTGAAAACTGTGTACAGCGAGGTTTTTTTTGTTGAAGTTTGAGGCAAGTTTGTTGTAAGTGTATTGCACTTTATTTTTTTACGGTTCTGTGAAAAAACATCTTCCCAGCCCTTGTCACATGATCAATTAACGTTTCAATGATAACTATCCACATGTTTGCCTTGAGAGCCCATAGAAAATGTGTATTGTATTTAGATACACAATTTGTGAAAATAAAAACAAGTGAAATTTATAATAAATGTGATACATATATATTTACTTAGCAGAATTAAATTATGTTGTTCTATTCTATCCAATGTTTCCTACATTTCTAAGCAGATTTTCTATGTTGTATTCTGTTTCACCCCACTTAAAAAAAATCCTGGAATCGCCCCTGGTACTTCCCAAAAGGGTTCTGCAGTACGGTTTATTCTATCATCAGCTTCTATGGTGTCTTGACAAGCAAGTCAAGCAAGTCCAGTTAGTTTTTTTTTTTTACAGCAGTTGTGCAATCTGGATTTCCTGTCTGGAAATAAAGACAGATCAAGGCTGGAAGGCAAGAATTAATTAATTCCCCCCTGGCAATCTATCACTCAACTGCCCTGATATGAAAAGTCTGTGTTCTCAATAAAAAGCATATTTTCTCACTGCATTTACCCTGCATTTAGGATTAAGTCTAATTGTGTTTGCAGTCATACATGAGCAGTGTTTGCTCAGTGTATAGGGGTAGGCCTAACACAAAAATACTGTAATTCAGTGTAGATTTCCAGCAACATAAAGAACTGATAGCAAACACAGCTGCTGTGGTCAAAGTCAGTCTATACGTATTTACCTTTTTCCAAATTAGGATATGAGTACATTCTGTACTTTTCTGCTTCCTGCCAGCTGGGACACTCATTTAGTCCGTGGGCAGTGAAAGTGCAGCAGAGTCTGGAGCAGTAAAGGTGTATGTGGGTCTTCCATCAGCAGGAGTAAAAGTATATCATGGCAAACAAATACTGAACCAGTCAAGCAGAAGCAATAACACAACACACTTATCTGTATCGCGTAACACGTCTGTGCATGTGTAAGCTGCAGCATGCGACGTAAGGAATGTGAAGGGAGACGACTATGTGTGTGTGTGTGTGTGTGTATACGTGTTGTCTTATATAACTTGTCTAAGGTTTAGATCTCGAAGAGAAGAAACTGCTTCATGCTTCCTCTTGCAAACTTCACATGATGTTACAAAAGCTACGCACATGCCGACATTTTAGGCGTCATTAACAAGCAGAAGTCAAACATTTGTGTGAGAACTGAAGAAGTTTCTCGATACTGATGCAAACAGGGACCATCGTCTTGAGAGGACAGCACGTTGGAGTCCTCCCAGGAACTCTCTCATATCCTCTCAGCCTGCTCTCCCTCCCTGCCTGTTTACTGCCCTGACCCAAACCACATTTGAAATCAATCACACCTCGTCTCTCGGGACTGCTGGAGGCTGAAATAAAAACTGAAGGTTTTCGTTTGCTTCGGTGCCATGTCACATTTAGTACGCAGGTCCTGGAGCAGCGATTGCAGAACAGTCAGTCCCAGTGGTAAAATGGGCAGGGGGTCGAGGCTGAACAAATACAAACAATATGCTCTCGCTTTGCACCACTGGGAGGCAGTAGTGCATTTTACCCGGCTGGCTGATGTTCTCAACATACTGTAGAATGGGAACTGGTCCGAGGCAAACGTTTTCCATATGTACATTGATTCAAATCGTCGTTTTTAAGGTTGTTTGTCTCTAAATACAATGCGATTCCCTTTAAGCTTGTGAGACCACCCCCATAAGGAATAGCGACGGTCACTTTATAATAAGACTTTTAAAAAAGACACTTTTTCACTTTCATTTTGTATTTTTCACTTTCATTTTGTATTTTTCACTTTCATTTTATATTTTTCCTTTATATTGCACATTTTCTATACTGTTTGGTTTTGCTTCACTTTTGCACTATTTAGAATTTATATATTGTATATATTTTGTACTTACTGCACCATGAGTCAGAGGGGAAACGTATTTTCGACTCTTCTGTACATCAGGCGCATATTTTGAGAGAATTGATAATAAAGTTGACTTGAATTGACTTAAATGGAAATACTAAAAATGTAATCTGCAAAATCCCTAAACTCATCACATCTGAGCGAACCCGATATATCAGTGACACTCTTACATTAGCAGGAGGACAGGCACAGGTGTAACCAATAATCATTTATGGCTGCTTTCCATGCTGACTCACTGGGTGGCTTACTGGGACACTTAATGGAACAGAGCCATCGTTAATCAGTTACACCTGTGCTTTTCATGCTAAGAAAGTCAAAATGCCTGCCTATAAATCCACCCCCACCAAAAAACCATAACTCTTTTATTGCCTATTTCGTCTCAGTTATGGTTATGACACGCTTAGAAAGCAGCATCCTCTCGTGTCCCTCCCTGAAGCTCTTCTATTTTTACTTCTCCAGTCCATCCTGACTGGTTTTTCTACTCTGTCACAAGGCAGTCATGAGCTCCATTTACTAGCCCTGAAAACCACAATGGCCGTGCACTCAACTAAAAAGTAATGAATGTCTCATGATATCAGAAATGAGGAACATGGGCCAGGTGACAATTGGCTGACGCCAAGAGAAGTGAGGTGGGCAGGTGACACATCCCAAGACATGCTTTATGTGTGATAATGAGTTATAATATTAAGTACTGCTTGGATATTGATATGGTAAGATCTCTCATCAGTGAACAGTAGCATGCAAGGTAAAAGGGTATAGGTTTTTTTGCCTCAGAATTTCCTCTTCAAAATTGGAATATATTCAGATATGTATTTCTGGCAAATAAAGCGGAAAAAAATCTGTGAACATAAAACCCCCAAATCTCATCAAATAGTCCCAAATGGAAAAGATCACAGTCTATCCATGGGAACCAGAGGTTTACAGTTCTAACAGGCTCCGACATTTTTTCTGATTCCTCCCTCTTTCCATCCCCTTAACATGACAAGGCTGGGGTCCGCACTGGGATTTACAGATGTTCTGTGTTTGGAATCTGGGTAAAAGGTCACCATGCTAGAGATGGGAGCGGCAAGCAGCTGTGGGGAGGTGTGGATCCAGTGATGATCGGTAACATACGACTGTTTGGCTTGAGAGTTTGAATGAGAGGATACGGAGGAAACAGATTCCTGCAAGACGCACACATTATTGTAGACATTACACAACATAAAATGTTTCTTGAATCTATTTGTTTAGTCTGTCTTCAAGTAAATATATTGTCTACTGACTGTTGGTTCTTTTAGTTTGAGCTGATTTGATTCCTCGCTGGATGAAATCCAGTGGTGGAAAGTAACTAACTACATTGAACCGTCAATGCAGACAGGGAATGACCGTAACGGCACTGTAGCGGCACTTCGTACTCACACATATAGTATAGTTGTGACATGACAACTGTACGGAGGTCCTGACGGCTCATTTAAAGCATAGACAGTATAACATGTAGTCTCTGTGATGTCAACCATCGGTTTTTGAAGAGCCAAAATGAAGCTTGAAGTGGGCGTCTCCCAGTGGCTCCGGTTGTTGCCATTTTGTCAGTGCCTGACGTTGGCTAATTGAAAAATAGGCAAAGAGGTGGAGCGTGGATGGAGCTGAGGCGGGAATGAAGCCTAATTTTTGTGTGTGTGTGTGGCATTTTTAGGCCTTTATTTGATAGGACAGCTTAGACATGAACGGGGAGAGGGATGGGGAAACACACGCAGCAAAGGGCCGCAGGTCGGAGCCGAACCCGCTGCGTCGAGGACTGAGCCTCCGTATATGGGCGTGCGCTCTACCAGATGAGTTACACAGGCGTCCAAGTTGGGCATTTTAACATGGAATTGCGGATTGACTCCCTTTTGGAGCCAGGCTCAAGTGGCCACTCAATGAACTGCAGTTTTTGGCACTTCCGCGTTGGCTTCGTTTTTCAGCACACGAGGTTGCCACTTGGTTTATTAAAGGCACAGTTTCTGAATACGGGCTGTGTGAATTAAGCGTTTTGATACTTTGACAGTATTTATATAGCCCCTCAACCCTTCTTTATAATCAAAAAGACATGGAAATCTCACTTTTTACAATATGGGACTTTTAAGTAATAATTTCAATGCAGGACTTTTGCTTGTAATGGAGTTTTTTTACACTGTAATATAAGTAAAAGATCTGAATACTTCTTCCACCACTGACACAGGCATCACAAGGGTTGGAAACACTGACTGACAAAATGTTCTCTTTATAAGGTAATGATGAGACAAGCATGAGTCATACCACGATTACAGTATGATTACAACATCAAGCAAAACTGGATTTCTCCTAGACAGTGTGGACAGCCAACTGCAACGCACAAAATCTGGATTGCAATTTTCCTGATCAATTCAGGCCATTTTATAAACCTATATTGCACTTCTTCAGGCTTCTGAACAACCAGCTCCTGCTGACTGACACACAGCTGTAATTCAGCTCAACCACCATGGATAAAAAAAAAAAAAAAAAAAGATGAATTGTCCATTTCCCTGATACGATGCAGACATCCGCACAGAAAACTAAAAATGAAGGCCTGCAGTTCCACTGTACACCACGCTTACATACCTGCCAAGTTCTGTAATGTCCCAGAAGAACAATGCATTCATGTACAACCATGATGATTGTGTACCAGACGGGCATTGAATTGAACTGTTAACTGTATTCCTTTCAAGAAACGTGTGTCTTTCTGAGATGGTATGTTCCTGCTTGTACCTGCTTCAGACAGATACCTTTCAACCACTTAGCCTTCCCTTCACCTAACACATCAACAAATGGAAAAATGTGTTCCCATTCAGCAATAATGCTGCTGTACTGTAAATCAATGGCTGTGTGCATTGACCTCGGTGCTCCTACTAAAAGGAAAGATAGAAAGAGAGGAACCTATTTTTAACTAGAACACAGCAGGACTTTGAGGAAAATAATGCGTGTTTTGTTTGTTACATTCCAGACCAGATTCCACATGAGTGGGAGCTTTGTAATCCTCATGCACTGAGTTTCCCCTCTCAGCACCGTCAGCAGTCTCCCAGTTACCTTTCACCTACTTAGTCTCGGCTGCTGACGGTAGAGGGTTAAACCAGCTTCTTCTGGTCTGGTCTGGATCTTGCGAGGCCTACAATCTTCCGGGCAGAGATTGTAAAAAAAAAAAAAATCACACCCCCGCAATGTGAGCATCCTCTGTGCTGTGAACTTTCCCCTACTTCTCACAGTCCTGACAGCTTCCCAGTGGCATATCTCTGCAGAGGAACACCTCAGACCAAACTGTACGGATGTTCCTCTCCTGACATGATCCACAGAGTCACTGACTTCATTCATTCTTAACCTTATCACCAAAGGATAAAGACATCCAGATACTGTATATTATTTCTACAATAGCTGTTAAAAAAAATCTGTTTTTTGTTTACATACATCAATCTAAAAACAGTACAATTCGTATTGTGAAGGCTTACGTAATCAGACTAATTAAGTTTAAGAGAAAATAAGGAATAAGGAAATAATTCCTTTCCATGACAGCTATATCATTTACGTTGGCATTTAATACTGTGAAACAAATTGACTAGTATTTCTTTTGTGATGTGCAGATTAGGGCTGCAACCAATCTGTCGATTATTTTCTTTCTTGATTAATGGCTTAGTTGTTTGGTCTATAAAATGTCAGAAAATGGTAAAAATGTTGATCAGTGTATCCCAAACTAGCCCAAGACGATGTCCTTAAATGTCTTGTTTTGTCCACATCACAAAGATATTCAGTTTACTGTCACAGGGGAGAGAAGAAACTAGAAAAGATTCACATTTAAAAAGCTGGAATCAGAGAATTTCTATCTTTTTTAAATTAAATATGACTCAAACCGATGAATTGATTATCAAAATAGTTGACGATTAATTTAATAGTTGACAATTAATCGATTAATCATTGCTGCTCCAGTGCAGATCAATTTGTGTTCCCTAATTTTGCCCGAATTCTTTCTCAGTCTTGTGAGTTAAATATCTCAGATTGAATGTGCAGTTTCCTTGACAATACAGATTTGAATCACACCAACAAACAAACAAACAAACAAACAAACAAACTGCTTCTTTACCTAATTCCAGACTGAATGGCAAGTTTGAAACAATTACGTGATGTTACAGGAAGTGGAATAAATAGAAATCCTCACTTCATGGCTGTGTAAATTAATGACATAAAGAAGCTGACTCAGATTAGTCAGCGCTATAAAGGTCTGCCAATCAGTGTGTGTGTGTGTGTGTGCGTGCGTGTGTGCGTGCGTGTGCGTGTGCGTGTGCGTGTGCGTGTGCGTGTGCGTGTGTGGTACATTTATAGCACAGCTCATCATGGCATTTTCCACTTTCGGAATTATTATGTGAACACAAATAGCCCATTAAACAAGGTTGCAAGACTTGTGCAGATGTATACTGTGATATGTTTTTGACTGACTAGTATTTTTAACTCTCCGAACAGGCACACCCTCTATTTTATGAGCTTCTGATATCACTATCAACCGATTTCAGTTCCTGTGCAGATGAAAAGATCAGCTCACTTATTCTCAACCACTACAAATATTCCACTTAGTGTTAATTCTAAGTGGAATTTCTCAAAAAAGGATTACACTTGTTTCACTGCAGGGGATATCAACTCCAACAGATAGTGGAATCCCTGTCTCTCACAGTGCAGAGATGAAAGCCAACCTTCTTGTTGTATTATGTCCCTCCTCCGCCTCTCACATGAATAGTTAACAGAGAGGTGGAGGAGGGACAGAAACTTGAGAGTAACTGCCTCCCTCCCTCTCCTCGGCTGGCCAATGGCAGGCAGCTTACAGTTCAGAATTGAGGGCTGTGAAACTATAAAACAGTAGTGCTGTGACTGCTCAGCCTGGAGCCTGAGCTCTTAAAATCAACTCAAGAAGACAGGGCCGGACGCCTCACACTTCTGCAACCGGAAAATATACACCATTCAAAGAAGCATTGCAACAGTTTAGGACGACAGCAATGAAGACAACACCGGCAACTGTGACTCTGTGCCTGGTGGTGCTCACGGCCACAGGTTTCCCTCTGGAGAAGAAAGGGGGGTCATCCTCGGGCAGCGCCGGCAAGGAGAAGCGCGTACAGTACGCAGGGTGGGATGATGTGAATGTCATTGCTCACGGCCTGCTGCAGCTGGGCCAGGGGCTGAAGGAGCACGTGGACAAAACCAAAGTCCAGATGAGGGACATTTCAACCAAGCTGAAGGTCTTCAACCGCACAGTGGCCGAGCTGGGGAAGGAAAGCCAGAAGCTGCGAGTGGATGGGGAGGCCCTGAAGGCTCGAGCCCATGGACTGGAGGACAGAGAGGGGCAGCTGCTCAACGTCACGGCCGAGCTGAGGGAGAAGGCGGAGGAGATGCAGCAGGAGAGGAGGACCATGAGCGAGAGGATGAGCCTGCTGGAGGAGAGGGTGGACACCATGCTGCAGGGGGACGCTGTGCTGCCTGACACCAGCACCGGTGCCAAGAACAATAGTGATGCTCACAACATCCAGGTGAGAATGCGCAAGGTTCTGTTTTTGGTCTTTGATGATGATCATTTGTTTGGGAAGGCAGAAGCATGTAAAAAAAAAAAAAATTAGGGGAGTGACGTTAGCTAGTTTGGGAGGAAAGTGTGGATAAATGAGGCTTCCCACTGTATGCAAAAACATAATGCCTACACTCATTACTTCAAGATATTACCATTAAAAAAAACCACAAAGTACAACATCTTTCACTGCAGCAGGTGGTTGACGGGACTCAAGCCATGTTAGTGGATGTACAGTATGCATGGACAGTTGGCTTTCATGGTGGGGCTTTTCCCCTTGAGCTCAAAGGCTCTAAATCAAAATGTACAAAGGGCAAGCAGTGGGTGGGTGGGTGGGTGGGGTTGGGGGGGGGGGGGTGTAGTGGAGTGGAAAGAGCGTGCAGTACGTGCAGGGAGACACTAAAGGATGCCAGACAAAGGGATCTGCACGCATCAGCTGCAAGAATGTGTGAATAATTCTCCACAGCTGGGACATTTCACAACCTGTGGAGTATTTGGCCATATGACACAGCCGAAGGGGGCTTATGAGAGTTGCAGGTCTTCAGTACGTGAGCCTGAACGGCTTTTACAGTGGGATGGAAATCCCAGTTACACAAACACACCACAGCCTGTTGGAAAGGACACATGCTTGTCATTGAGAGTTGAAAATGTGATCTAGTGTCTATGTCGCAGGGGTTTCAATGAAACTCTACAATGGCCCGTTTGTTGGATTAATTGCTAGTTGTATATACAGTCTTTGGTTCATTCTGGTGCTTCTGTGGCGATGTCTTCCAAAGTTCTAAAGCGCCACCTTTTACGCACAGGCACTGTGTCGAATAAAAGTTGATCAAAAGCTAATAAATGTGTGTTGTGTTGTGTTTCAGCTGATGATGGAGGCTCAAAACAAACGCGTTGACGACCTGATGGAGCGGATCAGACTCCAGCAGGAGAAGCTTGACAAGCAGAATGTGCGCATCAGGACCCTGCAGACTCAGGTGAGGAAGCGTTACAGTTACGCATTCAGCTTGCAAACGCACGTCTCCGCATTCCACATCATAGGACTTGTGGTGAAGTATTTTCTCACGTCGTCATACTGTCTGCCCGTATCTTTTGTCAGGTCCAACAGTCACGACAGAGAGCATCCCCGCGGAGCAGCAACACTGACGTGCAAAGTGGCCTTTCCGAGCAAAGCGACTCACCAGTCGGTAAGTAAAGCCAGAAAGCGCCCGAAATCCCCTCCCGACACCGTCTTAAGTCGACTGGACAAAATCTGACGCCAAATGTTGCGGGGCCATCTGCTTAGCAAGGCTCTAAAGAAGCTTAAATCACTAGCAATTAAAATCAAGGAATCCAATCACTTTGGGCACGCTACTCTCAGTGTGACGCCAAAGATATCAACTGGTGGACTTTTTGCCCAAGCTGTGCTTCTTAGACTGTAAAATCCTAATGGCATTGTTCAACTAATATAGTGTAGCCTAACATTAACACAATTAAACGACGAAAGGAAGTTATTTAAAACTATAACGTAGCCATCCTACTTTTCAGATCTACGAACTAGAATATATTTCATTATTTGTGTTTGTTTATAGCCTTAATTGGAAACGTATTTCAATTATCAGGATATAAAGTACTCAGCCTGAAGTATTGGTGGAGAGAAAAGGGGAAATTAACATTGGCAGAATGAGGCTCAGTTTACTCAGTGCCCTTCATACTGTGGCTCACTGTTGTAATTGGCAATTGTAAAGGCAGTAAATGATGCCCTCGGTGAGCAGCCACACCAAGCAGCTGTTGCCTGCCCGAACTGAACTGTGATTGGACCAGCCGTTCTAATGAATGCTTTCATCCAGACTGTACACTGGATACACAGCAACTCCACACCAACTAGGGAAGAGTCCAGAGACACACTTTCAGCTTTCTTACCCACCACACTTTGGTCCTACTTAAGGACTGTTTAGCCTTCAAAGAGGACGAAAGGGATGATTGGAAGAAGTGCTGTATGAAAATGCATATTCTATGCACATTCCAATGGTATATTTCAATTAAGATATATTCAGATAAATTGGAATACATTTAAAAACAAACATCTGTGTCTGATGGCCATAGATGAGAAGTAGGTGAAAGGTGAACATGGCTGAGGTAACAGTTGAGACCAGTCAGCCAGTACAAGCTGTGACATCAGCAGGATTTTAGGAATGATGAAAGAAGAAACAAGTCTCTCTGGCAAGGTTTCAACTGGGGGAAAGTTCGCTGGTCTCTGAGAGAGTGCAGTCAGTTCACCCAGCTCAACAGGATTACTCACACTGTTCGTTTCTGTAGTGTGTGTGTGTGTGTGTGTGGTGACGGCGGGATAGATGTGGGGAACCTGGAAGTGAGGAGGGGAGGCTTTGTACAAACCTAGCATGCAATGTTCCTCAGATTACTGTCCTTGTGCCTGAGCCAAGGAAAAAAAAAGGATGGAAAACAATGGGGAAATGGGCAAAGCCGGTCTATATTTATCTGTGAACTTTGTACAGATATCCTCCACTGTTTTGAAGACACTCACCTCCTCCCCCTTTTTTTTTTTTAAGATGTCCCACCTTTCTGTGTAAAACAAACATGTGTACGTCCCTCAAGAATGAGCAACCTTTCCCCTAGATCTGTCAGGGAGTCAGACATCCCTCCTCCACCTCCTCCTCCTCCTCTTCAGCCATCCTCTCCTCCCCCATCCCTACACACAACCCCCCCCCCCCTCCCCCCCACCCCACCTCCATCCTCTGTCTTTCTCCCATTGTAATGAATAAGAAGTGTGCCAGAGAGTTCATGTCTTTAGGGGAAAGGTCATCACACACAAATGAGGGTTTGTGTACAAAGCGCATCATTAGGCACAAGACAGCTCTGATTGGTTCCTGGGTCCCCTGCTTTATGTTACTGCCTTCTCCGATGTCTTTTTGCAGCGAAAGCCCATATCCCCCTCCTTGCCACGCTCTGATCACTCCCCATGCATGCACCAGCCATGCGCTCCTGCATTACCAACTGGCTGCTGTGCACGTGAAGGAGTTGTGACAGACCAGAGGGGAGGGGGGATCAATTACAGGGAGAAGGGGGTTGGGGAATGTAAAGGGTAGTGGTGTGTGCAGCTCAATTGGCTGGAAAGCCAAGCAGCCGTAAAAAAAGGGAAGTCTGCTTGAGAACTGGGAGAAAGGTCATATTTATAACCAAGACACAAGTTCTCACTCTCTCTCTCTGTTGTTGGGGCTAGGTGAAAGGCTTTTATCGGGTACACATGTATATCTCCAGACTTACTGATAAGCTCACTCGGAACGATAGTCGTATTTGCAGAAACGCAACGCTCGCAGTGCAGAGAAACATGTCACTGAGAGGTTCCCTAAGCAAAATGGCCTACTTATCAATTCTGGCTTGAGTAAACAAGTTTAGATTTCAGTTGGAATTTGGCAACTTTTTTTTACCTCCATCACAATAACAGAGTTAAAGGGAGTAAAGATAAAGCAAAACACAAATGTGTCAGGCATAAATAGCACGGACAGCAGTGTAGATGAAAGGTGATCACACTGTTTGGACTGCAGTGATAATGTACGGAGCTGGTTGTCTTAACATTTCGATTCTTTTTTTTTCTTTTTTTCTAGAAATGGCAACAGACTGTCATGAGCTGTTCCTGAGAGGAGAGACAACAAGTGGGGTCTACACCATCCAGCCGATAAATGCAGAGCCCTTTAAAGTCTTCTGTGAGATGACTGCTGGTAAGCGGAGAGAAAATGTCCCCCATTTTGCCCTTTGTGTCTTTGCGCCAACAATTGCTAACTACTAGACAATCAGTCACCGACTTCAAACTGTTCAAAGTCTCCAAACTGTACAAACAGCTGCATTTCTGGTTGATGCAACTTTCCCTGATCAATCTGTTTCTGTCTTTTTGTCCAGATGGCGGATGGACAGTGATCCAAAGGCGACAAGATGGTTCAGTAGACTTTGACCAGCTATGGCAGGCCTACGAGAAAGGCTTTGGCGCCTTAGATGGTAAATGCTCTTTTGATTTTGATCGCACTCTCACTGACTGGACAGGTGCTAGCCTGCCTGGGGCAGGGCCAGATTAGTTCACACAGCATTACTGTCCTTTACAACCACTGCATTAGAGGGCAGAATCTGTCCCCCAAAAGCATCTTATCGCTGATACGCTTACAATGGATCAAAGGCAAACAGGAGTCAACACAGTAGCAGATGTCAGTGTCAGTTTTTTCACCATTCCTCTTCTGCTTTTTTCGTCTCTAGGAGAGTTCTGGTTGGGTCTAGAAAATATCCACTCCATTGCTAAAGATGGTGGCTACATCCTCAACATCAAGCTCTCTGACTGGAGTGACGACTTAGCATCCGTCCGCCTTCCCTTCCATCTGGGCGGAGAGGAAACCAAGTACTCGCTTAAGATTCAGAAGGCCGACACGTTCAGCCTCTTGGAAAGTTCCCTGGGGACTGACAACACCTCCGGCCTGCCTTTTTCCACCCGCGACCAAGACAACGACCAGAAAAACGACACCAACTGTGCCAATCACCTCTCTGGTAAGTTGTAATTGACAGTCACAATGATAAATGCCTTTTTCTTTTCTTTTCAAGTTTCCAATATGGGATATCGCTCAAAGGCAGCACCTAACCTGATATTGTCCTTTGTCTTGCTAGGTGGCTGGTGGTTCAGTAACTGCGGTCACTCCAACCTAAACGGTAGATACTTCCAGACCCCCCCTCCCAAGCAGCGGCACCAGAGGAAGCAGGGCATTTTCTGGAAGACCTGGAGGGGCCGCTACTACCCTCTGAAGTCCAGCAGGATGATGATCGCCCCTGCTGCAATCCTAAAAAAGGCCTAAAGAACAGAAAGAGACAGAATGTAAAAGTCGAGAAAAAGAGAAGGGAGGAGAAAGAAGTAGATTTTGGCCTATTCTTTCTTTTCTTGGTGCATTAAATGGAGTCCCAGGTTTCCAATGCTCTGTTCTCGGAGAGACGAGCAGATTCCTCCCCTGCACCTAGAGCAACAGATGGAAAAAGAGACCAAAAAAAAAAAAACGTGCAGTGGAAAGTTTTCCATTGCAATTGATTCCTTCTGTTGGCACGAAGCAGGGGCCCCTAGTCAGGAGAACATCACAGAGCGAGTCCAGGCCCGTCCACGGTGCTGTGAGCCGCAAAGGATTTCCAACAAGTAGAGACGCATCACCAGACATGTGGTGTCAACTGTGCATGTGGGCTGTTGTCGAGTTTAAATGTGGTTTTGTAGCAAGTAATCAACACTGTCAGCAAAAAAACAGATTAAGAATTGCTCTTATTTTGTAAAGGACGCATGTAGGATTGAAGTGCAGGCCAAGTACGAAGGCCATTTAAACCCAATGGTGGGGACCAAACAATGACTTAGTAAAAACCTCATAACGTCATTTTCCACATGAGCATGATACTATTTGTGTTCAAAGGCATTATGTAAAGTTAGAAATCACTGTAAACTAGGATTATAATGCAGAAACTGTGTTAAGACTGATGATACACTGAAAAACCATTCAAGCCTTTTGTAGAATACATTTTCCGTCTGCAATTGTGAATCAAATTAGGCATATTCTTCACTGGCTAAGTTTTCTGTGGAGATTTTGATGATGTTGAGTCATATTGACTTATTTTAAAACGAGAAGCATGGTTTTGTACATAGTGTATGAAGGAATGTCATCTGTCTTTTCAGAAATATAACTGATTTGTTGTGACATTATCTGTTTGTTGTTGTAGATATTTCCTTCCCTTATTTAAATGCTAAAGAACCAATCTATATGTTTCTGGTGCTGCCCGTTTGTAATTTATATTGTCTTTGTCGTGTTTACCAGATGTTAAATGTTTTTTAAGAGACTTTAACCATTTTGGGGGCCATAGTGAGCCAATAAAACTGATTTAAACTAATATTGCCTTTTGTCTGTGTATTATGTGTCACTTTGAGAGTATCCACAAGTTTGCAACAAATACAACGTGAGGTAGTATTCTAGCATAAAACAGTCAACTGACAACAGAACCTAAATAAAAATTCACAGAAGCAAATACCATAACTTGAACCCTGACGGGCTTGTTCTACATTATCCCTTACATAATATTGTGTGTGTGTGTGTGTGGGGGGGGGGGGGGGGGGGGAGTAGCTAATGCAAGCCCTCCCCTTAAATGGAGAAATTGGTTCTGCTCGTGGGAGAAAAAAAAGTAGCAAAACCTATTAGTTTAATTTGTTGTTTACCTGAGAGAACATTTCAAATTGCTGCTTTCCATGTAAAACAATCCAGATTTAGCTTTGATTTTCATTTGTCCAATCAATGCTCTGTCCAACTGAACATGTCATTTTAACCTCATCTAACCAAACCTGTCTGAGTAGTAAGACTTCCTTTGGAAACCACCTGCAGGCCCAAACACATACAGTAGAACTGCTCCATTTAATTGAGCCACACGTGGCAGATCCCTGTTATCTCTTTATTAGCTTAGTCATATAATGTGGAAGCAAACTTCAGGAGCTTAAAGGTGTCAGCTTTAATTTTTCACTGTACCACTTTCTGCTTCCTTGTCGGGCTTACTGTTAAGGTGCTTCAACCTTACTGATCCTGCGGGCACTGACAACTCGCTCGGGATCAACCTCTGTTAACAGCTGATCCGATGGAGTGTGCTCTGAACTGACCTCTCCCTTCAGCGTATCGGTGTAGCCGGTTAAAGTCAATGCCTGGCTGGCTTGCCATAGGTGAATTCACTTGTTACCTGCCGAGAAAGATGCGTAACACTTTACTGACTAAACAAACCACAACCACCACAAAAATGCTCCGACTATCCCTGACAAAACATGTATTAA
Organism: Gymnocephalus cernua; assembly: GCA_023631565.1. Lineage (NCBI taxonomy): Eukaryota > Metazoa > Chordata > Actinopteri > Perciformes > Percidae > Gymnocephalus > Gymnocephalus cernua. The sequence goes on from CM042436.1 coordinate 14,712,462, forward strand.
AACTGAAACCTGTTGCTTGCGTTGAACACCTATGAGGAGTACCCTATTAATAAATTACCGCGGCAATTGTGCAATCCACAAAGGAAGGGGACAGAACTGCTGCCAAGCATCTGCTGCTTCACTTGTGCAAGGGGTGGAGTGCTTGTAAGCCCTTGTTGTTGCAGCAGCGGTGGAGCTCTGGTTGGGTGCTGCAGATGTGAATGGGACAGGAGGCCAGGGGTATACTTAAGGGCTAGAGGAGTGGAATATCAGTGTAAGAAAACACAGTGTAGATGAGTGCATTTCTTAATACGATAGCCTGGTTGCACCCTGCTGAACATTTAACAGGACACATGCCACAACTATAGAACATGCATAACTTGGAACTGCTTGAATAAGACAAATGCAATAAAAGGGAGCATGTGATTGATTTCATACATTTATTCATTACCATGTACAAAGTGTATTCCGGTGGTACAAAGCTGTTGTAAGACTCCAGTGCTCACCCTCCTGTTGTCTTTATTGCAGTAAAAAAGGAAATACCAGCATGATCAAGTGTCAAGAGGTACTTTGGCAAATATAAATTATGTGTTGAGAAGGCAAGCAGACATCTTGAGCAATGTAATGTGAGGGGAAAGATCGGCGCAAAAGTATCAATGAGCGGCTCCTGTCAGCACTCATTAAAAAAAAAGAATAAAAATCCATAAAATATTTTATTTTAAACACACACTTAAAACAAGTGGACAGAGGAAGAGTCTCGATTTTCTTCCTTTCTTCATCGTTACACAAACTGGTATGTATGGATATTGCAATTCTATGGGAGTGTGCTTATGAGTGAGTGTATGAGACAAACTGTATTTAAGTGAGCTCATGTCTGCGAATATGCATATAGATTCCATTTCATATCTGTGAACTGTAACCCTGTTCCTACCACTGACGCGAGTGAATAAAACAGGTGGAGCAGGGGGAAAAAACAAAAAAAACAACACAAAAACATTTGGCAAAAACCCATCATGGTTGCAGAGGTGAGGACATGGGTGACACACACATGACACAAGCCTTCAAATGTTTCTCCTTATGTCTTTGTCTTTGTTCAGCTCTCAGGGTGAGACACCAAATCTATGTGCTCGTAAACCATACCCCAGACTGTACACACGGGGGGGGGGGGCATGAAGGATACACAGCGAGTAACAGAACGAGAGGCAGAGAGAGCGAAAGAGGGAAGTATAGTGGAGAGGTTAGGTGACTAGATCAAAGGAGAGAGTGGCTTGTGGCTGCAGAGTGTCTGATAGTCTCTCGAAGACAGGGTGAACAGTTAGGGACTGGGGTTGGGGTGCAGAGGTCAGGGAGAGTAACGATGGGCAGTGAGTTGGGGGGGGGGGGGGGGGGGTAAAAGAGGACAGAGGGGAAAGGAGACTTCACTTCTCCCTTGTTGTCTTATTTCAGAGGTATTGTTGTAGAAAGTGCAGCAGCATTATCTCGTAGTGCTCGCCAGACTCAGGGCAGCGAATACTGTGTCGCTCGTTGGGGTATACCTGGAAAATTTAAACAGGGCAATCAAATTACAGACTGATGTGTACTACAGGTCTGTATCCTGTAAAATCTGCTCTGGAAAACACCTAACAACAAATGTAATTCTTCACATAGAATCCTGACATTGACTCATCGGTTGTATTTTACTACCACTTAACATTACAGTGGTCTAAGCCAATATATTAAACACATTTGCTGTTGGCTTAGTCCATTTGTTGTAGTGCAGACTCACAAGATCGCATAGGCATGTATGATGAAAAGCTATGTAAATGATGTCAACCTAGTATGGATATAGCATTTCATATGGCTACTTCAGAAAGATGTGTTGAGTGGGTGGAATAAGGCTTGTGATGCTAACCTGAAGCTGGTAAGGCTTCCCAGCACGGATTATCTGTGACACTAGGAAATTGGTGTGGAAAAAGTGCACATTCTCATCTAGAAATCCATGGAGAATCAGCAAACGGTTGGGCCTGGAATGACAAAGGGTTACATGGTTACAAATTGATAGGGTTCCATGCAATAGAAGTTTGTTTTTTTCCATGCCACTGTCGCACCAAATGCATGCTCCTGGTGGAATTGTTGGGTCTTTGTAAATGATAGTTTGGTCTAGACTACTCTCTCTCTATCTACTCTATCTTTTAAGTGTACTGAGATAACTTCTGTTATGACTTGACACTATAAATAAAATTGAATTGAATAATAAGACTTACATAAACACATAGTGAAAGACTGCCCATTTCTTTATGATTTAAAACAGGGAACGCCTTCACTGATTTTGACACATTTATAGAAAGGTGAAATACTGCAGCTGCAGGACTCTTTAGTTTGACGTCAGCATCCAAGAGCAGTGCTCCAACATGCTGCTTGTCAGGCCCTTGGGGTTTCATCGGCCCCTAAAAACTGAGGCTAACTGGCAGTCAGCCTGCCCACCTCAAATCTTAACTTCACCTCTCCAGATTTGAATAACTGTGGTGATAAAACAGAGCGCAGTTTGTTTTTCATTTTCAAGTAGCAACGGAAGAAACCTTACACCAACGTGTACATACCTCAGAGTGCATAAAAAAAAAATACTAGCCACACAGGCATGGACACATTTTCTTAAAGTATTGCTTCCAGCTCAAAAGGTTCAAACTCGTAAGTCACATTTTAGGCCAAGGATGAGAATGAGACCAAAATATTTGGTAAAAGGACTGGAATCCACACGTGTTAAACAGAATTACCAAATTGTCAATTGTGCGTCAGCTGTGCAATTACAAATGACATGCAGTACGGTTAAATTGGTTGCAATAATAACTGAAATATTCAGAAGTTTCAAGCACTGAACTTAAAAAAAAAAAAAAAAAAAAGGTCTGTATAAGTGTGTGTACTGACTCGCTGGGCAGCTTGTCCACGTGCAGTGCCACAGAGCCTTCCTCATAGCCCTGCTGGTTGTTCTCAGGCACATCCATGTAACGCTCTGTGTAGCCTGTGTCGTAGGCCATCCACACGGTCACCGGGGCACCTGCAATAGCCAACTGGCAGGGAAGCACAATGTAGTCAGATGGAAAAGAAAGCAAAATAGAAAAATAAAAAAATAGTATCTAAACTTTCAATCCCTCTAGCACAGGGATGTACTGTATGTGCAGATATCCTTACTGAATGACGGATATTTACCAACACATTGGACAACACAGACACCATGTGGATGTAAGTGGCAACTACATCATGTCCAGTTTTGTGACTGGAATGAAGCAATACATTCTATTTAAAGTGCAGTACATAGTGATGGTATACTTTCTTATTACTTGCTAAAAGAAGGCAGCAGAGATTGCTCACTGATAGAAAGTGAGTATATGGTTTAAAGGATAAAAGAAGGGCTGAGGGATGATAAATCATCCTAACCTTGAAGACATTGGGTCGCTGAATGAGCCCCATGAGAGAGAGGAAACCTCCATAGGACCAGCCGTGAATGGCAACACGGCTCAGGTCCACAAAGTTAAACTTCTCCGCCACATACTGCAGCCCCTCCACCTGGTCTTCAATCTCCACCTGACCCTGAAGAGACAAAGGAAGATTAGAGTGTACATTAGAGTGTAATTTAACCTGGCATGTTTTTTTTATGGCATTTAATCATGTTATTTATGAATACCAACTTATGAATACCAACTTCTGCCTTCTAACAGGCGATTTACAGTCCCTTCGTTTAGATACAACAGGCTCAAGAACTCTTTTATCCATCAGTCTATCCTGTTGCTAAACCAAAATCTGGATCCGAGGATATTATGAAACATGTTTCTTTGTCATGGCTGTTGATGTGTTTTCATCTTTGTACTATATGAGTAATAGTTGTCTAACTGTGTGTATTTTTCTTTTCTTTTCTTAGCGGGGCTGCTCGGGGGCAAATTAATTACTGACAATAAAGTTGTATTGGATCGTATTAGGATGTATTAATTATTAATTTAGTCATCAAAATTTAAAATTCTACTGAATTACAGTAATTTAAAAAGGACAATACCGGCGCAAAATGAACCTAGGGGTTAATAACACGTGTACCTTGACGACCGTTCTCTGGGAGATGTTTTCATGCTAATCAAATGTGTCTCTAGCTTGAAACAAGCTAGCGTGAACTGCTTTCGGGGCACTGGTAGAGTAAAAATAAATCACTATTTTATACCACTAACAAGGCTCAAAAAGCAAATGGCGTCTGCCTGTATACCCGAAGGTAATATCTTTATAAACTTTCTTTTTCTGTACACTTACAAAAGTTGTCAATGCTTCAGTTTAGATGTCATTATGCTGCCGTGGAAGCGTGGTGCTATTTTGAGCCTTGTTAGTGGTGTAGAAAAAGTGATTTATTTTTTACTCTATCAGTGCCCCGAAAGCCTAGCGGTTCGCGCTAGCTTGTTTCAAGCTAGAGACGCATTCGATTAGCATGAAAACATATCCCAGAGAACGGTCGTCGAGGTACACGTGTTATTAACCCCTAGGTTCATTTTGCGCCGGAATTGTTCCTTAATTATCTGACTCTTACTTTACCATTTTGTTTTTCAGGGCTCCTTCAAATTCAAGGCCCCTCTGACAGGAACCCCTCCCGTCAATGACGACCACAGCATAGCCCAGGGAGGCCAGCGTGTTCAGGCGGAGGTACTTCATGCCTTTGAAGGAGTTGTTCACGAGCTGCACCTGGATACACACGCAAAATGTCCTAAATGTTTTTATTTACACAGTAATATAGGTTCAAAGCAACATTTTGTGAACACAGACCCAATTCAAACTCAATATATCCACGAACCTGTGGGCCTCCATACACAAACAGAACAGTCGGGTGTTTCCTGCCAGGCTGCATGTTGTGAGGCTTGTACACCATCCCATAAAGCTGGAAGCCCGACTTCCCTGGAAAGTCAAAAATCTCAGGCGGGTTGTAATCTCCCGGGCAACCTGGAAGACATATCAACGCATGTGGTCATCAGGTTAGCATGTTCTAAAACTATCAGAGGTCAACTCCTAGTGGAACTTGAAAGCAATGGATCTGCAAAACCGTACACTTAGGCACACTAATTGTGCAATATGTCATGTTGCAGTACCGGCACCATTCACACAGACATTTATACACTGGTGGCCGAGGCTACCATACAAGGTGCCGCCTGCTCATCAGATAAACATTCACACACATTCACACACATTCACACACCGATGGCACAGCCAATTTCGGGTTCAGTATCTTGCCCAAGGACAGCTGGACATGTAGACTAGGGCTGGGCGATATGGAGAAAATCAAATATCACAATATTCTTGACAAAATACCTTGATGTCAATATTGCGACGATATTGTAGGATTGACAATTGGTGCTCATATCACGATATCAATATAATATCGATATATTGCCCAGCCCTAATGTGGACTGCAGGGGCCAGGGATCCACCGACCTTCCGATTGGTAGATGACCGCTCTACCTCCTGAGCCACAGCCACCCACAGTAAAGAATTACAATCTCACTCCAGGCACTTTTAATGAATCATAAACGACAATCAACTCTGACACAAATTGCTTGTGATGACTAAAGTGTTTGAGCACCATATTATCTGATTGCTGTCATGATTGTCTGGAGGACGCCGCTGTGGACTGAACCGACCGTCCTTGATCTAATCAAAGCCAGACCTCAACTTTCCCCTACAGACTCAGTTCTATTGATTGTTCCAAAAATAAAACCACAGATAGTGGTAGTAGCAACCTTCAAACTTGATCAGACTGTTATCCAAGAGAAACTTAGCGAGCCCAATAATGTAAATACAAACGGTGCATATTGAATCAATCAGGAAACTAGTGTATGGCGGTTGGTTACATCACATCCCATTTACCTGGTGATTCCATCATGCTGGCCCAGAACTCAGGTACCACGTGTAGTAGTGGGTCACCTTCCGAGCTGGTCAGTTTGTAGACATGAACACATGGAGGCGTACTCACGTTACTGTAGTGGCTGACAAAAAAGTCAAAGTTCTGCAGAATGAAAGAGGGGAGAGAGGTGCAAAAAAAAATATATAAATATAAAGAAGTATGTACAAAATAGAACTGACAAGGAAGGAATGAAAAGACTGAAGGGAGGAGGGGATGCAATTGTATACCAGGTTCTGTGTTAAAAAGCCCAACTTGAGCTACTTTTGGTGTAAAATACTGCCGACGACCAGAGAACATTTATCCCATATACTGCAGACTAACCAAACAATCCCTGGCAGCTTTCCTCAGGTTTTACAGTAGCTTTAACTTTCAGGTAAAGTTGTCTCTCTAATATGCCTAAAAACTAAATCACAATCTGCACCGTTTGTGTTAACCCAGTAGTCTGTCAGCTTTAAGTCACTGTTCTGATAGATTCATATAAAACTTTGCATATAGCCATTACATTTGCACTTGGACACCATCTCTTTTAACCATGTTGTGGGGAAATATTTCTTCCATTTCCTTTTACCAAAGCGTTTTCTTTTTGAAACATGACTATCACTAGCAGTCAAAAAAGCTCAAGAGACGAATATCTGTAAACCCCATTGTTTGTTGGGTGAGCTGCAATATGGATGAGAAAATAAATGAATGGATTATTGAAATTAGTGATCGACCGATTCATCGGCCGGCCGATATATTGGGCCGATATTTGCGTTTTTTACGTGTATTTGCATCGGCCGATACGCAGTTGCTGCGTTCGCCGATTTTCCCGGCATTATTTACAGTCAGGCATCCGCAAAGGCAGCTCTGTGTTGCTAGGGACGCTCCCGTTCACAGTCAGACCATGCTCTGCCCCTCCCCCACTAGCAGAGTGCTGCTGGAACTCTGCTAAGACAACGGTGAGTTTTAAACTTTCAAATCATCTTTTAACTGTTTGACTTAGCTGAAATATTGCCATACACCTAGCCAGTACGAACACTGGTCATAGGATTAAGTAATGACGACGTGTTTCCGTGCTATTTTTGGGAGTTTGAGTCAGCGATCACCCGGCTGACACCACAGCGTCCAGACACACACACAGCGTCCAGAGCACACACACCAGACAGCTGGGCGGAGTTGCCATCGCAGTCAGAGCGCAGTCCCCCCCGCTCAAGAAGAGCATAATGATGACAGATATGTTTTATACGTAGTTGAATATTAATTTGTGTTAACGTTTACCATGTACCAGACATACGTGCACGTTGTTCCGTGGTATTTTTGGGAGTATTCAGCGACCAGCTGGCTGACGTTTGGACAGTATGTGTGTGTCTCTCTGTGTCTCTCCGAAAGATACACACAACACACGCGTCGGACATAAGTGCACCGTGTTGTGTTTAGAGCCGTTTGCTGTGTGTGTGTGTGAGTGTGTGAGAGTGTGTGTGTGTGTGTGCGCGGGTTACACGCATCACAGCAATAATATGAGAGTGCTGCTTTTTAAAACTTTGAGATATGTTTTCTACGTGGTTGAATATTTATAATTTTTTTAACGTTGATGCAGTTTAGAACAGAAACTTGAACAATGTGTTGCTTAATGTGCATCTTCCTCTGCTGATTTATGTTCTGTGGTTGACAAATCTGGCAGCTTCTTTTACATTTTTGTTTAGACCTACTAGTGTGTAGTCTTTGCATATTAGGCGGCATATTAGCCTTAGACATGCTCATTTTATTTTATGTAGAAAATTGAGGGAGCAAAAGCAGTATCGGCTCCAAATATCGGCTCAAGAAAATCGGCTAAGGCTGATGTAAAAATATCGGTATCGGTACTAAAAAAATCGGTCGATCACTAATTGAAATGTGCATGTCTGTAATGTATTTGGCCGAGTAGGTCAACAAATGAATGGTTTTACCTGACTAACAGAGCAGCTATGAGAGAAGCCAGGCTTGGTTAGTCTGACCACATCTCCAGGCGAGTCATAGCTGACCACGTAGAGGTGATGCTCCAGAGGAGTGTCTCTGGTGCCCTGGAAGTACACCAACTTTGATGCCTCGTTCACCCAGATCTAACAAAGGAGAGACATAAAAGGAGAATGAAAAGACAATAGCAGCAAGGCCGAGGCATGATTCTGTGAGGTACAGAAAACTCTTCAGTTCAGCACACAGGATTTAAATCAATTTGTAGGGGATACCAGAGGTTAACTTGGTGTCTTTCCGTTTTTGAGGGTTTTCATATCCAGACTGGACGAGCAATGTAGCATTTTTAGGGCTTTTTTTTTTAAATACCTAGTGCCCCAATTGTAGGACAGTGCAGCAGCACAATACTTCTCAGCACAATTCCTTCATTGATGTAGATGTAAATACCCGAGTTAGGACCTTAAGCTCATAATCATTTTTGAATGTCAACGTCAATGAGTTGAGGTACAAAGTCACCACAACAAATATATGTAAATGTATAATTACTTTCTGAATGCACTCTAAACACCTTTATATCTTTTATAGGTATGCATCTATATATTCAACACTGATGGACGTTGTCTAACCTTGGAACCATGTCTTGCCAGCACTTCCCATTCTCCACTGGTCAATGTAACCTCCTCCTTGATTGCACACTTGAAGTCTCCTGCCAAAAACAGATAACAACATCAACATGCTCCCTGACATACCGAGCACTATGACGTAAACCGTGATTATTTGATAGGATCATTTTTAAATAAATGCAGAAGCATGTCTTAGCCTCTTACCCTCTATGTGTTGGTAGTCCTCCGTCCAATGGTAGCAGCCCGGTTGTAACAGCGATGTGATTTTATACAGATGGCTGAAACCTGTTTTAGACTCATTTACCCAAATGAAAGTAAATTCATCTTCTGTTGTTTGAATAAAGGGATAGAATATATCGTGAACCTGCGGGAAGAGAAGAACAGTCAGTTACTGATAGAAAGACCTACAGCATTCACAACCATAACAATTATTTAATTAGAAAGAGGAAAGACATTAGGTTTAAAGTAGCAGACAGGTGTACCATGTAGAAAGACCTACATTAATCCAGACGTCTGTGGTCTCTTCATAGATTATGTATGGCTGTGTGTTTTTGGGCACGGCCTCCACACTTTCCTGCCTCTGAGCTGGGTCATCCGTGACAGGGATGAAGAGGGCTGGAGGCAGCAGGACCAGCTGTAGTTTTCTCTGGCTGCGGTCCAGAAGCACTGCACAGCCACTAGTGGGACACAGAGCAGACGGAACTCAAAAGATTGCATTATACAAAACCATAAACATAAGCATAATTGCCCATTGACTAGGGGTGGAAAAGTCAGGGTTCTGTTTATCAATCAATCAAAATACTTCAAAGATTCCCGGGGTTAAATTCAGTTCATTACATGATCCCTTCTCGGGTAGAAATATATAGAGAAATGATCAGAACAAATAGAAATAAGAAATAAAATTGAATACGAAATATGTAAACAAAATAGAAGTAAGAAATATGTAGGTAAAAGATTAAGTAGAAATATGTGCACTATACTAAAATGTAGAGCATCAATATGTAAGTAAAATAGAGATATGAAATATGTCAAATTTATGAATATCATAATGGTGTAAATTATTGGTGCTGAAAAATGGGATCTGTTGTGCGGTATAAATAAATGCACTATTAATGCAAGTATACCGGAGTATCGTACAGTTGAATTGTTATTGCGCTATTGACATTAAGTACTGCACACAGTCAATATTGCACAGTTAAAGATATAAATAATAAATAAATATTTATGAATTACCCCAGGGCCTCCCAGTGGGGGAGGGGGGGGGAGTTGAAGAGTTTGATGGCCACAGGCAGGAATGACTTCCTGTGGTGCATCTAGGTAGAATGAGTCTTGCATTGAATGTACTCCAGTGTTTGACTATTGGGTCATGGAGTGGATGGGACACTGTCGCCATAGTCCAGCTCCACCCCCACAACGTCCCTGGCCATGCGGATCAGTTTGTCTGTTGGCGTCTGCTAACCTAAGGCTGTTTCCCCAGAACACAACAGCAAGGACAGCACTGACCACCACAGACTCATAAAACATCCTTAGCATTGTCTGGCAGATGTTAGAAGGACCTTAGCCTCCTCAGAAAATAGAGGCGTTTTTTTTAGTCTGGTTTATTGTCAATGTACACTCCCAGGTAAGCGTTGACCTGGATGGAAACAGGGTCACTAGGACTCATGGTTTGGTGTGAGTTCGTTACAACGGGAACAAGAAAAAAATAAGGAACACTTTTGTGTCTTCTTGTGCATTAGGAGGATTGTTTCAATTAGTTCCACCATGGCTATATTCAAACATTCAAAGCACCAACACATTTATCATCCCAATGATTGCACATCTGGGTGACGCCCTCGTGTGTTAGCATGTTGGATGTGTTTCCATTCAAGTTTCCGGGCGGAACTCGAGCTTGTGAACTTTGGTTCCACATTATGTGCATCAATCTACATACTGTGTATTCTGCGTGCGGCTGCGTGCACCGGAAAGTGGCCCCCGTACCGCGACGGTTCGGTACGAATACACAAACCGTTACAGCCATTCCGTTTAAATGCAAAAGGAGGATATTATCTGTGTCCACAAGTATCCTAATTGATGTCACAATATTAGTGCTAATAGCATAGCATAGCAGAGCAACAGCATCATTAAGTCAACAGAGTCAAGAACTTGAGAGTAACACTCACTATTTTCCGTCACTCGTCCATCCTACTCTGGCGATGTATTCTGTCCCAGGAAACAAGGAGGTGAAGGGGACGACCAGTTCTTTATCTTGCATGCTCACAATCTGTACAACCATAAACACACATTAGGAACACCTAACTATAATTTAAAAGAGGAAAAGACTAACAAAGATAGCGAAAGACCTACTCTTCCTTGATGGTCTGTCTTGATCTCTGCCATTTTAAGGGTAGCCTTGGGATTTTTGCTACCTATAAATAAAGAAATAAAGGAAAATGTAAAATGGACAATAAAACAATTTACTGATCCAAAAAAATCCACTGATCCAGAAACGTACGTAAGTGAGTGAGTGAGTGAGTGTGTAGGCAGCACTGGGCTACACTGACCTGTACGGGGATATCTGTATGCGTCTGCCTTCCGCTCCTCCAGTGCTGGAGATGGAACATGAATAATCTCTACTTCTGTCTCATCCACCTCTTCATACAGCAGGTACACTGTTTTACCTCCATTAGGGTCTGACAGGGGGAGACAAAAAAAACATTAGTGTATACGTAAAATAGCATAGGCAAACTCAAAAATAACCACCTTTACGGATGGAGGTAAAACTATACGATTAAAAAAAAAAAAAAAAAGAATCTGCATGTTTAAAAATGTCATGTAATCACCAAAAGGCATAACAAATACCTTCCACTGCTGAGGGACTCCACCAGTAGCCAGTGAAACGGTCAAACTCTTCTTGGATGACAAATGTTGCTACTCCTGCAGACTTGGGGTCCTCCTTAACATTATCCACACCTGGAATTTTTTTTTTTATAAATTAGGAAAAAAAGCTTACATCCATGTGTGCTAAACTGTGCATTTTGGTAATAAAAGATAAGATAGAATAAAGCCTCTCAATGGTATTTTCTCTCCATGTTGTACTATAAGAAGATGATGGAAATATACGAAGAATGTAGTATCATCTAGTATCAAAATCGCATGCCATTTTATTGCCTTCGGACCTTTGTGGCAGAAAGTGAGTCTCCTTTCCTCGCCAGTCTTAATGTGGGCGATCCACAGGTCGTTATTGTTGATGAAGGCTATGAGGTCAGGGTCTCCAGGGCAGATCTTGGGGTCCATGCGGGTCCCTGAGCACTGGGTCTTGATCTCCACGGGCTTTACAGGAGCAGACTGCTAAAAACAACATACACAAGCTTAGTCCAAAAAGATAAAAAGATATAGGAGAGACCTGATGCAAGCATAAGACATGAAAGGTACAATGAGCACAGTTAAGCGTAATTTATGCTTCTGCGTTAAATCTACAGTGCGTAGTAGGTAGGTGGAGATACCGACCCTACGCCGTAGCCCGAGGTGCACCTCACGAAAAATGTAACTACACGTTGCAGTGACTGGTGGTGACTCGCGTCGCTCGGCCGTGGTTTGGTAGCGTCGCATTTCCCCCTAGTATTTCCCACTACTTATTTCCTGGTTCTACTTCTCCATAAACAAGATGTAATCAAGGAGTTTTAACTTGTCCTGTTACAGTTTTCCCACCGTGGTCAGAAAGCACAGGGGAGACACTTTGTTTCTCCCACTATGCCTCTAGAGTCAGTACTCTCTCCGAAGCTAATCACGTCACTCTCTCACTCGCTCTACCACACACACACACACACACACACACACACACACACACACACACACACACACACACACACACACACACACACACACGCCGGCCCTGCTATTCTCTTAAAGAGATTGGTGCACACACCAACGTACAAGTATAAACTTCAGGCCACTTACGTAGGCTACGGCAAAAGCTCTGCGTGGAGCCTCCGCACAACCATAAATCACGCTTTAGGTGTGGTGAGGTGGACCTCGTTCCATCAGGAGGAATTCTTTCTGCACTGATTCCTGCTTGAGTGTGATCACCAACAGCTCCCTCTCGATGTTTTGAAATAACAGTTGTGTTTGTTCAAATGTACAACCATGGGAAATGACAGTACAAATGGACAGACTTACAACGAACGTTGTGTGTCAGTAAAGCCCGCAGGATTATCAGAGACCCCAGCCACCCCAACTACGGACTGCTCCGGCTGCTGCCGTCTGGCAAGCGGTATCGCAGCCTCAAGGCCCGGACCAGCTTTTTTCATCAGGCAATCAGGGTTAGGAACAATGGACACTAACGACCTGTTGCCTGCCTGTCTGTGACACACAAACATGCAAACAACATCACACACATATGAACATTCACACACACGCACACGCACACGCACACACACACACACACACACACACACACACACACACACACACACACACACACACACACACACACACACACACACACCTTAAACTCTGGATCATATACAGTGTACTGTGCTTGATGTGCTTCTTAGAGCTAGGGTTGACAGTTGACATTTGTATAGACAAACAGAGATGGTCCCGCCCGTCCACGAAGTAGGGATCGTAACTATACTGCCCTACAAAGCCAAAATACCTTAACTCAGATTGTGTGAGAGTGTGGAACTGAGAAAAATGACTTTAAACTTATTTTGTTGTCCAGCCAAATGAGTTGTAGGCAGGATTTTGGAAAGTTGGCAATACTTTGTTTTTTTAATTAAGTTATTTATCTACATCACACGTGTCAAACTCGAGGCCCGCGGGCCAAATCCGGCCCCTCGCAGATTACGATCCGGCCCGCTTATCAATTTAGGTTCACGATACATTTTGGCCCAACATTTTTTTTTTTTGATGATTTGTAACTTTTTTCCGACGTTTTTGTCACTTTTTCCGACGTTTTTGTCACTTTTTCCGACGTTTTTGTCACTTTTTCTGACGTTTTTGTCACTTTTTCCGACGTTTTCGTCACTTTTTCCGACGTTTTTGTCACTTTTTCTGACGTTTTTGTCACTTTTTCTGACGTTTTCATCACCGTTTCCGAAGTTTATGTCACTTTTTCCGACGTTTTTGTCACTTTTTCTGACGTTTTTGTCACTTTTCTGGCGTTTGTCACTTTTTCCGACGTTTTTGTCACTTTTTCTGAGGTTTTTGTCACTTTTTCTGGCCGTTTTTTTTTTATGATGGCTGAGGACCTTTTTTCTGACTTCTTTAGGACTTTATGTCGACCAAACTGTAAGTGAGAAGACTATATGACACGTGCAATAAGACAGTCAAAGATATTTGACTTTTTTGATTAAATAAAAGCATGTCAATAAACTAAACATGTCTGGCCCTTGATGTGATTATTATTTTCCAGTGTGGCCCTCTGGGAAGTTGAGTTTGACGCCCCTGATCTACATGAACATTTTAAACTCAAACTGGACCTTTGACCCTTATTCGTAAGTTACTGTACTCTGCCTTTGCATTATCTACAAGATTATAAGGGGTCATGCAAAGGCAAAAACTTCCATTTTATCACTCACTTGGTTGCTTAATTTGTATTTGAAGGTCACAAAGTGGCTTTTCAACTCACATAGCATTAGCACCTACTGTATTGTATTACCCTATTCAATATTGTTGTATAGAATTGTAATAAAGCAATACTATTTCTCATCTTATTTTATGGTACAACTGGTATTCCTTATATTGTGGTCAGTGAGTGTATTTGAGCCAGAATACAACCAGCATCATCATCAAGAATGAAGATGTGAACATGAAGATGGCATCATTCACGTGCATATTAAGTAGCCACATTGGTTTGTTTTGGTCTTACAATACATCCATATATGCTCCAGCAGAGAGGATGGTTAGTTTAGCCAGCAGTTAAGTTTACAAGAATTTGTCATTATTTCAAGATTTGTGGCAAACTAAGATAAGAGTTAGACTACAAACCGACAGCTTTTGTTTTAGCTTTTTTGTCAAAATTTGTTATTTAGAGTAGAGCTGTGTTTGTGTAAACAGTGCGGTGGACGAGAGTGGACTGCCCATACAGATCAGATCAGACAGATAGCCTATCGCTTCCTACATGTGTAAGGTGAGTGGGTATTGATACGTATTTACTTTTAGCTTTTATTGTAACCTACTTACAGTAACGAGCGTAGCGGTATCTTTCCCAGTAAGTGCTGCGTGTCAGCGTCGTCCTCTGCTGTGTGTGTGTGTGTGTGTGTGTGTGTGTGTGTGTGTATCGCATTTACAGAGTACCTTAACTCAGTTTGAGCATTCTGAAGCGCCATGAAACAAAGACAAATTATTCTGCCTTGGCTTCTCTACAGCTTTCGAAGTTACGGCAAAGACGACACACACTTTTCTCCCCAAAACAATAAAATTGACTCAAGATATTTGTCTACATGATAAAGCAGATCTTTAATATTTCAAAAATGACAAGAACTCATTTTCGACCCAAATTGAGTTACGGTCTTTTCGCTTTGCACGGCAGTATAGGTCGTAGCTGATATCCATCTTTACCTTTTCCTCTGTGTTTACTCTGATTTTCCTATCCTGATGAGCAGACCCAAACTGATCTACCTAATCTGCTGATTTTTTTTTTTTTTTTTACAATTTTCACCAGTGATCCAGAATGAAAATCTGCAGAATTTAGCGGACTGTTTTTCTGCTTGGGGTGGAGATGTGTTAACATTGTGTTTCATTTTTTTTTTTTTATTTGTTTAACATCTAAATATTCTGCGGAATTCTGCATCCCGGGTTCCACGTGACCCTGCTGATGAGCGACTTGTAGTCATGAGATGGCCGCAGAGCTGGTCTTGTTAGTTTCAGCTCATCTTCTGCACCTTTTCCTAAGTGTTTACTCTGATGTTTACATTTGAAAACTTGATTGACCAGCTGGCTAGCTACCCTAGGCTAGCAGAGTCGGCAGGAGGCTGGCAAGCTGATTTCCCGATCCTTATGAGCGACTTATAGCCACATGCGATCAAATGATGCATTATGCATTGTGAGCGTGGTGCCACTAGCAGATCAGTAAAAGTGTGAATTTAACATACACTTACTATCAAAACATATAACTCCAGACAGACCGAATTACAATTATTATGAACACAAAAACGTGCATTCACATCTCTACCCAGCAGATGCTTGACAACATCCTTTCGGTCTTGGGAGTTGCTGTTATGTACTGAAGTTAGGACACAAATGAACCAGCCCCAGCGCCAGTGTAGGAGTAATTACAGCAATTACAGTAATGTATTCCTTTTTACTGTAACACAGTAATATAAAGCATTATTAATACAATTTCAGTAATATTATACTGACTGCAGAGACGGATACATTTGCGGGATGGACATTATTTTCAGGAGGTTTTTTTTTTACACTGCGTTGAAGCGAGCTGTCCCGCCACTGTTCCCGTGGTCAAAGCCGGAACCGGAGACGGTACGGACAACATCTGTGTCCCAACGCCAGCGTGGACAGTTGTGTCAGCGAGCAGCTGACAGATATAAACATGTCAGGAATTAATGTTTAGGCTTGCTACATGTAAATATTAGCATTACATTTTATCAGCGGTCCAAAGTACAACTATACCGTACTTCAATACAATTGTAAGGTAGGCTACTTTTAATTGAGTATTTTCATTTTCTCCTACTTTATACTAGAGTCAAGTAGGCCTATTATACGTTTTACTTCACTATTTATTTTAAAGTTTTAATTACAATGCAGATTCAGATTAATAATACAACACACTATGAATAACTTATGATGTATCAAAGTGGATAAAGATGAGACTTTGTTGATCTCGTGGTGAAATTCACAAGCTAGCTGCCAAGTCACAGCCTACTTCCTGTTATTTTGGTGAAAATAACTCAAAAGTAACGCAAACGTAGTGTAAAGCATTACAATTCACAGAGCGTAATATTGTAATATAACTAATTACTCTCAAATGAAAGTAACTAGTAATCTAAAATGTATTACATTTTGGAAGTAACTTGCCCAACACTGCCCAGCGCACACCACTTAGTTGCACTGTGGAACTGTGTACTTGCAGACCTTTACCTTGCTCTGCATGACATTTGTCCTGAGTGTCTAAGGATTCTAAATTGAAGAAGAAAACAGCAGTGTACTCACGATGAAGCCATTGTTGCCACCATCCTGACAGTAGAAGAGGCTATTGCTGGCCTGGAAGAGGAACAGGCCCGTCTGGGCATGGTAATCATAAGAGGTGATACCAAATGCTCCGAGACGTTTACGCTCTCTCAGCAACTCCTCCTCTCGAGAGTAGGCCCCCTGGTGCGGTGTAGCCTTAGAGAACCAACAGTATGCACAACATTAAATAAACGGAAGAGGTTTTTTTATATATACATATATATATATATATATATATATATATATATATATATATATATATATATATATATATATATATATATACACAAGTTTTCTAGGTATATACACATTTTAATCTTATCCCACCCCCAGGTCAAATAGCTATTCAATGGTTGTCCAGTGCAAACATTCCTCTCATAGTTTATACCATAGTTGCTTAATCTTTTTAAAGAAAGTTAAGGAACATATCTCAGGTTGCTAGAAGCGATACTGCCACACCTTCAGGGACTGCTTATCTCAAAGTAAAAAGCTATAGTCAAATTATTAAATACTGCTCAATAACAACAAATTATGAGACACTTCACGCTGTGCTGTTTGGTACCGGGACTGCAAGAACGGGGAGAGAGGAGGAATTCACCTGGAAGTGATCCAGCATTTGTTTCCATGACAACACTAGGAGGGCCTCTTTCCGGATCTTCTTGGGGATTTCTGAGTAGAGCAATGAGTTCTCTCTGCTTCCATAAGGCATTCCTGGGTAAACACACAGAAAAGAAACAAAGGTCTAGTGTAAGGAGTACAAAAGGAGGAGTATACAGAAAATACATATCATAAGCTGATGCAGGGGGTTTTGTGCCCCATCATCAAGCATCAATCGCTTACCAAGGTAGTACAACCGGTGGGAGTGGGGTCCATTCTCGTCTTTCTTCTGCACAAACTGGAAGTCATGGGGAGCCTTGTTGGCGATCATGCCCGAGTACTTCCTGCTACAGTGGATAATGTCACGCAGGCCCTCCCAAGAGTGTTTCTCCACAAAGAACTGAGATGGGACATCCTCCATTTCCACCACCTCGGTGCTGTCCGAAAGGCCGTCCACAGCCGTCATGCTCACTGTCACACAGCTGGATGTTGACATCAGAAATACATGGTAAGAGGTGGGTGCTGAAATCCAGACGAAACTGCACTTATGCATTTTTTTTTTTTTTATGGAATTGGTTAAATCGTTTATTTATCCATCTTCCTAAGCATTAAAGCAGTTAAAGGAGATATAACATGGACCTTATACTGTACCTTTTCCAGAAACCCTCTTTATTGTCACAAAGTTTGACCTTCTTGACTCTAGGCATTCACAGGTCAACACACCTCACTCCGATTCTGTAACCTATGGACAAAGTACGGTACTAAGAATCATTCAAAACTCCAAAATAGAAAATAACAAATAGAGTAAACAGGGGCACGAGGGGCACAGCCTCATTATGACAGCTAGATATGAACATACTTTTGTCTGAGAAGATATACATACAACAGAATGTACTGAGGAAGAGGAAAAACATAAATCATTCATGAAGACTTTAAAGTATATTGACTCATAAACATGTAGCCATAACTACAGACCAGAGTGACACTAAAGAAGTATAATTCCTATTAAGTCTATCATGCACTGGATGGATATTTCTCTGACTCTGCTTCAGGTGAAGTACAGGGAACAGGGAATACCTGCCTTTATCCTTCTGTGTTGGGTAAGGGATTAGTATAATGCAAACAGGAGTGGAAAAAAAAATCATATAGGCCTATTATAAAAAACTGAAGTCCGTTTTTTATGTTAGTGTTAAGAAGATGTGGCAGGCTGGTCTGATACTGTGACAAGGAACTTTAGATCTATGTTAAAGAAACACTGGGCTCACAACAAATACACCAACCATTATAATTCCTCAGCTTGAGTCACCAGCTAAAGAGTCAATTCAACAATATCCTGTATCACAGGTTAAGCTGTCACCTGCTGGTACCTACTGGGGATATCAGTGTACTGATGGAAGTGTATTATTTTTTTTTATATAACTTTATTTTCGTTTTTGTCAGTAGGCAACAGATATGACAAGCATGATGGAAGTGTATTATGAATGGAGATTAACCAAAATGTAACTTAGATCTGACTATTTGTGTGCCTGTACTACTGGCTGACTGCAAAAATCCTCCCCTATTATTATGTATAATATGTTAAAATGGAAATAATTACACTGTAACATGTAATTGTATACATGGAAAGGCAATATTTGGCTGAGCGGGTTACTCAATAGTTCATTGCAATCTAATTATAAGACTGGGTCGAGTTAAATAATAAAATATCGGTGTTGTTAATACCGTTAATGTGTATATGTAGATCATGCTGCTCAATATGTATCAACATGCCACAACCTGAGGGACTGTGAATGATCGACACAAATATATGCACACACACACACTATAAACTATATACACACACAAACAAATACACACAAACAAAAACACAAATACTCACACAAATATACAAACACACAAGATATACTGTATATATCATGAATTAATCAATCTTAATGTTGTATTAATGTTCATATTACTGTCCGAATATTTGGAAAATTGTATTTTAAAGCTTTGGCAACACTGTTATTGAAACGTATGCCAATAAAGCCACTTTCAATTAAAACATAGAATTGAATTAACGTCAATATGAACAGTTAGCTAGCCGAACGTTACAATAGATCTTTGTTCTCGAATTTCAACTAGCTAACGTTCCTCAGTCACACTGGGAAAAACACCGGCACATTCATTTGTGTAAACATTTTAAACGGTATTAACGTTAGTCACATTTGGCAGTGAATGACAAAACAGTAAGTCGTTAAAAAATGACAGTCAACAAACCGTGTCTATGTTTAAAACTTCTTACTTAGCTACATTCTGAAATGACAGATCTCTTCTGTCATTTTCGCTGTAGCTACCGTTAGCTAGCTAGCTCGCTAGAAGCTAGCGAGCTGCTAACTAGCGGTTGATTGGATTCTGTAAAAAACAGACGCTTAGTCGACTGTCCCTACGAAACAAGCTAAAATGAAGAAAAACACTTACCGATATGGCCACTGTTTCTTTGACCAAGTTCTAGATTGTATTAGCTTGGTGACAATAAACAGATTGTGCAACTGCTAGAGGTTGTATCCATGGCCCAGAGCGGCCACACACAAAATTTAGCTGGCGTTCAGATCGGAAAGAAGAGGAGGAACCTTATCCCTGGTGGACTGCACACCGGTACTTTTTCAGGGCCGCACTACCGCTCAGGCGTTCAGTGCTGGTCAGTGCTGCGCAGAATGTGGCAGGAGGGTTCATTACTCAAATATTGACTCCTGTTATTCCTCAGAAATGTATTTTAATCATTTATGTATTACATTGGACGGCGCATTAACTTGTGCCGTCTTACATCAAATACATTTCACATGTAAAATTCCACCTGGATTAACCATTGAGACAGCCAAGGGAAAAAAAAGTTGGAAAGCACGACTGGTCAGATTCCAATAAGGTACTCAGCCATTAAATACTTGTATTTTCCAATAATACCCTTTTTAATTAACCTTGTGTGTATTTGTACCACACTTGAGTTTCTACATGTTCTTTATGAAGGAAAATAATTTTCTGAATTGCTCTTGACATCACGTTAAAAAAAAAAAAAAAAATCACATTTACTGGATGTAATTATTCAGGTTTCCAAGTAGT
The DNA here is from genome assembly GCA_023631565.1 of Gymnocephalus cernua. Taxonomy (NCBI): domain Eukaryota; kingdom Metazoa; phylum Chordata; class Actinopteri; order Perciformes; family Percidae; genus Gymnocephalus; species Gymnocephalus cernua. The sequence continues at coordinate 14,732,763 of CM042436.1, forward strand.
AAACAACTGACATCACCAACTGAGCAAAATATTGTGTATTTGAGTTATCTTAAAGCTAACCACTGTTTATCAAAGTACCCTAATGGTTAAAAGCTCAAACTTGAAGCTTATACCCAGTACACAAGAAATATACAATCATTTATGAAATATTATGCTAAATAAAGCAAAGCAGACAAGTTTGGTGGAGCAGCCAGTTTTTTTATTTATACAAAGAATACAGCCATTCTACTTCAGAGGGATGAACCGAGAAGAGTGTGTAGCTCCAATACCAGGGCGACCGTGCTTGACTGGCTTGTAGGTGATGGAGAACTCGCCCAAGTAGTGACCACACATCTCAGGCTGTGGAGAGGAGAAACACATTAGTAACAAGATAAATGCCTTAGGCACTTATAGCTGCATGAACAGCAATGTATTAGCTGCTAATCATAATCTAAGGTACAAGATATGCAGCTAAATGTACAATTAATGCAGCTCTACAAAAAAGTAATATCTAGAACTAGTAAGTAAATCATTGATTCTGACTGGAGAAGGTAAGGGTCTGTGTACTCTGGACGTAGTGCCAGTTACACCCTGCCTCCTTCATAACAAATTTATGTTAACAGGTATATTTTAAGGTTGTACACATTTTACACACTACAATTCTTTGGTGGAGATTTCAGACATATACTCTGTGGCATTTTCTTCCATGTGGATATTTTCTTAAAAAGTAGTGGATAACTCAAAGTATGTATAACAGGGAAACTTTGCAGACCACCAAGTTACACATACACAACCACTGCCCAAAATCATTTTCCAGAGCTATATAAACCTGAGTTGAACATTGATGATGCTGTATGTGATGCATCAATTTTCCTGTCTTTTGCAGCAACTCGTCAACCACAGTTTTGCATGTATACCGGAACCATCGTAAGATAATACTTGGCCTGTCAAATTGTACTAATTCTCAATCTTCATCACAACGGTGCTCAATAAAGCATTCTTACACATCAAGATTAAAATGCTTTCACAGTTTTAACTTTATGCCTACTGCCCTGACATTAATACATGGGAGATCATGGCTTTGTGGACAGAGTGCAGAACCACACTGACAAACTGCTTCAAAATAAGACCAACTGCAGGTACTTGTGCATCGACTTCTGACAGCCTGCTCTGGATACACAAAAGCAATATACCCCCACCTTTTATGTTCATGTTTTACATTAGCGCCCAATGTCAATTTTGTTAGAACCGCAAGTGACATTCCTTCAAAGTAATGATAGGAGGTCAAAGAGAGCTGGGGTGTCAAAATGTACACACATGCTCTGCCCCCCACCTGATTAATAGCACCTCACCTTGATTTCAACCTGGTTGAAAGTCTTGCCATTGTACACTCCAACCATGGACCCGACCATCTCAGGCAGGATGACCATGTCCCTCAGATGGGTCTTCACCACCTCTGGTTTCTCCATGGGGGGAGCCTCTTTCTTTGCCTTGCGCAGACGCTTCAGGAGGGACTGCTGCTTGCGACGCAGGCCACGGTTCAGCCTTCTCCTCTGGCGGGCACAATACAGCTGCATCAGCTGCTCACTACACAGAGAAAAGGACAGTGTCATCAATGAGGCCCCTGGCTATCTTCAAAACCCTTTTTACATGTTTTGTAATATGCAGAACAACAGTACAGTGGCAATTGTATTTTGAATTTGGTCATCAAGTTCACTCATTTGGAACCTGTTCAACTGATGAAGTAATGACTTCCCTGTTTCAGTGTAATGTCCATTCAGTGCCAGCATCTGTTAAAGGTCCCATATTGTAAAAAGTAAGACTTCCATTTCTTTTTTGATTATAAAGCAGGTCGACGTGCTATATAAATACTGTTGAAAGTATCAAAACACTCAATCCAGAGAAATGCACACAGCCCGTATTGAGAAAAGCCAATGGGAGCTGCCCACTTTGTGCTTCATTTTCACTCTTCAGAACGGGTGAGGTCACAGAGACTTACGTCCATACTTTATACAGTCTATGCTTAAACAAGCCACCAGGACCCCCATACGGTTGTGATGTCACAACTATAATTAGGTAGAAAGTGCTGCTTGTTAGTGTGCGATACTGCAATATTTTGGTATAGATCCGATACCAAGTACATACAGGGCCAATATCGCCGATACCGATGCTTTAATAATTAAGGATGCATTTTCATGACCTTTAGCCTAAGTGTTTTAGTGATTTTACATTTGGAAGTAAAAAAAAAAGCCACTGTATCTTACAGCCTTTTTACAAATTATCCAGCTTGCTGTCGTTTCATTTTCGGCCTGAAAATATAGCCACACAGCGCTCCTCTTCCTCTCCTCCATTCTTCTGCTCCGTCTCTGTATTGCTTGTGTGTGCGCTGCTGGCCGCTGCCAGGTCTGGCTGCTTGCTTGCTTGCCTGCCGCCGTTGAGTCATGTGACGGTACAACATCAAAACACAAGAGGGGAGAGGAGGAACAAAGCGTGCCTGCTCCGCGCTGTGACAGGAGAAACTGAAACTAAAGTATTGATCTTCATACACTGGTATTGATCAATATTAACGTTGGTATCGATATTTGGATTGATCCGCCCACCACTACCGATAAGTCTTTCCCCAGCTGCAATGGCGGCACAGAGACGCCGAGAGCACAGTGTAGATGCTAAATCGGATCTGCTAGACTGGTCGACCTGCGGTTCCACCTAGCATCTACCAGAGCACAAGCGGGGAAGAACCAGAAATGCTGAACAATCACAGCAGACTGTACTTAACGGAGCGTTTCAGACACAATATGAGAACATTTAACATTAAAGCATGTAAACACGTTCTAGTAGAATCTCTCTCACTCACATCTCAGAATTTGTACTAGATATGGTCCGATACCATTTTTTTGCTTCCCAATACCGATTCTGATACCTGAACTTGCGTACCGGCCGATACAGAGTACTGATCCGATACCAGTGTGTCATATATTTAATTATGTTCTAACAACTGTATACTGCTATCCCTGTATGGATGTGATATTTCTATCTTTGTTGTACGGCCCAGCTCAGGTTAAACTATTGTGAAACATGAACACACACAAACAATGAATGCTACAGAACTTAATATTATCAAGTTTCAGTCAGTAATAATGGAAAAAGAACATAAACTACTTAACGTAGATTTTCTTTAGGGCTTTATTACGTGGTATTGGATCAGTGCATAAACTCCAGTACTTCCCGGTATCAGAACATCTCTAATTTGCACATCATCCATTTATTTTTTGAATTCCATCCAAAAGTAACACAATGACAGAACGTACGACTAATTTCGTCACAAGTTTCATATGCTTTCTGTAATAAAACATCCATCTAAAAGCTTAAGTCGTATGAGATGGGGGACCCTGGGACAAGATCTGCATTAGATTAGTAACGTTATTTGACGTGAGATGTTTGGTTCCCACTGATCTATGTGATGGACTGGATGTAAATCTCTCGAAATTACCCATATTGGAGCAACATCCTTTTTAGGGGCTGAGTGTGAGACTATTAGATGGAAAGCTAAGAATTAGACTGTTAAGCAGGGTGCAAGTTCACGTACAAGTCAATCAAACTGACAACAAGGTAATAAGGTTACAGTGGCTCCAGCTGACCACCATGCAGCATCGCCTTTTTAACCACGGTAGTGTTTAACTTACTAGGACATGTCCAGAAGCTGATCCAGGTCCACACCTCTGTAGGTGAACTTCCTGAAGGTACGCTTCTTCTTGATCTCGGTATCTGCCTGAAAGAGACATCATCCCACCTCAGTTAGTATGTAGCTTGTACACTTACACTGTCGCGCAAGTGCTTAAACAAAAAAATGAATTCAGAGTCACTGGTAAACATCTAGCTAGCTACGGAACCCCTTCTCGGACCTACAATGGCATTACAAGTATGTTGTAGTTGGTACAGACTACGTTGAACCACCGGGTTAGCTTAGCCATAGCTCAGGCTAATACAGTGCCTTTAAAAATACATTTATCTGAGACTCTGAGCAACGATTTTCTACTGAATGGCCAGGGAACGCGTGGAACTGTCGGATGACATAGCTAGCTATCCTAATTAGTTACTTTAGACTTCAGATGCATATAGATTGTATTTTGACAAGCTTCACAATCTGTTGAACACCTACCATCTTGCCTGAAGTTCCGGGAGAAAAGAACGGGCAGAAGTCTCGTTAGGCCTCATATCGCGCGATTTAAGGCAAACATCCGGTGATGTCTTCCGGCGGCAGGTCCCGCCGTGAACAGCAGGTGGTAGTGTTGTTGTACAATAACTCCAATTTCTGCTCAGTGTCAACTTTCTTACCAACCATAGACTAGATGTAAAATTTGAAAAAAAAAATGTAAATGTATTTTTACGGTCTACAACGTGTCCCTTTTTTGTCATGTAGCACAGTGTTAGTTCTACATATCAGAAGGAAGAAAAACTAACTAAGCAGAAAAAAACTGTACGGGAATGTTGTTTTGACATTAGCAATTACTAACTAATGAAATGATCAAAGATGGAAATAAGTAACTAAGTACATTTTCTCAAGTACTAGCTATACTTGTAAGTAATGTAGCCCACAATTTTGAGGTACTCAAATTTAGTACTTGGTTTTAGTATTTGATGATACCTACTCCACTACATTTTAGGGAGAAATATAGATGTATAAATATAGAAATATATACTTTTTACTGCACTGGATTTATTTGACAGATTCATATTCAGATTAACATTTCACATAAAAGCATATGTTAATGAAATACAATACATGAGATTAAACTGGTGGGAAACACCCTTACACTTAACCCCTTACCTTCCCATTAGCAGTTTTACTCCACTTCATCCGCACTTTATTAAGCTACATTAAAATGCAAATTACACACTGAGTACTTTCACTTTTGATACATTATGTACATATTGCTGATAAGTTCTTTACTTTTGCTTAAGTCCAATTTTGAATTCTGTAATTTTACTTGTAATAAAGTATTTTTACATTACATACATTTTGAAATGGAACATGTACTTAAGTCAAGGATGTGAATACGTCTTCCACCACTGTGAGTAAGTATATATTTACTTTTTGGAACACATGGTTAACATGTGAATGTAAAGGGTCAGTTCACCCAATTGCAAAAACACAGTATTTTCTCTTACTTCCTCTCATTAGTATCTAGCCATTTAAATACTTTATTTACCCAGGTTTTGAGATATCTAATCTCAGACATATATATCGCAAAACCTGGACAATTTAAACTCAAACTATGTGTATGGCTAGATACCACAAGAAGTGGTATCCCTCCCTTCATCAATCCTTTAAAAATATACTGTATGTTTCGTAAGGAAGTATTATACAGAAGTGTGCAGTAATGTAATAATAGTGAAACTTGTGGACTGCACTAAGCCAATACTGACTGATGTTTGTGCATGACCTTTAATAACCAGGAGCTAAACAATGATCGACAACTGCAGATAAATTAAATAAATCCTGTCCTTTTTCGTTGTCTTTGTACTTGTACTCTGCACAAGGACAAAGTTGAATCTAATCTAATCCTTTTTGCCAAACATTACATCAGTATCTTTGCAAAATCAACACATGATAAGGAATACACATCTTTATTACACCGTATTCACAAACATAGTTCTCAATTAAAAAAAACAAAAAGGCATAAAGATTATACCACAGGAAAAGTATAGTCAATACCAAATGTTATTCAGTCAAGGTACAAAACAACCCCCATTCAAATCACAAATATGCATAAATAATAATCTTGGAATGATCAAATATAATTGCATGATTGGTTTGCATATCAATCAATATTTAAAACTGATTAACTTAAACATTACACACTGACAATAAAAAAGGAGTCCAGTATTCTTGCTTGGAATGTTAAAAACTTAACTTGTGTAAGTGGATCCACTCCCCCACCATCTTTACTCCAAAGAAAACAAGCGTAACTCTAGTTGGTTATGCAAACAAAGAAAAAAAAAAAAAAAAAAAAAAGTGAAATGAATGAGAAAAGACAGAATATGAAAAGGTTAGACTAGTTTGTTCTAAAATTGTCATCTGTCCAAACAACCAAAAGTGTTCCTATTGTCTGTTACTGACCAATACTGGAGGGGATGAAGAAGATACTGAACACATGTACATTCTCGTTCACAGGATTTTTTTTTTTTTTTTTTTTTTTTAACTCCCTGAGGTTCCACTTTTAGTTTCATGTTGCCCTTACAAAAAATAGGAACCTCCTTTAATGTAACGAGTCAGCAGAAACACACTGACAAAACAAAGACTAGTAGGGCTTTGGCACATTAAAAAGAAAATCCCTGGAATAAAACAAAAACTAGCTAAGCCAAATAGATTGGCTTTTGTGGTCACTTTAAATACAAAAATCACAGGAATGTAGTTCATCATGATATGTCTAACATTGGTTTTGCACAATAAGGGCTAAGAAAACAATTTCATACAATACTAAAAAAAGGATATGACCAAAACAAAAAAGGTGCAACATCCTGTGGATATAAAAAAATAAGCCCTTAAGAAGTTTCTGTCTGCAGAACATGCCTCCTTTAGACAATCTCTCTTTCCCTTCCTCAGCTCCCTCCTTCCTTCTAGTAATCTGTCCCATCATCTTGGTACACCTGCTCTTCTTCCTGGTAACCTTGGTAACCCTCGTCGTGGAAATCTGGGAAGTCACGGGCGATGCCTGCCCCATTTTGATCATCTGCAACCTCTCCAGCTTTAGGACAGTACTTGGCGTCATAGATCTGCCGTCCCAGGCCAAAGTTCTGGCCTTTCTGGGTGGCTCCTTGGCTGTAGCCCATCTGTAGGGACATGGTGCTGTTGTCACACTTGTCTGTGCCCAGCTTCTGGTCGTAAATAGCACGCCTTGTCCCTGGAGCCGTCATCCCAGCCTGTAGTAGAGACAGGAGACAAAAGAAAGAAATAAGGAAAACATTTTGTGATGCTATAACATTTACTTCTTCCTAGTATAGGCATTAAACCAGGGGCTTTGGCTTCAATTTTGTACAGTGGTAGGAAGAGGAGCTGCACTGTCCCATCTTTATATATACAGTCTATGCTCTAAACAAAATGCTGAGTTCACTGAGCCAACCGATCAGGTGACAGTTTGGCCTTGCTCAATCCAAGAGTTTGCATCTTTCTACAAGACTAAACATGACACTAGTTTACAGCGGTGAAAGGACAGTGAGCCCCGAGGCTCATTTCCACTCCAGTCTTATTTAGAATTTCATGAGAAGTTGGCAACGTGTTGCATTACCTGGCTCGCTCCCTTGTTGGTTCCCATTTGCAGGCTGATGGTTGTGTTGTCCATTGGGGGCTGGATTTGAACTTTGGGGTCATACAAGTGCCTCCTGGTGCCATATGCGTTCATACCACTCTGACTGGCGCACTTGTTGGTCCCCATCTAAAGACAGAGAACCACAATACATGGTAGTGAGACTTACTAAACAAACGTTTGCTTTAAACCCCATGCTGCACTTATGCAATAACAAAACTGTGGTAAAATGTTGCACAACATCAACAAGAATGTGAGGGATTGATTGTGAGGTAATCATGACACTAAGCAAACATACTTTAAAGTTTCAGTCGGCTGTCAGTAATGACTGCCCTATACTCAAATGAAGACAGCAAGTCGTATTGCAAGTTTTTCTCACCGTGTTGGTAGCCCTCATATCTACCTAACATATCTTGGCAACGGAAACGACAACAAAAAACACAAGCCTCAGAGGCCGTGAGAACAATGAGCAGCATTTATACTCAAGTATGCAAAGCTTGACAGACATCATGACAAAGTCTGGGTTCAACACATGCACTACTACTTTTATTGCCTCACCTCGGTCAGATGTAGCCAAATTAATAAGCTGCAACTGATTTTATGGAGTAATATTTCACAGTCATGTCAACTTTTTTTCCCCCTTTGAAACGACGAATAAATAAGTAGTCTAAATGTAGAACGTGATAGGTATGGAGAGGTTTGGCTGTGTGTACACAGCCGGAGTGAGTGAACGCAGACTTCAGTTTCTGCTGGTTTGATCAAAGTAAAGCTTGTTTTATGGTTGTACGGAGGCTCCACGCAGAGCTTTCGCCGTAGCCTACGCCGTGGCCTGTTGTTTTTTACTTGTGCGCTGGTGTGTGCGTCCATCAGGCATGTGTGTGTGTGTGTGGGGAGTGTGTTTTACAGCGAGGAGGAAATGAGAGAGTGACAGCGATTAGCTCCGGAGCTAGTAGCGACTATAGAGTCATAGTGAGAGAAACAAAGTGTCTCCCCTGTTCTTTCTGACCACGGAGGGAAATCTGGAGCAGGAAAAGTTACCCCTCTCCTTAATTTCATGTTGTTTATGGAGAAGGAGAACCAGGAAATGCAACGCTACCAAGCCACGGCCGAGAGACGTGCGTTGCTGCGACGGGCAGTTACATTTTTCGAGTGGTGCGAGTCAGGCGACCCTGCGCCGTCGATTCTACGCACAAGTATAAATTGGGCTTTATAGTTAGGTCTAAAACGAACTGCTGCTGACTCTTCACGTTTCAAACCCTGCAGGCAGCTCACCCAGAAATCTCCCAAAAAAAAAAAAAAAAAAAAGAAAAAAAAAAAAAAAAACACCATACCTGTAGGCCAATGACGCACTGTCCAGCCTTCATCTTCTCATCATCAAACATCCTCTCCTGCTTGTCAGCGTACTTCACCCCGATGTCCACCCGTGGCTGGCAGCCCTTGGTTTTGGCCTGAGAGTAAAGACAGTGTGTAGACATTTGTCGTGGTGGACACACTCAAAATCTAAATCACTCACTAGAATAATTTAACATTACTCCCACCACTTAGTGTCTGATTTTAAAGACTCACCATGCTAGCGAGCGCGAGCAGCGTTGTCTGGACCTGCGTCATGTTGCCGTTCTCAAACAGGTCGTTGGCCTCGAAGAGATCATGGGGCTTCAGGCCGTACGCTGTGGTGGCTTTGATGAAGTTGGTCAGGTTCTCCAGCTAAAAGCACACCAATTTATACAAGATCAACAACAACGTGTGCACAATTTAGAATGGCGGAGGTGTGATTAGTTCTTTGTTTGCATATCATCTTAATTTCCTCTTTAACAAGGAGGAGTCCTGTCGCTGTAAAAGCACTTTGTCAGCCAGTCTCAAATAAAGGGAGTGCATTTGTTTACTGTGACTGGCTGCACCTCGGTAAAGGAACCAGTTTCAGAAACGCCTCTAAGCTGTAAAAGCAAAAGAAGCTGTCACTGCCCATCATCATGACCTAGCATGATTCAGTGTACCGACATCCCAACTGGTAGAAAACACTCAAAAGCACAATATGACACCACAGAGAGCTGGTTTTTTTATGTTAAAAAAAAACAAACAAAAAACGCAAGTCTAACCATGTATTTGGCCGTTTTATGCTTCTGCGGAGGCTCCGCGCCGAGCTTTCGCCGTAGCCTACGTAAGTGGCCTGGTGTTTATACTTGTGCGCTGGTGTGTGCGTTGAGCCGGCATGTGCGTGTGTGTGGGGAGTGTGTGGTAGAGGGAGAAGTGAGAGAGTGACGGCGATTAGCTTCGGAGCGAGAACTGACTCTAGAGTCATAGTGGGAGAAAAAGTGTCTCCCCTGTTCTTTCTGACCACGGTGAGACATCTTTAGCAGGAAAAGTTAACCCCTCTCCCTGATTTCATGTTGTTTATGGAGAAGGAGAACCAGGAAATGAGCCGGGGGAAATGCAACGCTACCAAGCCGCGGCCCAGAGACGTGACATGTAGTTACATTTTTCGAGAGGTGCACGTCAGGCTACGGCGTAGACGCAGAGGGGTCTGCGGGGGTACGCCGTCGATTCGACACAGAAGCATAAAAACGGCCTTAACCATCTCTAACTATGTACAAAAGCAAGTCTCCAACTGCATGAAACAACATTGCTAATTAGTATAGTCAACTTTTATTGTATAGGGCCAAATCTGTATGTATTATTTATAGCTAAATCCCTTTCTCTTTTTAGGGTGACCTCAAATTCTGGCACATTTTACTTGTATGTATTATTAGTGTGCATTGTCCCTGAAAAATAAACCTGAAATAAAATAAATAAATAAATAAATAAATAAATAAATAAATAAATAAGTGCTGCCAAAAGACACTAGTTTCGCACAGCCCTCAATTGGTTAAAAGCATGTTTCATCAACTAACTCACCTGATGCCAGTTCAGCGCTGACTGGTTGACCTTTTTCACAGAGCCTGGGGCAAGTTTGTTGATAAGGCTGTGAGAGAAAAGAGGGAAACACTTTCAAGTTTTCCCCCAACCACTGTACATCATAAAAACGGATGATCAAAACCTTCATAGTGTAACGGACAATATTTAATATCCGCTTACTCGCACAGAATGACTCCACTCTTCAGGCCTTTTTGGAAGTCGGGGCCGATAGAAGCGCCGGTGGTGTCCTCGATCCAGACCCTCAGCTCCTCCTCTTTCTGATTGTCGTACTTTAGTGCGATCTGGTTGGGCAGAGAGGTGAAAGGTCACATGTGTTCGGTTAGCAGCCACTAGGTGATTTAAACAGTAAATGCATTCATAGTTCATCACAGACGTCTTCTTTGTTAAAGAGACACACACTTTATTATTATGACTGCATGTTATCATGTTTCATGGTCACCCCTGACTTCGACTCTGCCTCAGTGTAGTATGCTACGTCTACAGAGGGGGTTTTGTCTTGTTAAGCCCACACACACGTCCTGTTTTGGTAAACTGCTAAAATCTCCCTTGAAACACAGGAAGGCAGTGGCTGAAAGTGGAATTGAGAGGAGGGGGGGGGGGGGGTTAAATATGGCACAAAGATTGACTTTCTTGCAAGGGTGTCACATTGAGGTGTTACTTTGGTTTACAAGGTTTGCTTTTGGACTGGTGACATAAGTGTGAGAAACAGGCTATGCTGGCTTTGAGAGAGGCCATTCAGGAAGAGCATTATGATCACGTAAACAACAAGTCGTTTGTCGTGTCACAAACTGGGAAAAATTAGTGACAACTGAAAACGGGTATAGATTTCTTCCCTTCTAGTAAAAGGTAAAGTGTTCACCGAGCTTCGTGCAAACCCACAAGCAGCTAACGATCTCTCTCCGTCCCGAGGGCAATGAGAAGCTGAACCGCAGAGTTTAACCTACCATTTACTTAGCCGCACTTGGCTCACAGCTGGTTGTACTCTTAAGGAATGCCTGTCTTCTAATTACATTTCCTTCATTCAGTTATCCCCATATTAAAAAAAAAATAATAATTACAGATGTAATTTATAGAGACAAGCTGAACGCAAGGAATTTACCCCACAGTGGTTGTATAAAAGAGCTGATAAAGCAGAGAGGGAGCACAACTGTGTGTTGATCCAATGAATGGATGAATGAATGTAGACCATTCCCTATTGCAGCTGGTCCACTATAGGGGGGGGGGGGCTAGGAAGAGTGCAAATCCTTGAAATGCCTCACATTTCACAGAGGAGGCTACGTCACCGCTGAGAGGAAACATCACTCAAGTCAGCATCTCCTTTGCCCCCCCTCCCCTCCAAGGACATCAGTGGTAACAGAGGAAATCCACATGTTTTCTTTATGTCCAGCCCATGTTGTTCTGTAGAGATTTGAGGGGGGGGGGGGACTTGACGCTTTCTCTTCCATACAAGGGCACAGCCAAGGAATGCAGATACATAGAATAAAAAGCAGCTTAAAAAAAAAAAAAAAGTTGGAGTTCAAGGGTAGGTGTGTGCCGGAGAACTGAAAGAGCAGAACCTTTATCTGTGTGTTTTTAGTAACAAAAGGGGAACCATGCAGGCAAGAAAATGATGGCCAAGATAAAAGTCAGTCACCTTGTGGTTCACTAGTAATAGAGGAGTGAACAGTATTACACAGCAACAACACAATTACAAGGACAGTTTCCATGGTCGTTCTGTTTCAGCTCAGTGTACACACGGCCAGGAAAGTAATCTCCAGCATCAGCAACGGTATTGTAAGTGGATCCGGGTGTGCAGAGGTCTGTGTAGGCAGGTCCAAATAAACAAGGTGCTCCCCCCCCATCAAGGCCGCACTCAACAAGTTACACATTACCACTAAGTGGGTCGTTTTAGAGACTGTTTGTTTTACGTGACTTCAGTGTACACAAGGACTTACTCTGCAGAGTGAAAACTAAGAGGAAACAAACTTTAACTTTATGATCCGACATGATTTGAGCGAAGAAAAGTTGTAGCCTATGAGAAGCGGCACGACACCTTACCACAAGGGGGGAAGTAACGTTAGGAAACTATTCTCGCTGTTTAAAAGAAGCAATAGAAAAAAAAGACACATGGAAGGGGAATAATGAGGATGGATGACAGCCAATCCCGGGACTAATAGATGAATTACATTATCTGCTAATGCGGGTCACAACGCCGGAAGCTGCACGGGGAATAGAAAATGCTGGAAACGGGGATAACAGTTTTGCCACAACGACACTTCTTTGCCAGAGGGACAACGCCCATAGTCGGGGTTTTTTAACGTTGTCTCCTGCGTGGGGAAATACATATTCTTTTTAAATTCGAGATATAAAACTCAAAGATGAACATACACTTTGCAAAGTTCACACTCAACGAACGTTTTGTGAAAATTCGAAGTTCCGCTCATCCTTCACAAATCACGTTTAAATCTCTGTTGACACGCATGTTTCAATCGACCTCTGAATAACGTTACCTGACCTGAACACGCATATCAAAATGGAGGCCAGGTGTCTCCGATGCTCGCGGTCCGAGAAAAGCACATTGAGCGGCTGATGGGAAGAAAAGTTCAAATCAACTTTATACGATATGATTTAAAAAAAACTATTAACACATACCTTGTTTTTTACTTCCGCTGATAATCCGTAGGAAGGACCCTTGGTAAAAGACATTGTCAAAGAGTTGCGTTGAGGTTTTTCTATTTGGGTAAAAAGAAGACAGCTACTTGAGAATAAACAGTGATCTAAACAACCTTCGACTTTCTCTTCCAATGAAACCTCGGAGTGAACTAAATACTTCCTTTCTCTTTTACGGCCGCCAATTAGAGCGATCCCACAGTTTCTACCAAAGAGCGTCAATTCAAGAGTCAAGATAGTTCACTGCTGACGTGTCACTGAACGGAGCAATACAAAGGCGCGAAAACGTAGTGGGACCGGACGTCTCTTTACACCAAGGAGGAATCAGGAGGAAATTAGCCTATCAATGGAACAAACTCTTAAAGAAACACCCCTGATTGAAATTACATCATAAGTTAATTTTTGATGACATAGCATACTATGGGAACACATTTTCAGTATTTAAAACACAATGTGTTTATATTAGACTATTTTTTTGTCCAACAAAATGACAAAAAAGGCTTTAGTAGGCTATTTCTCGCCCTCATATTTTATTTTGAAACAGTAGTTCGACCTTTATGTTGGAAAATAAAATGCATAGGCTATGTGAATGTCTTTTTTTTTTTTTTAAATTAGGCTAATCAAGTGCAACACACACCAGCTGCATTATGGAAAATTGTATCAATTGTTCAATGAATTTATGCCCGTAGCGCATAGCGTGATACCATATATTACAGGGTTAATAAGCCTGCACTCAAAACAACAACTACCCATTCATCCCCAGTATAAAATTGGAGAGAACAGTTTCAGAAATCACGTTGGTACGCCGACAGGACTTCTCTTGCTTCTCCTGTATACTCTTTGGTTATACGCTTCGTTAATCGATAGACTCCACCTTTCTCCTTCTCTTCTTTAGATCGCGATTGACATCAAAAACTCCTTATATGGAAGGAAACTTCCCAAATTCCTGAATGGTGGGAGTGATCCACCGGTCCCACCCTGCATACCGTAACCAGACTCGCAGCTTCCAAAATTGTCGCACTCTTTGGAGTCACTGTCGAAAAGAAAAAAAGTTTTGAGGAACTAAACTAAGCACTATGAGCTACTGAGGTGACGTAATGTCGGGGCTATGGGGCTGTTAAGATAACAGATGCAGCTTCCCTTCACACGCCACAAACTGCACATCTACTCCGGAATCATGTCTGATGTCAACAGATCACTCGGCAGGATTGCTTCATTCTTTACATATTAATGAAAGGAAACTTTTTTTTTTTTTCCTGTAGAGAAAAAAAAGTAACTTAGTTGTTAAAATGTTGCAAGTTGCACCTCAGCCTGAATGCAATCAGACTTATTCAGACTACTGTGTAACATTATGTATCATTCCTCCGAACATGAACATCTGGAGAAAACGTATGAATCACATAATAAAGAAAGTTACACCAACATATATTTGTTAGGCTACCTTAAAAATTGACATTTGTTTCAGCTAGTCTGGTTCCATGGTGCATTTACTTTTCCAACACCTGAATTAAAGTTGTATTGGACATGAAGTTGGGTGTCATCAGGAGCAAAAGCATGTTTGAGTTTATGGAGCTTCTGACAGAGAGGTTTCATACTGAAAATAAATCTTGGCAGAGATTGACATGGGGTACTTTCCATAAAATCATCATTCAATGCAAATCAAACCATGCCGATCTCTAGGTATGGTGAAGGGTGTGTGATGATGTGGGGCTATTTTAATTCCAAAGGCCAAGGGAACTTTATCAGGCTGCATAGTATCCTGGATCCATGAAATAACACTGGCCTTTCAAAATAAAAATCTGCCTGCCTATATGGGAATTTAGCATAGGGGTGTACTCACTTTTGTTGCCAGTGGTTTAGACATTCATGGCTGTGTGTTGAGTTATTTTGAGGGGACAGCACATTTACACTGTTATACAAGCTGTACACTTAATACTTTACATTGTAGCAAAGGGTAATTTCTTCAGTGTTGTCCCATTAAAACATACAATGAAATATTTACTCAAATGTGAGGGGTGTACTCACTTTTGATAGATAGATAGATAGATAGATAGATAGATAGATAGATAGATAGATAGATAATGGTATATGGTCAAATTATGAAAAGCATTTTTTTGTGGTCAATCTACCAGCAGAACTGTGCTGCATATAACTAGAGCTGAAATGATTAGTCGATTAATTGATTGACAGAAAATGTATCAACAATTATTTGGATATTCAAATCTTTTCAGCCATTTTTCCCAGCAAAGAAGCCAAACATTTGCTGGTTCTAGCTTCTCAAATGTGAGATTTTGGTGCTTTTCTTCATCATATGTGATAGTAAATTTGTATTTTTGTTCGGATTTTAAAAAAGCAAGAGGACATCTTATAGACAAAACAATTAGTTAAATCGAGTTAGCGAGAACATCATCAGCGCATTCATACATAACAAAAATAAGCTCTAATAACCAATAAAATCATCATTTTGATTGAATTGCACATCTTCAGCGTGACATAGTGTTGCCTGTCTCAACAGATTCTGACGAGACAAGCTAGGATGTAAAATCTTGGAAACTAATAGTGACACAAGCCCAGGTGTCTCTCCTCTGTCTCTGGTCATAAATACAGGAATGCAGAGGACTGATTCAGAGTCTGAGAGAACACACCCGAGGGGGGGCAGTTACTCATCATGATATCTGTAATGAGATTACGTCAGCTCACTGAGTCACGGTACGGAGTGACGTAGTAAACAAGGGACAAATGTCAAACACACACACACCTATTGCTTTACTGTTAGTGTTGTCAATTCCAGGCTTACACTGTTGAGAACAAACTAAATCTTGAGTATGATTTATAAAAAAAAAATAAAAAAAAATAAAAAAAATAGGGGGCCATATATTTCTGTTGTCAACAAGTCTGACCAATTAATTCCCAGTGAACCAAAACTAATCAGCCCACACCGATGCAGACAAATGGACAATGTGCACCCCCACATGGACGAACTGCGCAAGTACAACAAATTACAGCATAATGCAACTTCGACAGTGAAGCTCAAAACAAAAAGGCAGAAGTATACAGCACCCCGGACTGACCATTTAGTTTCAACAGGGCAACATATTCAAGGTTGTTGAACACAACGGCACCGTAAAAGACCCACGAGTCAGTCGACGGAGCTGAAGATTTAGATCATTTTTATTTTTCAAACAATTGAGAGATGTTAAACACTGAACAAATAAAGAGGCCCTCAGTCAAAACTCCAGAAAACAGATTCTTATCAACCAGTTGTAGCACTTTTCCTTTATTGCCAGCTGCGTTGTGCAGTTTCTCATTGTCTGCAGCTTCAGTCTCTCTAGATCAGTGTACAAAAAAAGCAACAGAAAACGGTGCATATACCAGCGTCATATTGATCGCGGGATTTGCAATTCTCGTACATACACCCAGCTCCACGGACAGGCGTGTTTTTATTCTGAAGCAAATCCAGAGCAAATCCAGAGTAACCATTTACCAAGGCACATTGGTAGGGATGAATGACTGAAAGAACGAATGGAAAGAGGCTGCGCAGAAGCCAATCTCAGTTTAAGTTGGGCGAAAAAGTGGTAGTGATTTGTGAGTATAAAAAGGGAAATACATTTTAAAGTATTAGATGTCACATGGAAAATGCCAAAAATATCTGATGCACACAGCTTTCTCTCTCCCCCTTTGCTGTATTGAAAAATGGAAGCAAAATAAATGCTCCTCAAACTAAACACTTTCTAAACTCTCAAAAGCAGCTGCAAAAAATCAATGAATGCATCTTAAACTCTGAATAAACTGTGGGCACATAGATTGTGGGAGCATCGGTCACTATTCACATTTGAATTAAGTCAGTGATGAAATGACCAACAAGTTGTCAATTTATGAACAAGTGCATTAGAGGTCTCAATCCTGTACATTCACTAAGGCTGTTTAACTCAGAAAAATATTGTGATGGAATTCCAGAAGGCCAACATTATCTAAAGGAAAAAGGAACAGACGCGAGTCCCAGTATTCAAACATTTCATTGTTTTTGTCTCTAAAAGTGCAATTGTTGATCAGCACCATCTGATTTGACATTCTTTAATATTTTACGCTTGGGAGAGAATTAGTGTGAGGCGCAATTTTTTTTTTATTTATTTATTTTACTTTAGGTGAATTAACTTTAAATTAGCACCACACTATTTTTGATGAAACCAACCATTTTTAAAACCAAATGATTTTTCTGAAAAAAAAAGATTCTTGAGGGTTGCGATGGGATGGGCATACAGGAGCTGTGTGATGAGACAGAAAGAGCGTAAGTGGGTGAAGGATGCAGTATGGAATGTCGATGACCAAACGCATTGGCCAGTCTTAAAGAAAGACCATGCAAAAACATTTGTACGCCCCTTCAATATTGAAGGTTAGGCTGACAGCATTGTGATGCAAACAGTGAAAAAAAATCAAAAACAAAAACAAACAAAAAACCAGATCAGTTTCTGAACGTCCCATAAATGAACTGGTCAAAATAAATAGATGTATACATGATAAGAAAATTATAATTTACTCTTTATATCTCACATAAAGCTTCTTGTAAAGGCCTAATACGATCCAGTATTTCTTAATCTGGACATGTTCGGCTCTACCTGTGCTAGATTTACCAACACCTTTCTGGGCACCAACATGGCGGTCTGGACAGGACAGCTAAACCCCAGCCTTCCCTCAAATTTAGCCCTAGATTGGAATTCCTCATTAGAAACTAGAAGGTAAGAAAAGAAAACGATATCATCCCGGTGAGCCTGAAATAGAGGTACAATTCAGACCATCATAAATTGACATAACACCATTTCTGGTTGTCTGGGATAAGTCTGTCTTCTACTTCTAGCCTTCAGTGTCAGTAGCAGCATTCTGCAACTAGGGCCTCATCATTCCTGTGGCTTTCAGTTTGAAAAATAAAAACAGAAACAGCCCTTGGTATTACAAACTCAACTATTCTTTTAATCTTTACTCTTACCAACATCTCATTAGAATAACACAGAAAGAGAGTAGGAGGCGGGGGGGGAGGGGGGAGGGAGTTTAGCAGGCCTGGCTTTTGCCGAACTCACAGTGGACAAACAAAATCACAAAGTATCTCGTCTCTGTGGGGAGACGAAGAAAGGAGTGGAACAGGACAGCGACCTTTCCAAACCCCTCAGTCTAGGCAAATATATGGCAGGATGTTCAATTTGCTTTCATCCCCATGAGGGTCCAATGAAATGCACTCTGTCCAATCATACCAGGTGCCCTCGGTGTCGTAACAACCGTTGACCCCCGGCCAGTGCTGTGTGTGTACCCTGTCCAGGTCCCCGTCCGTCACCTCCCGGGTCAAGCCTGGTAAATCCCCTATTGAGCTATCCTTCTGCAGAACATGTCTCTTCCGTGAGTCCTTGATCTCCTGTTCTTCTCTTTTCAGATACTCTAACATGAAGAACTGTGCACTAGGGGCCTGGACACCAGAGGAGGTGAGCACATTACTCTGAAGGTTCAAGTAGGACTGGATGATTTCATTTCTGGACAGCTCCTTCCAGTTTGTTTGATGGAAAGGGTTAGGGCTGGGACCTGGGGCCGGGGTTGGGGCCAGGACTGGGACTGGGACTGGGGTAGGGACAGCGGGCTGTTGTACAGTGCTTTCAGTTCTCTGCCTAGACTCAGCAGGGTCAGGAGTGGGGGCTTCCTCTGTTTGAGAAGGTTCTTTATGTACCAGGTGTTTAATCTGACCTGTGACAGGGTCAAATGTTAATCTGCGTTCTTTTAACCGTACAGGTTTAGTCGTGTCCTCTATTTTCTGGCCATCTAGGTTGACAGAGTAGTCTCTTGACCTGTACTTCCTCCTTTTATGCTCTGAGCTGGGAACTGTTGTCCCTTCTGTGTCATCAGACACAGACATGGCGCCTTCAGATGTCGGTCTTTGTAGTTCTGAGTTGTGGTGGGGCTGAGAGGGTGAAGGGGAGACTGATGGGGATTCCAGTGTTGCAGATATGTCTTGTGGTGGGCAATGAGAGGGGACTTCTGACGAACTGACCCAGTGCATTGAAGACCTATGAGAAGAATGTGGCAGCTTGTCAACGTAAGATGCTTGAGCTGGGGAGGATACAGGCTGGGCCAAAGAAAAGGTAGAGTCCCTAGAGGAAGGGCTTGGGATAGGTGTTCCTTTAGGTGCATATGCTGAAGAGCGCTTAGTCACTGTGTCTTGCTTCAGGCTCCTTGGACTGGTAGTGAGGCCACGGGGACTTTTGGCTTGATAAAATCCCGCTCCTCCACCTCCTTCATCCAATCTGGCCTGTTGCTGCATCACAGCAACCTTGATCATAGAGGAAGTGCTAGGTAGTTTGGCAACTCCAGGGGAGCTGGGGCGAGGCTTGACAGCATTAACCGGAATTCTGTTGATTTTATCATTATCAAGGTGCTCTATCCGGGATCTGTCAGGAGACGGGACGACTTGCTGGTCAGGCAGGGCATCAGGACTGCCTGTAATCCCATTGGTGAGAGGTGGGGAAACAGAGTTATCCAACGAAGACATCTTGGAGATTTTTTCTGGCAAGTGCACTCCACTGTCTCTGTGCTCTGCTCGGCGTTTGCGGCTGCTTGATTTCTCAGCTTTTGGCGAGTATGTGTTGTGAACGTCGTTTCGGATTTTGACTTCAGGGACACCCTTCCCTGACACAGAAATGTCAAGAGGGGAGGCATCCGTTCTGCAGGGATGAGAACTGCCATTGGTAGACCCAGGGGTACTGGCAGCCACAGCTGGCCCAGGTTCGATCAGCTTTTGCCAGGCCCTTAAGAGTTTTTTAGCACGCTTAGCAAGGTCTTCATTCTTGGTCTTCTTCCTTACATCATTGATCAATTTTCCTAGGCGGGTTTCCTAAATAAATAATGTGTGGGAGTTAGAAACAAATTAAGCAACACAATTTCTATATGAAGTTTTAGTTCACATATAACTCAACTGTCTTACCTCAAGTGCTTCTTTGGTGATAGGATATTTTTCAAGACAGGAAATTACCTCCAATACAGCCACCATATTGCTTATCTGCAGGGAGGACAAACAAAAATGTTGTATTAGGCTACTTCACCTGCACCGGTGTGCAAATATTTAGCAGTAGCCACTGTTAACTGCAGAAGTCACTGTTAAATGAAAATTGTAACGACAGTCCTGATATATGAAAGATGCATATATCAGAATCAGATTTATGATCTTCACATACTTTGCCTTGGTGTAGTAGGTGCATAGAGTAAGCAATAAATATTCAGATTCAATAATGTATTGCCATACAACTTAGTTGTTAGGAATTTGCGTTAGTGTGCTTATGGCAAAATACCAGACAATCGCAGCATAACGGTGAAGACACATAAGAAATAAAAACACTTAATACATAACGTCCACCCCATCACACATTACATGCACCCATGGATGAAAGATAGCTACAGAATACAGTACAGAATCAAGTGGCAGGTGCTTTAAAACAGTATTAGCTAGTTGGAGAAAGCATATTAAAAAAGGGAGTAAACTATATATTAGAAGACAACGCAAATGGCTGATACTCACATGCCTAAACAAGTCTCCTATATCAATGTTATGGCTAGAAACGCGATTGAATCGTGGCAATCGTGCAACGTGTGTGAGTATGGGAGCAAGTTAGCTTGTAAGTTAGCTAGCTTCTGAAACATTAGCTTAAATGCACGCTTCAGATCGACGTTGAAAAGTAACAATGGCAAAGTGTCAACTCAAAAAAACTTCCTCATTGTAAACGTTTTAACAAAAGTGTAGGACTGGATCAAAAATCAGAACCAAAAAGCGATTAACTTTAATTTTAATGAGGTTCTTATCCTGTCGTGGAAGTCAATCGGCGTTTGAGTCTCGGCAGACTTGGCAAACCCGTGTTAGCTCATTTGGCTACTGCTAGCATTTAACAAACTTGAGAAGGAAGGGTCCGACTATTTCCTAAAACGTAGCTATTCGAGGTAAGAGTTAGCTAGCTAGCTAGCTACCTCCCACACTTCGGTAACGAGGGATTATTGGCGTGAAACGGTCTACAAGGAGGCCAATTGGTAGAATATACAGGTCATTTCAGAGTTAAATGCGTATTTCCAGGGCACATGTAACGTTATGTATTATATTCCCTCAAGCCGTTTAATACTCTAAACCCGCTTTAGCATTACGGCTAGGCTAGCAGCTAGCAAGCTATCTACATAAACCAGCTAACGCCAGATTGATGTCTAACCAAGGTATAGCGCTTCTGCTAAGTTAGCTTGCAAGCTGTCAAACGAAGAGCTCAGCGTCTCTCCATCTTTGGCAGTTACTCGACAGGTCGGTGCCAACTCAAATCGTATACCACACATAAAAAAAAACATTACATAGTACATTTACAACTGTTGTGTGAACTGCCTTGTTGAGTTTGCCAGAGTGCAGGTAAACAAGCTAGCGTTAGCTTCCTAGCTTGCTAGCTTCACTCACATTGCTATTGGTGTCGATGGCCTGCAGCAGCCGGTCCCTCAAATGCTGCGGGGTTGCTGAGACCGTTGTCATTGCCTGTTCGGTGCGATCCGGAGGATGGAGGGAGGAATCCTCCAAAATGAAAACCGGGTGACAATGATGACTCAAAAGCCGCTGCGGTAACACGACAGGCGTCCGAACAGCATGTTTTTCTGTCGCCTGTAAGGTAGACGGCTCAGTTTTTCTCTCATCGAGTGGGAAATGTGTGTGCTGTGTTGACCGTTGGTTGCTGCCTGCTGGGCGCTCTAGCAACTCACTACCAGCTGCTGGATCTCTCGACGGCCTCCTGCTGCATGCTGGGATATGATGAATGCGCTTTGACGTCTGCACGTAACCAAGTAAACATCCCTGCTGTCCACCTACACCTAGCTACACTCCTGGGTTTATCCATTAGTCTATTTGTGTTGAGTACCCCAAAGTTTTATGTTGGAAATGTACAAAATGGGTCCTCAGCATAAGAAACTGCCGGATGCTAAATTGCAGGACATTAGCATAATTATAGCAATAATGAGCATAATCGTATATGGACAACATTTCTGCAATTGCTTGGCTGATTTGGACACAATTGGAGTGGGTAAAACATGTTAAATTCCAAATGCCTTTGGGCCGATTTTGATGGCTTTTGAGTCGATTTTCGAAGTTTTAGGTGACACTGAACCGATTGGATTAAACAGTTATTTTTTTTTGAAATAATTGAAATAACTTCAACTCGGTTATAAATTGTAGGCTAGCCTATTTCTGAACACAATTATCCAAATGACGCAGATAATGTAAATTCTTTTATTATAATTCACAGATCTTTACCCACAGAGGTGACTCACAATTGGGTATTGGAACAAAGACAATTAAGTACCATTACCATACCAAACTAGAATAATATGACTATGGTTAAATAATATCCTCAAGAAAAGCAGAAAAGGGGAGTATAAAAATAACAGGTAGAACAGAGTCCACTAGGCTACTTCTTGGTTAATGTCCTCCTGATCTGTTATCATATACTGTACATTATATCATATATCAGTCGTATGTTACCGAATTTCAAACAATTAATTAAAATATAAGGATAATTTGAAGAAAGGTTCATTGTAGAAATTCATTTGTGTTTTTATTTAATTATTCGATTATCACAGTCTAATGTATAAATATATATAAAATGGCAAATGTACTTGAAAAGGTCCATCACAGTCTCCCAGAGCCCAAGTGATGTTTTCAAATTACTTATTTAGTCTGACCAAGAATCCAAAAGTAACGTAGAGAAAAATTCTCACAATTTACAAGCTGGCACTAGATAATGTTTGATGGCATTATTCCTTGATTAACAACTTAAACAATTCTTCAGTAATCAAAATTGTTGGTGATTAATGTTCTGTCAATCAGCTGAATAGACTAATCATTTCAGCTCTAAACTGAACCACAGACAAAAGAAATAGAAAACACATAAGCCACATGCCAACCTCGAGAGAAATAGTACAAAATAAAGTACATTACTCATTTTCAATCATCTCTCAGTTAGAGCTCTACAGGTTTCACTTTCCCTATTCCTAGAGGAGAAAATCATATTAAAATATGTTGAATTATCGTCAGGTATTCAATCAACTTTGGCCAAAGGTCCCCCCCCCCCCCCTCCATTATTGTATCAGTAACCACATACATTCCCACACACAGCTTGCACAATCTCTCAGCTATCATACATCCCCTATTACATTTAGAACATTACCAAAGGTCACCTTCGAGGCAGATATTCAAATAAAAGTGTGATATACTGTAGATGATATTACCACAACATGCAAGTTATTATGAATGATCAATATTGTGAACTTTATATTGCAGCATCCCACCAGTAGATGGAGTCCTTCAGTTTCCTAAAGAGCAGATGCTGTATCACTGACCCAGATTGGTTGTAAGATTTGTTTTTAAATAAAAACAAGTGCAATTAATAATGAATGTAATGTTTTATTTAGCAGAATTACATTTTGCTGTTCTATCCTATCCAATATTTCCAAGCAGACTTTCTATGCTGTATTCTGACAAAAAGTCCACCCCACCTGACTGATTATTGCATAGGTTTTTCAACAAGATTTTCATGTTGTTTCCTAAGCTAAAAGTCATTGTCTATATTAGTATTAGTATTGGGGAAGCAAAAAAAGGAGAGACATACACATGACAACATAATCATGAACCTTACCTAGTGAGTGTAGAAAATACAGAAATCTTTCTTGGTCACTTCCTGGTCATTATTTTTGCCATACCCATCCCACATGCAGAATGTCAGTGTCGGCTCAATAAAATTGTTAGTGTGGACAGAGTGGGAGAGGCAGGGCAAATGCTGGGCGGGAAGCTGTGGAGTGGGTGGGAAAGCCTAAGTTATGCCAGTTATGGGGGCTGTAATCATGTAACTGCCGTTTTAGTGAAAAACTTAATACTGCTTTTTGTAGTCCACCCAATGACAAAAATAAGATTGAAGACATGTCGTTGCTTAGTCAGATATATTTATTTTCATTTCATTTACAAATAATAATGCAAAGATACAAAGACAGAAGCCTTCACACAAGAAAGATACATCAGGTACAGTTCAAACAGAAGCGCATTACATCTTTAATATAGCACACATTTACAGTCAACTTGGATTCTTTTGGTCCGATTTGACAGTTAAAATAGAAAACACACATTTTGAAGAACAAGGTTTGAACCAGTAATTTTTAAAGGGTTAGCTAAAAAAAAAACGTACCAACTTGCCAAGCTGTGCTGCAGAATGCTAGATTTTGCATATTCTATGAGCATAATGTTTCCTGTTGCTGCGAGTGTACTACAGGAGCATAGTGCACCCCTTCACGGCAGTAAAATGCATGTGCATTGTTTAGAATAGTATCACTGTACTCAGAAACAAAATACGTCGTATAACAATTTAGCTGCCATTGTATGAGGCTTGAACCAGCAGCAGGCTGTTCTCAAAATGCACACAAAGGATTCATAGATGTGGGTAACCCACTGAGTGAAAGAACACAACCATGACTCAGTTTCATCTTCCTGATTCAGATGATATATATCTATCTATCTATATATATATAGCCTGACTGTACAGTAGTTGTATTTGCTATTTCTTAGGTTGTTTCCAGACAAGATGTATATAGTAATATTCACTATAAAATAGTGCTTGACAGCATATTTATAAAACAAGGCATAATTAAATACTTAATTTAAAGCAAAATACAATATGTCAAGGTATTTTCTGAGATATTTTGAAATGCAGCAGCATGCAGAAAAGAGATTCCCCAGGAAGTGGAGAGAATATGTCAGTCGCATCTCTTTAAGTTATGCTGCAAGAATTTCTGTTATTATGTTCAATGTAAACAATGCATCAATACGTTCATAGGTTATATATGAAATAATTCGTACCCCAATACAATATTTTGGAAAACAAAAGGGAGAGGATGAGTTTCAACAGAAGGATAAAATGTCTAAGTATTCTAACATGTATGGCTGTTTTGAACTTTGGCTTTCTGGTTCAACTGTTGATTTAACACTCAAAGAGAGGGGAATATACACTGCTGATGACAGATTTACTATAACACTAAATTCATAAAATCTAAATAGTACCTACTCTGTAAAAAAAAAAAATGTAGCTGCTCATAGCAAGTACATAGAAAGGGCAATTTCTGTAGAATAAAGTAATTTATAAATGAAATAAAAAGTGCTTTCAAGGCTTTGAAATGCATATGAAATCCAAAGGAAATATAATTCATTCATATAACTTCAAAACCTCATGAAATAGGATATATTAATATGGTCATCGTATTGAAACTGCATTACTGATTCACTGTTAAATTTAAAAAGCAAAGTCATTTTGCTATTCTACACTGCAAGTGGTTCATATGTAGTCCGTTACTCCAGACACAGTATATAACAAACATGTTATATGAAGAGAAAAGCAAACATTGCTCTGTTGTAAACTCTTATCTCCGTAAACACTGGTATCACACCAATGCATACCTCAACGCTGATGCATAAAAAGGTGGCCGTAACAGGCGACACATCACTCAGAGCTATCTACATGAGCACAACAAAAAGCTCAAAAGGAATACCAAAAAACAGAAAACGGACCGATAAAGATGTCAGGCTCACTCCAAAGTCTGAGGTCCAGCAGAGAATATAGAGCCACAATGACATATTGCAGCACAGCATTTCTCAGTGTATTTTCTCACTTTGACATCATATCACATAAAGCACGAAAAACACCATACAGCAATATACAAAGCTAGTCTAGATTTTCCATGACATAGTAAAACTCTGTGGGTGTTGCACAGAAAATAAGCACATACAGTATATTGCAGTGTAAAACATAGTACCAAACAGCTCATACATGTGCATAAAAGGCTGATTACCATATTTCCGATGCTTTTAGGCTTCACGCAGCAGATACATTAGCCGACACATGACGCTGAATTAAAAAGAGACAAAGGACGAATTACCAAAACAAAACACTCGACAAACAAATAAGAGTCCATCCTTCAAAGGAAATAAAACCCAAGCTGTAAAGGGGAAAACATGTCCAGATATTCATGCGGTCACAACATTACTAAAATAGGGGGGGAAGCAAAAAAACACTGTATCAAAATTCAGAAACTAAATGCATCCAAATCATTAGTGTATTTTTTTTTTTAAATAATCTTCAAGCTTAACTTAATGTTAACTGATTCGATCCACATTTGTCAGAACATTTTTGATTGACATTATGTTAGAAATGATGGTGGAATATGCTGACACACATCAACAGAAATAACGTTCCAGCTACAGAATAGTCTTTTTCATAGTGTGGAATATTTATTAAAAAAAAAAAACAATGTCTATATAGTGTCCTAGATATGAACTTATATTTCATTTTATGGTCATTTTAATAATAAATATATCTGGACTGAATTACAATATAAATTTCATAAAATAGTTTTCAGGGACTGGTTGATCCCATCTAGCACAACATTTTTATAATATGCAAATTTCAAATGAGAAATCACACTACCTGCTTCTTTAAATATTTTTATAATAAACTTTTAATTTGCTAATCAGTATTTAATTATACTTTTTTTTAGTTGATTTTCTCAAACCTGCTTTCAAAAGCAGAAAGAGCTGCAGCATCAGGAACATGACCGACACGCCTCTGATCATCACGGTCCCAAAATACAAATGTTTTTGGAAAAACTGTGTAACAGTAGACAGCTAACAAAATACTCACTCACTTTAATTACGTAAAAACAGCTCTTTTAAATAGACCATCTGTATATGAAAAAATAACTATAATTTAATTTAGCTTTTTTTAATATTTCTTTTCTTTTTTTTTCTCTTTTTTTTATAAGAAGGCAATTTTAATCAAAAACAGGGCAAACAAGTCCAGTGCACATAACAGTCACAGGGGGGGAGGAGATAAACTCTCATAAATCTGTTTTAAATAAATGCATAAAGTGCAATATGAGAGATAGGACACAGTTATAATGGAATCCAATGGATCCTATCACTGATTTTTTTTTTTAAAACAGCAAATACACAAAGCCATATAAAAAGCAGAACCAAAGCCCGGAGAGACATGGAATAAATCGACAAGCGGCACAGACACACGAGCATGACGAGGAACGGATATTTAGTGTCACTGTAGTGCCAAGGAAACAAAAGTAATAATATAGAAAACGTAAAACAGTATGCCCCATTTCCTTTGCAGGGAGAAAAAAACAAAAAAAAAAACAGGTGACAACTATTTGGTTCTACAGTCCATGACGGCTAGACATATGAGAGGCAATGAGGATGACAAGATGGCAACAACACAACTTTACAGATGTGACCTAAATACATTCTCATTGCATCAACAATGCTGTTCTAGTATAGAGGCAGTTCAATTGTCTGGAAAAATATATATATTTCAACTACACGGAGGTCACATCTTTGGGAGTAATCCAGGAGAGTTTCTACTGTATGACACACGCACTGAGCATTTTTTTTTCTCTAGTCTGAAAGGAAAATGCAAAAAGTAGTAAAAAGAAATATAACATGGCACTGTGCATTCTAGAAGAACCTTGCACATTGGCTTCCTTTAGCAAGGGTTCATTTTATCCGTTTCATTTTACAGTCCTCAACCAATCGCTGTAGTTTTGCATAGATACCATTTACGCAAAATCTAATCACATTCTTCATACATGTAAAATATAAAACAAAACAAGCCTGTAAACATCTATTTTCATATATCCATTTAGATTTGACTGATGAACGACAAAATGACAAGGTTGTGACGATGGATGAAGTAATGAATAAAGATCAGCGCACCCCAAAAGTACAACTACAGTAATGCAACGTTGAATCGTGTAGGCCAAACCACGTGTAAAACAGTAAAAATGACTTTTGACAATTACATTTTCTTTTCTCATTTACATATTAGTCATCTTTGCATGAAAACCAAAATGTCAAGCTATTAAGGCAAAACAAGTATGCACAGTGATTTGTGATTTCATGCATAACTGATGACTGCTATTTACTACGGTAAAAAAAAAAAAAAAAAAAAAATCAGCATCTCCTGAAAATAACTTATAAATAATGACCAAATAATGACCGTCACTCAAGACTTTAAAGGAAATTTGGGCATAATCAAACCAGGCCTGACTTTGGCTTCTATGACACACTACACAGGGATTAGTGCTAAATAAATATGCAAACTATATGTACTACTGAGAGCGACCAGCTTGGCATGGAGGGAGGTCAAACTTGACAGGTGTTTCCTCTGAGTCATAAAGCTACTCTGTATTAACAGGGGTGTGACAGGTAGATTGGGTTTGCTCTGCACTTGGTTTAGACCCGCCTCCTTCTGCCCTCATGATATTTTCATCAAGCTCCCTCGAAACGAAAACTAAGCATCTAAATAAATCAAAACTGAATGTGTCATTTGCGCACACAAAAAGTAGTGACAGAAACACGAACATCATTCATACCATAACTTGAGTGTCATCAGTCGTAAACCATCTCTCCGGTTTTAAAAACATCACAACGCCTGTTTCTTTTAAAAGCTCTCCTGTGGGGTTTGATTGGGGTGGTTGGTGTGGAGGCGATGCTCTGCCCAGATGACGTCTCGACCAGCACGCTGCACAAATCTGCTCCGTTTGGCTTTTATCCTCTCTGATGCGAACCCTCTTGCTCCCCCCCCCCCCCCCCCAGGGCAGCAGCATTCACACACCTGTGCATGAGCATATGGTGGTGGTGGTGGTGTGGTTAGAGCCGGTCAAGGCGGAACGCGTCCTCTGTGGCGGCGTCAGCAAGGATCATGTCCGGGTCATTGAGCATGTGCAGGCCATCAAGTGTCAGCGGGTCGAATTTCAGATCGTCCAGTGGGAACGGAGAGTCGACATCGAAGCTGACATCTGTCGACAGCGAGCCAGTCAGGTCCTTGGGCAGGCTGGGGGGAGACTCTCCGCTCACTGAGCAGTAAGACAGCAATTAAAAAAAAAAAAAAAAAGGAAAGTAGTTAAAGGCATTAGTAGGCAAATATTAGTCTCGCATTGCCAGACCTTCCTCCACAGTGCGCGGAGGAGGGTCTGGCGAGTCCACACAGCATTCCGGGATGGGAGAAAAAAACGTGCTCTGGTTTATTGCCATTTCTTTAAACCAATCACAATCATCTTGGGCGGTGCTAAGCGCCGAGCAGAGCCACGGTGCCTCTGCAAAATAGCCTCGAGAAGGAACTTGTTTTGGTGGAACATGCGTACGTTCAAAGATTGTTTTAGGTGGCAACAGAAAACTCAGATTGGACAGATTAGTCTAGCTAGCTGTCTGGATTTACCCTGCAGAGATCTGAGGAGCAATTAACCATAGTCCTCACAAATCTACTGGCATTTATCTCTGTGAGGTTTTTTTAAGGGGCCGGTTCCCTGATTTAAAATTAGAAAAGAAATCAATGGCAGCAAGAGGAGACAGAATGCTGACATGTCTGGGTTATGATTTGATTCTGTAGGACGCTTGACATCTTAATTACACATTTCCATTAGCAACAGACACTGCTAATAGTCACAAACAACTGAAAGGTAAACTGGGTGGGGCTGAAAAATCTGGTTACATATAATAGGTTGATTTTTGTTGTTGTTGCTGTAACTGTCACTGACTATAAATTTGACAGTCCCACTTGTACTCGAAATTCTTTTTATACTGCGTCTTCTTGGGAAGGCAACTGTGGATTGCTGAAAGCTCTGTCAGGATGGTGAATCATATGTTATAAGGTTTAGTTCTTGTTGTCACAGTGTCAGAGAAACTGTCACTATATCAAGATACACAAGCAAATATCAAGCCTAAGCTTTATTCTGATGTGGGATTTTGGAAATCTCTACAAAAGGGTTTTAACAAAAGCAGCAGGGTGCCACAGTCTGAACGACTTACAGTGAGCTACATGATATGTGGAAGCAGCACCTGTGAGAATGATGTTAGGGATGTTGCCATGGCTACTGTAGCCCAGCTGCTGCGAGTCCTGAAGGTTGCAATGGCCGGTCAATCCCATCATAAGTGCCTGGGAGTAGTTGAGGGTGGAGGTCTGGTTATACAGGCTGTCAGAGCTAATGGGGGTTTCCATCATGTTGAATTGCTCCAACTGGCAATCACAACAGA
Organism: Gymnocephalus cernua; assembly: GCA_023631565.1. NCBI lineage: Eukaryota > Metazoa > Chordata > Actinopteri > Perciformes > Percidae > Gymnocephalus > Gymnocephalus cernua. Next base: position 14,762,739 of record CM042436.1, read on the forward strand.
AAGAAACATCACAACTGCTGCATCTAACACGTAAAAGCTTCCAAAGCAAGAGCAGGTTGAGAGCAGAACTAAACGTAGATATTTAGGCTTTTGTCTGCCACAGACAGAGTCTGTACCTGTTGTGAGAGAGCACTGGCCTGAATGGACGGGAGCTGCTGGTCGTAGAAGTCTGCAAACACGCTGCCCAGTATGGAGTTATGCTGCAACAACAAACAGGCCACATCTGTTTATTAAGATTCTGCTAAAAAAAAAAAAATAAGTGCAGACCATCAACTATGAACATAATGTATCCAGGCTGCAGAAGGTATACATTTAACATAAAATGTGAAATATGAAAAAGACACAGTCAAAGCAGCTACAGTGCTGGAACAACAAAGTGCTTAATATCACCTCATAACATCTGGAAATATATATTTTTTTGTGATGAGTTTGCAAATTTACAGCCATTTCGCATGTGCTAATACCTTAGGCATCTATAGGTGTATGATATAATAATTTATTGCAGAGAGGAGAAATCCAGGTGTAGCAATATTTCATACAGGGAGCTACTTACAAGGCCAAAGGCCGTATCTCACAAAGTTAACCAAAGTGAAAAATAATTAGTGTATCCATCCGCCCGTGACTTGGATCTGCTCAAAAATGTAATGGGTTCTCCCTTGGCCCATGCTACACCCTTTCACCAAATTTTGTGAAATTCAGGCCTGTAGTTTTTCCGTAATCCCGCTGTCAGACAAACAAACAAAACCAAAGCAAAAACATAACCTCCTTGACGGAGGTATTACATAACTGACTAAATGCATGAATGAATGAGCAAACAAATGAAAACATAAGGGACTTGAGATTAATTACAGTAATAAGTACAATTCCATAACAAAAGGCAGCTCCTTCCATAGGAGCTTCCTCTGCTGCCTTCTGGCCTTGGTGTTTTAATTAACACAAACCAAATGGAACGAAATTCACATGAAATAAAGGGAATCGTTGAAAACATAATCCCCTTCTGTGACTTTATTCTCCCTCCACCGACTCATCTAGTGCAAGCTAATTCTTTTCTGAGATTTTCATTTGTCCTCATTGAACTAGCGACAGAAATTCTCCTATTTCATCGTGGCCTCTTAATGTATAAGTAATTGGATCATATTCTCAGCCCGTGCTCCTCCTAGTTCAAAACCAAATTATCTGTGTGTGCTGCAGATGTCCCCACAGGGCAGAGCAGCATAATAGAGCACACAGTCCGTCAGTTGAGTTTTAGCCTGTGGATAACCTCAGCGCAACGAGTGAGCCACTTCAGCTCAGGATACAACTGAGTAAGCAAACAGTTGGACAAACATGTCAAAATAAAATGCATCCACACACTCACTTGCCACATTTCTCTGCATCTTAAAAACACACAAAGTCACACTTACAATTCAGTAGAAGCAAATGCTTATTTAAAATGCTGCCTAACTCTTTGGTTGAGTATTGAATCTAAAATAACATAGTGTACATTTAAACGTGTTTTCCAAAAACACTTTAGCAGGTAACGAGTTACAGTGCCACTGCCTTACCAAGGTTTCAAACCTCAAATGCTTATACCGTGTCCGACGCCCTGATTTATGTTTACCTAGGGTGTGTTTAGTTTATAAAGCACAACCCTGCAAGCAAGGTTCAGTTTGTTGAGATTCAACCATGGGAGTGATTAGCAGCTCCGGGGTAAGATTACCATCTCCCCTTCCATGCTACCTTAAATGCCCATGCTGGTGCGAGACCACAATAAACAGAGATCTGATGAACATTAAAAAAAACAAAAAAAACTCTGGTACAGAGTCAGATATAGCAAGACTGGGGAGGAAACAGTGGAGATGCGACGCAAATACCACAAAAGCAGCAGAGAAGGAAAGTCAGGGCAACAGCTACATAACAACACATCATTGACACGGCGTGTTTAAAGAGACTGCTGGTCAGATCTGGGCAGAGAGGCACTACTTAATGGTACAATTTATTACTGTAATCATATTGCATACATTCCATGGTTTAAAAAACAAATATATATAAATTGTGATATACTATTTTTCTGTTTAGTTTTATCTCATCTTCAAGATTTCCTGAAAGACTTGACAATGTTAAACTTGACTTCCTTTTATCATGTCATAGCATGAAAACCACAATCAGTTAAAGACCTGCCTTTTTAAACCGGCTTTTGGCTGACCTGTCTGCACTTTAGTTTCTATCTATTACTTTGTAATTTTAATTGTGCACTGTGTTTTAATATGTATAATCTTGTATGTTTTATGTAAAGCACTTTGTGATTTTTATCTGTGAAAAGCGCTCTAAATAAATGTTACTTACTTACAAGTGTAATCAATAACAATGATTATTGAGAGAAAACACCTGTGAATTTCCTGCTATGACACATTCAAATGTCAGCTGTGAAAAAGGTCTACAGCTGCATATTGATACGAGGAGATCCTCTAGTCAACATGATCGTTGTCCTTTTTCCCCCTTCCAGATTTGTAGAAGCAAAGTAAGTAAACAGGTAAATAACTATGGTATAACCTGTTTTGATACGTGTTGCTCGAGTGCCTGAGATGAACTGGCATACATACTTCATGTTTTTTTTCTTTGCCCAGATCTGCTAATGTCAACACAATACAAGCAGCTGTAGGAGGGAGGGGGTGTGGGTGCAGCCACAGAGTTCTACTCGGCAACGATAACCACAGGACTACGATGCAGAGGGACGGTGACGTTTAAACAGAGCGAGCCAGCAGCTCGCTGGTTCACACGCCCTTACTTGAGGCGAGCCTCCAGGTGAGAAGCCTTGATTGGAGACGGGGGAGGTTGGAGACTGATTGGCAGAGGATCCGACCCTACTGCGGTACTGTTGGAGGGAGGAGGCCTGATACAAGAGGATACGTTGGAGTTATTCACATTGGAGGATGTTCTTGATTGGAGTCTTTTGTGTGTGTGTGTGTGTGTGTGTGTGTGTGTGTGTGTGTGTGTGTGTGTGTGTGTGTGTGTGTGTGTGTGTGTGTGTGTGTGTGTGTGTGTTTCTCAATGTGCTCATTCTGGATATGGAGCTTTGCTATTTGTATGCCTGGTGCTTGTATTCTGTGGCTTATCCAGTTTACCAGCAGCATCAGATCAGCTGGAAGTCATAAACAGCAGGTACCCTGACTGAGGAATCACTAAAATATTGATTCACTGTTTTTAATGGCCAGCATACTAGCATCTAATGCTGAAATACAGTTAAAATACATTACAGTAGTGCACACCATGTACCACAGCATGTCACATCAATGCATTACTAATACTGAAAAAGATCTGGGAGAAACAGAGAAAACCACAGGGGATTAGTTAGGAGAGGAAAAATGTTGCCAGCAATCCCAGCTAAGCTACTCAATCCTGTAAAACTGGAGGATTAGAGAGAAGCGTCTCTCTTTTTGTTCTGTTCTGTCATATCTGCTCTTTTCAATCTGCTCAGCCAACAAAATCAATAGAAGAATATTTGCATACACTAACACAAAAACAGCAGTGTATGTTCTGATCACAATATCAACTTGACTTGAGCAATCCACGACCATAACTGTGGGATAAAACATATCAAGGTTACTATTATAGTAAATAACAGATAAACTATCAAATCACTCAGATTTAGAGGTGTATTTTAAACGAGACTGATAATCTCTTATCACTCCAAAGCCAACAGGAGTTCAAACCACCACATTCCTAATCTATTCATAGATAGATAAGATATCAAAATATTGGTAGCATGAGATAGAGAAGTGATAAAGCAGTTCAAGGTCTCTAGACACAGATATAAACTAGTGCAATGATCATTTCTGGAACAGACCTGTTTGAACTCTCAAGAAATGTTATGGAGTATTTTCCATTATCTTGCTACGTGTGTTTTTGCTTTAGAGCTCAAATCTACAGCTCGGGAATGGAGGCAAACATCTAAAACCATCTCTATATAGGCTAGAGAACTGTTCGATGAGTTTTGTATTTGTGGTTAAATTAACAGAAAGTTAGATCTAACCTCGCGATGTGTCACTTGACCCCACACACAGTGCAATAACTGGGACCAACAGAGCGTAGGCCACTTCATTTCTGCAGTTATCCAAACACATTCCCACTGAAGCAGAAGAAGAGCAGCGAGAGCCAAGATCTGCAGGATGTGCAGGGCCTTGCAAAAGCATTTAGATTCCTTGATGTTCTGCACATTTTGTTGTGCTTTTATTTCATTAATTCCGGAGTTTTTGCAAAGTAAAAAAAGATAATAATTTTAACACTGTAAAGTTTTTTGTTGAAGTATACAGTATAGTTTTGTTTTCTTTTTTTTATATGTTAGTGATCGCTATACAACTTACATTGTCCACAATGACTGCACTTTGGGGGGAAAAAAACAACTTTATATCACAACAAAATGAGCCTGAGTACTTTGACAAGGCAGTGTGTATCGTCAAGATCAACACACACATTGAAGCCATCTGAAGACACATTTTCAGGAAAGACACGAGAAGCAGCCAGGAAGAACCAGTCGTCACTGCGATACACTGATGTGAACAGACGCGCCCAGTGCTCACCGTGTTCATGTCCATGGTCATGTCATGTTGTGACGACGTCTGGTTGTCTGACGTGGAGCAGCAGTTCACGGAGGACTGCAGCTGGGAAATAAAGAGCGGGGTCATTAACGGATACAGACATCGTGCAGTCATCAAGCATCACTTGATACGTTTTAATGCTGGCTTATCACAGATTAAGTACATCAGCATCTGCTTTTATAGTCTGTTGGCTGATATGCAGAACTAATTAGCAATACATAAATGGCTACAGGCTGCATTATTACCGTATGCAATGTACTGTATATTAGGACCTTACAGCTTAATTAATTTTCCATTGGTTTACTGTTCAAATTTTACTGTAATCTTATATGTACTCTTCATATCGTTGTTGATGATGATGATGTTCATCAGTAAACTGTCAAATATCCTTCATATCTTGGACATGTGTTTGCCCCAACACTTTAATAAATACCTTTGAGGAATCCCATCTACAAATGTTGTTTACATTATGTGGTTATGCCAAAATGAATATTAAATAACATATTAGAATTTGCGAGAATTAAGGAAGTGATGAATAGAGTGCTGCTGGGAAACTCACTTGCTGGCTCTGGTGGGTCTGGGACGACGGCTGCTGGTTGAAGAAGGCATACTGGGACAGCTGCTGCTCAAGGTTCATGGCGTTGATGGCCGCCTGGGGCGGAGCACAGCAACATACAAGACATGAGGTTCCAATGCTCCCTGGGAAATGCATTTATTCCTGCACAGTTGAGTGACTTCCCCTCTACATGCTATAAATCAATCTTTAAAATCAATTATATATTATATACCTACCTAATGAGAAATGGCTTATTCTGGGCATTTTTTTACACCAGAAACTTAAACCTCACAACCCTAACTTGCTAGGAATTGTCTCAGATAAATTCAATCAAACATTCAATAATCAATTAAGCTTGAATGATTGATTCATTGACTCAGGTCAGGTCAGAGACCAGGCTGTACCTGAGAGAGGGTGAGAGGTGGAGATGTTGGGGAGAGCTGCAGGTTCTGGTGCTGGTGGGAGTCTCCTGCATTCAGGATGAGAGGAACCATGTCGTCCTGCTCAAGCTGCATTTCCATGGTTACTGTGGGCTGAGAGGTGTTCACTCCTACCCAGCACACAGAAAACAGCACAAGGAAAGAGTTTTTTTTTATTTATAAAAGCACACACAGAGTCTTAGAGAAATTGGCACCAGAGAGTGGTTAATGTCAAAACGAAAAGTCATCAATATTCTGCACATAACTATGGGAAAATCAGAACTTTTCTAAGTTAAATGTGAGCAGACCCCTGTCGGTGGCGTTACCTTGCGTGTTAGCCAGGGCCTGTGTGCTGTTGGAAGAGCTGAACGAGGCGGCCACTGCATCATCTGAGTCGAGCGGGGTGGGAAGCGGAGGAGGAAACTGGATGTTGGTCAGGTCAGGAAGAGAACCGCCAGTGTTGTGGGCTGCTGGCTTTAGTGAATTGGTCAACTGCTGGTCCGGAGACGGGAATATGCTGCAGAAAACAGACGGGCGCAGTGAACTCATTAACGACGACAAGCTTTAATACACTCAGCTGGCTAATGTCAATGACGAATGTCAATGACGGAAGCCTAAACACTGGCTATCTTATTCGATTTACTAAACTACACAAGGAAATGTTGTCCAATACAAACAACAGAGATATTTGGACATTGTGCATTTCGGCCAGTGGTACTTTTGCAAATGCTTTGGCTCCGCACTCTTGTTACTTTGTCAAAGTAAATGAAAATTATGTTTAATTACAGATGGCTTTAATTTAAAGCTATGTTGTATTCATACTTGTTCATCTGATGTGAGTAAATATGCACTTAGTTTGAAGCTGCCTGTGCAGACTTAATTGCCGTTTATCACTTCACCATCCAAGATAAGAACTTAAGAAAACATTTCCTCAAACCAGTTCCGCACAGGAAAACCAGTAAAATACTTACTGGATCCCTGGAACTTTGCAGAGCTTGGACCTTGAAATGTTCTATAGAGAAAAAAATAATACGATTTTACAACTAGAGTATTGTGCAAACCACGGATAAAAACGGATAGAAAAAACATTTATGCATGTGTAGGAGTTCCACCTTTTTGCAATCCCAGTTCTGGTTTTGTCCATCTTCATCAACCTCTTGTTTGATTGATTCAGCCCCTGGTACAGTGAGCAGGAGAACTGGAGAGATGGAGAAATACAAACAACAACAAATAATCTCCTTAGTCTCTTGGGTTTACAGATGTCCAGACCGTTTGAGCTTATAATAATCACAGCCCGCATGTCCTCGGTTAATATGACCAAATCATATTCGAATGCAAAACAAAAAGCACAAAGAAGAAAATAGGAAGGAAGGAAAAAAATAAATGTGACATTAAGAAAAAAATACTTGGTTAAAAAAAGAAGAAAACAAAATGTGTGAGATTTATACAAATTCAATCAAAGTGCTCCTGAATTTGAAATAATCAGCCATTAGCAGTAACATTCATCAGACACTTGGATGAACTTTGTCTTCTCTGCAGTGATTTCCCTCCTGTGCCTTCAAAGACACATTCAGACCCCCCATCACAGACTGGAGGGCACTCGACTGGACCGCCAAGAGACAGCAGCAAAATACCACGAAAAAAGAAAAAGGCTGACAACAAAACAGTCCCACCCACAGATAATAAACCGGAAAACACCTGAGCAGTCTGTTTCAGAACTGACTCATTGGAAGCAGACCTGTTTAACAGCTCAGTTTCTACAACATGAGCTTATTGTAATACAGTTTATCACTCATCTCGACCCACAGGTCTATATTTAATGACTATCAGGTTACTGAGCATGTTCTTACATATCCTGACTTCATGAAGGTTTTAAATTAACAACTTTAAAATGAAAACCCATTAAGATAATGGCTACCTCTTTTTGGCTGGAGCTCCTGTGATCCTCCGATGAAAGAGACCTGCTGGACAGGTGTTAATGTGCTCTGGTGCAGTGCTGAGTCAGAGTTTGCCCTGCAGCACAAGAATTAAAAAATGTTTTTAAATCACAGAGTACACATTGTATTGTAATATCTTACAAACAAATACTGTATATTTTAGTCATGCTGATGGATTTTTAAGATAATGTAATGTGCAGCTGTCACAACTGTATCAAATGTTTGATTTTTTTTTTAAACACAAGAATCCGGGATAATCACATCATTAATAATAATAATAATAATAATAATAATAATGTGATCCTGTATTTTATAATAGATTATGATTAAAATCAAAATGCAGCGTTTAAATCTGTAAAAGTAGGTCGCTAAATGTTTATGATTATGCAATATGTTGTCATAAATCAGCTAGGAGTTAAACTGCCTTGTGTACGGCTCCATTTGGATGATGTGATATAGACAACAATCTCAAAATGGATAATTAAACCCGCGTGACCGCTGGCGATCTCGGCCAACATGACCGTCTTTGAGACGTTCTGTTTTAAAGATGGTGTAGACATTTCTGTATCACATTAAACTAGATGGAAACTAATGCTCCAAAGCAAAGCACTAGCATGGCAGCATGGCTTTAGGTACATACAGTCTCTGCACCACACCCTCTGCACTAAAGAGGCACTTACAATACAATTCATTTCAAAAATTGATTTTGTAAATGAAATATCCCAAATACAATCGATACTGAATCAAATGGCGTTACCCACCCCTAGTCTTGTGTTATGTTCCCAATTTGTCATGTATCACTCTGACCCTGCATCTTCTATCATCAAGGAAATAATTCAATTCATAGCAGTGTGCATAGCAGTGTGGTACAAGTCAGTATTATTAGGGCAGGCCGTGTGAGGGCTTTATTAGGATCATAATTAAAAGAGTAAACACTAAAGATAACCAGCCATGCAGGGACGGGGTTTCATGCTGAGGGGCTGTCTTACCTCCTCCAGCTGGTATCAGGTGGTGGTGACAGATACACTGAACCATATGGACAGCTGTCAATGTGAGATCGCAGGTTAAGAAAATACAGCTGGAGACTGGAAGTCTGCACATTCAAAGCATCAACCTTTCGCTACTAGAATAATAAAATGTAAAGTGAGATGAACAAACAGAGACATTTATATTTTTTAGATAAAACGGATGTTGACACATTTTTTTCTCCGAGGACATAATTTGAATTTGGAAAAAAAAAAAGGTAATAAATTGCAATATATCGCAGAATATCGCAATATGTTTAAAATCGCAATAATACCGTATCGTGATAATATCGTATCGTGGGTCCTCTGGTGATTCCCACCCCTAATGAACAGCATAATAAACAGACAGTATTAAAGGATATCTGGCGCCCATGTTTGTCAATAGACAGGGGTTTTTGGTGGGGGGATGTGATGCGGTTCCGGTCCCGGTAGACTCTGTCCACCAGCCCGTGGTGTCGCGTCGATCTGTTCGTGTCCAGTCCTGAATTCTGACAAACAAAGATAGAAAACAATATTATTAACTGATTAAATTGTGAGCGTTATATTCCAGTTCCAAGTCACCTTTTTTGTTGTTGTGTGCGAGGGTTTCTCTAATCAGTCCACTGTATTAGACAATACTGAATATGAAATGCAAATACAACTAAACAACCTTCTTCTTCTTAAACTTTGAAGTCATTAATTTAAAAAAAAAATAAAGTATTGCACTAGTTCTGTAGCCCAGCACCAGTTACACTGTCCTTGTGTTGATGCTAGAGCTCTGCATACAGGGATGAAAGTCAATGGCGCTCAGGGCAAAAGTAACTATAGAAAATTGGAAATATGCATGTGAAACAAAAAATGAAGACCTGGGACGTGCCCATTTCATTCTGTTTTATATGAGTGTGTTCTTGAATAATAATTGCATGGGCCTTTACTCATCAGCTGATTCATGGAGGAACTGAGCCTTGACAGGGAAACAATAGGCCTTACTCCCACAATCCTCTGTCTGTAGAAAAATCCAAATAAATCCTTTTTTCTAGGTTGTCAATGGGAGGCTCTCAGTGAGATTTAACTTTATATCTCTGTCCCCACAGAATCATATTTCTTCTACACAAGTAAAATAAAAGGGCGTATCAAGCTGATGTCAATAAATTGATGTCACTAGATTTTACTTTGTCTCTTGAGTCTTTTCACACATGCATCTCAAAGACAATACATGTATACGTGTATTTTACCAAGGACGGCAATGGAAACAAAGATATATAGGACAAAGGTTTTCTCCCATCGTGCATTGCAGTGCTAGATGAGCATTCCTGCTACACAAGGAACAATAAAAACTGTGAAAAATAAAGGTTAAATACAACTTAGTTAGTGTGTTAGCTCCCAGCATTGGAAATACCATGTGGAATGTGAATAGAATAGCTCGATTTCAACTGGCTCAACCACTTTTGAAGCACTAATGAAGGACAGCCGGTTGAAATAGGACCTGTTATTGTCACAAGCTTCAAATCTTCCTTCTTTTCATTTTTTTAATATTCATTATTACGCAATTTCAAAGTTTCTCCCACATTTAGAAAATAATAATTTGTCATGTTAACTTCATAAGCTTATTATTTTCCCTTCAAATATTTTGCTGACAGTTGCTTCTGTCTTTGAAACAACTATCGAAAATAATTCAATTAGAAAACACTGTGTTTCTGTTAACTTCCCTGCCATTTTCATTTAATGTGTCTTAGAGACAAGGAACACAAACCTGTGGCTCCTTCCACAGAAAATATAACCTATTTACTTTTGCTGTAACACGGCACATCGTTGCTTTATCTCAGAAATAGCAATATCAGCAATGTATAAAGTTATGGTTGAATTGTCTTTCTCAAGACTTTGGACACAGTGTTAATTAGTTAAAAGATGCGCTGTTATTTTGATATAGAGCTATGTAGAGGACAGTGTGGTCCACCAACAGACACCTACTGTAGACTGTGGGTTGGTATATTTACTCTGCTTTCTGATATTTATTCTATACAAAGTGCTCTTGTTGCTTACATATGTAAACAGTAAGCATGTCACTCCCTGTGTAGCAGAGTATGTATCTCAGGAAACAAGGATCTCATTAACCAGCTGTTTAAAAAAGCAAATCAAATAGAAACATTTTCATAGTGCGGCCACAGGTTGAATAAATATTGCAGGATATTACTTAGCCACAGAGATGGGTGCAGTGGATATTAATTTATAGGAAACAGCTGTGGATGATTACTGTAAAACAAATACAAATGTTCATTCGCCAACATTCAATGCAAATGTACTCTTCATCTACACACTATTTCAATTGTTGCTGAAAAGCTGCAAAATAATAAAGAAAACACAAATAATCCCTCACCTGGAAAGACATATCCATAGCGCTGTTTCCAAGCTGATTGACATTTGGCAAAGAACCTCCATAGTACTGCCCACGGTTGGGTCCCAGCTGCAAGTACTGAGTTTTCTGCAACTGTAACTGGAAGCAGAACAACACCATGTTAAGACTAGACGCCATCATGTGAACAAAGGAATAAATATGGCTGTTTCTCAGACGTGGAAAGTAGAGGTGCAACGATGAATCGATTAGTTGTCAACTGCTAAATTAATCGCCAACTATTTTGATAATCGATTAATCGGTTTGAGTCATTTTTTTAATTAAATAAAATAAGATTTCTTATAAGAGGACGTCATCTTGGGCTTTGGGAAACACTGATCCACATTTTTCCCAATGTTTTGACATTTTTATAGATCAAACAACTAATCGATTAATCGAGAAAATAATCGACAGATTAATCGACTGAAAATAATCGTTAGTTGCGGCCCTAATGGAAAGTTCGGTCTCCAGTGACAGAAAAACAATAAACTGGCTATAAACACACCATAAGACTACAACAACAAGATGGAGTCAATAAAATCATTACTAATGACCGCAAAAACCAATGCAGAATGCTACACCTTTACGGTAATCCAAAATGATTCCCATGTAAGTACATATAATTGTGTGGTTGTGTTCTACAGACGGCAACACCGAAACCACCACGCTTATTGATGTTTTCTTTATTAACCACCAGTTTGAGATAAAACGCTAGATGTCTTCTGCCAAAGTTTGATGCAGGCAGCTACATTTGCAGCAGTCATCACAGCAGTGCAATGTGAATTGAATGACTTTTACATGTGAAAACTTTAGTTTTAAGTAATGCACGTCAGAGATATTTCAACATTGACAGAACTTGCACATGGTTGAAATTACAAAAGCAGACTCCTTAAAGTCTTAACAACTGTTTATTTCAAAACAACCTCCAGTTCCATTTCCCATTAGAGAACCCATGACCGCTCAATTACATTTTCTCATGCAAGCCCACTGCTCACTGTTGGCAGGGCGGAACATCTAATAATAACAATTACTACGCCTGCATCACTGGTGTGTTTTGATAAGCCTCCAACCTCAGAGTGCATCTCTTTACCCACAAGCATATTTACTCTATTGACAAAGGATTACTTATTGTAACATGTCAGGATCAGGAAGAGTACAATACACATCTTTCAACCACAGCAAGACAGGTACAAAGAGAAGAGAGGCTGGAGGGGAGAGGGAGGAGACAGGGTGAGAAGGATGAAACTCTAAACCAGGGGCCCACTTTCCACAGGTCTAACTTTGGCTGAGCTCTCTGACTAACATGTCTAGACATGTATTCTGAAATACATATGTATGACATGTTAGTTTTGATGCAACTGAGACATCAATTAGTTTGTAGAAAAATTAAAAATTAAAAAATTAAACAAAAAAAATTACATTTTTGCAATTTCATAAGTCGTGGTAGTTGTGAAAATGGTAATAATCCACACATCTGCTAAAGCTTCATAAACAGGCCTTTTTCACAGCAGACATTTTGACTTGTCATAGTTGGGGAAGCACGTGTGCTGCTGTTACTCACAATTCCAGGACCCTGAAACCAAAGCAAAAAAATCATTCATTTTATTTTTTACACCTGTGCTTCTCCTACTGTGACATGTCAAAATGTCTTTTGTGGGAAAGACCTATGGAAGAGTTGTTTTTATGTTTTAGCCTGTTGGCCAGAGTAAATTTGCAGTTTTAAGACAATAGAAGAAATACAAGCACACACAAGCACTGCAGTAGCTGCTGTTTTGCTGTATAGTCTGTCTATGATAGTTAAAGCATATACACGCAATGCAGCAGCTACATGTTTTACTGTCCGTCTACCCATCATGCTTTCACCCAGCAGCAGTCACTACTGAAGCCCTGCCTCCGAAGGATTTATTTTGGAGGCCTGTGCTGCTTAAATTTCGACATAATCTGGGAGCCTTCATCTATGGTGTTTATGTATGTCATGTTGCAGTGCACACAGGCCTGAAGACCTGTCAGACAAGTTTACAAAGCCACGGAGCACACACACATCACCATATGTCACTACCATACATAACACATGCGCTACGAATTATGCAACATTACTAAATATGTAAATTTCTAAAAAAAAAAAAAAAAAAAAAAAAGAAAGACAAAAAGTAGGTCACAAAGCATCGTTTTGTCGCCCCTTCTCAGAAAGCACGAAATCATCGCTGCAGTTGGGCGCGCGCTGTCAAATACGCATGCACGCCCCTTTGCCTTCCACTTGCGTGGGACAAAAAATGTAACGTTAATAACTTTTTTTTTGGACGAGGGTCCCTGTCATTCATATCCACATTACAGGACTGTTACCTCCTGCCAGCTCTGTTGGTTGTCAGTCGTGGTAGAAAAAGGCTACAGCTTGCAGGAAGCGTCGTTTGTTATTGTTTACCTATGCTGCCCTGGCTGCGTGTGGCTCGAGCTACAAATGCATATTTGACAGCTCGCCGAAGAGGAAGGGGGGAAAACAAGAAGCGGTGTCGTTACCCTCGCTGCCCGGGTAATGCTGAGGTCTTTCATCACTTCTTCAAACGCCGCTGTCTCCTCTGCCTGCTTCTGGTTATGCAAAGCGATTTTCTCGCTGAATTTCCGCGGATTGTTCGAAGTCGCCATGTTTCGCTCTTCTGCTCCGTTTTCCTTCAATGGTCAGTGTCAAGAGACACGAAGTGAGGACACACAACTTCCGGTTAGAGGGGTTGAAATAAGTAAAACAAAACACCACGGAGTAAGTAGTACAATTTAAAGTTGCAATAAGAGGTTTTTGACCACCACGGGAAAAGTTGTGCTCACAGAATCACTGGCCTGATATACCAACCATGGACTGTTAATATGCACGGTCTATGATACCAACAGATAATCAGGTTGTTGTAGCTAGCATGCTACCAAACCAAACATTTAGCTACTTTGCTGGCTCTTTTTCAGTCTTATTCAACTCCTGACAAATATTTGTTTAACTTTCTCCATGTTAGAAGTGGAAGGAATGCATTCTGGAATGGGAGAAAAACGTGCTGTGGTTTACTGGCATTTCTTTAAACCAATCACATTTGGTGCGGAGCTAAGCACGGGAAAAGCCAAGGCGCATCTGCAAAATAGCCTCGGGAAGGAACTTTTTTTGGTGGAACATACGTTCAAAAGTTGTTTTAGTCGTGCAACAGAAAACTCAGCGCGCATGTCTGGATTTACCCTACAGAGATCTGAGGAGCAGTTAACCATAGTCCTCATAAATCGACCGAAGTTTAAAATTCCAACACAAACAAAACAGAACGCAACCATCCAGCAGAATTGAGTGAAATCCGGAAGTGGAAGGTCGTGGATATAGACTATGTGCCTATGCAAATACAGGTATTGGTAAAAAAAATGAAATATGCCACTGCAACTGACCAGTTGTCTGTTGAATATGTTATTATTTATTCAACCAATAGCTAATAGCATGTTTTGTGCCTGACTAAAGCTAAAACTCAAGCTTTTTTTTTTGTCAAAAGGCTTACTTTTATTTTGAAGCCAATATCTAGTTTCCGGTATCTACACGGTTGTCTCTGGCCGACTTGACGCAGCTGCCTCGGTGAAGCTTTTTACGTGCTCACGTCGCTGCACGGGGGTGTAGTGGAGGCGCACCGCACATCTGGACTGCGAAACAACCGCAAATTTCACTTTTTTTAGTCACTGAAGGTGATAATCTCACCTAGTGTGTCTGTTAGAACATGATTATTAGTGGCACCAGATGGTATTCTGTCAACTAGTTATGCCCCTAGGGTGGCTTGTGAGGAAATTGGGGATGTGTTTAAACCTAAATTCAGCTTACTTGCCTTTTTATTTTTGGAAAAGAATTCATCTTCCTTGTCTGGGTTCGCCAAAATGTTTGTGACATGAAGTCTTAGTTCCAGAAAGTGGCAATGTCTGCCTCCTCCGGAGTTGTATGTGCACCCCTGCTGACCGAAGATAAAAACTGTCACAACAGCATCTCCCCCCGCTTTACAGATGAATAGATTCAAAAGGTGAATAGACTTACTCATGTGGAGACAAATGAGCTCTTAGGTGAGAGAGAAAGAGGTATTTCTGTCACATAGCCTATCTGTTAAGTTTTTCCTCCAAGGAATTATGTGATAAATGAATCAGGAGAAAAAGACATTTGTGCGCACGTCCTTGTTTCCTCACTGCAGTGGGAGTTTCACTTGCAGCAGCAGCAGATTGTCTGCCATACAACAGCAAGAGGCCTGTGAGCTTTAATATAGCTAAGCTATGATAATATATCAGGCTCAGTAAAAACAACGCACGCATATTCAAATTCCTAACAACACATACAACATCAGAGTTTTTTGTTTTGCTGAGTCCAAACGCCACACCTCAATGATTGTTTCTTTTTCTGTTTTTGTTTTACAGGCACTGAAGGTGCAGTGGAGCCGTTTCACCTGCCAGGCGAGTGTAATTTGGTTGTAAAGTAACCATGGTAACGTAGTAAAGGAAGCGACTTCAGGGCAGGTGGGGGGAAGGAGTCTGTGGCTGATGGGGAGAGGAGCCTTGAAGTTGAGGAAAATGAGGAAAACCACATGTTATGCAGCTGTCCTTAACCATATCTTATATTCAAACGCGCTTCACTAACATCAGCAGCAGCATCTCAGAGGCTTGAGTTAGCAGCAGAGAGGGAAACTTTCACTTCACTTTCTCAGTTAAACCTGAAAGTCTGTCCTTTTGGTTTTTTCTTGTTGTGCTCTAAACCACAGTTTCAGCCACTTTGGTTTTCATAAATATTATTTGTGGTGTACAGAAGGATGTTAGAACAACAAATGGATGTATTGGAGCTATGGAGTGAATGCATTTGAGCAACCAAAAGCCGAGAGTACAAAGCTCATTGTTGGCTATTCTTCACTATGAGCCCATAATGTTACCATTTGCATGTTCATGTGTATGCAAACCTTTTCTGTGTTCAGAAAACCCCAATGCACGCTTTTCTCCTAAACATAGCAACATTTCTGTGTCACCGACATTAGTTGAATTTGTTCTCTGTCCCAAATCATATTGTTAACCCTGTCTAGTATACGAGAGCCAGATACAAATTATCTTCTGATTAAATAAATATAGACCTTTTTTTTCTGCACACCAGGCATTTGAACACCCAAGGATCCAGTCAAAAACATAAAGCAATAGAGCAGGGACCTCTGTCATAGCATTGGCTTGATATGAAAGTTCAGTGTGGAGTTCAGGTGACAGATGAACCAACCTTATAGGACGCCTATCTATCCTGCTTCTTTATTACTGTTGTGTGGTGTGAGGTACAAGATCACCACCTGACCCCCTCACGTGTGTGACTTTTGTTAACCAACAGTGAGAAAACAACCAGACACCGATGGCTCAAGTCACTAATTCAACCATTACAGTTCAAATTCTGCAGATCATATATGGTGAGAGTTACAGTCCAAAAGTAATGTAACAATATGTGCTTATAGTCTGCATGTGGGGAGTGAAAGTAACAGCAGGGGGAGGTAAAAATCCTGTTGAACCAGTGTGTGTGTGTGTGTGTGTGTGCGTGTGCGTGTGTGTGTGTGTGTGTGTGTGCGTGTGCGTGATGGGGGTTGGTGGCACAATTTCACTTCATCAGTGTCATGACATTATCTCGTATCATTTATTAATGTAGCTTGATTGGCATGCAGATGAGATATAGCACTACTTAAACTTTCCATGTGTGTTTATTGGGATAATAAACAAAAACAAAAACATAAACTCTGCGACGTTTACAGCATTAACATCGCATCCAATAATAAAGCAAGAAACTGTGACACACACGATGAATATAATTACACAACTCTGTTTTGGGTCAATTTGAGACGTTTGAACCAAAGAAAGAAGTAAGAAATACTAATTTAGCCAAAACTTCTTTTACTGTTCACAATCAACTATTTGATCATAAACATCCACTCAAGCTAAATCTAGAACCATTTCAGTGCTCTCTGATTGGAAATGTGTCTATTTTTAATATAACATCAATTTAGCTTCGATCAGCAGCTGTCTACTTTCAGAAAGAGCTTTTACAGGAAATCTTCTAGTTTCACCATATTCATTGTCCAGTGTCATGATTACAGTAAAAAGGGAACTTCAATGTTGCAAGTGTGAGTTGTGAAAGACAAACTATGTGACTTTACACACGACTCAGACCTTGACTCTGACAACGTTGGAGCCTTGAATGGTACGTTCACTGTTTTTATTGACCTACACTTTGACAGAAAACTGTTTGTGAAGTTTCATCATTTTCTAATTTCATTTGAATTATTTTAAACCTTTTTCTTTGAACCTTTTTTTAACTTAACTTTTTTCTTAAACCTGTTTTAACCTTTTCTATTTTTTTTTTTTTGGATAACTGTTATCATGAAGAAAACCGTATATGTTTTATTTATGTAGAGAGCTTTTTGAATACAAATAAGCAATACTACACAACTAAAAACTTTTTGGAATAAATAATCCAAAAATGTGAATTGTTACAAATGACTATATATCCTATAGTAGCTTGAGCAATGCCATGCAGTCACTCACTTTCCTTCTGTACCTTTCATACTTTCAGATCATGATTGGCACTAACAATGGTAACAATACCACGGTCCCACCTTTGGACCCCAGCTCCCCAGTAGGTCTGGCTGTTGGGCTGACATTCTTCTTCCTACTGCTCATGATTGTAGCTGGTGTAATCGTGTACAAATACCACAGTAAAATGAGGAATACGCTGCAGTTTCGTCAAACAAGAAGCCAGAAAAATGAGGACTATAGAGAGACATCACAAGATGAGTCCAATCCGTACACCGATATGGACAGAGAACAGTCAACAGGAGAGGCGCCTATTTATGAAAACTTGACAGCTCGGACTACTGGACACAACAGGCCTGCAGTAAACGAGAGAAAGTAAGCTGTACTTTATACTACTTTATTTTCATACTTTTAGTTTTTAGTTTTCTTATTAGGCATCACATCTTTTTAGAGGAAATGTTAAAAATTACATTTTTGAAACTGCAGCTGCAAGAAACCAGAACGGAAACAGTGTGCGTGTGAGGTTTAAATTTCCCCATTTTGCACAATCCTGTTAAATATATGCACACAATTTGGCTGGTGTCTGGTGGTGGTGATCTCTTCTTCTGTTGTTTCCTACGATTTAAAGTCTATTAATCAAACGTGCCAGCTGATGACTCAGTGCGGGAGTTTTTTTCTCCGAGCAAGAATAGAACCTGGGAAAGAGAAATCCACACAGTTTACATAATATGTACCTTGTGTCACAATGGTTTTGACATCAGAAAAAGTGCTTTCATTATCAGCTACACTTTATGTGTGATTGTTTCTGTGCAGGTCGGCCCCTGAACCTGAAGAGGATGTGTACTTGCAGTGTGATTCACAAGATGATGCGATATACAGCAACGATCCGGCGTGTAACCTCTCCATCCTCCCAGAATGCCAGGAAGAAGACGTGTATATCGTGCCAGATTCATTATAGGACACGTCTCTATATTCATTAATCACCATATACATTTTCATTTTTTACAAAACGGCTGCTTTTGACACAGCTGACCTGTAAACAAAAACAAATACTGCCGTGTCTGTAGCGTCTGGATATAAGTACACCCACATACAGTATATTTTATAGATATATATTATTGGTGTACATCATCTGTAAAGATCATATTGGACACTTTGTACAGCAAATGATCACAATAATCCAGGTTAATTTTCTAATAAGATATGTTTGTTTTATGGTTTTCTCTTGATACGTCTGGAATTTCCGTTGAATCACTTTCCATTTTGACCTTTAGAGAGCAGAAGTGTGGACCATTTCTTCACACTGAATATTTATCAGCCTCAAAGTTTATCATAGGAGGCCTCTGTTTATAACAGCTGCACCACTGATTTCTGCCCTGTATGGTCACCATAGAAATGTTTTATAAATTGTTATTACATTTAAAAAATGTAAATGGATCATGTACTAATTTGGAGGGTTTTATTATCTGGGTTTGGGCCATATTATTAAGACAAGTTTATGAAGATGAAACACATAACACATTATTTAGAACATTTTGCAATTGTATTTTAATTTGAACTGTGATGTTTCCTTATTAAAAGGCTTTAGCTAATAGCCACCTGTTCTGTCTTACATGTGAGAATAGACCAAAGTGATTGCTCGACTATCCATAGAATACTGCAAATGCAGACAAGACGTACTCAAAAAATCACATGGGTGCGCCAAAAGCCACGATTCTCGCACACAAACACATTCAACAAGACTTGCAGAACATGCAATGGTCAGCACTTTGTGGGTTTTGTGGTCCATTAGTTGTTCAGAAGAGACACACAGAGAGGATGTGAAAACCTTTCGCATAGATGAAATTGAGATTTATCGTCTTATTGCTTAAAAGATCTTATGGGGGTGGAGAGAGAAAGCCATCAAGCTTTGTCAGCAAATGTAGCGGTGTGATTTGTGCTTCTCTGGGTGGCCAGTGACAAGAGACTGGCAGAGAGTTTACAGACCAGGACTCACTCTTTGCTAACATTTTGGTCATCCTGGAATTAAATTCAGTAATAGTTTTCCAGGAAGGCTATTCGTGAGAATTAAACCCAGGAGAAAGCCAAATACCAGAGGTTAATGAGTTCATGCTGTCTATCTTAGATTATACACACAGAAGGTCCTTGATAAATACTGTCCCTAATTCTTTTCTACTTGTATACTTTGGGTGGTACTGCAACTCAGGACCTTTCAGAATCTAAGATTGAAGACCTTTACATCCGCCCACGGTTGTGTATCAACTGAGGATGTCATCCCTGAAACAAAGAGTAACAGGATAAAAACAAAGAGGCCAGTGAGCTGTTTCTGGGCACAGGCCTGAATTTGTACCTTAAGAAAAGTATTTACAGTTAGCATGTGTGTCTGCAGCTCTGATTAATCACCTATTTATTCATCTGCCTATTTATTCAGTCGTCCAGGGTCACTCAATACGCCCCACTCTTTAATACATCTACTTTATTAATTGTACAACAACACATGCTCATATTCAGGTGACCTTTATCCATGCAAAGATAAAAAAAAAACTATAAAGAACTCATTAGGGGTGGTGGTGTCACTGCTTAGAGTAATTCAACTATAAACATTTCAGAGGAGCTTACTACCAATTTCAGTTCACTTCAGTTGACTCACTTACTGTACTATCACACTTAATATCATAATATCACACCTAATATTGTAATATCACTCTTAATATTGTAATATCACACTTCAACATAGTGCACTGTTTATTACCAAACCCTTAAGTTGCACTTTGGCATGTTTTAAGTTCCACTCATGAGCTCTTTTTCTAATTTGAAAAACTTTTTCTTGTCTTGGCGGTCATATACTTATCGTGGGATATCTCACATAATCGTTTGTTCTTTTTTCTAATAACTTATCTCAAGAGCACTTGAAAATAAATATCACAAGCGTTGATAATCTATAATGAAAATGCATTTACAGTATCGTCATTGATATGCAATCTGAGCAGTCTGGAGTTTACACAGCAAGCTGCTTTTTTTACTCTTTTGCCTTTTTAAACGAAACTAGTGATTAGTTTACGTTGGTTCCTTATTAGCCGGTCAAGGCCAAGGTCAATAATGGGAGATAGAAGTTATCATATCTTTATATGCTGATTTATCTGGCACACCGTGACCTTTGTGATCTACAGCAGGTGATAGTATCTCTTTGGATGAATGACACATATGAGAACACATTATGCTGTTGTGTTTATTATGAAATGTACATGTTGATATATTCAAGTGCAACAGTTCAGTGTGAATACATCAGAACATTTATTTAGGTCTTCATATAATTATTGAAATGTGTAAGACGACAAACAAAATATATCTAAACCATGTGCCTCTTAAAACAATACAGTGCTTTAAATAAACAAGTGGCAGTGACATTACATGGTACTAAAATATGCTGTAACATGAAAACAACAATAATAAAACAAAAAAATATAACTTTAGGACCATAAATAGAACTTTAAAGAAATAAAACTATGAATGAACAGATCCACTGCTTGATTCACAATGCAAAACAAAACTTGTGTCTTTCTTCAAAATAAAGTTGCAATTTTAATTTAGTTAACCAATGAAAAACTCTAATGTATGCAGCTGTGATACATGATCCTTTTAGAAAACAATCAGCATGAAGCATTTTTTTAGTGGCTCACCCAAAGGTTTAAAAAAAAGAAAAGAGAAGCAAAGTTCCTCAGGCACAGTGACATTTACTGACAATCAAGTCGCCGAAAGGAGTCAGCTTCAACTTCCCCCTACTGTCATAGTGCATGAGGACCATGGGCTCATAGGCGGCCGGCACGCAGCAGGGGCGAGGTGACCCTCCTTTGGTAATCTGATGCAGCCGAGACTTCACCTGCGTGTGCATGCTTGCAGGCTTGTAGTTGTGGGGGCAGGTGCCGTCGCAGAAATGCATTGTGTACTCAGTTGGGGCCACCACCCAGTCCGTCCAGCCAATGTCCTTAATGGACACAGTGACAGACTTCCGGCAGCACCATCCTCGCGCATCGCAGACGTCCTCCTTGTTGGAGCGAGGCAGCCTCGTCTTCCCGGCTGGTTTGGGCTGTGTGAGGCCTAACTCTAGAGAAATGCTTGGATTTGCCTTGAGGGCATCTTTGTCACCCGCAACTGTCCCAACATCCACTAACAGTGCCTCGCCACCATTAGTCCTCATCCACCTCTCCACCTCAGGGCTGATGTCCAGCACCACATCTTGAGTGCGTGACGCATTGGCACTCACTGGAGAGTCTCCGTGTGTCCATGCAGCAGAGTTCATTGGCTTCATCCGGTTGACTTTAACTTTCATTTCTCGTCTTACCTCAGGCTGAACTGAGGTGGGTTTATTTAAAATCTGCCTGGAAATCTTCAGCTCGGCCCGAGCTAGTGTCAGTTCAGTCTGGATATTGGGGTTCTTGTGGAAAACGGCTCTGTACCAATACATGCGTTGTGGGTGTGCTCCCCTCCCAACCACTTTTATTGGCTCCACTAAAACGTGAAAAAAGCTTAATTAGAACCAAAGTTGGCAACATCCTACAATGATTTGACCGAGTAGGGAACATCTGGACTGAGAGCGGAACATTTTTTTTTTTGAATTTCAATGCTCTCAAAGTCATCATTTGGCAGACATTGACAATGAAATTGACAGATCAAAACATGTTTAAAGTGTAACATTAAGTACAAGGTGTGTCTGTCACGCTCATGATTTCTAAAAGCTTGTAGGAATGTGTTTGCTTTGTTTACAAGAATGTTTGAGTCTATTTCCAACTATTTGCATACGTTCAAACTCTGCACAGATAAATTCCAGGGAGACGGCACAAAAGCTTTTGTCAGCATCTGCAGAGGTAAACACTGCAGGATCTCGTCATGTAACGTTCTTTCCTACTCCCACTCAAACTTTCCAAATTGGCTATTCACATCAGTCATTTAGGCATGACAATGATTAAATTAGGCCTAAGTGTCTTCCTGATGTCTCCCTGTCTAACAAATATCTCACCTGTAGCTGGAAAGAGCACAGTAGACATGGTGGATTGCCAGGTTTCCCTCATCTGCTGGCTAGAATTTCCTCTCATCTCTCTCTGTTTTTCCCAGTAAAGCTGATACATCTTTCTCAGCTCTTCCTCCGAGGCTTTTTGAGTTAGCCTGGGCTCCCTGTCCATACCCAACGAGCCGAGGATCCCCGTCTTCACCGCCTCCAGAAGCAGGACCCTCTGGCTGTCCGTTCTGTCCACATCAGTTGTGCCTCGGTGGGCCACGTGAGGCAGGCTCTCCCCTGAGCAGGAGAGGGAGGCGAGGAGCAACAGCGAGATGAGCTGCTGAAGTGTGCGTGGTCTGAGCATGGTGAGCCTGCCAGGTAGGTCTGCTTTGAGAGTGCTGCAGCTCAGTGGATGGGGTTTGTCCAAGTTATGAATGAAATTCTTGACATGCTTTTATTTATAGAGCTTCTGTGTTGCCACACCCCTGGTTAGTCAGGTGAGCCTTTAACGGGCTCAGCTAGGGCCATATGCCATGATGTGGCAACATTTTGCAACATAGGGTTATGTGTTAACAGCACATGACTTATGAAATTAGAAATCTGTGCCATTAATGTCAACATTTACAGTTTTTTAGCACTTCAATTAGAGGGTAGACACATAGAGAGATAGGAGAGACATAAAATAAAGGGATTTCTGGATGAGATTTGGTTTCGTCACAAGTACATGGTGTGTACATCAGCATTCTACGTCACCGTGATTGTCCAGTTATGCGTCACTTAATCAAATAAATGGCCATCTGTCTTACAGTTACTAGTTCTAAGGAGGCAGACAATGGGGGATTACATTAGCTCCTCCAGGGTTAATAATGATAATGTGATACGTTTATTGATCCATATAAGGCTGTCTCTCTGTTCCCTTGAAAATCTGTGCCAAGTATGGTCAGATGTCAGGAACAGGTACAGACCAAAGAGGCATTTAGAGTCTTGTTCACTCGCTGACTAGATGCTGAAACTTGGGAAGGCCCATCTCCAAATGCTATAGACTACCTTCCTGCCAAAGACAGCAAGCCACTATGAGAACAGTCCAGCCTTGCCATGTACATTTCTACCAGCTGTCTGTGACAACATACAATAAACAAAGACAGAAAAATGTGGAAAGAGTAAATTATCTGTGTGTTACACCTACCTCCTAAGACAATCCCACAGAGGAAAACAAAAGAATAAATAAGGAAGTTGTCGGTTGAAAGAGGAAACTGTCGGGAGCTTCAATGACAAAGTAAATGATCTGAGTCTATTATTACAGCATCATCATGTCTGTGATGGAAGGCAGTGGTTCCCAAACTTTAAGGACCACCCCACTTTGAAAACCACTGATGTAAGGAGCTTGTCAGCGCTCTATCTTTATGATTAAAATAGACTGAAAAACAAGCGAATTGTTGGGACGGACTAAAGAGCTAAAGATAGGCTACAACTGTGCCTGCACTGTGGAGTGTTATCAGCATGTGAAAGCCCTCACTTCTATCAGTAAATAGGGTTAGTGCACCGCTTACTGTAATAGTTTCCCTGCCCTAATACATAGGTGTCTGTGTCATTGACCCTATTCTTTCCACATGAGGGCATTCCCTGACCGCAGAAGCGACTGATGAAGATTAGATTTTATGGGAAATGTCCATGAAAGTGCAATTATGCCAAATTATGAGCTTTACATAAACTTTCAGCAACCAGATAGTAAAACTGTTAAGCCATTAGAGGGTTATAGTAATACGAATCTAATTAAATGATTATATGTACATCATAATATAATAAAACAGTTAAAATGATTACCACATAATCGTAAAACTTACTATGCGATGGCTTGTGCAAATTTGAATGACATTACCGAAAATGTCCAAGCTCCTGTAACATGTGTAGGGGGGTTTCAAGATAAATGTGACAGCTCTGTTGCACAAAATGATTGTTATTTTTACAGACTTTTCTCTCTTTACATGTGAAATGCTAGATACTTCCTCTTTAGGTATTCAAATGACACAAACTGAGACAGGAAAATCACTCTATGGTGGAACCTCTCACAGCTCAGACAGACGTAAAAGTAACCTGTGATAGGGGGTAAAACAAAGGGTCACAAGCATAAATGGTTAAGAACCAGGGGTCTCATTTATAAAACTGTGCGTAGGATCCTTACTAAAAGTGTACTACGCCCAAAAGCCAAAAACGGCGTACGCCAAAAAAAAATCTGATTTATAAAACCATGCGTACGCACATCTACAAGCAATGTTCCCTTTATAAATCACAGATTACCCACAAGTGTGCGTACGTGAATCAGCCTCTTATCCCGCCCTGTTCATGCCCATTTTTAACCATAAATAGTCAATGCAAAGCACCTCATGAATGCTGATCTGGTCTGTTAATGACCCTGGCAGTTGTTCTTTCGTTACGCTGAATCATGATGACTGGCGGAGAAAAAGCAAAAAACTTCTCAGACACTGGTGAATTGCTGCAAATTGAATCATAATTCCGGCCTGTTCTCACATATTGTAGGTAAACCTGATCTATAGACTACCTTTATTAATAATACCTTCCAAAACGGCAGGCATTACGGCACTCTGGGACAGCTTCGATATACCAGACCTACAGTATATGATAAGATTTAACAGAACTAATATGGGGTTCCATTTGTGGCAAAATTAAGTCGAAACGCTGACTGTCTATGCTATGTGTCGTCTTCCATGTCTATGTGTCTGTTTACTGTCTAGTATTATATCCAAACAAGCCTTAGCGATAAAGTTGAAGATTATAATATTTATATGAAACACTTAGCTGTCTGACATTTCCCTCTGGAAACAGCCAGTTTCCCCCAGAGTGGCGAGGACCTGTATTTGGACCGGGATGGCACGGTTCCGGCACGTTGCCCTCTCTACTGGACCCAATCAGTACATAGATCCAAGAGCACAGCTTTAGGGAATTTAAATCGGCATTAGCCATTCATCGTCGTGGTCCCTGAAGTCTCTTTCTCTCCTGATTCTTCCATTGGCGTAGTCCTCCTGCAGTGCCAGCAGTGCCATCATGCAGCATTACGCACGGGGGGTCACCGCAGTATTTATATGTTTACAACAATTTGTGATTGTTAACAACTTGCCAAAATCACAGCATCAACTAGTGGTATCCCCCACCCTGAGATACAGTTTGAAGACGAAAGAAAGTCTAATAAGCAAACACACTTTTCTTCATGCAGGTTTTGTCACAAACAGTATTAAAGTTCGGACCGACAACGAGGACATCAAGGGTAACGGCTTTGACATTTCTTCAGACTTTGAAATTTGATAATATATGCAGTTTTAAAGACAGATATTTAGTTATTTACACTGTGTCCTGTCATTATCTAATGCTAGGGTATTTGATGTTATCTTGTATTCCATGCAGTCGGGCTGTCTCCTCCTCCTGCGCTCCGTAGCGGAAAATGTGACGGTGAGGCAGCGCCGATTAAATATTAAGAGCAAATTGTTATTTAAGATTTGAGTTGGAGGTGCTTATAGAACAATTATCCCTCAGTACAAGCGCAAATAACACTGCTGGATTTAATCTTCATAACGTGGAGGATATGGAGTGAAAAAATGTGCGTGAGGCATCAATACTTGAACATATTACGAATAATCATTATTCCCATTTACTTTCTGCAGCGTGACTTCAGTTCACCACCTCACCATCTGCGTCGCCACTTCATATTTTGACTCCAAAATGTGCGTACGCAAGGGTCAGAGTTTGCGTGGAGGACCACACATTCTCCCGTCAAGTTATAAATCACAACCTTTGCTGGGAAGTGGCGTACGCACATTTTCAGCCCCGTTTTGTGCGAACGCCACCACGTGTATAAATGAGGCCCCAGGTCTCTTCACTTCACTCCCTGACAGTGTCCTCCTCATTGAACCTGTCTCTTTATATATTAGTGCCACTCTGCCGTTCACTGACCTGCAGTGTTGTACGTTAGGAGGTTTTAAGAAAGTGCAGTCTGTCTGCCAGCTGCCACACCAGCTACGCAGTGGATTTGTGAGAAACAAAGGATTAGCAATAGATTGAGCTTTAATTGCTAATGCTTATCCATGTTATCCAGTAGAGGAGACTGGGGTATCCCATCATATATTCAAACATCAGGATTTAGATGTGATGAAGATAAAAGAGTGTGTTGCCAAAGTTAGCATTGTTGTGTGTTTCTTCCTCTTCCTCAGGACTGCTGTCTGTGTTCCTTGAGAGGCGGCGCTCTGCAGAGAGCCAACAATGACAAGTAAGTCATACCAGCAGACAAATGTGCTGCTGCCATCAAGCTTTAATCTGTGGATCACCAACTTTAAAGTAATATCATATGTATAGTACAGTAGTCATGGTAATCTGAGCTGGTCCCTAATTTACAACAGTAACATTTTAAGGTGAGAGCTTAAGAATACTGATATAAATATATAATGAAATAATGTCACATGATAAAATGTCCTTTTTGAAAAAGGATGTACAGGACATTAGACAGTGAGTGGTCGGTCTTATGTGGAGTTAGTTATAGGGAGAAGTGGAGTTTGGTTTAATGGGACAGGCAGTAAAGTGGACAGTTGGTTTGACTTTGTAGTTCGACCCACTAATGCAGCATGAGGGCACCACTGAAGAAAAAGTGCTCAGGAAGGATTTATGTTTACTAAACAGCCCAGACACAATTGGACCAATTTTTACATATCAGATTGCCACCCATGCGTACCATTCACTCTCATTTGACCGTATTAAATGCACAAACACAAACTCACCAACACACACACAGTATCTGTGTGTAGGTACGGTTGTTACACACAGGGGTGTCGGACTGGGGGTGGAAAGGGGACTGAGTACCCAGGTCCCTCGTGAGGAGGGCCCAGAAATATGCTAGAATGAATAGCTGTGGATGTGGGTAGGCGCCCAAAGGGAATGCCTCTCTACAGGGCCCAGAAATTTGTGCTTTTATATTTTTTTTTTTCAAAAAAAAGCTTGAATGATTTATGACCATGTTTTTTGTGTGACTATTTTTGTGCAGACCTCTCCACTATATCACATATTTATCAATTAGTATTCCCTTTTTATCAATGGGTTACTACAGACTGGACCATAATAAACAATGTTTAACTATGCTGGATGTTGAGTAGTTGGTGAAAGGCTGTGAGATCCTGTTGAAAGCTCAAGTGGACATTGACAAGTTTTCTTTTTGTCAAACTACTTTTTCCGCGGTAAATAATTCTTTTATGCTCAAGTTGAAACCTTGTTTATTCATTTGTTACGCTGATATTTTTGTCACATTTATCAATTCTTGAACTGAACACAATCTTAATATTAAAGATGTATCAGTAATTTAATCTCTAAATATGTATTTGTCAATTTGTTATAATCCCACATTGTAAGTTTTGGTCTTTAATTTAGAAAGCACGTTATATAAATTAATTTAGTAGAAGTCATATGTAGCTGGGGTAAGCAGTTTTCTGGAAAAGGCAAACAGAAAAAAAGCCAGAATTTGAAAATACAGCTCTCCTCCTGCAGCTCTCCACTCTCGGTTCTAAGCCCCTCCCACCAATAGGTATATGCACTCGCTTCATGCAGTAACCTACACGAATACTAGTCATTATTTTAAGGCAGTTGTTTTTTCTGAAAGGATTTTCCACCATTGAATCAGGCTTTAATAGTCATGCGCACGCATCTGCATTTATTGAACAGCCAATAGGAACTCTTTCTCTCTGAAATGACCTGTGATTGGCCAAATCTCCTGTTGCAGGCTACATTTTCTCAAGTCTGGAAACAATGCCAAGAGGAGGTGCAGAAGTCGATTATTATGTAATTTTCGCCCAATGACGCAAAACTGCCTCACCTAGCTTTAAAGCTAACCACATTGCTTAATACTGTACATGCTCAACATTGCACCCTGGACATTGAATTGTTTGTCCTAAATGTACTTTGTGTTTGCCTTTCACACAGGTGGGTTCATGTGCTGTGTGCCATCACTGTGCTGGAAGCTCGCTTTGTCAACGTCACTGAGCGAGGCCCCGTTGACCTCTCTGCAATCCCACTGCCGCGGTTCAGACTGGTAAGACTCACTACAGCTACAGCGGTCTGCTGTACGTTATGGTCTAACTGTAGGGATTCAGATTAGGAGACCTGTTTTGCAGCCGTAGGCATGAAGCTAATATTTGATGATTTCATGTGCCAGAATCCTGAAGGCAAACTAGTTGCCCGCCTCTTTGCTGAGTTTGTCTTATTCAAAAATATCTTTAAATACTTTGATATAAATATTCATTGAAGAACAGTAACTACATCACTAATATCATGACACCTGTCTATGTATTCATGTGGCATTTTGAGTCAGGTCTGTTTTTTCACTTCCAAAGACTTTAAACCCACACACAGATTGGATTCTTGGTAAACAGTGTTGTTGTCTGTTTGAGGCTCTCACTGAGAACACACATTTGACCCAAGTGAAACTTGGGGAAGACATGCAGGAAATTGTCCAGGTCGGACTCGAAACCCTGGACCTTCTGCGTCGAGGCATACACCTCTTTATATGTGCGCCTGCTCTACCAACTGAGCTAACCCGGCCACTGCTTCTGCTGTTTTAACTGCGTAGTGGAGCTGTGACATTCTGCCCACATTAGGGATGCCACGGGGAGGAACATTTCCCATCGGTTAATAATCTCATGACAACACTGGTGTTACCGAACACCCCAGACATTTTAATAGATATTGATTGATATCGCTCAATATCTGTAGAGTGCTTACTTTGATGTGTACTTTGTATGCCCGACCATCGGAAACGACGACTACCGCGGCAAACCTAGCCCACAGTTTTATTTTTAAAAAAAAAAGACATGGCCATATTACTTGCTTATTAAATTATTGAAAGGAAGTTGTGTAATTTCCCTCTTAACGTGTCTGAGTTCCAGTTCGTGTCTGGGTCTGCCTGCCTTGAACTTCCTTTGATAACTGTTTTTTTGTGTCATTCTCCCTCCCATCCTCCCCACTTGGCTTGTTTCCTCTCTCCTCCTGTACTTCCTCTGCTATAATTCGCCACTTTTCCTCTTGACTGCTGTTCCCTCTCCACACTTGT
Source organism: Gymnocephalus cernua (assembly GCA_023631565.1). Classification (NCBI taxonomy): domain Eukaryota; kingdom Metazoa; phylum Chordata; class Actinopteri; order Perciformes; family Percidae; genus Gymnocephalus; species Gymnocephalus cernua. Next base: position 14,792,265 of record CM042436.1, read on the forward strand.
CTTTGTCACTCTGGTAGAAGTGTGCATACTGCAGGAAACGGATGAAGAGGGAGGTGAATGGCTGCTGTGTCCAGTGTTCCCACGGGCGCTGCTCAACGGCATTCCACCCCACCTGCGCTCAGGCAGCTGGTATCCTCATGCACCCGGATGACTGGCCGTTCATAGTCTTCATCACCTGCCACAGACACAGAGCGCTCCTCTTACCTGAGGTAACCGTGCAGAAACAGTAATGTAGTAATGAATTGGGTGTGGAAGGTCACATCATTTCTACATACGTTATCTCGCAAAGCTACTCCACATAAAACGCTACATTACATCACTTCCAGCCACCTTGACGGAGCAATATGAGCAGCACTGAGAACGGCATCATCCAACTGTCTAAACCAAATATTCTCTAGTCCTGCTCAGCTGAAAACACACACCAAATCCGTCAGCATGCTAGCGAGCTAGCGCGTTTGTAGCAGTTAGGCTACCGACAACGTTATCTTTGCTTCACCTGTTCTGACTTTTGGACACGCTTGCTGTTACAGACGTGAACTAATCAGACGGTTGCCCTGCTCATGGACTCATGGCACTGCGTCGCTGCAGAATGGATATAGGGGAACCAAAATGGATATTGTCCGTTATTTGTGGCATTAAAAAAAAACTTCCAGTCACATTTTAAGTTAACTATAAAAAAAAACAGTTCTCCATTTCAACTAAGATGGATAAATGCACTTAACTTCTCTCTGTAAGAGGATCGTTGTGAAGGCAGTCTGATTAGCCTTGCATCTAAACATCCAGCAGTGCTTTTATCAGCCGTGCAGCACAGTAATAGTTGGAGGACTTTTTTTTCCTAAACTCTTAGGAGTAAATCCATTGAGATCAAGGACTAGAACAATGGAGACAAGGCCAACCTTTGTGAAGAAAGTCCGGCAATATTTGCAGACTGCTTGTAAGTGACTCATACACAAGTATAAAATAATGTGAAAGGCAGACAGTACATGTACTG